>OZ038484.1:70733417-70878417 GCA_964036315.1 Acanthosepion esculentum
CTTCACACTCTCTGTCATCCGTTATAATTCTCACACCCATTCTCTTTCTCCTAATATCCTTCTCTTTCTTTCTGTCTTTCTCTCTCTCTCTCTCTCTCTCTCTCTCTCTCTCTCTCTCTCTCTCTCTCTCTCTCCGGATCTTTCTCGTTTCTCTATTTTTTACACCCAATCTGTTTCTCTCTATATCTATATCTCTCTCTCTCTCTTTCTCCTAATTTATTTCTCTTTCTTTCTATTTCTCACACTCAATATCTCTCTGTCTCTCTCTCTCTCTTTGTCGTGATCTTTTTCTCTCTTTTTTTTTCTATTTCTCACACCGATTCTCTCTATTTTTCATTACCATTGCTATTTATCACAGCTAATTTTCTCTGTCTTGCTTTCCTTAACTCTTTCTCTTTCCCTCTATTTCCAAGATTCAATATCCTCTCTCTTTTTCCAGATTTCTTTCTCTTTCTTTCTATTTCTCAGATCTTGTTCTTCTCTTTCTTTCTCCCAATCTGTTTCTCTTTCTTTCTATTTCTCACATCCAATTTATCTTTTCCTTATTTCCTTCTTTTTCTTTTTATTTTGTACATTCAATCTCACTATATCTTTCTCACACTAAATATCTCTCTCTCTCTCTTTATACACACACACACACACACATATATATATATTTATATATATATATATATATATTTATATATATATATATATATATATATATATATATATAGTACATCAAAAATACTTTTACAAACCTAAAGAAAGTTTGATAGATGTCGCTATGTTGCCATAGGACTAGGTTACATTTGTGTACACTTGTGGCTAGTCTGTCTTCGAAATCTAACGTGTATAGTAGTAAATTAACTGAAAGGTTTTGCGTTTAAAAGTAGCAGGATATGCCTATCATGAACAGGCAGATATGATTTTCATATACGGCTGCGCGAATGGTGAAGGATGCGAGCCTGCACGGTTCTATCAGATTGAAGGCAGCAGAATAATCCAACATTTGCTGCTGTTTATTGTCGGATCCGTGGCACTACAAACGATGGTAAGAAGAATTTTTGGATTGTATCTTGGATTGTACTTTTAACAGCGACTACCGTAAACTTTACACTTAATAACTTAAAAAGCGAACGATTTGTGCACATATGTTTATATGGACTTTTGTCCTTGTTTTGCTGTAAGAAATGCGCCCCCAAACTTTGTAAAAGTATTTTTGATACAGTCTGTATATATATATATATATATATATATATATATATATATATATATATATATATATTGTTATGGGTCCTTACCTATAACTACAGAATGAACTCTTCGTAACACTATGTATACTATGCCTCTCAAGAGGGAGAGACAAATCGAGCCGATAGTAGTTCACTCCAAACCAAACTGACAGTCATACTAACACCTTCCACATCTTGTATTATTATTCCGTGAAATATATCTTCGTTATTTCTACTCTTGTCTTCGTGTTGTTCTTCCTTGGTCCTAACCTGGACCATAACATATATATATATATATATGTGTGTGTGTGTGTGTGTGTGTGTGTGTGTGTGTGTGTGTGTATAAATAAAAAGGAAAGAACAGTAAGATATAAAATCCGGTGTTCTTATAGATATTTTTATTTTTACACAATAGTGCTCAATGTAAATTTAAATTTACAGAGCATTAATATTATAAATTAATAGATTTAAAATATGGTTTTACCGCTACACAGTGATAACCATGTTTCAGAAATGGAAGCTAAAGCCCCTGAATTTAATTTTGTTATTAAACCAAAGACATTAGTTCCATTTCCTCATCAAGCGAATTTTGGAGTAACTTACTTTTTAAAATTTACGGTTGTTACGTCAATTATGAATCTTTCCAGTGCCGTTAACAACCGTAAATTTTAAAAAGTAAGTTACTCCAAAATTCGCTTGATGAGGAAATGGAACTAATGTCTTTGGTTTAATAACAAAATTAAATTCAGGGGCTTTAGCTTCCATTTCTGAAACATGGTTATCACTGTGTAGCGGTAAAACCATATTTTAAATCTATTAATTTATAATATATATATATATATATATATATATATATATATATATATATATACCCACAATATATACTCACAACAAAACTGTACATCTTGTTTCAAGGTTAAAAATTTGTTTAGTAGCATCCTGATTTCCCACCTAATTAAACGTTAAAAAAATTTTAGCGTTGAAACAAGAAGTACAGTTTTGTAGTTGATATGTGCATGTTCTAATGTAACAGTGCATAATAAATAAATATTTATTGCTCTACTTTTGCACTGAGTCCTGTTTTAAATTAATGTTTGAACGCTGAAATCTTACTCTTCGTTGTTTTACATTTGGATATATGTATGTATGTATACCATCGTGTGAGTGCATCTTATTTGCGCCATCGCTGTGTTATCTGCATCAAAATCCAAACATGCTCAATACATATATATATATATATATATATATATATATATATATATGAAGAAATATAGTTTTAAAGTGTGCTATATTTATGGGATAAAGTGCTCAATATCAGAGATAGAGCGTGTGTAAATATAAAAGTGAACATAGAAGTCAACACATCGAGGCGACAGTCTGTTTCATGCTAGTGCAATCGTCAGGCAATATATATATATATATATATATATATATATATATATATATATATATATATATATATATATGGTGGACTCTATGAGGGTGAAGAAGCTCAGTTTCTAGGAAGCAACAGCCCAGACATCAGCACATATGATTTAATTATAGTGATGAATGTTTTGTGCAGAACCGACCACACTTTTTGAAGAGTCGAATACCGAGACCTGGTGCACTACGTGCCACAAGGTCCCCAAACCAACCTCCGCAGGTTTTGAATTCAGAGTTCAGAGTTGTGCTTCTCCTAAACCAGTTGCTATCCAAGGCTATAGAACCCAGTCTGTCCTGCTATTTACCCATAGCTGGAGGAAGAGGATTCATACCTTTCACAAGGGTATTAGCACGCAAGTGAATGTAATGGATTCGACTGGAATTCGAACTCGGCTCTCCGACATATATATATATATATATATATATATATATATATATATATATATAGAGAGAGAGAGAGAGAGAGAGAGAGAGAGAGAGAGAGAGAAAGACAGAGAGATAGAGAGAAAGAAAGAAAGAAATAGCGGTGTGAATCTGATACAAAAGAAACGTATCCGGCTAATGCAATATTCCAGTACAATTCTTAATAATATTTGGCAAACGTCTAATCAGATCTTTAATGCATTTCTGTATGCCTTAAGAAATGTTTAGACATTTATGCTGATGACATAGACATTCATAGATCAACATCGTCTGTTAATGTGTTTCATGAAGTAAGAGTAAAGATAAGCATTTGCCAATGCACAAGTTAAACAATGAATCACTTCTGTTTACGTAATACCGGATTAGGTGCCATCACGTGTGTCGGATTATTTCTTCTAGTGATGGTGAACACGGATTTATGCTGATGACATAGTTTATTTATAGATGGGATAAGAATGGCCATGAACAAAAAAAAAATGACATCGTCCATCAAAGTCTTTCAAGAAGTAAAACTCAAGATAAACCTGCCAGAGTACAAGTTAAATAAGGCATCGGCTTAACGCGGAAGAAGGTTCAACAATGTGTCAGGAATGATTTCTTCTAGCGATGATGAGTGTGGGTCTATGCCAAGAGTGGCCAAACCGCAGCTCGCGAGCCACATGCGGCTCTTTAAACTTTAATAGGCGGCTCGTCATCACAGTTAATATAAAAGTTAAATAACAAAAATGTCAAGCTTTATAATTATTTACTAAGTATCAATTGAGACCCCATTGGATTAAAACGTAAGTTTAATATTCATGGTTAGTACAATTATTTAAGAATTTAAATCCTAATTTCATGTCTTGCGGCTCTCAAACATCTAAACTTTATCGTATTTGGCTCTTATATTAATCATTGTTCTGAAGACATAAGTATGTATAGATGGGATAAATAATAATTTAATATCAAAAAGAACAAACATTTTTGAAGGAAGATACAGCAACGGAAAAGGAGAATTTGAAGATGAAAATAGATGTCAATATTTAATGATGCCTTGGAAGGGTCAGAAACTTTGGTGGGTGAGAGGAAAATGCAGCACAAAGAAAACAATAATTTGCTAATAAATACAGACGTGAAACTGTCAACTCGTTTGAATGATGCATTGGAAGAGAAAAGATATTTGAAGGAAGATGCTTCATCGGAAACACGTGCATTGCCGTGAAAGATCAGGCTGGTTGCAGCACATTTCTTGGGTACCCCAAGATCTTTAACGAATTGTAGTATTTTTACAGGGTTTTATTTTAACAAAATAAAATAAAGAAAGAAATACAAGAAAGAAAAAAATATATCAAAGCAAGGAATATAACCTTCATAAAAATCCTGATGAAAGAATTCTTCTTTAAAGGCGTACGACGATGGTAATTTTCTTTATCGCGTGTGTGCGTTTTCATTTTAATTTGGAATTGTGGTGAGTCTAATCAAATCAAATAAAAGATAAAAATAAAAATGTACAAACAAATAAAAAAGAATTCAAATTAAAACAAAACATTTGCTATCCCTTATCTCATTTTTGTATCTTTCATTCTCTTTCTTTCAATTCTAGAGATACAGGAAATTTTAAATGTTTTCCCGACAAACTTTGATAAATTTAGGATGAATTCTAAATGCCCTACACCCACAAAAAGCATTTTTGTCTCTGCTACGGCCCTGAAGATAAATGCGAAACTATCAAATCGTTTGAATTTTTCACTGAAAGAGAAAAGGCATTTGAAGGAAGACGGTTTGGTGAGGCATTTGAAGAGAAAATACCATTGGAAAAAATGCTTTCATAAATGAATTGGAAGAGACAAGACCTTCGGTAAGAAAAGGCTTAGATGAGGCATTGGAAGAGAAAGAACACTGCAAGGAATGCTTTCTTGAGGCACTGAAAGATTAAAAAACCAGTGGGAAGAAAATGCTATGATGAGGCATTGATACAGAAAATACCACTGGGAAAATTCTTTGATGTGACATTGGAAGAGAAAAGACCATTGCAAAAAAATGCTTCGATGAAGCATTGTAAGAGAATATACCGTTAGAAATTTGCTTCGATAAGGCATTGGAAGCAAAAAGACAAATGGAACGAAAATGCTTTGATGAGACATCGTAGGAAAAGGGCCACTGGAAGGAAAATGATTTAATGAGTCATATGAAGAGAAAAGACCAGTGGAAAAAATGATTTGTTGAGTAATATAGAGAGAAAAGACCATTGGAAAGAAAATGCTTTGCTGAGTTATATGAAGAGAAAAGATCATTGGAAAGAAAATGCTTTGATGAGTCATATGAAGAGAGAAGACTATTGCAAAGAAAAAGCTTTCATGAGTCATATGAAGAGAAAAGATTATTGGAAAAAAATCCTTTGATGAGTCATATGAAGAGAAAAGACCATTGCAAATAAAATGCTTTGATGAGTCATATGAAGAGAAATGATCATTGCAAACAAAATGCTTTGATGAGTCATATGAAGTGCAAGGATTATATGAAAGCAGATGCTTTGATGAGTCATATGAAGAGAAAAGACAATTGGAAAGAAAATCCTTTGATGAGTCATATGAAGAGAAAAGACCATTGCAAATAAAATGCTTTGATGAGTCATATGAAGAGAAATGATCATTGCAAACAAAATGCTTTGATGAGTCATATGAAGTGGAAGGATTATATGAAAGCAGATGCTTTGATGAGTCATATGAAGAGAAAAGACAATTGGAAAGAAAATGCTTTGATGAGTCATATGAAGAGAAAAGACTATTGCAAAGCAAATGCTTTGATGAGTCATATGATGAGAAAAGACCATTGGAAAGAAAATGCTTTGATGAGTCATATGAAGAAACAAGACCATTGCAAAGAAAATGCTTTGATGGGTCATATGAAGGGAAAATACCATTGCAAAGGAAATGCTTTGATGAGTCATATGAAGAGAAAAACCATTGCAAAGTAAATGCTTTGATGCATCATATGAAGGGAAAAGATCATTGGAAAAATGCTTTGATGAGTCATATGAAGAGATAAGATTATTGGAAAGAAAATACTTTGATGAGTCATATGAAGAGAAAAGACCATTGCAAAGTAAATGCTTTGATGAGTCAGATGAAGAGAAAAGACTATTGCAAAGAAAATGCTTTGATGAGTCATATGAAGAGAAAAGATCATTGGAAAGAAAATGCTTTGATGAGTCATATGAAGAGAAAAGATCATTGGAAAGAAAATGCTTTGATGAGTCATATGAAGAGAAAAGATCATTGGAAAGAAAATGCTTTGATGAGTCATATGAAGAGAAAAGATCATTGGAAAGAAAATGCTTTGATGAGTCATATGAAGAGAAAAGATCATTGGAAAGAAAATGCTTTGATGAGTCATATGAAGAGAAAAGATCATTGGAAAGAAAATGCTTTGATGAGTCATATGAAGAGAAAAGATCATTGGAAAGAAAATGCTTTGATGAGTCATATGAAGAGAAAAGATCATTGGAAAGAAAATGCTTTGATGAGTCATATGAAGAGAAAAGATCATTGGAAAGAAAATGCTTTGATGAGTCATATGAAGAGAAAAGATCATTGGAAAGAAAATGCTTTGATGAGTCATATGAAGAGAAAAGATCATTGGAAAGAAAATGCTTTGATGAGTCATATGAAGAGAAAAGATCATTGGAAAGAAAATGCTTTGATGAGTCATATGAAGAGAAAAGATCATTGGAAAGAAAATGCTTTGATGAGTCATATGAAGAGAAAAGATCATTGGAAAGAAAATGCTTTGATGAGTCATATGAAGAGAAAAGATCATTGGAAAGAAAATGCTTTGATGAGTCATATGAAGAGAAAAGATCATTGGAAAGAAAATGCTTTGATGAGTCATGTGAAGAAAAAACATCATTGGAAAGAAAATGCTTTGATGAGTCATGTGAAGAGAAAAGACCATTCGAAAAAATGCTTTGATATGTCATATGAAGAGAAAAGACCATTGCAAAATAAATGTTTTGATGAGGAACTGGAAGTTAAAAAACCTTTGGAAAGAAAATACAACACAAATAAATTCAGCCTACTTCTTCAATGCATAGGAAGGGTGACTTCAGCAAGTGTCTGTACCATGTTCTCATGGATTTCCTTCGGTGTCGTACTTTTCCCATTCACTATATTCAAACTTTGCCAGAACTCCCATTTCCTGAAGTCGATACAATTCTTCGTCAATTTGATTTAATGAGACAAATGGAACGTTACGTTTTTCTTTAACTCAAACGTAGCAAACATTTTTATGCCATTTCCTAGTCCTCCACTGAAAACGTTCGGGATTTTTTTTAAGTTCACCTTTCAACTTTTTTGCTTCGTCAGTCAAATTTTCGACTTTTTGACATAAGGAGTTAATAGGCCTATCGGAAAGTTGAAACTGTTCTAACCAATCAGTCTCGAACAAATTACCTGTATTCTTCATAATATACGCCTTTAGTTTTAATGTTTTACCTTTGAATGACAGTTCATTATAAGTTTGCCCATAAACTTAATAGGATCGCCAGTTACACTTTTAGCTATTCGGTTCGTTCTTAACAAAGTCGGCGTACCCAGTTTTTCCATGTTTGATAATGTTATGGGAACTTACCCATAATAATAATAATAATGGACTATTCCTGACATTATAAATACTGCGCCTCTCAAGAGGGAGGATAGATAATTGTAAGAACATTGGAATAGTGATACTTGTCGAGACAACATAGTTCACTCTAACCAAATCTGATAGTCATTACTAAAACTTCTACTTCTTTGTATTATATTTCTGTTTGTAATATATCTTTGTTATTCCATACCTGTTTTCGAGTTATTTCTTCATTGGTTCTAACCTTGGATCATCACCGTCATACAAGGAACTTGGACCATAACAAGTGGCGACGAGGAAACTCAAAAAAACGAACTCTCTACGCGGAGGACGTACCCTTTTTGCTATCCGTCGCACATAACAGTGTCGACGAGTAAACTGTAAGAAACAAGTTCTACGTGGAGATTTCTAAAAAAACAAGTTCTGCGCGAACATATAAAAAAAAAGAAAAGAAAATTTTCTGTTTGGACATCAATTTTACTGTGGCAACAAGGGAAAATTTTTTTTTGGCGTACACAGGTTCCAGAATATCAGGCTACACTAAAGGAAAATACTTACACAAAATTACGTTAACATGGATGATTTTAAGTCAACCATTGTGGAACTTATGAAAATCCAATTTGAACAGCAACAAAAAAACGAACAGAAACATCTTGAATTACAAGAATTATTGCTACGTGTAATGTCAAATAAAGGGAAAAATTCCGAGAATGAAACAGTTCTCTCACAAGACGCTATTTGGAGCACTATCGAAGATTTCACGTATGCACCCGACGAAGACAAAACCTTTGCAACTTACTTCCGAAGGTACGAAGACCTATATGAATTTGACTGCAGAGATTTTGTCAGAAGCACGAAAAGTACGTCTATTACTAAGAAAATTAGGCACATGCGAATATACCAAATTCCTAGATTACATCCTACCGAGGAAAACAAATGAGTTAACTTTTAAAGAAGCCATAAAACTGTTAACAGAACTTTTCAGCCCTAATACCTCACTATTCCACAAAAGATGTAAATGCCTGAACCTAACAAAAAAGGACAGCGGAGATTACATAACTTTCGCTTCCATTGTAAACAAATATTGTGATGACTTTAAGTTATCGGAACTCAGCCCGGACAATTTCAAATGTTTAATATACGTCCAAGGCCTGGTTTCAACCAAAGACGCGGAAATTAGACGCAGAATCCTTACAAAATTGGAGAGTGAACAAGATTTGACACTTCAAAAACTGGCCGAAGACTGTCAGAGATGCATAAGTGTAAAGAAAGACTCAAAAGATATAGGAGAAGCTGGCATCGCGCACATACGTAAAGTACGAAGACAAACCAACTTTCCCTCCTCAGAAACAAACCAAGCCAATTGTCCCTCCTCAAAAACAGGTAAAACAAATTTTTCTACTTCAAAAAGTCAATATCAGAAAAAACTACCACCCAGTCCATGCTATCGTTGTGGGACCTGGCATTGGTATAAAGACTGTCCATACCGTTTTAAAACTTGTCTATCATGCAAGAAAGTAGGACATAAAAGTTCTCATTGTTGGACTAGAAGAGAAAGCAAAAGCAGAATAAGAATCACGAGGACTGACCAAGCGGATGAGACTAACATAAAAAATACGTGCAAGTAGAAATGCAAAACAGAAAAATCAGACTACAGTTGGAGTCCGGCTCGGACTTAACTATTATTACAAACATAGAGAAAACTAAACAAACCTACCATGTTAAGAACCGATAAAATTGCTAGATAGGTAACTGGGAGAAAAATAAAATTTGAGGGTGAAGTGATTACAAATGTGACATTTAATGAAATGACCAAAAATTAAAAAAAACTCATTCAGAACGGACTGGATGCAAAAATTTGAACTTTGGGATTTACCAATAAGTACGTACTGCCAAAATGTAAAAAGTTTATCGACCGAAGCAGATAAATTAAAAGAAAAACTAAAAGAGAGTTTCCCCGAAGTATTTTCAGCAGGTCTCGGAAGATGTAAAAAAAATGGCAGCAAATATAGAAATAAAAGAAAACTTTCAACCTATCTTCAAGTAAAAAAGGAGCGTACCGTTTGCTTCAGTAGAAAAATAGATCAAGAATTGGCTAGACTCGAAAACACTGGCATATTGACAAAAGCAGAACACAGTCAATGGGCCGCACCTACGGTTTACGTCAAAAAGAAATCGGGGGAGATTCGACTATGCGCTGATTTTTCAACGGGTTTGAACGCAGCGATAAAAGACTACCACTATCCTCTACCCAGTCCAGAAGAAGTATTCACAAAATTAAACGGCGGAAAATTTTTCTCAAAAATAGATTCAAGTGAAGCGTACCTACACATTCCAGTCGACGAGGAAAGTTCAAAATTACTGTGCATAAACACACACAAAGGATTATACAAATACCAAAGATTACCATTTGGGATTAAGGTCGCGCCGGCTATATTCCAACAGACAAAAAATGTTTGGGAGTAGACAGATGAATGCCAGAAAACGTTTGACAAAATAATTAAGACGTTAACTTCGGATTTATTTTTGGCACACTACGATCCAAAATTAGAAATAATTGTAGCAAGTGACGCGAGCGCATATGGAGTCGGGGCGTGTATACTGCATAAAATTCCGGATGGGACAATAAAAGCCATCGCGCATGCGTCAAGAACGTTACTACCAGCAGAGAAAAATTACTCACAAATAGAGAAAGAAGCTATGGGAGTTTTGCGAAATTTTTCAAATCAAACATATCAAATCCCCGCCATATCACCCAAGATCAAATGGGTAAGCGGAGAGATTTATTGATACACTCAAAAGAGCGTTAAGGAAAGCATATGATGTGTCTACGAAAAAAGCGTTATAACAATTTTTACAGGTATATCGATTTACGCCAAATAATGCTACGCCATCGGCATTATCACCCGCAGAAGTGATTTTCGCCAGAAAAATCAGATCAGTATTTGATAAATTGCTACCAAAACAAACGAAGCAAATAACACAGTCGTGCGTAACAAAAAGAAAATTCCTCCCAGGAGAAAAAGTTTTTTTTAAAGCATATAAAAACAATACATCTTAATGGGAGCAAGGTACATTTGAAAAAAGAATCGGGAATATGGTTTACATAGTACAGGGACACAAATTCTCACATAAAAGACACGTAAACCAAGTAAGAATGAGACTGTTACAGGATGCTAACGGTCCACCTCAGGAAGAAGTGATGGATACGATTTTCGATACATTTGATATAAAAAGGCCGCAAACAATGCCAGAACCACGACAATCGTCCAGAAAAAGGAAGTTCACAGAACCTTCGGTAATCGATCCAAAGAGAAAAAATATTAAAAACCCCTGCTACGCAAAAGCTTCGGATTTTTTTGTTACGGGAACTTACCCATAATAATAATAATGGACTATTCCTGACATTATAAAATACTGCGCCTCTCAAGAGGGAGGATAGATAATTGTAAGAACATTGGAATAGTGATACTTGTCGAGACAACATAGTTCACTCTAACCAAATCTGATAGTCATTACTAATACTTCTACTTCTTTGTATTATATTTCTGTTTGTAATATATCTTTGTTATTCCATACCTGTTTTCGAGTTATTTCTTCATTGGTTCTAACCTTGGACCATCACCGTGGTACAAGGAACTTGGACCATAACAGATAATTAATTATGGATAAGTCTGAACCCGAATCTAGCTATAGCCTTATATTTTTGTTAAATATTTGCACTTCCATATGTTTCCTGATGGTTCATCAGACTTGGTAATTTTTACAACACTTTTTTTTTATCTTCTTCTTAATCCTGCAGTGTGAACTTTTGTGTCCCAATTTATCGCAAGTAAAACTTTTTTTTTATGTTTAAAAAGACAATCTCTGTACCAATGTAATTGACCACACCCGAAACATTGTCTTGAAAGCAAAGTAACTTTATTCTATGGTTGGCGTATTTTTTAAATTTTTCTTTGGTGTATTTTCGATGTTTTTCGAATCCTCTCTGACGCTCACGGAACGTTGACAATATTTGGCAATTTGCTGTAAAGTAACGTCGGGCTCGTTTTCAACCTTGTTGAGTACCCTACAACGTATTTCAGCGTCTTTCGTTGAAATCAAACCCTGGACGAAAATCAAGAATTTAAAATTACTGGCGCTTAACTCTCGAAGTTATCGTAGTGTTTATTGACTACACTAGCGAAAGTAGTATGATCTTCGTCTTCTTTGTGGTTGAGATTCATGCATTTCCAACGCTTGTGGAACAGTGTTGTTTTTGGACTGAAGAGTTCTGTTAATGATTGAACCGCCTCTTTAAATTTCAAGTCGCTGGCTTTCTTAGTTAACAAACTTAGTATATTCTGTGCCTAATTTTCTGAGGAGTATGCGAACCTTTTCATGGTCAGCCAACTTGCACAATCAGTATTGTATAAGTCCTCGTAACGTTTAAAGTGCGAAGCGAATGTAATTTCTTCAAGAGTTGGATTAGAATTTCTTTCTTCACCACTGTTGTAGACACTGGCCAAAAACAAAAACAAAATGATTTAACGTGAAGTCCGTTTCTTCGAATCCTTCGTCGCCAAGATGTTGTGACCAAGTAAATGGTTAAGTAATAAGAAAATCCAGGTTTGCAGATATATCGTATATTAAACAGTAAGTACACCAGAAGAGTATTACACGACTAGTGAGAGTTTATCGAATGAACTAGCGCTCAATCTATTCACAGTTCCCCGAATCTTCCGTCCTACTAATCTTATAGTAGGCGAAAAAGTACAACATAGACTCTTTAGAGGGAGGACACGACAACAATTATATTGCTCTTATTAACAAATACATCGAGCTCTTTTTTGTGGATAAGTTTAATAGTTAATATTAGTAGGATCTGTGGAATCTTCCACGCTTGCCAGTCACCCTGCGCGAGGAAATGTACTCTCTCTTGTTGTAATTATCGTGACAATCAAACATACATACGAAGAAAGCAGTCATTGGTCAATCTACTCAAACCTAACTCGCTGATTGGTCAGTTCCGACCAATCAAATTGCCTGCACGCGACAAATCTGTTTTCGCGCTCGATACATTCTGAGCCATCACGTGTTACGCCATCTTATATAAGCAAGGCACGAGTGGTTCTCGCTCTCTTTCTTTCTCGCGTCGTCCTTGACCCCGATATAGATCGTATAGGGTCAAGATTGTGTACTAACAACCCGGACGTGAAACCGTTTCGGGACTTTATCGACAGGTTTGATCATACCGAAATGAACACACTCGGAAGGTAGTGTGGACTTGGACTAATAGTGGCAGGTCGGGTACTCAGGTGCTTTCTAGCTACCTGGACGAATCTTAGTCAGGAGACTCGGTGTAGGTCTCTTAGTGTGTCCAAGTTTCCATTATATAGTTTATTCGGATCATAGGCTAGTCCGGGTCCGGGTAAACTTAGATAAGCCTAAGGTTAAGATGGCTGGTTACTGGAAATTGAACTGCTCATTATTTGGGGAGCGAGATTTCCGGGACCGGCTGCTACTAATGATGCTAAGGGAGCTGGCGGGGGCTGTGGTGGGATAATCTTAAATCCAAAATTAGAACGTTTGCTGCTGATTATAGTCGTCGGCTCAATCTAGATAGATTAGCGGTGCAAACGGCTTGTGAGCAAAAGTTGATCGGGCAGTTAAATCCCATGATAATGGGGACGTAGCCTTAGCTAAGGCAGAGTTGTCCTCCTTGCTTATCAAGAAGGATCAAGCTCTGGTAGTTAGGGCTAGGTTAAAAAGAATGTCTCCTGAGGCAACGAAAATGGCCGCTGAATTGCGTGCAGAGGAGGTTCGGAATGCAACTCGGCGACATATCGCATGCGTCACATTGCCGGATAAGCGGACCGTGACCACAAACGAGGGCATATGTGAGGCTTTTCGTGAGTACTTTCAGGAACTTTTCACCAGGGAGCCAGGTCTGAGCCCTGCTCAGTTCGACGCCTATTTAGCTGACTTTCCCTGCGTTGAGGCAGCTGAAGCAGCTAGATGCGAGGATCCCATTACAGAGTCGGAAATCTGGGATGCGCTGAAACAGGTTGACCTGGACAAATCTCTGGGATTAGAATGTCTTCCGTACGAAGTGTACTTGAGACAGTCGCCCGTTTTTGCTGGCACTGATTTTCGGCAACTGGTAGAAGCAGGGGTCTATACCCCAACCCTTCACCAGGGGCGTAATCAAGTTGTTACGTAAGGACAAAAACGGTGGGGATGGGTTAGATAACTTTCACCCTTTAACTATGCTAAACACAGAGTTAAAGATTTTGGCTAAGGTTGCAGGTTGTCCTCTCTAGTCTGATTGGCTCCGAACAGACTTGTGCTGTGAAGGGCAGAACTATTCAGGACAACCTTCATATGGTACGCTTGATCATCGAGCAAGTCGACAGTGAAGCCGCGCTGATCAATTTAGATCAGTCCAAGGCATTCGATAGGGTTGACCATCGGTTTTTGGAGGCTGTTCTTTCGGCGGCTGGTTTCGGGCATAACTTTCGCACCTGGATCCGACTTCTGTATGCGACCCCAGGTGCGCTGGTGGAAGTGAATGGAGTACGATTGGAGCCTTTCGTAATGTCTCGCTCCATTCGTCAAGGTTGTCCGCTTTCGCCTTTGCTGTACGTTCTTGCGTTGGAACCATTCCTTCGCAAGTTAAAGACGAATCCGGTCCTACAAGGAATTTCCCTACCTGGCTCTACCAACGCGGCCAGGTATTCCGCCTATGCTGATGATGTTTCGGTTCTTGTATCGAGCAGGGCCGAGATTAACGAAGTCAGCAAAGAAATCAGTGGTTATGAGATGGTGACAGGGGCCAAGATCAACCACGATAAGTCTGTTGGCTTGCGGTTGGGTGCATGGAAGGGAGTTTCTCTTCCTGGACATTTCCTCTCGACGGATGGGCCGGTCAAGATTCTCGGCGTCTGGTTCGGTCCTGATCTTCAGTTGGATATGAATTGGTCGGAGGTGCAAGGGAAGGCCGAGATCGCAATTAATTTGTGGTCTCGGAGGAATCTTTCCTTAAAGGGGAGGACGGAAGTATGTGTTTCACACATCTACCCGATTCTCCTTTACCGACTCTCTGTGCTTCTACTTCCGTCTGACACTTTACTGGCGTTAGTGAGGCTCTTGTTCTTCTTCTCTCGGGAGATCTGTTGCCTTCATCCATCTGAAGGCGGTCTAGGTATGCCTAACATTGAGATTCGTCAATATATGCTTGGCATCGGATTCCTGGATCGAATGTGTCGCGAACCGGATGAGGTGGGCGCCTTCTGGAAGGAAGACGCCCGTAAGAGTTTCCCATCCCTGAGAAGTTTGCACTCGTCCGAGGAGGAGGCTCACCGTTTACCCAAAGTCGAGTGCTCCTTCTACCGTGAATGCCGTCGTTCCCTGAAACTCCTCTTACGGGCCTTGGATGGCCTCTCCAACGTCCAGACGTTTGTCTCGTAAGGCATTATATCAGGTGTTAGTTAGGGGAGCCGTTCGTGATGATTTGATTAACGAGCTCGGTCGATATGGCCTTGGGCGCCCGGGTTGAAATGCCTCAATAACAATGAGGCATCACTCACCTGGCTGGTAATGCGTGGGGCCCTCTGGGTCGCCAAAAGACTGCTTAGCGGACTTGGAGAAATATCCAAACTGCCGCCGCTGTAATGGGGAAGTGGAGACCATTGGTCACGCCTTTTTGCACGGTTGTAGCACCGCTGTGCAAGTATGTTGAAGGCCTCATGGTTCGCATGCTGTCTGGAAAGTTCTTTGTCCTTGAGGCCGCTTCTGTTTGTAGCAATGTGGCTCCGCCGTTGACGAGGGCTGAACACTATGTGTTCTTATGCTTGCTAGGTGTTATGAGAGTCGTGATTTGGACGACACGTCAGAAGGGATTCTATGAAGGCGAGAAGTTAACTTCTTCCCAACTGATCTTAAAGTCAAGATTAGGTCGGAAAGGCGGCGACTCACTTCATCTGAATTCGGCAAAAGGTGGGTGAATCTTGTGCGCTTGTGTCGTGTGAAAGAGGCTGACTTGGAGTGGCACTTTGATGCCGGTTAAGCATCAGAATATTGCTTTAGCCGGGTTGAACACGGGCAACCCATCCCAAAATTAGGTTAGCTTAGGTTTTGTTTTTGATTCTTTAGTTTCCTTTTACAGTAAACTTAGCTAGGGTATGTATGCTCATTGGCCCCTTTTATTTCTGTCCCTATTTTTCTTTAAGTTTAATTCCCCATCCCCTCCCACGTTAGGTGGTCAGTGACGTCAGTTCTCTGGTGGATGCGGGGCGTTTATTTGTTCGGGTGTGATTTTTCGTATCTGTTGTTGTGTCTGAATGAGCGCATATCTGTGTGAGTGCTTGGGATGAATGAATGTTTTTAATTTTTTATAGTTCCGCATTAATTTCCTCTAGTTAACTGATGTTTCTGCCACATTTAGTGACTGTGGGGGTTTTATTACTAACACGATTTTGTTTAGTTTCTTGTAAATAGTTATTTGTTTCATATTGTATTTACTCATTGGAGTTATTTTTTAAAAAATTTAAATTGTTATTTTATTCCCCTCCCCTCACAGACGATAAATTGTACATATGGGGTCTAGTTAGTATTTTCATAGAGTCATTGAGGTATTATCGTGGTTGTGGTAAGAAAGGTAAGAAAGAATTTATTGTTTTGGTGCAAGAAATATTGTTAGTATGATTGGGTCAGCGTTTGTGGCTAGCTAAGTTTAGAGGTTAAGACAGAAGACCGACCTTTTCCCCATTCCCCACTTCGGCCTTGTGCCACATTTTCTGTTATAATTACAGAAATAAATAATCTTTCTTTCTCGCGTCTCATCTCTTGCTGTCAAAATGTAACCTTCAAGGACTCCCGTCTTAACCATGCGATCAGTACTTGCGTGAATGTTGTAATGTTATTTAGAACATTACAACATTCACGCAAATACAACTCTTAACAATTTTGCTCCAATAGACAATTCCTAACATGCAACAACTCAATCTTCTAAACTACAGTTTAATAATTGATTCTAACCTTTATGAGCTCAGGTACAAATATTTCCCAATCTAAGAGACATAACTCTGTCAAACCTTTAGCTTATGTACATGTACACTAAGACCAATAAATTCAATTGTTATGTTTTGAATCATTATTTTCTGTCTTGTATTAATTTTTGTGGATGGAAGATTATTGAACACACCCAATTTTAAGCCTTGTCACCATTCAAACCTTCTGATACATTTCCAACACTCCTCACTCATCTGCAACAGATACACTTTCATTATATACCAACTGATTTTTCACCCTTACTATTTTATTATATATATATATATATATATATATATATATATATATATATATATATATATATATATGTATATATATATATATATATATATATATATATAT
Organism: Acanthosepion esculentum; assembly: GCA_964036315.1. Taxonomy (NCBI): domain Eukaryota; kingdom Metazoa; phylum Mollusca; class Cephalopoda; order Sepiida; family Sepiidae; genus Acanthosepion; species Acanthosepion esculentum. The sequence continues at coordinate 70,750,475 of OZ038484.1, forward strand.
ATATTATTATTATTATTATTAATTAATTAATTAATTAATTAATTAAAGAAAATCAAACACTTAAAATCCCATATGTAATAATTTTTATTTCATGAGAGCTCTAGAAAAGCAGCTCTGAATCTTCAAGATCTACAAACAAAATTTCATTTGAGATTTTGTTGTAGGTCTTGAAGATTCAGAGCTTCAGAGATTTTTTTTTTGTTTGTTTTTTTTGTAGATATCGATATGAACGAGAATCGAGACAAAGGGGAGATGATTTCTGCGGTCGGTGAAAGACGAGAGAAAGAAACAAGAGACCGTTGTATGTTAATACTAACATAACGTTATACATTTATCTTTGTACAACTTAAATAATACTGTTCTCAATACAACCAAAATATTTTAACTCTCCTAACAATTCATTGCGCATATTAAAAACGATTTACTTACTTTCGCATTTGTTGTGTATGTGTGTGTTTCTAATTAGCTAAAAAAAGATATACAAACCAATTAACCCGTCTTTTCAGCTGTTGGCCTCATGATGCTGAGGATGATTCAGCTACTTTCTGTTTCACCTTCTCTCAGCTCCTCCACGTCTGTATCTAGTGCGGCTGCTATTTTCGACTTTTGCACCCCCCATGCCTAATGAGAGTGGATATTTTGGTATGCGTAAATAAACATTTGCGACACTTTATTCTGTTTAATTCTTTTTGCATATGTTCTTATTATTATGTTACTTCAGGATGTAAGCGTTCATGGCTCGCCACAGCTTTCTTTTTTTATTTCTCATACTCCTTGGTAAATATAGTAAAGCGGTTTCCCGTTGCCTTCTCCACGGTTTGGAATTCAAAGTATTCCTTCTCTCTTCGAATCGTAGACGGTCATATCTCTCCACGGCTTCGTTTTCTATAATATCTGTGAATTTTCATGACTTCTAGGCAAAGATAACAGAGTGGTTTCTCGTTGCTATCTCTACAGCTCAGTGCATTCCTTCTCCCAAACTGACTGTCACCCAAAGCTGGCGAACCCAGTTTGACCTGCTATTTAACCCCTAGCTGGGGAGAGAAAAATCGAGTCATGCCTTTTCCAAGAGTTTCAAAGAGAAGATTATTTTAGGGGATGGAGGTATTCCGGAAATGTACTCTTTAATTTAGGTTTCGAGTATACTAGGATAAATCGATTCATTACAGAAACTTGTAAAAAGAATTCTAAAAATTTAAGGCACCTCTTTAGTTCTAACTACATCGTTTATTTGAAACTCAAGTGCAGACGTGAATCTGAACGTGGCTCACCGATGCGGCTATCCGAACCGAATGTGATTTTCCTCATTACAGGCAAGACACAAGTATTAGGTTGGTGCAAAAATAATGTCGTTTTCTCACATGAAGTTGAACGTCAAAAAACGATATTATTTTTGCACCAACCTAATAGCATAGATTTTAACTTTCAAAGGCAGCTCAAAATTCATTGTTTTATCTTTAGGTAGAATTCATTGTCTTATCATTAAATACAATTCACAGCATTATATTTAAGTAGAATTCACTGTTTTATCTTTAAGTAGAATTCATTGTCTTATCATTAAATACAATTCACATTATATTTAAGTACAATTCATTGTTTTATCTTTAAGTAGAATTGTCTTATCATTAAATACAATTCACAGCATTTTATTTAAGTACAATTCACTGTTTTATCTTTAAGTAGAATTCATTGTCTTATTAAATACAATTCACATTATATTTAAGTACAATTCATTGTTTATCTTTAAGTAGAATTCATTGTCTTATCATTAAATACAATTCACATTATATTTAAGTACAATTCATTGTTTATCTTTAAGTAGAATTCATTGTCTTATCATTAAATACAATTCACATTATATTTAAGTACAATTCATTGTTTTATCTTGAAGTAGAATTCATTGTCTTATCATTAAATACAATTCTCAGCATTATATTTAAGTATTATTCACTGTTTTATCTTTAAGTAGAATTCATTGTCTTATCATTAAATACAATTCACAGCATTATATTTAAGTACAATTCATTGTTTTATCTTTATATACAATTAATACCAGATTTTCATAATTGATACTGGATGTTTAAATTTGAATGTTATTTATTATACAGGTTTTTTATGAACATATAATAAAGGCAGAATCTAAAGCTATAATTAATACCGGATTTTTATTTTTATTATTATTATTATTAAAACTAGAGAGAATGAGAAGACAGGGAATTGGGAAAAAACAAAACTGAAACAAGGTTCAAGAAAACAGATGATGATGATTGACGTTGCATATAAATTCTTGAATGTTGTAGTTATTAGGAAAGCAGAAATCGGAAGTGATTTCCACAGGCAAGAAAAAACTGTTAGGATGAAAGTGGTGGTTGTATCTAGCTAGTTAAACAGTAAAACGGTGAGACCTAATTGCCAATCTAGTAGTACAATCATGTAGTCATGGCACCAAGGAAAAAAGCTTGTCAGAGCAGTTACCATGTGAATATTTGAAGAAAAGATAGAAGGAAGCCACGTTACGTCGGTGAGAAAGTGACGGAAGTCGAGTTGCTTGATCAGGATCGATTAGATTACAGATCATTCTTTGGATTTTGTCAAGAATTTCGAGAGACACAGCAGGAGCACCAGAACAGATATGGCAGCAATATTCAATGCACGGGGGAAGGGTAGATTTATAAATGTGGAAGATAGATTCTGACGAGGAAAATTTTCTGGCCCGACACATGTAACCAACTTTCCTAGCAGTAGATGCAGCAATTGGTTCGATATAGACAATCCACTTCATGTCAGTTGAAAACGTCAAGCCATGAAGGCGTTGTATGTTACTCTCCTGGAGCTTAGCATTAGCCATGCTGATGGCAGGCAGAAAAAAGTTCTCTGTGGATTTTATAATTATAAGATTTTATAAACCTATAATTAATACTGAATTTTGATTTGGGCATTAACGGGTTAACTTGAAAATAATAGAATATCTTTTCATGTTATATTGAATAGAAAGTGTTGCTACCAAAACAAAGAAAGGGGCCTTTACAACAGGAATAATTATATACAATTCTAGTACTCTGGGAGATACTCACTTTATGTGCTGGTTTCCCCTCAGGACGTGGACGATCATTGCTCGCCACAAATTCCTGTCTCTTGCAGCCCTAAATAAATTCTGTCTTTTCGTTATTTTTAAACCCTGTTCCGCTATCTATTTACTCAAGCTTGCATTTTTCCCCCGTTCCTCTCGCCCTCAATCTGTCCTGTGAGTAACAAATTTTCCAAATCCTCTTACCTCATGATGCGCCCTAGAAATTTCAAATCCTTCTTCCTGATGTTAAGTTTCCTTTTTGTTTCCATTTTCTCTAAAACTTCGTCGTTACTCACATGTTCGGTCCATGATATCCTCAGCATCTTTCTGTAGAACCACATTTATGTTGCTTCAAGTCTTTTCGTTGAGGAAATTTTCCTGCATTCACTGCCACACAGTAGGACAGATATCACGTAACAGTACAGAACGATTTTTTTTTTAACTCTTAACACTCTGCTTAGCTTTTGGAATGCATTTTTGGCCATCCCAAAACGTCTTCGGATTTCGGTGTCACATTTTCCTTTCTATGTTAGAACACTTTCCAGATATTTAGATTTTTTGTGCTTGGTTGATTTTGATATCTCCAATACACTGAATTTAAAACAGTTACATGACCGTAAGCAATTATATTGGTTTAAATGTTAGAAACCGGAGTTTTTTTTTTATCATTTCACCACCAAAAAAGGTAACAAAGCCCATAAGGCGCAAGGGGGTTACTGAGACTGAAAGAAGATAAGAAGACGCTAGTGAGTGGAAAGGATCATAAAGGAACATGATTCAAAAAGATGACGATTGATGTTGCATTTAATCTTTTGAAAATGGTAGGGGGCAGGGAAGCAAGAAACCGTAAGAGGAAGTAAGCGACACTGTTAGTAAAATTGTCCATCCCTTTCCTCACGAGTTCCGATTACTACTGTACAGTCTCAGTCTTCATTCCCCACACCCTGTTAATCTCGATCTCCAGGTCATTGTATTTTGACAATTATTATTATTATTATTATTATTATTATTATTATTATTATTATTATTAATTCGTGTCTTCTGACCTTAATCTTAATCTTGATTGAGGTGTTAACGTGTACATGTCTTGTATTGTTGAATTTTGGACTGCGGTAAATATCCCGTTCAGTACAACAGATTTGCCTGTTAATTACCTGATCATCTCGTCTGCAGTCGCTCTCTCACGGACGCGACGTTGCCTCGCTCTGTCCTTTTTACAAATACTTTCACGGTAATTGCTCCGAGGGGCTGCTTTCGCTTGTCCCTAGGCCTCATGAATTTAAACGTCCTACGAGGCTGGCATCCCGTTCCCACCCCTTCACCGTTGAAACTGTTAGATGTAGACGTCTCTTCTACTCCAACAGCTTCATGTCTCGCACATCTCGCCTGTAGAACTCCCTTCTTTATTCCTGTTTCCCTGACAAATACAATCTCCAACTATTTAAGTGTAACGTCAATCGACATCTCCAGTTGCCTTGATCTATCCACTTCCCTTCTCCACATCCTTTCATCTTTCATTCCTATCTGCTCTCGCTCCAAATCTTTTGTAACCCCCTTGCCTTGATCGATCCACTGTCTTTCTCCACATCCTCTCCTTTACCACTCCTATCTGCTCTTCCTCCAAACCTTCTGTAACCCCTTGCGTGCTAGTGACTTCCAGCCTTGCTTGGGGTGATAAGCTTAAAAAAAAAAAAAATAAATAAAAACAGAAACAGAAACTGACACACTGTGCGTTGAAAGGGCTGCGTTTTTTTTTGGGGGGGGGGGTTTAAAGTTTGCATGATGAGGCAGCTTGTGAACCACGTCTAGCTACTTGGGAACAATATCAATCGTGAAATTGTGTTAATGGATCTGAAGGGGTCCCCACCTACAATATTATGCACCGCTTTGATCAACACCATGTCTCGCATATTTGACTGTGATGCATGTGCCTTGTATACCTTTATCGGATTGGGTGTCATGATGGGTACACGATCTTCGTATATTTTGTACTTTTTCAATTTGTTGGCTTACTGTTCACTCAGTAGTAATAATAATAATAATAATAATAATAAAAATAATATTAATGAAACTGTAAATCCGTTAATTATATAAGTGTTTATTACAAGTTATTTGAGAAAGTGGACTGGGTAGGAATGATGTTCTATTGGGAATAATGCAAAAAACTGAAATTTGGTCACCCAGGGTAATGTTATATATAGAAACCAAATCTTGTCCTGGAGAATAGAAAAACTATAAATCTGTACAAGTTCACAGTGGAGGCACAGTGTTGTAATCCATAGTGTCTCGGATTTAGGAACCGGGGAGCCGAGTTCTAATTCCAGTGGATTTCGGTACATTCACTTACGGGCAAATACCCTTGGGAAAGGTATGAACTCATCTCTTCTCCCTACCAATAGAGTTAAATAGCTGGACAGATAGCCTTGGTTAACTCTGAATTCAAACCCTCCATCTATGGATTAAATAGTAGAGTAGCTTTTGTTGGCAACCAGTCTAGGAGAAAGACAATTCTAAATTCAAAATCGTATGAAGCGCATTCTATGCAGCTAATGAAAGGATCATGGAGTCTACAACGACTCTGTAATCCCGACTGCGGCCAACCTTGATTGAGAAGTTCCTGATTCAAAATGGATCACCTAATCTATGCCAGAAGATGGGATCTATTCTTTGTAAGGAGTAAAATCTCTCAAGGAGTTACTGTTGCTGTTCAAGCAGACAACAGATGAAAATTGAGAGAACGTGACTAGCTGGAAAAATATTTAGATTTTGTTCGTGAAAAATTGTGGAATCCAGAGCTTAAACTGATCCGTGAGAAATTTTAGGAAGACCATTGAAATGAAATCGGTAAGAATACAAGGTAATGTGGAAAGATCTTGGCTACTGACGATAATTCGAATTCTAAATAAAGAGTAAATTTCACACAGACCACTTTTTCTCTCGAAAAAAAATCCCGCATAGGTGTCTCCCTGAACAATCTTAACTTTTTCAAGTCAACTGTTATCTATTCTTCTTATCTTCATAATCTTCCCTTCCTACCGCCCCACTTTTTCATTTCTATTATATGATTAAATATAATAATAACAACTGTGGAAATTTCACGGTGGTTCTATTTGAAATTTCAAATGAAGCTTAATTCTTAACTTAATGATTAAACAAGCTGATGGCGAGTTCTACGAGAATGAAATATCCGTAGAAATTCAATTATCGCATCGTTAAATATTTGAGCTTAACAACTTTAACAAAATATAGCAATACCAATCATAAATATGAATGCTGGTCGTTATTTTAAGAAGTAAGGGTGTACAAATGGAAATTTTTTAAATCGGCAGCTTTTCCCATTTCACTAAAAAAAGCCGTTAAACACTTCTATCTTCACTTCTTTCTTTCTTTCATTATCTCATTGAAACCAAGTAGCGTCTTTGATATGTCTTTTGTCTTATTACGCGATCAAAACGGAATAATCCATTATTTATGAGGTATTGCCGGGAGAATGTTAACACTTCTATATTCTCTCTATTTTTTTTTTATTGTTTCATTTTCTCACTGAAACCAAGTAGTGTCTTTTACTCTCTTTCCACGCGATCAAAACGGAATAGTCCATTATTTACTAGGCATTGGCGGGAGACGTTAAACACTTCTACCTTCCTTTCTTTTTTCTTTCTTTCTTTATTTCTTTCTTTCACTTTCTCACTGGAACCCAGTAGTATCTTTTCCCCTCTTTCCACAGGATCAAAACGTAAATGCCGTGCGAACTAACGAAGGGCGAGACAAGTACAATTATTTTTATTGTAAATAACGCGTTCTTTTTAACAGAATGTATAGAGATCCAAATACTGATCCAAGGAAGATAACTATTTTTAGTTCATTGAGTTACTTCCCTTAGATTGGTGAACATTCTAAAGCTACTAAATTCATCCAAGAAATATTTTCTTTATACGCCATATTATTTTTGTTAATGTCATGTTTTCTTACTTTCATATACCAAGCCCTTTCAAGACGTAGGCGATCGTGGCTCTCCACAACTTCCTATCCTTTGTTGATCCTTTAACATTCCCTTGCCATCCATTCACAAAAACTCGTTATGGCGGTTATTTGCTGCTTCTCTCTATCTCCTTGCTTTCAATATCTCCTGTGAGTGTTAGATTTTCAAAGACTTCTTTCCTTGATATATACCCCAAAAGTTTTAAATGTTTTTTTTTTTTGGTTTTAAGTGTGACTCCTTTTAATTCTTTAAACCTTGGCCTTCGCTCACTTTTTCAGTCTATGATATTTTCAACGCCCATCTGTAGAAGCATGTCTCTATCACAAGAAGATTAGATACAAGGCTCTGCAGCACTCTGTTTATCCCTAACGAAATTTTCCCATCTCTGAATACTTTATTTAGTTGCTGTAAGGTATATTTCTTTTTATATATTGGGTGCAGCAAAAGTAACGCCCATTTTTTTTTATTAACTTTTATTGAACAAAAATAAATTACAGTAGTTTAAGAAAATTTATAAGTATTGTCGTGTCAAAACAACATGATTTGTTACGATTAACATGTTCAAAATCCTCCCTTTAAGATTCAATACAATGCTGAACGCTATCAGCAACACTTCTAAAAACCAATGATATATTTCTTCATTAAATTCAGAAATTGTGTTGTGGGTAGTACTGAGGATATGTTGTCCTTGTCTGAATGTACATCTTCATATATATATATATGTGTGTGTGTGTGTGTGTGTGTGCGTGTGTGTGTGTGTGTATATGCGCCCGCGAGCGTAATTTAGTTTGAGGGTAAAAAATAAATACATATAGATAAATAGAAAGATATAAAAAGACAAGAAAAGATATACATAAATATATAAATTACAAGCAAATCATATACAAGATACGACGCAATAAGCGGAAAGAAAAACGATAAAATGCTTTAGCATATATTTCAAAGAAATGTTTGTATATTTCAAAGTACACATACGTAACAGTCAGTGCCATACGTGATACGCGCTTGGTCGATCATGTATCTTTCGATACATGACTGACGAGGCAGATTTTTTTCCCGCAGTAAGTTGTCAGTTATTTCTGCAGCAGACGGTTTGCCACCCAAGGCTAAGGAACAGAGTCCGTTCTGCTATTCAACCCATAGTTGGTGGGGAGAGATGGATTCATACCTCAAGGGTATTTGCGCGTAAGTGAATCTAACGAACTTGACTGGAATTCGAGCCGATATCCATTAAACCACAACGAACATCCAACGTATAGAGAGATAAAATTTATACGTATAGTGAGATAAAACCTATACGTATTGAGAGATAAAACGTATATGTATAGAGAGATAAAACGTATATGTATAGAGAGATAAAACGTATACGTATAGAGAGATAAAATGTATACGTATAGTGAGATAAAACGTATGCGTATAGAGAGATAAAACGTTTTTGCTTATCTGGTAGTCGCGACATGGTCTGTCGGGGAGTTGTCACTGGACATCTTCCTTTGGCCGTCGAAAATGAAAAGAGAGAAAATTTGATTTCTGTTTCAATTGGTGTTGAAAAAAAACACGTGTTCCAATGCAGGATGGGAGTATCTATATTTTATTTAACTATTTTTTATACTCTAACTTTTTCTTTCTTTCTTGTTAATTACCATTCTTCTCTATATTTTAAAGTAATTTCATTATTTAACTTTTATTTTTTCTTTTATTAATAACTATTTATTATTTTAGTTTCATACACTTTCATAGTATAGTTCTAAGGGTTAGAGATTATTTTGTGATTTATTTGTTGCAATCACTACAAATGTATCAGGAATTGCTTGTTTTAATTCAGGAATTCTTTTCGCTTTGAGCCTGTTAACAAGATCTTCCAGTACACTCGACAAGAAAAAGTCTGCTGATCGAGGGTCACTCAATTGCTGCACATCGTCCAATCTACCTCAACTTTAAACTACTGTCATTTATTTTTGTTTAATAAAAGTTAATAAATAAAAAAAGAGCTTTACATTTGTCGTACCCTGTATTTTCAGTGGGTTTATGTTGACGAGCTTGTTACTTTAACAATGAATTTTACTGATTGATTTTTTACGGCTTATCTACCTTTTGCAGGTTACTTAAAGCGATAAAATGGTTTTAGATTGTAATAATCGTTTGAGATAATAATGATTTACATATACAAGTCCTAAAAATGAACAGATCACCATCATCATCCATCGTCTCCCGATGGTTGATTGGAACTCTCCCGATGGTTGATTGGAACTCTCCCGATGGTTGATTGGAACTCCCTTTCAACACTGTTCGGTCCTGTAATGCTGTCCCCAGATCCTCAATGGCAAAACAATTAATAACAATACATTTGGGGTAGGGGGATTACTAAAGCTCGCAAGAAACTTAAATTTCGGCATTAAATGCCCCATAAAGTGTTGATATGCCCTTAAACAAACAAACAAACAGACCTTACTCCTGGCAATCAAATCCAACAAACTCAAATTCCTTACCAGGCCTAATTAAAGCAAAGCTTCGAACATAAATTGAGTCTTCAATTCGTCATCATCCTCCGACTTCCCTATGTTTGGTCGGAACTCCATTGCCAATCCTTTTCCACACTGTTCGCTCTTACATTGCTGCTCCAAGACACTGAGTTGGACATTGGGGATATCTGGGCTATGGTGTCTGGGAAAGTCAATTTGCCATAGGAGTAAGGATAAGACGATTTCCCTGTCCACTCGGTGGCAGTGGCCGGGAAACTGTAATCGTTTTTGCTTGAGCTTAAGAAAGGTTGGTCTCAGTTTTCCGTAATGTTAAGCGCTGCGTGGGATCTTCAACCTATGTTCTGGATTTCTATATGTTCCATCTAGTCGTCTAAATTCAATTTCCAAGTCGTACCAGCTGCCGAAATAACTAATTGACTTTCTCAGACACCATAGCTTGGGACTCAGCGTTGGACATTACTGATGTCTATATGTTTTACTATTGTAACTATTTACACTATTTACATTGTTCGGACTGTTGTCCTCGTCATATTCACGACGTTTTGGCCCTTGTATGCTCCGGCCTTCTTCAGGTGATATTCGTTGGAATTTCGAACCGAACCCTTTATTTTGTCCATGGGTGTAGATTGTTCTAGTGCCTCATACCTTTTCTTGATATTCAGTTCATTCCCTTTTGTAACTCACTAAATCTTTTCGTTCACCTCTGCTGCGGCCAGTTATTGAACTCACAATTCTTTCGGTCGACCCTTTTATCCACTAGGCCACATTTTTTTCTTTCTTTTTTTTTGTATTTCTTTAAGGTATGGCCTGCCATTCCTGGAAGCCCTTCAATGAGTCTATCAGTTAGTAATTAGTAAGTTTAATGCACTCTTTGGTTTAATTAATTCCTACTAAATTCTGATGCTAAAACTATTTACCCATTAGTGGTATCCAATTATTTTAGAGCAGCTGGGGGATAGCTAAAGTTTTAAATCCGCCAACCATTAGATTGCCATTAGCTAGCAAGGGAGAATAGGCAAAAAGAACTAAGATTTTAAGAAGACTATGACGTAATGGGTCCATTTCGTTGTTGTTGTTGTTTTTATTATTATTATCATTATTATTATTATTATTATTATTATTATTATTATTATTATTATTATTATTTCCTTAGATTTCTGTTGTATACTTATTTGCTTCCGAGTCACAACCAAAGACCTAAGGTCAGAAATAACTTCATGATATTTTCCACCGTTCATATTTTTTTTTAAAATTAAATAAAATTAAAACAACATAGATAAAGCCCAAGTACAAACATTGAAATATCTGAAAAGTGTTGTTGTGCGCCACTGAAATCCGAAGACGTATTGAGATAGCCAACGATGGATTCCAAAAACTAAGCGTTAGAGAAAAATGGAAACAAAAGGGAAGCCTATATTTAACATTAGGAAGAGACAGTTTAAATTTCTAGGAAATATAATGAGGAAAGAGTGCCTGGAGAATATGTTACTCACGGGACAGATTGAGGGCAAGAGAGACAGAGGAAAAGAGTGCATAACATATTTGATCAGCTTAAGTAAAATGGATGGTAGAACAGGGTTTAGAAGAAATAGCGAAAAGACAAAATTTACTAAGTAGTAAGAAGGAAAGAAAATTGTGGAGACCTATGATCGATTACGTCCTGAGGGGACCAGGCACAGAAAAAGAACACTATTGAGGTGGTGGTAACATTGTGCAATCTGATACAAGATGGTCAATTGTTCCTGGATATTTATCACAAAATCTGCCTTTGAGGTCAATACCATTTTGTAGCATGTGTGCTTGGTAATTTTGAGTTATCGAAGCATTGGTCCTATGCAGCAAGAATAAAACCTTCAGTTTCAGATTTTAACTCTTCACTACATAACCATTGATGAGTACAGGGTTTGACTACATCAACTTGTTTGGTATGGGTAGAGTATTGACCATGAAGAGGCTTATCTTGCCATTGTTTCTTCCTTTAGTACATTGCATTTGCTTCCCTTTTTAGATTATTTGCCGCCGAAGTAGGTGTATTGTGGTTTATTTGCACTTCTTTACCCACTTGAAATTACCTTTTGAATTTTCTCATTTTTTCATAACTGAATAAAGTTTCTTATTTCGTTCATGTACTTTGATACAGTTCATCTTCCAGTTTTCTATAGTTTCCAGGTATCTTTGAAGACCGATTGTTGTGGTTTTGTAAGACAGTTCTAGTTGAACTAATCCTCTGCCTACTTCGGGTCTGGGTGCATACAGACGATCAAGATCAACCTTAGGCTGATGCCTGCAGTTATTATTAACATCATCATTATTATTATTGAGAGAAAAAGCAACACGCCAACAAAATGAAGCTAGGATATGAAGCCCAACATAACTATCATAGCACCCAATCTGATAAGGGTATACCAAGAACATGCTGAACAGGCAAATGTGCATGATATGTCTCACATTTGGATAAAAGTAGCGTATAATGATGCTGATGAAATCAACTTAGCAATATATTCACGTTAAGTAATCCGGTCTGCTCAAAGGATCTTTGGTTGAGGATGTTCTCAAGTATCTAGATACGTCTCCCATGTTGCTTTGGCTGTCTCCTCCTTAGACTTTAAAAGAACGACCCTCTCCATACCAGGATATGATGCTCTCCTCCACTATTCGCCTCAAGTATATTTAGAAGCGTAAAAATCCTACAGAATGTAGTGAAAGAAAGCGAAAAGAAAGGATTAAATATCAACTACAAGAAGACAGAATAGATGGCTGTTTGCAAAAAGATGAGCGCAAAGTGCGAATTTCAAATCGGATATACCAAAATCAAAGAAGACAAGAATATAATATTAAGCATTATTTTAAAAATCCTTGCTCGGTTTCAAAACTAAAATAAACAATGCGATATGTTTTCTCGCAGTGGTAACTTTTCATTTTTGCGTATGGAAAACTAATCAAAATCAATTGAGAAAATCTAATGCTATAACCAGTGGTAGACATCCGAATATAACTTTACCTATTTATTTATTTGATTATTTGTTTGTTTGTTTGTTTTACTGTTAATTAAAGCAGTTATTTCAAAGCCTTTAACATTTTAATGAAGAATAAGTTTGAATTACCTCCCTTGGATTGTCTCCCTTGTTTTTATGTTTTTTTTTCAATAATTGGAAGTTAAATGCTTTTTTGTTCTAATTTATATTTAGTATTTTGATAACATTAATATTCTAAAATCAGAGAAATTAATGTAAGACACACACACGCACACACACACACACACACACGCGCACACACACACACACAGAGAGATTCTCATAATAATATAAAAAAAATACTTGTAATAGCTACCTTTTTTTATTTCTTACGTTTAACGAGACAAATTCCCTGTGCCATTTTTTAAAATACTTTCATGATAACTGTTCTGATGAACTTTCTGCTATGGTACCTAGACTTTATGTATTTAAGTGTTCTTAATTTTTATTCTTTTATTGTCCTCTCTCCTTAATAGTAGTTTTACTCATATTCTCTAACACTCAGTAACCCCTTGCGTCTTAGTGGCTTTATTGCCTTGTTTGGCGTGAAAGGATTAAAAAAAGAAAAAGAAACTAAATGAAATTTCTGGAGATAAAAAGAAGGAATGAATTTGAAATGAGTAGGACGAATAGATTTCAACACGGGATATTTTCATGTATTTTTATATAACTAATAAATGATCGATAAAAGAGAGAAATTATAGTAATGTCTACACAGATGAAAATAAAATAAAAAACATTAAAACTTATCTAATAGGAAATACTTTGATTTAAACCCAGAAAAGATGTTTAAGTTATAAGAGTGTTTTTAGAAAATAATGGTTTAGTGATACAAGTCGTACTAATTAATCTGTAGTTAGGGGGAGAAGTGGTGGATTCATACCTTTGCCAGAGTTATTTGCGCATAAGTAAATTTAACGAACCCAACTGAAATTGGAACTCTGCGCTCCGATTAACAATTCCGAGCTATTATCCATTACGCCACCTGCACGTCCAAGCTTACAACCCCTATTCCGAAGCGGTGACCCATCTAGGTACTAACCAGGCTCGACGTTGTTTAACTTAGATGATCGTACTGGAACCAATGTTTCAATACTATATGGACATTTCTGTGTGTGTGTGTGTGTGTGTGTGTGTGTGTGTGTGTGTGTGTGTGTGTGTGTGTGTGTGTGTGTGTGTTTACGCGCGCACGCGCGTAAAGTTTATATTCTCAGAGGAGTCAAAGCCTAGTATCGAACCTGCTACATCTTGGGTCAAAAGAAAGAAAGAAAGAAACAAACAAACAAACAAACAAACAAACAAAATAAGACAAAGCGTATATCCGACCTTTTATAGTCCTGAAACCAGGGATCCCCAAAATATCTTCATATATTTAATGATTACGGAACTTATTAGCAAATTGATATGAAATGGAATGAAGTCACCAAGTGGAAGCCTCAAGAATGGCAATGAAAAGCCGTAATGTATAGTTGAAGAACACAAAACGACAAAGTTCAAATAACAGTGATGAATAAGTTTATTACAATTATGAATAATTTCTCTTTGACTGAGACATTGTGACAATTTCAACAGTGTGCGATTAACTTGACCAGAGTTCGAACCGACGCAGTCGGTATTAATGGGAGATTTCTCAGGGGTCAGACTTACGCGGTGCAATAGTTGTATGTTAACGAAACAAAGACGATACGTATAGAAGTTTTGAACTCACGAAGATTTTTTAATCGAATTTTCCCTTAGCAAGGCAGTAAATACACAAGGGGTTAATGAGTAGGAACGCATTAAAACACGGAAAATATTAAGAAGGAGCGAGAACAATAGAAGAGTAATTACGAATACAACAGATAACGATTGACATTACATTTCAATTTTTGAAGATCAAAATTGGCTGGAAAGCATTGAACCAGAATAGATTTCACAAGCGAGAATCGCGTGAAAAGAAACTCTTAACATAGAACTTCAATTCAACTGTAAATTGATGAGACCTTATTGCCAATCTAGCACTGCGCTTAAATTCACAGGTGCCATAGCGAAGTTTAGGTACCATAGCGAAGTGCTCACCCGAAGAATTACCATGAAAGTATTTATAGAAAAGGAATATGGACGCTACATTACGGCGGTGAGAATGTGACCGAAGCCGAGACGCCAGGTCAGGTCCAATAATATTGCTGATTCTTCTTTGGATCTTATTAAGGTGCTTTAAATAAATAAATAAAATGGGCGAATGATAGACTTATAGATATGTAAGATAGCTCCTGAAGAAAACATTGTCTAGCACGATACAGTGAACCAACTTTCTCAGCAGCTGAACTAGCAATGGATTCAATATAGCCTTTCCATTTCATGTCAGCCGAGAATGTTAAACTAAGAAGTTACAACGAGTCACTCTCCTGGGAGTTAGTATCAGCCAGATGATTAATAGAGTGAAACTTTGTTTATGAGGTGTTAAAATTAACAAGCCACTTTTTACCCCGGTTAACAACAAACTGTGGGTCACTTTTGAGATCAGTCACCAATTTGACCTTATTGAAACGATCAGGCTTAATATCACAACAGGAGTAAATAGTGGTGACATCAGCTTAGATACCAAGCTGAGAGCTGATGTTATCGGTAAGGTCGTTAATGAAAATAAAAAACAAAGTTGGACCAAGGATAGAGCCCTTAGGGACACCTACATTAGTACGAAAGGAGCTGGAAGAGTGGCCGTACAGAATAACATTACTTTCACGATTTGTTCAAAAATTCTTCTGGAGACACCATAACTTTTCAACTTGTGAAGAAGACCAGTATGCCAAACCCTGTCGAATGATTTCCAAAGCAACAGGGCGAGCTTCACCATTCTTATCTAAAGCCTCTTTCCGCATTAATCATTAATACATCAACAGTTGACCGAGAGAAACGAAAGCCATATTGCTTGTCTGAATAAAAGCTTCTGCGCTGTGGGATGCTTAACTAATTCCGGATTAATTAGGGCCTCAAGTAGTTTCCCAAAAATTAGAAGGCTAATAGGCCGATAGTTGGAAGAGTCGTACAGTTCATCTGAGTTCTTAAAGACTGGATCAACAGATGATAAAAAATAACAGAAGACAGCTGACGGAGACATCTGTGTTTGAGACCGGTAAATCAACTCTTTCAAAAGCTAAGCAAAATATTAAAACTCAGGAAAATTTCGTTAGAAACAGAGAAAAGAGTACGGAACTGTTGCGTGATATCAGTTCTCGTATATGGCAGTGAATGCTGGACAATCTCCTCAAAGATGAAGAAGCAACAGAAATGTGGTTCTAGAGAAGGATGCTGATAATACCGTGGACTGAGCATGTGGGCAACAAAGTTCTAGAGATAATGGAAAGAAAAAGAACACTTACACTTAACATCAAAAAGAGACAGATTAAATTTTAGGGTACATAGTGAGGAAAGAGGACTTGGAAAATGTGATACTCACAGGACGGATCAAAGGCAAGAGCGAAAGAGGAAAATGCATGACTTACCTAGCGAGCTTGAGTGAATGGATAGCAAAGCAGGGTTTGAGAGAGGTGGCGAAAAGACAACATTTATTGAGAGCTACAAAGAACAGGAAGTTGTGGAGAGGCACGATCACCAATGTTCTGAAGAGTCCATCATGCTTTTTATTCTGAAAAAGTGAATTCGAGAATGGGCGATGTGTTAAGGAAAAATCGCTGGTCATATTTTTTTTATTATTTTGTGTCAAATTCTGTCCACTTTGCAAAGATCGTCTGCAAATACTGAAATATTTCTCACTAAGTATCGACAAGATGTGATGATAACCTTACAACTAGCACTTTATTTTTATGTGCCGTGTCCTTTCAGGGCGTAGACGATCATTGTTCTCCACCTCCCTCCATCCCGTGCAGCTCTCAACAAGTTCCTTCCCTCTGCTTCCTCCTCCAGACCCCGTTATGTCATCTACTTGCTTAAGTCCGCTAGGTATGTCACGCATTGTTTTCCCTTGTCTCTCTTTCCTTCTATTCGACCCGTGACTATCAGATTCTCCATTCTTCCTCATTATGTCCCAGAACCTTCAGCTGACTCTTCCTGATGTTAAGTATAAGCTTCCTCCATGTTTGCATCCTCTCTAAGACCTCATCGTTGCTCACACGCTCGGTTCATGATATCCTCAGAATCTTTCCGTAGAACCACATCTCTGTCGCCTCGAGTCCCTTCTTCATCTTTGAGGAAATCGTCCAACCTTCGCTTCCGTAAAGAAGGACAGATGTCACGTAACAGTTCAGTGTTCTTTTCTTTGTTACCAAAGAAATCCTCCTGTCTCGCAGCACTCAGCCCAGATTTTGGGGTGTGTCCTTGGCCCTCCCAATACGCCTACGGATCTCAGTTGTTGCACTTACCGTCCTCTGTCAAGATGCTTCCCAGATATTTAAACTTCCGCTTCTGCATGATTCTAATGTTCTCGACCTTCAAATCGCATTTCGGGTCCATCCTCTTACTGACGACCATGCACTCCGTCTTCTTGTAGTTTATTCTTAGTCCCTTCTTCCCACTCTCCGTCGCTAACTTCTGTAGGAGATTTTGGAATTTCATTTCTGTGTCTGCAATCAGTACTGTGTCATCTGCGTATCTTATGTTGTTAAGATTGAGGCCACCAATGCTAAATCCCGTTAAGGTTTCCAATTCTCTCAGGATTGCCTTGTTGCATAGGTTGAGTAGGTCGGGTGAGAAGACGCATCCTTGCCTTACGCCCCCTTCTATTTTTGTATATTCACTGAACTCGTTCCCTATGCGCATGGATGCTTTTTGCTGCTAGTATAGGTTCTTGATTATTCTGATATCTTTTCCGAATATATCGAGGTTGCTGAGCAGTTGCATCAGATCCTTGTGGCGTACTTTGTCGGAGGCCTTTGCGTAGTCTATGAAACATAGGTACACGTCTTTCTGCATCTGTATCGCTCTTTCTAATAACATTCTGAGCATTAATATCGCGTTCCTTGTTCCAGTGTCTTTAACGAACCCGCACTGTTTTTGTCCTATCTCTAACCTGATTCGGCTGCGCGAGATTTTGTAATTTCTTTTCTGTGTCTGCTATCAGTACTAAAGGTGTTTATTACTGCTTTTAATGACTTCGTAACATGAATATTTTTTATACTTATAAAACGAATTGATTTTACGAATTTGAAAAAATATTCACATTTTAGAAATGTACTTATTTTTTTATTAGACAAAAATGTTATTCAGAATATTTTAAATGTTTTTAGTCATTCATCGCTAAAGATGCTGGTAAAATAGTCGGCTCCCTGCACAGCTTCAGTGAGTACCTGAATCCTCATCCTATCCTCTACCTTTACAAGATTCAGATCAGGCCGAAAATATATTTAGGCGAGAGCTGCCCCGTCCTCACTTTCCAGTCTCCATAGAGTTCAAATGCGTCTCCGTATCATTGTGGGTGAGAAATTATTTTCCAACCTCTCTCTCACAGGCCGGATGTGGTACGCCTTTCACTGCTCTATCGCTACATGGAAAGTGCTCGGACGAACTACATTCCTTGGTTCCGCCCGGTCTAACCTTCACGGCTAGGACCCACTTACAATGTAGAAAACCACCCTCATTCCCTCCGTGTTCCATCGGTGATAAGTAACTTCCGCTCAAACAACTTCTTCTCGCGAACCACTGCTCAATGGAACCGATTTTCAAGAGGATGTTTCCACGATCACAACCTTAAACTTTTCAAATCTACGGTTAACCATTATCTTCCACGCCTCTCCGGACAAATTGCCTCCAAAACATAACCCTATACCTAGAGTGACCCCCAGGCCTTGTAAAGGGCAAACCTTATTAAAACAAAAAAAATGAAGTAGGTTTTGTGTGCACGTTTTGTTTTTCATTACTGTATACCTACTTTTACACCTTCTGCATATATGTTTGATAAAATATAGAATTTTAATCTATGTTTTATTTAATGAAGAAAAATTCTCAATATCAGGTATAGAGCGTACGTGTGGTATGGAAGACATAACTTCTTGTATTCGCCATGTTTATAAGCAGTGTGAAAATATGTATCAACAATCGATGGAGACAATTTGCTTCATGGATGAATGAAATCGTCAGAAAAATTTTCTAGGACAGAATTCTAGGGTTAATCGTTACCTTACCTTCCTATCCATATAAACTACCTCTTAATGCAACTGTCTAGCTCAAGTGGCCCGTGGGCCTTGTACAAGGCGAACCTTAATGTAAAAATAAAATGTTAATTTATTCATAATTAATTTTCACCTAAGCGCGCCCATTTTCTTTTTTTTTTTTTCATTTTTCTTCTTCCTTTCCTTTTTTTCTTTTTTGAGGGAAAAAATTGACAATGTAATTTCTTTGGTGTAGGAAGCATTTAATAAAATATTATCAATAAAATAAAATAAAATAAATAAAACAAAATAAAAACGTTATAATACGAAGACCACCAAAGACAATTTGTTCGACAGTGGGAAATAAAGGTAATTAAAGGGAAACAACTTAAACTAGAATTATCTCCCTTAGAAAAAAATGTCTCCATTTTAGTTTAAAATCTTTTAAAAAATGTCGCCACAGTGTGTGACCTAGATGTCCACTTATATATATATAAGAATTTCACTCCAAGCAAGGCGGGAGTGCGACAAGTACGCAAGGGGTTACAAAGAGTGGGAGGCAAAAGTAAAGAGGGATGATGGCGGAAAGGATACAGAGAAGGACGCGTAATTATATCAAGGCATCAGAACATCTCGATTGACATTACATTTCAATGTTTGAAGAAGACTATAACTGTCAAGGAAGCAAGTAAAAGGAAGGGAGTTTCACAGAAGGGAAGTGCGAGACATGAAGCTATTGGAGTAGAAGAGACGATTACATTTAACTGTTTCGACTGTGAAAGGTGGGGGGACTCAGATGCGAACCTAGTAACACGCTTAAATTCATGCAATTTGGGAACAAGCGAAAATAGCTCGTCGGAGCAGTTACCGTGAAAGTATTTGTAGAATAGACAGAGGGAAGCGACGGCACGTTTGTAGACGAGATGCCAGATCAGGACCTATCGCATTGCATATTCGTCTCTGGATTTTGTCGAGGGCCTCGAGACGTACAGCGGGGGCTCCATGGTTGATTTATAGATTTGAAGAATATATATATATATATATATATATATATATATATATATATATATATATATATATATATATATATATATTATAATAATAATAAAAGAAATAACAGTAAGATATATAATCCGGCGTTCTTATTAATATTTTTTTTATTTTTTAAGAAAAAAATTCTCAAAGCAAATTTACAGAGCATAAATATTATAAATTAACTGATTTAAAAATATGGTTCTATCGCTACAGACGAATTGCCATGTTTCAAAAACATATATATATATATATATATATATATATATATATATATATATATATGCCGCCCAGAAATCGCGTCAACTGATTTCACCAGGAACTCTTGTATTCGCCATTCAAGTTCTTCCAAGGTCTTGGTTTGGTATACTACACTTGCTCCTTTAACCAACTCCAAAGGTCACAGAGTGTCATGCCAGGACTCCAGGTTGGCCACTCATGCATAAAATAGAGGGTTACTTTTCAGTCACCCCGTATATCTCTTTTTATTTTCGGTTTTAATAGCAACAACTTTTTATGTAAAATGTATATAAAATCTTGGAAGCTTTCCATCAGGCGATACCATGTTCTTTTCGCATACCAAGCTATTGAATGTCCAGTCTACCCGATCGTGCTTGACGGCTGTTAGCTCTATAAGAATATTTATCCGCCCTTTGACAAGTGTAATTTTTTTAGGGGGGGGGGGGTAATCCTCTTGGTTGTCTAGCCACATTCTTCACCAGAAAAGCGGAAAGTTTATTTGGGAACAGATTAAATCGCCATTGAAACAACCATGTTTCAGATAGTACTTTACTTACATGGTACCAGTATTACTCGGGGACTAACCTGGCATAACCAAAAACTGTACTTAAGAAAAGTGGGGGTGCATTCTTTTTGACATAACTGTTTCACTGTATTGTCTAAGCTTGCTTACGAAAGAAGCTTGACAACGAAAGAAGGGTTTGTCATGATGAGTATCTTACCATAGAATGATCAGAAGAGTGTTAAAAGAACTTGTCCGGATACATCTAATATTTGAACTCATGAAAATATTCACCGGGAATTATTCACCGGGAATTATTCACCGGGAATTATTCACCGGGAATTATTACAAAGATTCAGAGTATTGCTGCCATATCTGTTGTGGAGCTGTCCAATCTTCACTTTACAGCCTTGATGGAGTTCAAAAGCGTTAACGCGGCGCGACGTCACAAGCCCATCACTAGTTTATCGCTATTCTCAAAACAAATGTTTAGATAAGCTACATTCTTTAGTTCCACTAGTTAAGAACTTTACCATTAAATCCGGCCATGATATGTCCACGGACTCGATTCACTTTCATTCCCTTT
Organism: Acanthosepion esculentum; assembly: GCA_964036315.1. Lineage (NCBI taxonomy): Eukaryota > Metazoa > Mollusca > Cephalopoda > Sepiida > Sepiidae > Acanthosepion > Acanthosepion esculentum. The sequence goes on from OZ038484.1 coordinate 70,771,470, forward strand.
GTATACCATTAGTAAGAAGATCGTTTCACTCAGACAGTTTTGTTTATCAAAGACCGATATTATGAGAAAACAGACTCCTGCATGGATGCTTCTCCGAACACTATAATCTCAAACACTTCAAGTCAACCGTTATCTATCCTACTTATCCTCATAATATACACTTCCTTCTTCCGCTTCCTTACAACTATCTCATTCAGTAACCCACTACCTTGATTTGCACTTGTGTGAATTAGTTCTTTAAAAATCCTTATCCAAAATTTCTATTTTCGTATTTGAGTGTGCTCCTTGACATTTTATCAACCTCCGTGTTCTTTATGTTGCATTTTAGCTAAAATAGTCTCTTTTACTCACTACAGAGAAGCCGCCCTGCCTCCCATTAGAATGCCTGATGCTCAACTCCACGAGAGCACCCCTGTGGGTAGTGTGAGACCAAGCAGTATCAACTGCTTGGTCTCACACTACCCACTGATATGAGATGAAACAAATCTACCGCAAGGAAAATTAGTACTCTGTGTCCCTCCAGAAAGTTTTTCTCGCCTGAGTCCATCCTTCAAATTTATAAATCAACCATTTGACCTTACATGGAACAATACTGTTGCCATATATGGTCTGGAGCCCTCGGTGTTCGTCTCAAGGTCTTTAATAAAATCCAGAGACGGATATGCGCTGTGATTGGTTCTGACCTGGCATCTCGTCTACAGTCACTTTCTGAAAGACGTGTCGCCGCTTCCATCTGTTTTTTTTTTCTACAGATACTTTCACGGTAACTGCTCCGACGAGCTACTTTCGCTGGCTCCCAAACTACATGAATTTAAGCGTGCTCCGAGGTAGGCATCTCAGTCCCACCCTTTCACTGTCGAAACGGGTAAATGTAACCGTCTCTTCTACTCGCACTTCCCGTTTGTAGAACTCCCTTCCTCTTTCTTGCTTCCCTGATAGCTATAATTTTCAACTATTCAAATGCAATGTCATTAGACATCTTCAGATGTCTTCATCCTTTCCTCTATCACCCCTCTTTACACTTGCTCCCACTCTCTGTAACCCATTCCGTGCTAGTGGTACTCCCACCTTGCTTGGGGTAAAATGCTTAAAAAATAGCTACTTATTTGATTGCTTCATATTTATTGTAATATAAATGAGGTTCATAATTCACTTATCATTTATTGTCAAATACTAAGCAGCCAGCATTTCGCTGAAATTAGAAAAACCTTTCCCGTAAAACATTTCTCAGGAAAATAGGTTTTTCAAGTAAAGCAGCTGTTATCGCTCTTTTCAGTATTGATGAGGGTTTCCTTTCCGTTATACACCGTTCTTATGAACAATAATGGATATGTCCCAATCTTCATAAATACGTTGGGCACTATTTTAAGTGGGGTAATATGCTGTCTATGTAGTCCACCACGAGCAGTGGTTTACCTACTTCACGCCGCTGGCGAGTATTGTATTTTGTTGATGTTATAAGGATTAGTATTTTATTTCCAACTTCCGTTTTGGTTATTCCTCTTCACTAACCCTTTTCTAGGTTACAACACTTTCTAAGCTTTTATAACATTTTCCTAAACTTTTAGTGAGAAATGTCAGTATGTTGATTATGTTATTATTTTCTATTCGAGTTACATGTTCTATCCATTTTAGTTTTTGATGGTTCTCAAGTGATGTGGTTTTTGTTATTTGGTACATTTCTGTCAATATGTAGTCAGTGCACAATGTCCAAAGAAAAAAATTGTTTGCCAAGACCCTCAGGCTTCACTCACTCATAACTTTTTTTTAACCAGGAATAGAAGTTTATCCCTTGCTTCCTGTTTAAAACTGGGATTCAGGTTCCTTCGAATGTCTTCCCATTCTCTTTCACTTCCAGTAACCAGCTGTGTCTTAGTAGTATTACCACCTTGCTTTTGGTGAACTGATTAAAAGAAAAATTAACTGACGTCAATTTGGACTCTATTTTATTACTGAATTACTCCTTCATTTTTAAGAACTTGGATGTTATACCTCGGTGTTTTGCATGCTGACAGGGGCTGTCAGTTTCGTTACAAGTAGTCTGCGATCTGATTTAAAGTAGGAGTTGTATACTCTGCCACAAAATGTTTAACCCATGAGTCCGAGATGCTGAAGTCAATAACCTTTTTTGTTACATTATTTGGGCGATGCCATGTGGTGCTATGTTTCACGGGATGGTCATGTGCTAAGGATGTTGTATCTTTTTTAGTAACAAATGTTCAGCAAGAGTTTCCGTTGCTATTTGAGACTTCCGTTTGAAAAGGTGACGCCTCCTTACCATCAAAGGAGCAGTGACATTTAAAAATACTTGAGGTAGCATTAAAATCCCCCATTAATGCAGAGTTTTCTGATTTCTTTTTTTTTTTTTAATTTTTTTAATCGGTATCACCCAATTCAAAGATTTAATTTATCGCCATACACAGAACTGCAGATTGTAATATCTCTTGGAAGATCTAAAAAAAAAAAACTATCACGATACAATGATCTTGAACTGGAAATGTCAACAGTGTGGCACATGAGAATATCAGTAATTCCAGTTGTGCTTGGAGCACTCGGTTTGATTGGAAAATATTCTGACAGACTCATTGAAGAGATCTCTGGTAGGTCATGTCTTAAAGAAATACAAAAATATTGTTCTACGTACAGCTCCTAACTTACGAAGAGCTTTATCAATGGGAAATGTGTGTGATCTTAGCTTGCTTTGTTTTATTTCATTTATTTATTTTACAAAAATGTTCGGTAGGAAATGGAATGAAGCCATTTCTGACCTTGGGTCTCTTGTTGGGACCCGGAAAAATGTGTATGCAACAGATATCAAGGAAATAATAATAATAATAATAATACACAATACGCACAGACAGAAAAATCAAAGGTGATCACCTAAACATGATGAAAGACCACAAGAACAGAATGTGCTTTCTTATTGACATGGCAAGTCTCGGCAGATTGTTATGTATCTTTGAAGATCTTTAAAAAATATATATCAAAATACAAGGATCTTGAAATAGAAATGCAAAAAAATGTGGTACATGAGGACATCAATGATTCCAATTGTAGATGGAGCACTCGGGTTGATTGGAAAAGGTTCCGATAGACTCACTGAAAGGATTCCTGGTAGACCATACCTTAAAGGAATACAAAAAATTGTACTCTCAAGTATAGGTCACAGATTACGAAGAGCTTTATCTATGTAAAATGCGTGTGCTCTTAATTTTGTTTTGTCTTTTTTTTTGTTTTTTTACAAAAATGATCAGTGGAAAATGTCCTGAAGCCATATCTGACCTTGGGTCTCTGGTTGGTATCCGGAACGAAATGTCTATGCAATAGAAATCAAAGGAAATAATAATAATAATAATAATAATAATAATAATAATAATAATAATAATAATAAGTAAGGCAAAAATTATCCGCACTTTCGGCATAACATATCTGTGTTATGAGTGAGAATAATTTTTGACTTTCCCTCGTAATAATAACAACGACATGAACCTATTAAGTTTTCCTCGTTTCTTTTTGCCAATTGTACTTTGCTAGCTTAATGGTAATCTTATGGTGGACGGATTTAAAATTTTAGGTAGCCACCTCTCTAAAAAAAAAAAAAAAATGGAGACCGTGAACTAATGGGTTAAATAGTTTCAGTATCTTGGCTTAGATTTACTTAAATTAAAGAAGGCATGAGACTTACGAGTTATTAAATCCAGAGGGTGGGACCGCAAACTTTTGGTCTATAGTAAATATTTCGGTCCGAATGTCAATGAGCTTTGAATTTCATGCCATTTATACAATATGCCTCAGTACTTTTAATTGCTTTTACTTCCCAAACCTACGCTAATCACAAAGTGTAAAACGATAATAAAAACATTTGTTATCTCTTGGTGGGCTCAGGTTGACAAGTATTTCGAGCTAATGTAAAAAAAAAAAAGGAAGCCAGTTTTTCGAATGCCGATTTTCAAATCAAGCTTTCCCCACTTAAAAGACTCATCTCAATTTTGTACTGAGCTAATCTGACTAAACGTCTACCACTTCTTTTAATTCATATTTCTACCATAGTTATCTCCCTTGGAACATAAAATTCTTGCTCCTCGGTGGGAAATCATCATCATCATCATCATCATCATCATCATCATCATCATCATCATCATCATCATCATCATCATTCTTCTCTCACTCTTCCTCCTCCTCCTCCTCTTCCTCATTCTTCTTCTTCTTCTTCTTCTTCTTCTTCTTCTTCTTCTTCTTCTTCTTCTTCTTCTTCTTCTTCTTCTTCTTCTTCTTCAGGACGTGGGCGATCACGGCTCTCCAGTTCAGGACGCTGACGAATACGCTCTTCTTGTCCTTTGTAGCTCTAGCAAATTTTATCTTTTGCTATCTCTCCTCAACCCCTGTTCTACCACCCATTTACACAACTTCATTAGGTTCGATATATTATGCGCTGCTTTCATCTCTCGGTTTAAATTAATTTTAATTTTAATTTAAAAAATGCCTTCTTTGAACTTAAAGTTAATCCAAATTAAAAGAAAAATGAAAATTTTCGCATATAAATAAACTTTTTAGGCATTTTTAAAAGCATTGAAACGAATCACCATTGTATACGAAAAGTGTAAATAAAAATTTTTAATTCACTTTAAAATCCAATATTTGTCCTATGTATGTGTTTCGAGGTCTTTTAGCAAATTTAAGGATTAATTAACTGGTTTTTGTAAAAGTAATGCCTACATTTTACTTAAAACAGAATTAAAATAATGTTTTATTAAACGCACGGTAGTCTGCGAGGTCAAGGGTCAAAGGACAAAATAAAAATACTGTAATTCCACTAATTTAATGTTTATTAGTAAATTTAAGGATAATTAACTGAATTTTCTAAAAGTACTTTTTACTTGAAAGTAAATGAAAATAACACTGTGCCATGTGTATGCATTTCTGGATATTATAAACCTAATGTCTTCAGCAACCCCGAAATTCATACACAGATGTCCTCAAGGACACATGGCACAGTGGATAAAGGCGTTAGTTGGATCCAGTGACAGGACCCAAAGAGTGTGAGTTCAATACCTGGTTAAGGCGGTGGAAAACTTGGAGAGGTGAATTAACAGGAGATAACTGATAACATCCATTAGACATGGCACATGGAACTAGAACAATCTACCCCAGCGAGCGAAATAAAGGGTTCAGTTCGACATTCTAACCACATGAAGAAGGCCAGAGCTTACAACGTCCGAAACGTTATGATAAATATGGCAACAAAGATGAGGACAATAGTCCGAATAGTGTAGGTTATTTTTACTATAATGTCGAAATAATGTCGGTAAAAAAAACATTCAAGATTTACTGTTGTTTCGATTTCGGGAATGCATGGTGCAGTAATGGCACGAATTGAAGAATCGTCTTTCAGTCCAGTTCGTTACATTCACTAACCCTTAAGAAAGGTATGAATCTATCTTTTCTTCCAACAACTATGGGTTAAATAAGCAGGAGCGACTGGGTCCGACAAACTTGGGTCGCAACCGGTGCAGAAGTACAATCCTGAATTCAAAACTCCAACTATGCGTTAAATAGCTTCTTTTTTTTTTAAGAATTTCACTTCAAGGAAGGCGGGTGTGCCACTAGTACGCAGGAGGTTACAGAGAGTGAAAGTTAAATAAATGACTGGGTATAGTGGGGATTGCGGAAAGAATAAAAAGAAGAACAAGGATCCTACCAACCCGCAATTGGCCAAGCCTGGTGAGTACGGCTACACCCCTGACGACATATTCTATCGCGGATAGGTTCCTGCTTTGCATTTGGACAGATTAGAGGCATCGTCAGGCACTTTTGTGGGAGAAAAACGACCAAATTTTGTATAAGATTTAATCCTATTGTCATAAACAGTACTGAATGTGGAACCGGTCACTCAAGTTCGAATCTAGTCTGTGGTATTCATTTTTTCCCTTGAGTAAGGTATAAATTCAATGCGTTAAGTAGTAGGGTAAATTTGGCACTCTAGTCTTGAGGAGCAACGAATATAGGAGATGAAATGCTGTGAATAAAAACAATGGGTACCAAACTTAAGATAGCAGGTCAGGTATAGATTCGTAGAAATCCCAACTAGAAAAATTGTGCATCCCTTAAATAGATCATTCAAACCTTGCTCTACCAAAGCCGTCTCCATGACCGAATTGATAAAAATACATTACAGCTATAAACACGGTTTCCCTGATGGAAAAAATAGGATACAGGTTCGATTTCTATCGGAGACACGCTCTTTCTTTAATAAGACTTCTCAATTTAGGTCGGTTGTAATTAATTTCACTGTTTAAGAAAAAAAAACAGGGTTTGCAACTCAAATACGTACACCCACTAATATAACGTTTATAGTAACATACAAGTATGTATATTAATAAGTAACAATGCATTTTTATTATTTTCTTCTATGTGCCCTCCTCTTCAGGACCAACTGTTGGATATCGGTTGAGGAAATACCTTTGGCCTTACTTCCGATGCATAAGCGTGTGCGCGGAAATCGAAATTGGTGATAGCATAAACAGGAAATGCATCCGGTGGCTAAAATAAACAGGGCGCATAGATGACCTGTGCCTAAAATAAACAAAGCGCAAAGGTGTCCTGAGCGGAAGGAAATGCGTGCTTTCGTGGGCGCATGTCAGAATAGTCGTGGCCACAAGAAGTTGCGTAGATGACATACCGGAAGAAGGCCTAGCCACGTGAAGTTGCGAAGGTATCCAGATGTTATTTAACCGGTCTGATGCTTGAACTGGAGAGAGAATCGCTAGAGGTTCGCCGAATATTTGTCTCCGTCAATCTCTGTATGCGCAATTTTAACCTCTATGATTCACCCTCATTCTACCCATTCGCCGCAACTCGAACAATAAAGATATATATATATATATATATATATATATATATATATATATATATATATATATATATATCTGTGTGTGTGTGTGTGTGTGTGTGTGTGTGTGTGTGTGTGTGTTCGTCGCCTTATTTGAGACCAGCAGCATAATACTACGCACTACGCTTTCTAGCCCTTAGTAATTTTTGTCTTTTTACTATATCTCCTAATCCCTGTTCTATCAACCATTTACACAAACTCCTAATATAAGTTATTCGCTGTTTTCATCCGTTCCTCTTGCCTTCTATCTGTCCTGTGAGTGCCAAGTTTTCCAAGCCCTCTTTCTTTGTTATGCGCCCTAGAAATTTTAACTGCCTCTTTCTGACGTTACGTGTTCTTTTTGTTTCCATTTTCTCTAAAACTTCATCGTTGCTCACATGTTCAGTCTATGGTACTCTCGGCATCCTTCCGTAGAAGCACATTTCTGTTGACTCGAGTCTCCTCTCGAACTGCGATGATACTTTCCAGCATTCACTGTCATATTCTTCTTCTGTGTGTTGTGTCTAATCAGGACGTAGGCGATGATGGTTTGTGGTGAAGACATTTCTCGCCGAAGCAAGAGAAGGCGAATTGTCTGTGCATGTGCATGTGTAGACATCATAGACCTGCGAGGCGAATTTCGGTAAATCATTGTTGAAATGACACAGCGCGTACGTCATCGGCAAGAACGAGGCTAACACAAACGAGAGATCTCGGTTTCTTGCTCGAGACCGAGGAAGGATAAAAGGAGCTGACTTTTTGTTTCAGGGCAGTTTGTTCTTTAAGAGTAGTGAAGGTTATACCTGTGTTCCAGTTGAGAGAGCGATAGTAGTGTTGTTTACGGTGTGCAGGAAAGAGAGTCCCGAGCGAAGCGTTGTTCCGGTTTCTACGTTTGTTGCCAGCGGGAAAAGATTCGAGTGGAAATTTATTTTCCTACCACCCAATTTTCGTTTAAATCTTTCATGGTTCGCCACAATTTCCTGTCCTTTGTAGCTCTTAATATATTTTATCGTTTTGTTATCTCTCTTAAACCTTTTCCGCCATCCGCTTACTCAAGCTCATTAAGTAGATTATATGTTGTTTTTCCCTGTCCCACTTCAATCTGTCTTGTGAGTATCAGATTTTCCAAGTCTTCTTTTCTCATTATGTACCCTATAAACTGTTTTTTTTTTCTGATGTTAGGTATAAGTTTACTTTGTTTCCATTTTCTCTAAAATTTCGTTGCTGACATGTTAGGTCCATGGTATTATCACCATCCTTCTGTAGAACCATAACTCTCTTCTTCATCTGTGAGAGGATTGTCCTCTGATATTAAGTCACAATTCAGTACATTTTTCTTTGTTTCTAACGAAGTTTTTCTGTTTCTTAATACTCTGCTCAGCTTTTGGAAGGCATCTTTCGCTATCCCAATGCGCCTTCGGATTTCACTGTCGCACTTTCCGTCCTCTGTTCATACGCTTCCCAGAAATCATTGTACTTGTTTGATTTCGATATCTTCTATTTGTAATTTGTATTTCGGGCTGTCACTTTTGCTAACAACCATGCAATTCCATCTTCTTACTTTTCTTCTTTTCTTCTCGTTTTCTTTTTATTTTAAATAGTAAAAACAGAATAAGTACATTTGAAATTGTTGTGGTAGGATCCACCTAATTTGCATAGCGGAGTACCGACGATATAAATATGGTTGGTACCGGAAGACAGGGGGGCGAATCCAGAGATCCAACTAGAGACTCTGCCCGACTGCGACTTAGTCAACACATTCTCCAGGAACGGTCTTCCCAGAAATATACAAAAGACTATATGTAAATATTGTGTACACTTTCTTGTTCCAATACATTTTATTCTAACTACATTTTGTGTTTGCATTATTATTCCATGCATTAGTCAAGTTTCAACAGAAATAAAGCTCATAATATTTTTATCTCGAAAGTAAAGCAAAATTACATAAAAAACGATTAACAATAAAATAAATAAACAAATAAATATACCACATATAAAACAAATAAACAACAAAACCTGCTTACGTGACTCAAAAAACGCGACAGAACATTTTTTTAATGGATGGCATGAAAAATAAGTCATGCGTGATGAATTCTAACTTCGACAAACATATGAGGTTATTTACACCAGGTTCACTGTTACGCCTAAACAGCTTTTACATAAACATTCAGGGAATATGACAAAAACATAAAAGTAAATGCTTATAAATGTGTGGGCGCAATAATGATGGCGCGGGCCTGTCATCAAAAAAAAAAAAAAAAAGGTTCGGGTGAAGGCATCCGCGTTAAAAAAAAAAATCATTTTCCTTGAAAATGTATGTGTACTAATTGTATTTTGCAAATTCTTACTCGTTTCCACTTGACATAAAAACCAGCCGCAGCTGAAAACAGGCCTTGGGGGTGGCGTATCAGTTAGCGGGGTAGACTGGTTGACTATTATGATTGAAGAGTAAATTTGATTCTCACTTCATGCGCCATACTTGCGCCCTAGTGCCGCCTAAGGCTTTCGCTTTAGTACTGAGTTCGTTTCTCACTGAGTGCTAATTGATTTTGACCTTGTGCCACTGTAAGTTTTTAGGGCGTATCGTTGAAGGGGTGGAGGAGCTGTGTTCTAAGCTAAATTTATTATATGTGAAAATACCTATGTTAGGGTTAACGAACTCGTCACGTCATTCGCTTATTGCAAACGTTCGATCGTTTAATTAAAGACGCAATATGATGGATTTGTGGATAAGTTGCTAGCAAGTCTGTATTATTTCGATACTCACGTAACATCAAATATTTTGAAAGCCTCGTTGTCAGAAACTCGCTGACTATTATTATTATTGAATAATCAATTCGATCCTCACTGCTACACTTGTGTCCTTATAAAAATGTATGCTTTCCTCTTTAGAGGAACTTTATTAGAGCGTGTTTACTAAATAAACTTTTTTTTTCAAATCTCATTTTTCCTCATTCTTAAAGTCAGTCTTTTAATTTTATTTACCAGCATATTGGACGCACCCACACATTGGACGCACCCAGATGGAATATTTAGGAAAAAATGCTCACATCACAACCAAAAAAAAGATTAAAATTATATACTTACCTTTATGTGAGATTCTCATTAACCATGAAGAAACACTTACAATATTAACACAAATTACATGACTGGTACATTTTTTTTAACAGAAGTGAGGTAATGTTTAATTACCAGTACATGTTTTGGAAAAGGAGAATTTTAGTACATTTCATCATGCATTTATTGAAAGTTGTTTTTTAGGGAGCAGCATCTGCATGTACAGTAAATTCATAATGGCTACAAAGAATTCTACCGGTATCAGTGAATACTAGTACATATGATAATAGGCAAAACAAACAGAAGTATGGTAGTTGTTGGTAAATGAATCCCATGCCACACACGCAGGAAAGCAAATTCCAATACCTGTACATCAATGAAAGCACACAGAAAGCAAGGAGAAAAACCCCAGTCAAAGTAGATATTTCTTGTAAAATCTGGTATTTTTACAAAACAAGCAGCAAAATATTGTGCAATTCCATAAATTTCTTAATTTCGTTTTCCTGAGTGAATATTTTTCAGGGATATTGTTGTGGATTCCGGGATGAAATCCGGTATCAAATAATAACAAACGCCAAGAATGAATATAGGAAAATAAATGTATTAACGTAATAATACAAACTGGTAATACCGGTTAGCAGTTCCAGGAATGCGGGTTAGTAGACAAATATATATATAGTCTTTGATATCGACGTATCGCTGTACGACTTCTTACTGAGTCTACATGCTCGTTACTGTGACTCTTGCACCGTCTCTGTGTGTGTCTCTTCGTTCTCTCCTCGGGTATCTAGTATATGTATAACCTAGGTGAGTCCATTTGTGTAAAAAGGGGAGACCCCTCAACAGATATTTTTTATTGAAATCATCTTTGTTCGCTTTCAGCAGTCCTAGTTTCTGAGCTAAGCTCTATTTGTGCACTGATTCCTGGTGAAACCCACTTTTTTTCGTGGTCTTCATCTTCCTTTCATACATAATACTGCTGCATTGGATGTAGGATAAGTTTTTGGAAAAGAGCCGCTTCCAATAGGCCGGTAAGTACGGTAATTTTTTTATTTTATTATTTACAATATTTAACTGAGCAGTACTAAGACTAAAAATTAGATGCGATATCCCGAGACACAGGACAGTGGAACGAGAACAGTCTATCCCCGGAGAGTATATAAACGGTTCAGTTCGGAATTCCCAGTAGTTAACTGGATCGACGTACACTTTATGAAGGCCGTAAGGCACAACGATTGAAATGCTGCTCCCATAGCAATATTAAACTCTGAGTTACTTCTTTTGGACCACAGATAGCCATTACGGAATAGTATAGGCATTTGCGCCTGATTTATGATAAGCTATATATATATATATATATATATATATATATATATATATATATATATATATATATATATATAGAGAGAGAGAGAGAGAGAGAGAGAGAGAGAGAGAGAGAGAAAACGTACGACAAAGTGAAAAAGTTTTCGTCTGACGCATTTCTTCCTTTAGGACTTCATCGGATGAAATGTGTCACATTAAAACTTTTCCCTTTTTGTCATGCTTGTTTCCTTCATCTATCTGTCTATCTATCTATCTATCTATCTATCTATATATATATATATATATATATATATATATATATATATATATATATGTGTGTGTGTGTGTGTGTGTGTGTGTGTGTGTGTGTGTTTACCTTTAGTTTCATATATATGTTTATATAGGATTAATGGGAGTAAAAATTTGTCACTTAACTGATTGATGTTACCTTCCGCAGCCCGACTCCAGAGTTTCGTAGGCGAACTTATCCGTCCATTCTTCAGGGGGTATCAGCAATTTACTGCTTATATTTGCCGATTTTTTCCTTTTATGCACATTTAACACTGGTGTAAGTCTTCTCTGGAGTCGGGATGTGGAAGGTAACACCAATCAGTTAAGTGACATATATTTACTCCCATTAATCCTATATAAACATATATATATATATATATGTGTGTGTGTGTGTGTGTGTGTGTGTGTGTGTGTGTGTGTGTGTGTGTGTATAACAAAAGGAAAACACACACACACACATATATATATATATATATATACATATACATATATTGTGTGTATTTAGTTAGCAACAATGACAGTCTGTTTTGTGTATGTCCGTGTATTGTTTAATTTATTGTAATGTAATTGTCATCTTTGATAATGGCTTATGTAAGCCGATAGGATTAAAAAACATGTATCAATATGGTGATTTTCTTCCGTTTTTCAATGATAATGTTATTAAGCTTATCAGACGATATGAAAGGAATTTGCTTAAATTAAATTGACAACATTTGTCTATATATATATATATATATATATATATATATATATATATATATATATATATTAAAACATGTTTGGTTAATTCATTTTTAAAATTAAAACATATCGACATTTCTGGCTACCAAATATTTATAAATGTATTAAAAATATTGATAGACAGAAAATGTCGATATTAATTCACTAAACATTTTGCAATATATATATATATATATATATATATATATATATATAACCATAATCAATTAATATTATTGATATTATGTATTCTTTAAAAGAGGTTACATAAAAAGTCAACCTTTTTTTTACACCAATTTATTTTAAATTATGTTTTCGTGTTTTTATAATTATTCAAATTTGTATATTTTGTATATTTATGGCTAACTCAAACACGTGTACCCACGAAATACGAGGGTCATTCAATAAATAAGGTGAATTTTTCGGTATAAGGACTTCTAATACAGATAGAAGCTTACTTTTTTTTTCAACGTAGTCTCCCAGCACTGTCACACACTTTTCCCATCAAGCTCCGTATTCCCTCAGCGTAAAAATCTTTGGACTGATGTCTCAGCCAGTCGCTCACAACTCTTTTGACTTCATCGTCACTTTTAAACTTCGTGCCTCTCGTGAACGCTTTCAAGTGACCAAACAAGTGAAAGTCTGAAGGGGCAAGGTCTGGGCTGTAAGGGTGATGAGGGAGCAGTTCCCAGCCCAGCTCGTTGATGGTCTGCACCGTTTGGGCTGCTGTGTGAGGCCTTGCGTTGTCATGATGCATGATGACTCCTTCTGACTGATGACCCCTGCGTTTGTCCCAACAGATAAGCTCAAAGTCTTTGCAATGTCATCCACTGTCACCCTTCTGTCAGACTGAATTAGGTCATTGACTGATTCGATCACCTCAGGAGACCTCACTTCTCTAGGCCCCCCAGACCTGTCTTCATCCTCAACACTGCTCCGTCCTTCTTTAAACAATTTAGCCCACTTGTAGACATTTGTTTGTCTGAAACATGTGGCACCATACACAGTTGACATTCTCCTATGAATTTCAACTGGTTTGCACTCTTCATCAACCAAAAACTTGATAACTGACCGCTGTTCAATCCTGGAGCATGCTTCTTAGTCGGCCATCTTTGTTAATCGCCAAAGCTCTCAAAGTTTTTTTTTAATCTGCAAAAGAAATTAAATCCATGTGAAAAAGAAGTAAAACAAAAAAAAAATAAAAAAGATTAAGCTTCTATCTGTATTAGAAGTCCTTATACCGAAAAATTCAACTTATTTATTGAATGATCCTCGTATATCGTTTATAGTAATAAAAAAAAATAACAAAGTTTTAAAAAATATATGCATTCTTTTCTTATTAAGATGATTATAATGTTACTGATAATAGTGATGATGATGATCTCAGCTGAACAAGGGATGGATACTCCAGACCTACTTTGCGGAAAACACGCTACGCATGAATGAACACCTTTCGAGACATACTGAGGAAATTGGTCTGGTGCCCAGCTGCGCAGCAAACCTACGACCACACTTGATCATGGGACTGATGATGATGATGATGATGATGATGATGATGATGATGATGATGATGATGATGATCTAAATAATGAAATTAGATAAAAAAGATGACTTGTAGCTACACGCCCACGTAACAGTTTTACGTCATCATGTGACGTCAATACATGACTTCATCAAGTCATGAGGAACGAATGAAATTTAACACGGCCCCAATAAAAAAGATAAATTTGTAAGTAACCTTTATGAGTCATATTAATACCACAGAAGGGCACTTTGTAAATTTATGAAAATACGAGAAGTGACTATGGTGAAAAGACATAGCTAACCGTGTAAAAATCCCTAATTCGCCGGAAAGAGTTTATCAATAACCATGTAGTCAATAAGTCTACATTAAATGTGGCAACAATCATTTTAAGCATCAGTCATATTTGTAGGATAAAGAATCTGAAAACTGTGCAAAAAATGAGACAAAGTTAAAAACATTTTTATGACAACGCGTTTCGTCTTCGCATGCTACGTCTCTTCTACTCCAATAGCTTCATGTCTCGCACATCTCGCCTATGGAACTCCCTTCCCTATTACTGTTTCCCTGACAAATACAATCTCCAACGGTTTAAGTGTAGCGTCAATCGTCATCTCCAGTTGCCTTGATCTATCCACTTCCCTTCTTCACATCCTTCCATCTTTCATTCCTATCTGCTCTCGCTCCAAATCTTCTGTAACCCCCTTGCCTTGATCGACCCTCCGTCTTTCTCTTTCTCCACATCCTCTCCTTTACCACTCCTATCTGCTCTTCCTCCATCCCTTCTGTAACCCCATGCGTGATAGTGGCCTCCAGCCTTGCTTGGGGTGATACGCTTAAAAAAAAAAAAATTAATGTCTTCGGGTCAGAAAGAAAGACAAAACTATGTATATGTCTCTTTTTTTATTATTATTAAAACCGTTAATGTCTGTTTTCTAAGTTGGCATCTGATTAAGTATAAGATTGTTCATGCGTTTTCCATGTCAGCAGGATGCGTGTTAGTAGCGTAGAGACAAATCAGACGCCAACCTAGAGATATGTTGAAATTTAGGAAGTGGAAATGCCCTTTGCAAAAGGTACATTTCTTTTTCGGAGAGGTGAGACATGATTGTCATAAACATTTAGTGACGCTGAAAATGTGTTGTGCCCTGAGAACGTTGAATAAGTGGATTAAAATGAAACTTGAAACACTAGCTGTTGGGATACTACCATCCCAATACGAATTCTCAAAGAAAGAAAAGTTCGTTTTCTTAACCGACGTTAAATCAAGTTAAAAATGATTTCAGCTTGAGTAAAAAGCTAGTAATACGATATTGCAACAACTAACAGAATGACATTATAGGAAAAGAATTAAAAGAGTTAGCACATATGTTATCTCAAATCCGATCAATAGACCGATCATAGTTATCAACGCCCTATAAAAGCTATTAATTTAAACTTTATCACTCTGTATGCGACTTCGTTTGCTGTACAAAATTTATCCTGCCACTGAAGATGATTCTGATCCCTGAATTTGAATTTGTTTGCATTTCATAGATGTGTTGTCATATCCTGCTGTGACAACCAAAAACAACTTTGAGTGAAATTAATAATAATGAAACTGCAATTGCAGTGGAAAGGGAAGTAATAATAATGCAGAGTGCTAACAGGTTAAAATGATTTGGTTGGTTGGTTAATTTTGTTTAGTGGCATATCAACCCCTATGGATTATTTAATGCCGAAATCTAAATATTTTTGATGCAATTGTATGGCTTCAGCTACAGATAAAATGTACTGTTGGTCATTTTGCTATAAAATGTATTGTTGGTAATTCTACTAAAAATAGGTATTATTGGTGATTATTCTATATAAAAATGTATTGCTGGTATTTCAAGGCCTTCAATGCATTCAATCTCCCGATTATAGGCCTTGTTGCCAGATGTAGTTTATCGTCATACCGAGGACTATTAACCGTTTGGAAAAAGAGTACAAGAAATTCATTGGTTTCAGGAGTATTGTGAAATCACCTCTTAACTGCGGTTGTTCCCAGCTCCACCCTGACACGTGGTGACAGCACCTGTTAGGATCCCAGCTATTGGTAAATAGTGAACACCCAAACAAAAAACAAAACACTATAAAAGTATAAGAAATACATTTTTATGGTAAAAATTGCAACAATGCCCATTTATGGTAAAATGACCAACAATACAACTGGTCATTGTGGTCTTATCTGTAATTGAAGGCATACAATTGTGTTCAAAATATATTTATTTGAAGCCAGAAAATTATGTTCAAAATGTTTAGATTTCGGCATTAAATAACCCATAGAGGTTGATATGCCGCTAAAAACCAACCAACCTCGCGATCACAATACAGAAGATTTCATTATTTATTGGCAGGGCATAAAGGTCGTGCGAACTAACGAAAGCAAGGACAATCACAGTTCTAATAGGATACTATTAAAGATTTAAGGCATCGTGTTTATTATGAATTTCTGTGAGTCTGGGAAATTGTTTTGAATGAAAACGCTGTGTCCCGTGGTTGTAATGTTTTGTTTGTTTTTTTTTCTCCGGTAATGACTTTCCCAAAAATATCTACATTTTTCACATTTTTTCAGACCTGTCCGGGACGCAGAAAAAAATTCGCACCAAGAAAACAAATTATCAAGTGAGGCTAAAAAAAACTCAGAGAATGTCGAAAGGTAGATCAACAGAAACTTATCCACATCAGAGTTGTCAATTTAAACGAGTGGTTCTCAACATTTTCTTTTTACCCATGGCCCACTTTTACTCTTAATTTTTTGGTGGAACCCCCCCCCCCAACGCCACAACCATTCGATGAAAGGAAAAGCTTATTTTATTTTTTTACTGATAGATAAGTTTATGAATTCTATTATAGAAATAGTAAATGTATATGCATTACTTTGAAGAAAAACTAATTTAATGAAAATGAACTTGTATTTAATAACTAAATTCATGTACACTAGTAAAATAACTCATAATAAACTATTTAAAAATATGTAATTAATGAATTTAAAAAAGTGAAGATCTATTCATTGAGATCCCTGTAATTGATGCTGCTCTGCAAGTTTTTTTTTTTTTATATTCGGCTCCATCGATGTCAGTGATAGTCGTAGATCACTCCTTTTCAAAATGTCGAGTCTATTTACCATATTAATTAATTAAATTATTTATATTTATTTATTTAACTCATATTTTATTATATTTTATTATATTTTATTAATATTTAAAATATTATTTCTTATTAATATATCAAATTAATTTATATAATAAATTATAATCTTTATATAGTGTCCCTTTATATATATACGCCTTCCTTTATTTAACTTTTACAATCAAATCGTCTAGTAGAGTAAAAAGGACGCTAACTTACGTCGCTTGATCTCGTTTTCTGCTAGTTTTAGAGTCGTTTTACTATTTTTAGTATTTACATATGTCGTAGATTCGTATTTTCATATAGCGTAGATTCCAATTCTCAGTTGTAACAACCGTTCCGAATTGAAATTACTCTATGGATCACTAAAATATTACCGTGAACCCCTCATTTGCTATTTTTGTGTGTGGACCGTCAGTAATGTTATATGGACCCCAGGGGGTGGGCATATGGATCCCAGGTGGTGGGCATATGGACCCCGGTATAGAACCACTGATTTAGAGTCTATATTTCTGTCAGACAAACAATTTTTAATTAAAAATAGTCAATAAAAAATAATCAATGTTTGTCAATCATGGCTTTAAAAAGGAACAAGTTAAAAAAGCATATATTCACATAATATATACAAATATATTTAAAACAAAGGGCGAAAGGAAGACCAAGGATAAGAAATAATATTACTTACCGTAAAGTGGTGAATAACAAAAAATAGATACAATAAAAAGAACCTAACCGGTAATGGCACGTCGCTCTTCAGAACTAAAGTGAAGAAAAAACTTATACATTTGTTATTTCAAACATTGATATTAGTGGATACTCATATTTGAAATAGACGTCCCATTTTTATTTAAAACTGTATATTACATCAATCGGCCTGCGTATTCGAGAAATCTTAATAAAGGAAACGTGCTTTCCGACATGAATCGAGCTCGCGTCCCCCTTTGTAGGAGAAACAACCATTTGATCCAGTGTGCTAGACCCTATTTTCCGTTTTAAGGAAATTAGACTTCCTTTACTAAGAAACTTTTCTCGAAATCCCATATTTGCTCAGTTTCGCATACGAATTTGTTGTAGCATACCTACGTACGATAATGGGTAGGTCCCAATTCACATAAATACAGTAGTAAATACTGTATGTTGGTCTGCTTTTTGAAGATTCATCTCCGAGCAGAGAGGATCCCCAGACGAGGCTATGTCGAAGGGCAGAGTCTCATTTCGGGAAACAGTTACCCGACCCCCTTTTTGTACGGGGTCTACGGGGAAATTTTGGCCAAGCCTACGTGCTCGGACAACCCACATTAAATTCGGCCTTATGTCACATCTGACTGCGTGGGGCGGTTAGTAGATATCCTGCAGTTGGAGATTCATTATGGAATTCACTTGACTCACTTCTAGCAGTTGACTACTTCTTCTACGCGCCGCTAGCGAATCTTATATGTGTTGTTCTTGTCCTAAGTATTATCGTTCATTACCAACCTTCGTTTGATTATTTTATTCAGTAACCTTCCTTAGGTTACACACAATTGTAAACAAAATTTTAAAATTTTTATTACATCAAACGTTATCATAGTGGATGCTAGTATTTGAAATAGACGCCCTATCTTTATTTTTACTTTAAATTTTAAATTTAATTTTGTCTAAAATGCGCCTCCCACTGTTTGATCCGGTGTATTTTACGGATCGGCTTCGAAGAGCGTGACAGTTAGGAAGGCTTTATTTTCTCTTTATTTTCAGTTCCTGATTATGAGATTTTTCTCGGAAGCCCATACATAAATAAAGCTATTTCTAAAGAACTAATGAAATCCATAACTTTAAATATAAATTCTTTAGAAATATAAAATTATGCATAAGGACTCAAATCAAGTGGTGAGAAAATATACTACTAGAGAATTAGTCATAGTAATCACAGACAGTTTATATTAAGACCTATGAACCATCCCTTCTACTCACAGAGGGAAGATTGCTTAGATTTAATATACAAGGTCTCAGGTACTTTCACAAGATAATCTGAATGGGGTGTTATGCTGGCTTATGTAAAACATTTCAAAAAGAAAAACAATTAGCATTCGAATCTCCTAGGATAAACGTGCTTAGTAAAAGGTTCCTTCAAAATCATGAGTTCAACTCATGCTTCAGTCAGTACAGATTCATATTAGATCATTGCAAAAGTTCGTGACTGATTAGAAAATTAAAAAAAATGTTTCATACTCAGAAAGCTTGTTTTTTTTTGTCAGAAAATATGGCACCTCACGTGTCGACATTTAGAAAGAAACCGAAGCCACTTCAAATACCGAAAGCCATGTCTAATATCAATTTTCGAACACTTAGTAATCTCTTCCTTCGAAATCTTCGGTTTATTCTTCACGATAGGAGGCAGAGCGTCTTTATCAATGTCGGAAGGTTGCCTTGATAAAGTCCCCCAGAGGACGAAACGCATTGGCGAAGTTTTCCTTTTGTCTTTATTTATTATTATTATTATTATTATTATTATTATTATTATTATTATTATTATTATTCGAAGTGAGCTAGTAAAAAAAAAGCAACCATAAATTATTTACACTATTTACATTGATCGGAATGTTGTCCTCATCTTTGATGCCATATTCACGACGTTCCAGCCGATGTACGTTCCGGCCTTCTTCGGGTAATTGGAATTTCGAACTGAACCCTTTATTTCGTCCACTTTCATTGCTCTAGTTCTACGAGCCATGCCTCTTCCGGATGTCTCAGTTATCTCCCTTTAACTCAGTGCTCCATGTTTTTGTTCACCACTATAGTGATTTTCCAAGCGTAGCTCAGATGTGGCACAAGGCCGAAAGTACGGGGCACCTAGTGAGGATCGAACTCACTACTCAATCGTAATTATTCTAGCAAGACACACTTACTAACAATTACACCGCCCCTTGTTCACCACTGTAGTAGCCAGGTACAGAACTCACAACTCTTTGGGTCAGGTTACTGAATCCAACCAAAGCTTTTATCCACTGGGCCATTTTTAGGTGATTCTTCGAAATCCAGTCCAAATCTGTCCCAAAACTTTTCACCTATAGTGTACGTTACTGTTCAACCTGTAAACTGCTGGAAGAGTATCAGGTAATGGCCTCTGCTTTGGGGTTAGAAGAGACAGAATCATAGCGTCTAGTGTCCCGTTTATCCGGAAGGCAAATTTTCCAAGAACGTTTGGAATTTATCGTCTTCAAGTTCGAAATAATTTTTCGGAATATATATTCTACGAAATAGCTTTCGTAAAATTCTTTCTGGGTTAGCAATGTCCGCCTAATTATGGTTACAAAATTAGAAGTCTTTGTCTTCTACAAGCTCGAAAGAACACCTTTTAACTTCTCTTTTTACTCGTCCAAAAACCCAACACTCCCTGTATCTTTTACAGAAATTTAGTTCGTCTATCGCGACAACTACAATTTCTCCTCCAATCACTTTCCATCTTGAAACCTACTGCTTTCCTACTGTCCCTCTGCAGGGTGCCCGGTAAACGGGAGACTAACCTTGGTATCTTTCCAAGGATATTTGTACGACAGTGAACGCAATAGCCCAGGCTGGAATTAGAACCCGACAATCCCACTTTCTGCTCTGATATGTGCCACGTTGAGAGCACATCCAGTAAATGTTAGTTATCAATAATTAAATATTAGTTATTATTAATTAACCAATGTTAACTAATTTTAATAAAACGCCTGGAAAAATTTGCACATACATAATAAATTCTTTGTCAGTTAATCTCGTTCTATTCTCGCTCGAGTGATAACACAACGTAAAAAGAAAAAAGCAGCTGTTGTTATTACAATAAATTTGCTGATTTTATTTTTTATTCAGAAAGAGAGAGAAATGTCGATACGACCGAGATTCATATGTCATTGTTTCTGACCTTAACCTTAAACTAAAAAAGAATCAATAAATCCTAGTCACGAAAGCGCTGTCGAATTTAATATTCTATTTTTTCTGTTAGGGTGATCGGAAAATAAGTTCGGAAATTAATCATTATATTAGGGTGTTCGGAAAGTATTGTCGCGTTTCACCGTTATAAATTATTATATTAGGACGTTCAAAAAGTAAAGTCGCGTTTCACCATTATGAAATAATTATATTAGGGCGTTCGGTAAGTAATGTCGCATTTTACCATTATGAAATAGTTATTGTAGCATGAAGTTCGGAAAGTAACGACGTTTTTCGCTATGGATTATATTTAATCATTATATTAGGGTGATCTAATATTAATGACGTTTTTCGCTATTATTATTATTATTATTATTATTATTATTATTGTTTAGGTACCTCCACTTTTTCGCCGAAAAACAGCATAGCATGATGAAAAAGACCGCAAACTCAATAAAAACAAAATTTTTATCGTAAAAATGTTTATGTTATTATTAAGAGGTATTAAAGTATTAAAGTATTAAAGTATTAAAGTATTTTTTGATTAATTTTTGAAATCTTTTAATCCTTTCTAGATGTTCGAAATTTTGGTTAAAATTCTTGTTTTGTTTCCGTCAGTGATCAACGGAATAATTATGATTAGTTTTTTGCGCTTTTTTGCGGTGAAAAACACATTTTTGGGGAATTCTTGCAAAAATGAAAAAATTCTCAGATTTTAATGAAATTTACAGGACATGTTCAGAAATGAATTAAATTATTTTTGAAATTTTTTTAAGAAAATCTTGGTTAAAATTTTTTTTTTGTTACATATATTAGCACACACTTATTTAATTTCACGAAATTTCGAAAAATTCAGTTTTTAGGGCGAGGATTTTTATAACAGTTTTTACAAAAATTGTTTTCATTTTTTTAAAATGTTAATTAAATAATTTAAATCGTTTAAAATTCTGCATTACTTTAAGGCGGTTAGGTAATATTGCTATAGTGGAAACTACGTTTACGAATTGAAAAGTCGTTTTAATCCAATACTTTTAAAAGAATTTTTAATTTTTTTATGTATACGTAACGTGCCACTGTTTTAAAGGATGGTTGACCATACACGACATAATCAGAAAATAAGAGCGATAGCTATAGTAAATTTAAATTCAACGTCCCTAAAATTAGTTACGGAGAACATTTTCCAACATGTTTAAGATTATTGAGTACTTAAAAATTATATAGAAAAGCGTTCACCTGTCATTTTCTTAAATTATATTTTAACAGATAAGGTCACCTTAGAACAATAATAATGTGTCAGCACCTCGTCAAGTGAATTACGAAGTGTTGACAAGAGCTTAATCGCGCTACTGTTTGTTTTAAAAATCCATTTCTCTGTTATTTTAAACTTAAAGTAAATAATATTTTTTCAAATCAAATAAATTAAACTTTAAATCAGCTAATATTTTTCAAATAAAGTTTCAGAAAAATATATTTTATTTTTGGAAGATTTTTAAAACCGAGAATTAAATTAAAATTAAATTTTGTTTACAAATCTGTCAAAACTGGCTGAGTTTAAGCGATTTCTGAAAGTGACCAAAAAGTTGAGATTCCAATCAATATAATTTCTATTTGAAATACACTAGTGTTTTGCTTACTGGAAATAGTAAATGCAATGATTTAGCTTTCAGTTAAAGCTAAAAAGAAAGCGACAAGAATGCGTTTTCATTTTTTTAAATTCATTTTAAACCTTAGGTATCGAAAATCTTACAGAAAAAGTGGAAGCACCTATTATTATTATTATTATTATTATTATTATTATTATTATTATTATTATTATTCTGTCGAGCTAGCTCGGACATTCCTGAGTCTATCACGGTCCTGAATCAAAGTCGGAAGGTCATCTGTAGCATTCTGTGTCATAACATAGGGAATTTGCTTTAGAAATCTATGTATGAATAAAAGAACCGGTAATAATTGATGAACGTAAGTTCTATAAAAAGACTCACCCGAACGTCTTCTTCAGCTTGAGTCATGCTAGTCAGAATGGATGTTTTCCAAAATATTTGCTTATTGCCTTTACTTTAAAAAAAACAACTTCTTCGTATAGGAATTGTTTTTTTAGGTTTTTCGTTTGGTTTTGTTTTGTTTTGTTTTGTTTTTCCTGTGAGGGTGGTACCATATGGAAGACAAACTTAAGGCCAGAGCAAAAACAAATTGAACTTTACGACGGTTTTGACCTTGAAATGAAAACTTCCATATGTTGCATCGTTGTTTGTGTATAGAGTCTGGCCGAATCGTGTTCTTGAAAAACAAGCAAAGAGAGATTTTATTTATTTCTTTTTTTAAAATCTGTTTTTGTGGCCACACGTTATTTAGATTCATCTTTACTCGTCAGTGTTTTTATAGTGGCTGAGTCATATATTTACTCAGGAGCTGGTGGTCAATGTTGGAACACAAGTGAAGCATTCTTTCAAATATAGATTGTATTATTAGCATTTTAATTAGTAACTTTTTCACTTTTTACAGACCTTTAATCCAAATCAAAGTTCATGTACACGTCTTAAGACTCCACTATATTATTACTACTGTTTATTCATTACTACAATAATAATAGTAATAATACTATAATAACAATGGTTATAGTAATAATAGTTTAATAATAGTAACATTATTACTATTGTTTATTTACTATGAATTACCGTTTAATATTGTATCAGATATTAAATCCAATCGCTTGACACACATGCACGGAAAATCTTATCAGTAGCAGCGATCATTTTTCAGCTTTTGGGCATGCGTAAAAAGAAAAAGCTTTGAGCAAACGTGCTGTAAATCTGAACAGGCTAGTTCTCTCTTAGATCAGAATAGGACGCTAAAATTTGCTCTCCGTGCAGTAGCCGCACATGGTTTCCAGTGGTTCCCAAACTTTTTTGTCTGGGCCAAATTTACTCGTGCTCCACCAAATTTTATGTGATAAAAAGTACATTTAAAAATAAAAAAAAAGTGTGCGGGTTAAAGGGAGATAACCGCGTTTTCGAAGTCAGTACATCATCATAGATAACTCTCTTCTCCAATTTGCGGACCCTAGTTACTATATTATTAATAATTGATATAATGCAAAAATATCACAATGATAAAACTGGTCAATAATTATTTATAACTATTTATACTGTGACTCCTGCATACAATTACAAGTAATCCATAATAATATTTTAAATTTGGAAATCATATTTATTTTTGGCATATTAACTTTTTGGAAATCTAAATTTTTGATTGTCTTTTAATCATTCTACCTCACCTACTTTCCTCTTCCGCTGCACCTATGAGGCGCGTCGCATTGTTCGAGGACCACTGCTTTAGCCAAAAGAACATAATCATTGATAACTCTCTCCTCGAATTTGCGGACCCTAGTTACTATATTCTTAATAATTGATATAATGCAAAAATATTGCAATGTTAAAGTCGATCAATATTTATATATAACTATTTATACTGGGACTCATGTATGTAATGACAAGTAAAATTTTGGAATAATATATATTTTTGGCATATGAATATTTTTAAAACTTTCTAAATCTTTGATTGTCTTTCAATCATTCCGCCTCACCTGCTATCCTCTTCCGCCGAACCTATGAGGCGTGCTGCATTATTTGGGAACCACTGCTTTAGACTATATGTATCAGTCACTCTCTAATTCGCCAACAGTGTAAGTTAGTTCAACTTTTTTTTTCTTTTTTTTTTTTTGCAGAGACACACTTAAGAACATTCCTGGAATCCGCACGTTCTTCCAGGAACAATCTTTGAAATGTTCTTTCCATGAAAATGTTCCAGATAAAATAAATATGTCTATCTTGTTTTCCATTTTTTGTTCAACACCGACGCCTTCTCAAGTTCAAACGATGACGTGTAACCTGGTAACAACAATACAATCATTTACAAAGTTTTTAACTACGTCCTAATATAAGTGAAAGATTTTCCTAGGTTAGCAATTTTTTTTCTAAAAACGCCCTGCCAGTACCTCATAAACAATGAACTATTCCGTTTTGATCTCGTGGCAAGAGGAGAAAAATCATTAGTTGGTTTCAGTGAGAAAATGAAAGAAAGAAAAAAGGGTAGATAGAAGTGGAGAAACAGATTACGTTGATAAGAACAGATAATACACTTTGACCTTAGCCGAGAAACGTTTGTATTTTCTTACCGCTCCAATGCGTTCACTCGGGCTAGGTTAAAAAATAAACAAGCCTCCATACCCGTCGGTTGTACTGGAGTTGGTATTACTACCGATACTCCATCTGATGCAATGAGGGAGGTACTGCCGCGAGTGGCGCTTTACCAGGACCGGGCAGCTCTCAATTATATTATCAGTTGTGCTCTGTCCGCAGACAGAGACACAACTGAGAGATGAAATGTAGTTTATCCACCCGAAGGCAGATACTACACATGCTACTTACTTGTCCTTCCCATGGTGACGGGACATGGTACAAGACCTGTTTAAAGTAGGGAGCTCAAGCGCCAAACACAATTTAGAAGTAAAATGTAGTTTGTCCACCCGACGACAGATTGTATTTACTTGCCGCCACGCCCTTGCAGGATGTGACACAAGGTCAGTTTAATGCAGGGAGCCCGACATCCTGGCCAGGTTCAAAAATGGCCCAGCACAGCAACCGTCAGTTGCGCTGGCATCGGTATTACTACCGATCCTCTCTTTTTAGTGCAATGAGGGAGGTACTACAGTGGACAACTGTTCCCCGAGACTGGGCACCTCTCGATAATATTTTCAATTGCACTTTGTCCAAAGAGAGAAACACAATTGAGAGATGAAATGTAGTTTATCCGTCCGAGGGCAGATACTACACTTTGATCCCAGCCGAGAAGCGTTTATTTTTCAGTGCGCCCACATCGCTACCAAATGGGACACAAGGTCTCGGGTTAAAGTAGGTTTAACTATGAAAATACTGTGGAAAAAGACAGCTTGACATTTCTACTTTCGGGGACACCTCAGGCGCTGGACAATAAACTCAGTCCCTTCCCGAATGAGAGGTACTGCCTGGCGAGGGGGGGGGGGCAGAGGCTTGTGCTTAAAATTATTTCAATCTCTCCGAGACAAAAGGCCGAGAAACGATGGTGATAAGATACAAACGCCATTTTTCAGACGCACAGTATAGAATGACGGAAACCGAAATCAACCGCTAAAAATTCAGTTACCATAAATAAAATAGCATCGTCTGCTGGATTATTTTAAAATTATTATTAAGTGGGGGTGTTCGTAGGATGGGAATTTGGCTAATTCAGTAAACTTGGTAAAACACCCAACAGCCGAGACGAGATGAGGTTTCTCTTGGTTCTTTTAAAATGCTTCCATTCTATTTTTACTGGAAAATAAGTATTTTATTCGTGACACTAGGCGTTTTCGTTTTTAGTCATTTCACTCCACGCAAGGCAATAAAGCCACTAGAATGCAAGCGGTTACTTAGTGTTAGAGAATATGAGAAAAACTACTATTAAGGGGAGAGGACAATAAAAAAAGTCAAGAATTAAGAAGACAGAAGATAACGATTGACATTGCATTTAAATTTTTGGAGATCAAAGTTGACTGAGAAGCAGGAAGCCTGAAGAGAGCCTCACAAGAGAGAAGTGCGATAGAAGAAACTGTTAACATAAAACTTACAGTCATATCTAGCCATTTAAACTGTAAAATGATTTGACCTTGCCACCAATGTAGTACTGCGATTATATTCATGAAATCTAGGTACCATAGCGGAAATTTCATCAGAAAAATTACCACGAAAATATTCATAGAAAAGACACAGGGAAACTAAGTTAATAAGTTTTCTCATATTCTCTCACACTCAGTAATCTCTTGGGTCTTAGTAGCTTTATTACCTTGCTTGGGTTGAAATGATTAGATATAATATTTTTTTTATTATTTGGGAGCAGCAAGCCAGCAAAGCGGTGCTGGGGTACAAATCCCAAAATATACAAATCCCAATATATACTCATCATGACACACAGACCGATGATATGTATGTGCAAAAGTTCGTAGTACCCACTTTTGACTGCTTCCATAGATGTCAGAACTTTTGCAAAGAAACGATATTTGTTCCGAGCAACACTACATAAACTGCACAGAAAGAATCAGCATCATCAATGACCTTTGAGATCAATACTGAAAATTATTAGATGTAAAACAATGTATATACTCGAATATCACGCGATCTTTGAAGGCCTAATTTTGAATTTAATTTTAAGGGGGTTGCATCATACACAAGATATAAAATTAGTGTATGTACTGCTGGCCCTGGCTATATATCCATTTACTGTAGTCAAATTAGCTTCAAAATTAAGTTTTCAAAAGGCGCATGATACGCGAGTATACACGGTACATCTTTTGCAGAATTGCTGGGGTCATCGAAAGATACAGTAATATAGGGATGTCCAAAAATTCGCTAAAAAAGAGCATACCCTGATGAAAAAAAGCCCCAAAGTAGATTAATTTTTTTTTATTGTCTAAATGTTTATGTCATTATTAAGAGGAAAGACCAAAGTATTTTTTAAAAAAATTTCAAAAAAGTTATTTTAGGAAAGTTAGAAAATTTAAAGTATACTTAATGTAATTTGAAAGTATATAATTCTTTTAATAAAAAATCGATGATTTACATTCGTCAAGATCTTCTGCATTTAATTTTTTAAAAATTACAGAGACACTCAGTTTTGAGTCTTCAAGTTTCCATAAAATTAAGTGGGGGAGTAACAGATCTAAAAAAATATATTTACCATGACTTTCTAAAAAAACAAACATTTCTAAAATAAATTCATTCATTTTTTAATAAGTTCTGAAAGTTTCATTAAAATCCGACAATTATTTGATTTTTGCAAGAATTTCCACATTAATGTGTTTTCAAATGAAAAAGGCTCTAAGAAAACAATGCTAAATATTACGTCGATCTTAGACCTAAAAAAAAAAAACAAGATTTTCAACCAAAATTCCAAACGTGCTAAAAATGAATATAAATTTTTAAAAATAATTTTAAAAATACTTTAGTCTTTCCTCTTATTAATAACATAAACTTTTTCGCGATAAATTAACTTTGGGGCCTTTTTCATCAGGGTATGCCACTTTTTTAGCGAAAAACTGGACATTCCGACTCAGTAATATCTACTTCAAAGACAGAACGGAGTCTTCGAGTGGTTCATCATGAATTCGAAAATCAAAATTATTTTTGATAAGCCGAAGTAACAAATCTTGTCCATTCGGCAATCACCGGGAATTACAACGAGGTGTTGATACGTTATCTGCTGTTTTATATAAGCTGTTGTTGCTTTTCTAGTGACGTTAATATGCTATCATGTAGACAGTAATAAAACAAAAATATTATAGGTAAATAACAGGAAATGCTAGAACAACAATAAGGTCAGATAAGGATCGACGATTACAATTTTAAGCATTACGTGGTAAACAGCTTTACAAACATTTGTTTGTTCAACCAACCATGTCTCCCACCTGCCCCCACTTTTACTTTTATTTCTTGTTGTTTTGACTAAAAAAAAAGTCTTTTATTATTTGTTTCATTTCAAGTTGTACATTTCTAAAGTAATTTTTTTTAACAAAATAATGTTTAAAATCTAATAAAATCGAAAATAATTAAAAACACACTCACATATAATTACCGTATATATTTGCGTATCGTGCGACTTTGAAGAACTGGATGTCCAGACATTGACTGCTTCTCCTAATTTCCGTTTCAAAACTTATTTTCAGGGATAGGTGTTAGCTAGACATCCCCGGTAATACATTTGAAGGTGTTAATAATTCCATTATGTTTTTCTGTTTATTATAATTTATTATATTTCTATATATTAATAAACTATCAAAATAAGATTAAAAAATTGTCTTTCATTAAGAATGAAAACATAGTTTCGCTTATTGTCCGGTTGCCACTTCGCCCCGGTCTTTTGGACAAGAGTAAAGGTTTATCCCTGGTTTCCTGTTTAGGATTAGGTTTCCGATTCATTCACAAGTTTTCTCATTCTTTTTCATTCCTCGGGGTCTTTTGCGTCTTAGTGGCATTTAGTCCTGGGTATGACGATAAACTACATCCGGCATCAAGACCTCTGATCTGGAGATTGGAAGCTTTCAGGAGCGTGGAACCACCTCTTAACTGCTGTTGTTCCCAGGTCCACCCTGACCTGGGGTGGCAGCTATGGGTAAATACTGAACTCCCTCCTCTCTACAAAAAAACACTATGTATAAAAATACATTTTATCGTAAAAATACCAGCAATACATTTTATATAAAGTTACCAACAATATCTATTTATAGCAAAATGATCAATACTACATTATATCTGTAGTTGAAGGCATACAAGTGCGTTCAAAATATTTAGATTTCGACACGATATGCTGCTAACAGTCCGCACAGTAAGTGAAACGTCGGATTGGTTTCCAGTAACATCTGGGGTTAGGCAAGGCTGCAATCTCTCTCCTCTACTGCTCGTGATCTACATGGACCAGAGGAGGCCAAAGGAGGCCAATCCAGATCATGAGGCACTCAATGAACTCATGTTCGCCGACGACCAGGCGATTGTGAACAACGACAGGATCCAGCTGCAGGAACACACTGACCAACTCAACTCAAGCTGCTAGAAATACGACATGAAGATCAGTGTCAGTAAGACCAAGGTCATGACCGTCAGCAAGAACCCAGAAAAACTGGACATTAACATCAACGGGACACAGCTAAAGCAAACCAGTGAATTCAAATATCTGGGCAGCATATTTACTGTAAACGGCACACTACACAGATAAATCGGGACCAGATGTCAGAAAGGCAACGCAGTCAGTTACCAACTTGCTCCTCTTCTAAGACATCCTTGCATTTCCATGAGCACCAAGGCAAATCTCATCAACACTATTTTCCTACCAACGCTGACATACCAGTGCCAGACATGGCCCCTAACAAAAACCCTTGATAGGAAACTGATCACCTGTGAGATGAAATGCCTGAGGAAACCAGTGAACAAGACCAGGCGAGACAAGATCAGGAATGAGGCAATAAGAGATATGGTAGGAGCAATACCAATGATACAACACATCGAACGACAGAGGATCAAGTGGTTCGGACACCTCACTCGTATGCCTGTCAACCAACCAGCCCTACGAGCATACACCCTCAGGTACTCTGGCTGGAGAGCGAGAGGCAGACCAAGAAGACTCTGGAGCGATTTAGTAGCAGGCACTCTCAGAGCGCAGGAGATACCTCTCCTCCAGGCCACTTGCCTTGCCGCTGACAGATGACTATGTCTTCTCGCGATGCCTAACAGCACAAGCGGAAGGAAAAACTAAAAGTAAACATATGCCGCTAAACAAAATCAATGAACTTAGTGGTATTATGGCCTTACTGAACGGATTAAAAAACATAAAAACACGAAAATCAAACTTTATCTTGTGAGAAAATCTGTTTTTAATTTTAAAGATGTGTCAGCAAACGGTGAAATATAAAACGACGACCTCACAACGTGGGAATTATTGTTCTATTTTTGAATCAAAAAAACTTTAAAAAAAGACGCAAAGAACAAATATTGCCAACATATCAAATAAATTTTGTAAATAATTGTTACCCACACCTGCCTACTATTGTGCTGACTGTATTTGCAATCCCGCTGTTTCAAATAAGAGTTTTTTTTTAAAGATTTGCAAAAATTTCTGAAAACGTATACATGTGTATAATACGCCCACGCCCGTTTTGCCTTTAATTTTCGTTCAAATCTTCGCGTATTATACACAATAAAACAATGTTGTAATTGCACATGTTACTGTTGGGTAATTGAATAACAAAATGGAAAAAAATAATTAAACCCGCCTACATGCAGATAGTTGCAGAAATTGTCCATCTCACTAATCAGTTTCCTTTTTGGACACTGCAAACATCAGGGATTAACTTTGACGCTATTTCTTTAACGGCACTGGTGGGTGCTGCCAGGATGTTAAAATTGCTGTACCTTGGTGCTAGGCAGTGATAAACAATGTATAAACTGACCTTCTAATTTTTTTTTATGAGCTAAACTTCCGACTTGGGAGAAAGACATCGTGCCTCCGAATTTGAACTGAGAAGGTCATATGAAGTCTCACTAGCGACAACGAATACGAATCAAACAAGATGGAGACGACATCCTTGAAAACGACGAACCTGTGACCACGTAAGTCAAAAGAGAAAAAATGTGACATTAGTAGGTAGGTACAATGACTAAGAAACAAATTGGTGACACGTGACGGAGCAACAAAATATAAGGTTATGGGAAGGAATTGAAAGTGGTCGGATTTTAGTTTGGATAAACAAGAGCAAAATATAGGATGGGACAAGTGCAAAACGCCTCTCTCACTAACATAATATTTTTTATAATACTTAAACATCGGTAATTATCCTCTATCGATATCTTGTAATGAGCGTTACCGACTTGACGCTTTTGAAATAAACTAGCACCAAAATCGCACTTCTTTGCAAGGGTTTGCGATAGATTTTCCTTATACCATATTATTTTCTGGTAACGAGTCGATCTTGGATCGATATGAAGCCAAAACTCATGTTGTATGTGATGTCTCTTCAGGACGTAGGCAAACATACCTCTCCATACGTTAATCTTTTAACTATGTGAATTGTCATGGCAACTGTGAATTCACAGCCGTGGAGAAAACAACGAGAAATCACTCCCCTACATTTCTTAAGAACATTTTGGGGCACTTCGATGTCGTGTAATGATGGTTAGCAAGCTAGATCAATTACGACTTAGTGGGTGCTCCATACTTTCGACCTTGTGCTACGTTTATAAAATCATTTAGGGCAATTCAACATGGTGTAATTGTTAGCTACTTTGTCGCATTAATTCAATTACGACGGAGTAGTAAGATCGATCCTCACCATGTGCCCTCTTCTTTCGGCCTTGCGACAAATCTAAGCTATGCTTACTAATTCACTATTTGGACACTTCGACTTGGTGCAATGGCTAACAAGCTTGTCTCGCTAGAACAATTACGCCTGAGCAGTGAGTTCGATTCTCACAGGGTGCCCCGTACTTTCGGCCTTGTGTCATATCTAAGCTACGCTTAGAAAATCATTTGAAGCTCTTCGATGTGGTGTAATGGTTAGCAGGATTGTCTCGCTAGAACAATTACGACTGAGCAGTGAATTCGATTCTCACAGGGTGCCCTATACTTTCCGCTTTGTGCTATATCTAAGCTACGATTAGCAAATCATTTTCCAAGAACATTCAAGGTAATTCTCATGGAAAGGAAATTGTAGAGAATCATGATCGTCTACGCCCTGAAGTGATATGGTACTTAAAAAAACATTAGAAATGATTCAAGAATTGTTTCTTAGAATTGTCCAAATAACGATTATTATCAATAAATGATTTACAGTCATATTAATTTAAATCAGCTGCACCAGAACATTTCTGATACATGGTGAACAAGTTGAGAAGTGCTGATAACAATATGAATGGAATGGCATGCCTACCGCCCGGTGCGGATCCTAGAGTAAGCACAACTTGCTTCTCATGAGACATCGAATACTTATCTAGATTTAACATCACAATCTTTTCTGAAGGTTCAGAGAATTTTTTTAAAAGTCCAAGATCGTCTTTAAAATAGCCTTAGAAATCTGTTAATTTTAATCTCAGAATCACCCTGATTAATAACTCTTTTTAATATATATATACACTACAAGCAAAAGTGTTTGGAGCCATACCGCATTTCTTTTAAAAAAAACACCTTAAAATGATATATTTTTTAAAAGTAAAAGATACAATTTCGGTAACTAAAATGTATTTGCTTTTATTTTGAAAAAAAGTAAGCACTTAACTATAAAAAAAAATTATCATACAAAACCTACATATTATAAAACCACAACCTGCCTTAATTACTGCTTTACAAATTTTTGGCATTCTTCCCAACAGTTTTTGCAAAAACGTAGATTAAAAACCTTCCCAAGCATTCTTCAAGCACTGAAAACGCTCACTTTCACTCTTTGGGTATTCTCTTCAAACTCTGCTATCCACGCTAATTTAATGGGTGAGAAGCCAGGTCATAATTTCCAAAATCATTTGTCTTTTTCTTTAACTTGAGATAATTTTAACACAATTTAGAAATGTAATTTGGATTGTAGTCTTGTTGAAAGGTGATTTTTTTTACAATTATACGTAAACCAAATGGGATACCTTGTTTTTGCAAAGTCAAATAATAGCGCTTGTTTTTCGTGATTCCCTTTAGCTGAATGAAATCTCTAGGCCTTTTGGTAATCTCAAAAATGTCTACTGAGTGATTAATGGTATAAACAAAATATAAGGTTTCTCATACACAATAGCGTGCAGAAAGAGGCAGAGGGTGCATGTTGGGGGGGGTAATCAAAGACTAAAAAATAGTTTATGTTTGATTTGAATATTGTTTATTTCATGTTTCATCTATTTTTACATATGTAAAATGTCTTCTTTTCTAAGATTTCTCAGTTCTAGGCCCTAGGGTCCCCCTACTTTAGTCTTAGGGGTATGCAATCAAAGAATTAGTCCTGGGCATCACCATCATCCTCAAAACTCTGCACGTCATTGCCCACACAAAACTTTCATAATTTAGCAAAATATATTGTGGATAGAATAATTCAAATTTGAATTTTTTTTAATCGTAAGTGGGACCTGCAGAAACACTGAAAAGTAAAAGCAAATACATTGTAGTTACTGAGATTTTATGTTTTACTTTGAAAAAAACAAAAATATCTAATTTTAAGGTGTTTTTTTAGAGGATACAAGGTGGCCCCACATTTTTTGCCTCTAGTATAGACACACACACACATATATATATATATATATATATATATATATATATATATATATATATATATATATATATATATATATATATATATATATATATGAAATTTACAACCAATTCACCTACAAATCGGATAAGAAAAAAAATCAAATGAGATTCATTTGATTTTTTCTTATCCATCTGGTAGTTTGAAAATCCTGCAAGTTATTTTTAATTTGGAGGTGAAATGGGTATCACCCAGAAGTAATCAATTCATATTGGATATAATGTATCTTCTATTTGAATAAAACATCGAGCTATTTATGTGAAGCAGGTTTGATATTTTTATTAATAGGATTCACTTGGATTATTTACCAACGGACTATTACGTGTATATATATATATATATATATTAATACTCGATATATTTGAGTATTGATATATCTGATATATAATACTTGATATATCTTATATATAACAAATTATATATCGTTTTTCCACACGCACGCACACACACACACACATATATATATATATATATATATATATATGGCAAAACGATATATAATTTGTTATATATTAGAACAATTTTAGGAAAATCTATAAAATAGTGTCAATTTTCTTTCGATTTTTTCCGATGCGCCCCATTATATCAAGTATTAATAACGCTCCCCACAAACTGGCGAAAGCTATTAAAAATAATTAACCCTTCTCTTTGGAACAATCAGACCATCAAATGTTAAATATTCAAGCAACCTGGTTGAAAACTTAAGAGTAATAAATATGACTGATAAACTCATAGCTAGTTTAATTAAATCCCTAACAAATGCTCGAATCTTTTATAAAAGCATTTAACACAATCAGAGATCAACCTGTCCCTTCCAATAGTTAAAATCATACAAATCTGCCGACTTATCATCAACCAATACTATTTCACCTTTAACAATAATTTTTATAAACAAAATTTTGGATTGCTAATGGCTTCGCTTCTTAGTGGGGCTTTAGCGAGTATCATCTTAGAATCCCCTTGTATCTGTTTTACCTACACGACATATTTCCGATTTCATAATATATTCCCGCAAAGCTACTTCACCTGACCTTGTAGATAAACTAAACAAAGTAAAAGATACGATAGAATTCACTTATGAAACAGAAACAATCATTATTTTATCTTTCCTAGATATCAATTTACATCGTTATGACAATAACCTAAAAATAAGTCGTCTAATAAAAATGATCTCATAAATTCATATTCCCACTGTAGCAACAAAATAAAATCCGGAATAGCCATAGGATTCTATTTAAGAACCCTCAGAATTTATAATCCTCAATATTTATATGAAGAGGATGAATACATTCATTCAACGCAAAACAAAATGCTCGTAAAATATTTAGAGATAGAAAAGTGGACTATTCTGACAGACCCAACGAATTAAAATATATTGTTATATCCATCAACTCTATCACAACTTCAATTGAAAAGAATTTATCCAATTTAACAAAAAAAATCTGCTACAAATACTAAAACAATAAAAGAGTTGATAAATACAAAACAAAATAATTAGCTAAAACTTGAAGGACGGATTTACTCTATCACCTGTAATAATTGCCACAAGGAATACATAGGAGAAACCTCAAGGAATTTAAATAAAAGATTATATGGATACAAAAGAGATATTTTACTAAATAACAAACTCAGTGCATTAGCCGCTCAACATAAAGAATTGGGCGATGATTTTAATTTATAAATTTTATTTATAAAGAGAATGCTAAGACAAAAATGTTTAGATCATCCTCAGTAAGTGTACGTCCAGGTTCTTACAATGTATCAAGTTTCTTGGCAGATCTTCTATTATCACAATGTGAATAAAATTGATGGAAACACGAGCAAAAAGAAAAAGAATCTAAATGAAATCGGCTACCCCCAAAAGATAGATATATATAAAAAACATTTAAATGTAAAATGATCAGTGTGCGTTCTCCTTTGTACGCATGTGTAGTCGCGTCAAGGCAAAACAAATTTAGTCCGATAAAATCCTAAAGGACGAAACGCGTCACACGAAAACTTTTTCCACTTTGTTATACATTTTTTTTCACTGAAGTTTTCTTGAAATATTAATATATATATATATATTTATATAACATTACTAATTTACTTTTTGTATGAATGATTCATTGTAATATGAATATGCACCACATATTTGATTTAAATTAAAAGAACTGATCCGACGTGCAAATTTTCGGAATAACAACTGAGACATTGTTCTACTTATTGAACTGTTTAGTTCATGACACGTTGACTGATCGATACTACAACAAAAAAATTCTTAAATTGCCATATTAGTAAAAAAACGCTCTTACTTAAATTTTCAAAAATTCAAACTTAGCGTTGTGACTGCATGCTCCACAAGTTTGTATCCGTTATCAATAACACATTAAAAAAATATATATTTCGATTTGCATTATATTTTTTCATCTCGCATGTTACCTGAATTTTACCAAAAACAAAATAGTTTCCATGCCTGATGAAACCCGACGAAACTAGTCGCATATTTAAGGAAGACTTAATACAGTTTGTAATCTTAAAAAACAAGGATTATAACATTCATCGAGTGGTTAGTGGGTTAATGCATCTTTAAAATTTAGTTAGCGAAGGGATTTCGCCAGTTTATATCATTAACTTTACTAATTTTCTTTTTGTATGAATGATTCATTGTAATATATATATATATATATATATATATATATATATATATATATATATATATATATATATATATATATATATATATCGTTTCCAGGTGCATGTTGCTTAAAATATGTTATGGGGGAAGAGTGCTCAGTATCGAATATAGAGCGTTTATTGATATAGACAATGTGGACATAGGCATCAACAATACATGGTGACTGCCAGTTTCACGCCTCAATATCATCTTGAAACCAAGATATAGAAATATGAATATTTTTTTTAATATAATACTTTCGATTTAATAACATTTCATCTCTTACTCTTTTAGTTATTTACTAGGCTTTGTTAATGTGTTGTTAAGGCGTTTCCCTGTGGTGTATAGGTCCACAGCTTCAATTCACTGGGTGTGGCTGTGATTTCAGTGGCAAGTAGTTTTTTACTAAATGGAGTTTCTAGCACTACGCACAACTGATTTCGAATTCACAACTCTCTTTCTCCTAGACTGGTTGCCAACTTAGGGTATAGATCTTAAGTTTATCCTGCTATAATACACAGATAACGAGATTATATTATTATTTTGAGGAATATATATGAGAAATATTATTTGGAGGAATATATTGGAGGAATATTATTTTGAGGAATGTATTGGACGGATATATTTAAATGAATATTATCTCGATAAATATATTGAAAGGGTATATTTGGAGGAATATACTGGAGGAATATTATTTGGAGGAATATATTGGGAGCATACTCTTTGGGGGAATATGCTTGGAGACATATATTGTAAGAATTTATTTGGAGGTATATATTGAATGAAATTATTTGGAGGCATATTTATCTCATTATCTGTTTCTTTTTCTTTTCTTTTTTTTTTTCGTAAAGTCATTTTTAATACAACCAAAGGCTTAGTTTTTGTGTTGTTAACTCTGTAAGACTTCCTTGTGGCGTATAGGAACACAACCGCACCATGCGAGGTGGTGCTGCTGTTTTTATGTAACAAGTACTTTTTATGAGATGAGGTTGTTAGCCTCACTATCAACCGGTTTTGAATTCAGCATCGTCATTCTCCAAGACTGGTTGCCAACCAAATCTAGATAGTCCAGTTTGCTTTACTGTTACCCTCTAGCTGGGATGGGGAACGTGTCGGGTTCGAAAGTGAGTGCAATAACCTTGGCAGGCATTTTAACTCGGCATGCCAATACCACTTTCCGCGGCAATAACCACTACGCTAACCATATTCTCATTTACTAGATATTAGTACGGTAGAAATTCAAATGCTACGAGGGAGAATGTGCTGCGCCAGGTGTCCAAAATAAAAAATACCTTCCAGCTTAGAAAAATCAGCATTCGATTGTGTGGATTTTTAGCGTGGTTCGAACACTGACCCAACCGTTAACATCGGTGGCGAATGTTAATATCTTAGTCAGGTGACAGACATATATTAGCTTACTTAGGCGCAAAATCCAATGATAAAAAGACGATCGCGTGACGTCATTTTTTTGGTTTGTTAATCTTGCAAGATGTGATAAATTCCCGCCTAGGAAATCAGCATCAGTATCGTCACGAATAGTGACCCTTGTCTTCGATAACTGTTTTAGCCCTAAGGTCAGCAAACCATTTTTTTTTCTTAAACAGTGATAATGTATTATGAAACATAGTTGCATTGAAAGATTATCACCACTACTGCTACGACCTCAGTCACCTGGAACAGTTAAACTGCTACCTCGACTGCAATCCATTTTATGCTAGTACAACTACAACTCGAAAAAAAAAATGAGTGTCGTAAGCGCGTAATCAACTTGCTTGCTCGTCTGGTAAAGACGTAGGTTCTGATTCTTCATATTGCTGCTGTCTTTTATAAAGAGAGAATAAGCAAAATCTAAAAGATTTAAACGGGTCATCGTTAGGAAGACTAGGCCTAATTATCGTTATCAAAGAAAAGAACACTTGTCAGATTTAGATGTTGTTTTCAAACAGATTAAAAACTTTGAGTAATAAAGGTGTTTTAAAAACTGTAGAATATGAATGTAGCAGTGTTACCAAACATTATTGAAGCTCTTGATATATTTCTGGAGTGACTTTTAAAAGAGAGAAAAATACCTACAGAAAAAAACACCCTAAAGATAGTATTAATAAAATCAGTAAGAATATTGACGACATGGACAGACTTCCTGCCACTTGATCTCCAGTGAAAACGATTATAATAATAGATTTACATCATTGTTATCTTAATTATTTCAATAAAATAGTGACGACGGCATCGACGGTAAAAATAAATTAACTATAAAAAATCCTTCATTAGAAAAATTTGACTTCTATAAAATGCTATCAACTTGTTATTTCAAAGAACAGCCTAAATGCGTTTTAGTAGGTGAGTTGAGCTTTATTCTAAAAGATTAATTACACTCCTGAATACGACTTCAACCTTTCGGTTTACTAGCTTTTTTCGACTACAGTTATGGGTAAATAGAAGGACAGACTAGGTCCTATAGCCTTGGGCGGCAACCGGTCTAGGAGAAGGACAACACTGAATTCAAAACCTGAATGATCGGCGACTAGAATGACTACCCGACTAGTCCCTCGTCTGGAGAGTAAGTGGAACCCCAGCAGCACAAAATAAAAAGCTGTTAAAATGCGGATGAAATCCTCAGAGTGAACTGCCATCCACCCCAACAATGGGTTAAATAGTCTCACCATCACGAAATTGGCTAAGCGTTGGTGAGTACGGTCACACACCTGAAGAGATGGCCAGTCGGGGAGGTGTTACCCAGTAGTAGTGACTAGGCTCTGGATTGGGTTTTGGAGAGCTTAGAGGTGCTGCTATACACTTTTAAGCGTAAAGAACGACCAAATATGACATAAGACTAAATTCTATTGTTATAACTGGTACTGAATGTGGAATTGGTGTCGAGTTCAGATCTCGTTTGTGACATTCACTTTTGACCTTGAGAAAGGTATAAAGTCAGTATTAAGTAGCAAAGAATTTAGGAGATCGCCTCAATACTTTCTGGTAAATACATTGAATTTTACAGTAAAATTTTAATTGCATTCTTACATATTTTTTATTGGTATCACCCCATGCAAGGCAGTATTGCCACTATGATACAAGGGGTAACATGGCGTGGAAGAATTAGAAACAGAAAACATTAATAATGAGCGGGAAGAGGAAAGTGTAATCAAGAGGTCAATAGATAGCGATTGGCATTGCATTTAAATTTTTGAAGATTAAAGTTAGCTGGAAAGTATGAAACCGGAAGGGAGTTCCACAGGCGAGAAATGCGAGAAAATAAATAGCATAGAATTTACGGCTACATCTAGCCAGCTCAACTGTAAATTGATAACATCTCGACGTTAGTTTAGTATTGCGCTTAAATTCAAAGTCTAGGTACCATAAATATTGCTTCTGTTGTGTGTGTGTGTGTGTGTGTGTGTGTGTGTGTGTGTGTGTGTGTGTGTGTGTGTGCGTGCGTGTGTGTGACTCACCGAAATAAGAGATATCGCCACGCATTTTTGACGAAGAAGAAAAGCAAAAGATGTTCTATCATCCATTTAGATAAGTCAGGCGATGAATATTGCTTAGTGCTGTAAAGGAGAGGAAATTGTGGAGAGTCATCTCTCTTCAACACATGATTACTTACAAACAGTATATCTCACAACTAAGTCACCAAGAACTATGCACACACGCACTTTTGTGAATAGATTTGCTTAAAATAGAATGTTTCTAATTGAACTGTTCTTGCAATTACATTTGCACTCGCAAATAACTTGATGTCGTCGACATGATGAAGTATGAAAAGGATACCCAAAATATTCAAACTTATTCTGATTACTACTGGATAGATGTGAACTGACTAAGATAGATAGATAGATAGATAGATAGATAGATAGATAGATAGATAGATAGATAGATAGATAGATTTTCACCATTTTGTGAGTGCTAAAATGCACTTAGCGGAGCATTACTTTTTTATGTGGTGAATGATTTTTTGCTGACAAGCAAAAAACAAGAACGTTTAAAAAGCGTTTATTTTAGTACCATGGTGCGTCGGCTTAGCCCAGTCAATAGGTATAACGAATAAGTAGGTACTGAGGTGGGAAAGAAGAGTCCTGTACAGTAGTGTTCACCATTTTTATCTAGCATGCCGTTTTTCTCGTTTGTTTGTTTTTTTTGTTTTCGTTTTTTTGTTTTTTTACTAAATATTCACTCAGTACAAGTTTCAAGATCCACTGAACATAGAGGCCGGGTGTGGTAGCGAACACCTGTAATCCTGGTACTTGGAGGCATGTTTGGGTGGCCGTTTTGAGTTCATCAACTACACCAAAATGGACACCGTGCTAAGCTTCACTCACGGTGAAACACATTTTAA
Source organism: Acanthosepion esculentum (assembly GCA_964036315.1). Taxonomy (NCBI): domain Eukaryota; kingdom Metazoa; phylum Mollusca; class Cephalopoda; order Sepiida; family Sepiidae; genus Acanthosepion; species Acanthosepion esculentum. The sequence goes on from OZ038484.1 coordinate 70,812,113, forward strand.
CTGAATGTACTCACTTAGCACCTATAAAACAGAAATACTACCAGAAAACAAACATTAGGAAATTATTTGAAAATAATGAAACCCTTAATGCCCGACCGTAAAGAAATAGGTTTATACCAAAACATATAACACCTTTTTTTTTCATTTACATTATATACATTGTTCGAACTGTTGTCCTCATCTTTATTGCCATGTTCACGACGTTTCGGCCGTTGTACGCTCCGGCCTTCTTCAGGTGATTGGAATCCAGTGACTTGACGCAAAGAGTTGTGAGTTCAATACCTGGCTACGTCAGTGGTGATCAAAAACTTGGCTAGTTGAGCTAAAGGGAGATAACTGAGATACCCGGAAGAGGCATTTCACGTGGAATTAAATCAATCTACCCCGGTAGACGAAATAAAGAGTTCAATTCGAGATTCCAATCACCTAAAGTAGGCAGGAGAGTACAACGGCCAAAACGTCGTGAACATGACAATAACGATGAGGACAATAGTTCGAACAATGTAAATAATTAAATACCTCATCTCAGAAATATAAACAGACCTTTTTTCTTTTTTTAATAATGTTCAGCTAATACAAGGCTCAAGGGGCACTCAAGGTAGAGGGTTACGGTGTGGAGTTGTATTAGTGTAAGAAAAGGTCAAAATAACAGGAAAGATAGCTAATTCTAGACTTGGAGAAGTTAAGATTTAATCAACGTATAAAATTTCAGAGTTCAGGACGTTAGGAGTTGAAGTAGACTTTAGAACGAACCGGAAACCCAATCCTAAACAGAAAACAAGGGATAAGCCTCTACTCCTGTTCAAAAGATCATCGTACGTTTAGTCTGAAAGTATGAAATTATGTACAAAATATCTGTAGTCGAAGCCATAAAATTGCGTACAAAATATTTAGATTTCAACAAATAACGCATAGACGTTTGCATTCCGAAAAAAAAACATTTCAATGAAGAGGGTCACTGACTTTGCTACATGGAGCCAAGAGAAAGAATTGCGCTGGTTATGAAGACATGTAGCAGATGTAACAGTTGACGAAGATATGTAGCAGATGTAACAGTTGACGAAGATATGTAGCAGATGTAACAGTTGACGAAGATATGTAGCAGATGTAACAGTTGACGAAGACATGTAGCAGATGTAACCGTTGACCCTAGCCTAGAATGTATCGAGAAAATTGTTCGAAAAACATTTATTCGAATTGTAAATTGTTTGACTAAAAAGTAATCGAAAGAACAATTATACTAAATGATTATTATCCGAAATACCTATGTTTGAAATACATATGTGGTCTTGCTTTGAGTTGAAAGGGTGGCATAGGGCTTTTTTGCGGCAAGTTTCATCCCATCATACCACAATATGGAAATTCTTAGACACTCTTAAAAGAGAACAGGACTTGCAAGGAATTCATATTGCAAAAGGAAGGGCGCGTTACCAAAATATGAAGAGCGCCAAGAAATACCGCGACGTAAATGGAAAACTTAAAAAATTAGTGGTATCCCTTAACCGAGTACTCTTCAGTAGTTGACTATTTGCGTGTAGTATCATATAACTTAAGGTTATAAGAAATTTTTCTTACTAAATTGTTTTTTAACGATATTTGTATTTCGAATAATTATCATTTGTATATATCCTCTTATACTTTTTACAATTTTAGTGCAATAATGAATGTTACATTTCGAATAATTATCATTTAGTATACAGGGTGCGATGGGTAAATTGTCGCCATTATGTATTTTTATTTTCGCTCATGCGCGTTGTTTGCTTTTAATTTTGTCGACTTCACAGTATAGTAGGGTCAGTTGGGAAGTGTCTGCAGGAGAAAGAGCACCATGAAGCAAATCACTCCGCCAGAAATTTGGAAACGGCATGCAATACTGTTTGCCATTCGCACTGGAAGCTTCAATACGAACATTTTAGAGTATTTGGTAGTCAGTATCAGGACAGTGCAGAGGATTCGGAAAGAGTTACATGATATACCCATTCAACATCATGGTGCTTGGAGTGATCACTAGTGATGGCGACGTTATGAATCCATTCATCTTCCCACGGAGCCTCAGACACAACACGGAGGTCTACATCAAATGCATTGGACCAAGAGGGTGGCTAGTGGAAGACCCTATGTCTGGCGACAGGACTTTGCACCATGACACACAAGCAGGAGAACCCAGTCATGGCTGTCAGACAATTTCTCTGACCGCATCATCCCTTACATCTGGCCACCTAACTCCCCAGACTCTAACCCCGTTGATTATCATGTGTGAGGCACAGTTGAGCGAGAGTCCAACAAACTCCGTATAACACCAAAGATGAACTGAAGACAAGGATTATGGCAGCATTCGTCAACTTAAACAAGGAGACCGTCCAGAAGAGATGCCGTGGATTCAGAAGTCGTCAGGTTGGCCGCGGTTGAAGCCAATGGCGATTTTATTGAATAAATTTACTCTTTAGTATTTCAAAATATTTTTGTGTAATTTTGGTAAATATTTCTGTTAAAATGAGATGTCAGTGTTATTTCAATTCTTGCGTAATTTAGACGACAATTTATCCATCGCACCCTGTAATTGTCTTTTCGAATAATTTTCATTCAAACAATTGTTTTCGAACAATGTTCACATAATCGACTTGAAGAGGTTAAGATTGTAGTGATCGGGGGGAACATCCTTTTAGGCGTCTCTTCTCAGGAAGAAGCTATATGACTAGAACTTCCTTCTTACCAATCGAATACGAGGGGAATGGGGATGATTCGAGACTCTGTACGTGGCATGGCGGATCTAGCTGTAAAAAGACTGTGCTTGAATGTAGCTCGTCTGAACATTTGCTAAGGAAATAGCGATAGATTAGCGATAGGCTTGCGACGTTTCGTCTGTAAGAAAGAGATTGTAGGGTTGAAAATAATCCATCACCCACAAGGCTGTGTAAACGATTCTGAATTCTATCCGGGCTGGAAAGTGAGGATTTCTCAGTTCCATCCCAAGATTCCATCCGCTGTTTTTAATCTTCTTTAAGTATATTCCCGATTATATAAGCTCTCAACTTGGCATCTATGCTGACGACACTACAATTTACTCCTGCCTCAATAGTAAGGCTGAGCAGTCAGACAAGGTCCAAATGGCCACAAGACCGTCGTTAACGGGGGAAAAAGATGGCTTGTCAATTTTAACGCCTCCAAAACTAAACTGTTCCCCATCAATCATTTGAGAAACCCCTCTCTGCCTTCTATCATGGTTGATTCTAAGGAAAGTGACTCGTTGCGTCTTCTCAGGCAAACGTTCTCAGCAGACATGAAATGAAAAGACTATATCGAATCTATTGCTACGTTAGCTGCTAAGAATGTCAGTTCACTGTGTCGGGCGAGAGAATTGTTCTCCCCTGAATCTATCTTGCATATCTATAAGTCTACCATTCGGCCTTGCTTAGTATATTGCTGCTACGTATAATCCGGTGCCACTGTTATCTTCCTGGAGTTCCTCCATAAGATCCAAAGAAGTATCAGCAATATTATTGCGGCTGGGCTTCAGTCACTTGCCCACCGCTGTAAGGTTGTTTCATTGTGTCTTTTTTATAAATATTACCATGGTAATTGTTCGGGTGAGCTCTTTGTTATAGTACCCATACTGTATGAATTTAAACGCAATACTAGACTGGCAGCGATATCTCATCAATTTACTGTTGAGATGGCTAGATGTAGCCGCAATTTCTATGCTAACAGTTTCTTATCCCGCACTTCTCACTTGTGGAACTCCCTCCCGGCTTCATGCTTTCCAAACAACTTTAATCTGCAAAAGTTTAAATGCAATGTCAACCGCAATCTACTCTCCTCTTGATTGCTCTTTTCTCTTTCTTCTCATCACTAATGTTTCTGTTCCTAATTCCTCTTCACTCTGTAACCCCTTGCGTGTTAGCGGGTGCACTACCTTGCTTGAGGTGATACCGATTAAAAATATTTGTTAAACGCCTGTAAAAAAAGACTGTCATTTCCCTTTCTTTTTTTTTCACTTACTCCCTCTTGGTCAAAGATTCATCAATCACGTGGAAAAGGGAGGTCTCCGCTGGAGAACGTTCGTTTTCCCGGTCCACAGACGACAGAACTCACTTTCCAATTTCCAACACATGGCGTTCGCACGTGTCTTCCAAAACCTCCCCTTATAATGTAAATCAACCTTTACTTTGGTCGTTCCGACTGAGCTTGACCATTATAAACATGTCAACCTTCCAATGTTGAGCTAAATGCAAACTTTCCTTTGGTCGTTCCAACTCTGCGCAAAACCAAAGTCTTTGAATGCTTTTTCTTTAATTGTTTGCGTGTGGACACACACATATATGGAATATTGCTGCAACATCTGGGTTGGCGCTGCCCAGTCCTAACTTTCCTTCAAAAGAGTCTACTCAGACTTGTGGATGATGAATTATTTTCCACCCTACAACTCTTTTCCCGCAGCTGAAACGCCGCGAGCCTCTCGCTGATCTATCGCTAATTCCACGGCATGTGTTCTGACGAGCTACATTCCTTAGTCTCACCAGGCCTGACCTTTACAAGTGGCCATGTCACACACACAAGTGTGAATCAACCCCATTCCCTTTGTATTCCATCAGTAAGGAGTAAATTACAATAGGAAAGATTCTTCCCAAGAACTGCTGATTTGTAAAATAGATTCTTGGTAGGATGTTTTACCAGTCACTACAATCTTGACCTTTTCAAGTCTCGGGTTTACCGTTATCTTTCCTGCATAATCCTATGAACTTTATTGATTGTATTTTCTTACGCTTATACAACATCACACATTAACACTCTACCTTGAGTAGCATTCGGGCCTTGTATTGGGAAACATTACTAAAAGAGAGCGAAATAGAATTAGATAGATAGATAGATAGATAGATAGATAGATAGATAGATAGATAGATAATGTTGTAACCTAGGAAAGGTTACTGAATAGAATAATCAAACGAAGTTAAGTAATGAACGATAATACTTAGGACATGAACAACACGTATAAGTTTCGCCAGCGGCGCGTAGAAGAACTAGTCAACTGCTAGAAGTGAGTACAGTGAATTCCACAATGAATCTTCAACTGCATACCAACATATAGTATTTACTACTGTATATGTGAATGGGGACATACCCATTATCGTCAATAGGTATGCTGCAACAGATAGATAGATAGATAGATAGATAGATAGATAGATAGATAGATAGATAGATAGATTCAACGTCCTAAATAATGATGCTGATTTTATCGATTTAATGTGTATGTTATGAGGTATTGAATATTCTACTAAATAAAAAGCAACGATGTTGCGGTGACCAACAAACGACTTGCCACGCGAACTTAGACAAGAAAAAATTGAACAGGGAAAGAAAAAAGAAAGACCAAACGGCAAACATCTACCTACATACGCATTAAAGTACTTAATGTCCACGCTACCCAGAAAAAAACAAAAAAAGACGCTTCACAAAGTCAGCTCTTAATAAAGGACAGCTGTATTCGTATCTCCAGTTTCACGCACTTGCGATCTTCAGGCCACTGTAATATATATATTTCCTATGGTGGGATAGAAAATTCAACTTACTCTCTGGCGATACGAAATTGGTGACATATTGGTGAAACCTCGGTAGTAGGAAGGTTTGTTTTCTCATAAATTATATATATATATATACACACACACACACACACACAAGTATCGGATTCGTGGATACGGAGTAAATTCCAATAACCAAAAATACTATTCTTAAAAGAGTGCTCAATACAGAGTAGAACAAATATAATTTATTGGAAAATTATAACATAAATATGTTATAAAATCACTACAAAAATAGTCACTTTGTTTCAACACTTCTGGTGTCTTATCAAATGACTTGATAAAACACCAGAAATCTTGAAACAAACTCCACATTACAACCAAAAACTTTGCGGTTTCTCTCTTCTTTTTAATATACACACTTTTCTCTCGTTGGAACTACTATAACCTCTTCCCTTTCTATGGCAAATATACTGTTTAATAAATAAACAGAGTGTCTACTCAAATATGAGCATCAACTAAAAATAAGGTTTAAACTGATAAAACATCTGCCGGACTACTAAAAATCCATTACTTTCTTACATATATATATATATATATATATATATATATATATATATATATATATATATATATATATATATATGCGCGTGTTAGATTATGGAATACCAAAGACGTGTCTTTCAGAGTAAAAATCGACATATACAGATCAGTCGTTCTCTCAACCCTTCTCTACGGAGCTGAAACTTGGACCCCGTACCGCAAGCACATAAATCAACTTGACGCCTTTCACATGTGCTGTCTTCGTGCCATATGAGATATAAAATGGGATGGCAGGGTCAAGAATAGTGCAATACTGAAGAAATGTAACAGCATCACAGGCATTGAAACCATTCTAGCAAAGATACAACTTAGGTGGTCTGGTCATGTTGTGAGAATGGATGAGTATAGGCTTCCAAAAAAGGTGCTGTATTCAAGTGTTCAGTTGGACGTCTATTACGCTACAAAGACAAATTGAAACGTGTCAACTTTGATATGAAAACCTGGGAAGCCCAAGAACCCGAAAGAATTGGCGTAAGACATGTATCATTAAGTTAAAGAGTTTTGAAGACAGTAGACTGAAGCACCGTGATCAGCTTAGTCAAGCTCAGAAGCAGAGACGCCATCAAAATCCTGCTTTAACAAATTTCATCTGTCAGTGTGGCTTTGTCGTCTGCTGCAAGGCTAGGCTAGTATCGCAGTTAAGAAAGAAATGAAATATTTCTTTCCCTTCCCTAATTTTCTCCATAATTCTCCACTAACATGCATAAGTGTAAAACGAAAGGCACCATCCACTTTTGACTCTCATTTGTCGTTCACGATTGGAGAGTCCACCATATGCGTGTGTATTTTTATTACTTTGTCGGAATAAAAATGAAATCCATTAATTCTACAGAAATAGCTCTCTATATATGATTATGTATGATAAAAATATAGTTTTAAGGTATACTGTATTCAAAGCCGGTGCGTACTACTCTCGAACGCACCAAATAGGGGATCCCGAGTTTGATTGGGGGCTTGGGCAGTGCTTTGTGACCATCGCTTTCATATCAACATTTCATTTTTTTCTACCTACGTTAAAAATTAAACTAAGCACAACTATCATTAAATGATGACACATTTTCACTGATTTTGACGTCATTTTGTCGTCTTTTTTTTCCCGTCCAAATCCGTGAATTTGTTTTCCTAATGCTAAGTCTCGAAAAAACACAATATAATATTTACTATTTGTTATCCATGATGTTAAAATTAGTTAAGTTTTTAACAAGAAATTCTTATGTTGATATCAATCGCCGCAAAACATTGCTGATTTATTTAATATGGAATAATCTATTATGACATGTCTCTAATTTGTAATTATAAACAGTGTAGTCATTTTCAATTTTTCTAATTCAATTCTTCACCTATATTGAATATGATGCATTATTGTACATGATTAGGTTACAATAAAATTTGTATGTTATATGAATACTACCTCAAGAAAATTGATACATAGAGTCGGGTGCCGTATCATAGATTCGAGGTTATAGATTCGAGATTATCATAGATTTGAGGTTGTATCATAGATTCGGCGGCACACGAGATCCTTGCATGGTGATATGGGGAAAAGTGATCAATAACACTGATAGATTGTATGCAAATATAAAAGTGGGCAATGATGTCTGTAGGAAGTGGCGATCTGTTTCATGCTTGAGCGCAATCTTCAGTCAATGTGTGTTGTGTGGTGGCTCGACTATTTAATATATACTGGTCAATGTGGCATTATGGGTAGTAAGGTCAGGTTTTTCCGGTTTACGATCGGTGAACGTGGTGGGAGTTGCGTCTATTCTGGATGGCCAGAATCCTTTTCCGGATATATTTTTACTTATATCTTAATTTTTGCATACACAAACACACTGATTTCTCTTACTTATTTTAAGTACTATATATATATATATATATATATATATATATATATATATATTGATGCATGTTTCATTAAATAATATAAACAAGTTTTGTCTATTTATTTTAAATTCCTTTCATATTGTCTGATAAGCTTAATAACATTATCATTATTATATATATGTATACATATATATATATTTATATATATATATATAAATAATTTGCCTAAATTGAGAAGTCCTACTAAATATATATATATATATATATATATATATATATATATATCATGGCTTGGCTTAGCAAAAAGAAGATCAAGATGGAGTCTGTACACGATGCTTGCAGACAAGTTTGTGACTGATAGTATATATATATATATATATATATATATATATATATATATATATATATATATATATATAGGTAAGATGAGAACAAATGGAGTATAATTCCACTGTATGTAATATTTAATTGCAAAGAGGGCTCAGTACAGAGTAGAGATAAATATTATTTATTTTAGGATATTAAAATAAAAAATGTTAAAAATTGCTAGAAAATTACAACCATGTTTCAACATCACGATGTGTCTCATCGGCCGATGTCAAACCACTGGCGAGCGAAAGATTAATTAAATTTCAAAAGCAGAATACTTTTTAAAAAATAGGCTTGTGGTTTACCGTGATTAACTAGTTGAATGTGACCTACGCTAAATTGAAACCCACCGGGAAAAAATCTTTGTCAGATGAGTTGGTGCTAATCCTGCCTTCTATAGATGAGGCTATATGTTTGATTACAGATGCAGGGTGGTTAGAATCGGGATGAATATATACTGGGTTAGCATTAATTTTCTTATAAGGTTGGAATACAACATTAACAAGATTTAACGTAACATTAATAAAATCAACACGTTTAACATTAGTAGCTAGCTTAACTTTAAGATTTAAGCTTTTTTAATTCCTTATAAATCATTTTCCTTAATTTGTCAACATTAATTTTGGTAGAAATTCTTACTACAAGAAGACCATCATCTCCGTATAACCCTATATTATCAACATTAACAGCATCATAAGCATTGAGATTATATAGGATAAATAAACCCACCAGGTCAAAAGACTCTGCAGAATCTAATGATCCCATAGAGATATCAAAGTGATCATCAGATTTTTTAACCCACTGTTCATTTTTGTTAATGAGAATAGATTTGCTACAGTTCATTATTATATTTAGGTCTTCACTGTAATGCTAGAGTATTTTTTGGCAAATTCCAAAGCTAAGGTAAAAAGATCCTTGGAAATGGAGGGGTAAAAAATCCACGATATCAAATTGGATAAAAGAGAACCTTCTTTTGTTGTTTAATTCCTTTCTACCAATTAAAGACATCTGCGGTACCAGTCCATTGTAAAAGTCCAAGGCATCGTTTAATTAGTTTGTTGACTCTGTCCAGGATAACTTTGTTTATCTTTCTGATTTCTGGTGTTGTAGGTAGTTTGGTATCAAAGTCTGGTTTATGATCTTTAATTAGAACATACGATTCTTTGGTACAGAGCTTACTAACCTTATTGCTAATTTTAAGTTTATCAGTTATATTTTTACAGGCAGTGTTAATTCTATCAACTAAATTAATATTGTTAATATTCAAATTCTTATAATTTTTAGTTACTTTTTTTTAGTTAAAGAATATAATCTTTAGGATTAAATTTATAAAAATTAGCAGTTTTATCAGATTTAACAAAGATTTTATTAGATCTACGAATATCTTTAACAATAGAATCTCAATGCCTCTGAAAATGATTCCTATTTTTATAAAAAGAGATATCATTAATAATGCTTAGTAGATGGTTTTCATTGCCGTTTTCAATATATATATATATATAATATATTTATTTATTATAATTTTATCATATAGACAAAACCATTTTACTCACGACAAAGAAGCAACTTGGTTTCAGTGCATTTTAACTGCACATCTACGGATGAGGTTCGGAAATGGTTACCCTCATCCGTAGATGTGCAGTTAAAATGCACTGAAACCAAGTTGCTTCTTTGTCGTAAGCAAAATGCTTTTGTCTATATGATAAAATTATAATAAATAAATAATTATCGCTCTACTACATGTATTGAGCTCTCTTTTGAATGAATGCTGCGAACGTTAGAATTTGTATAACTTATAGATTACTTTCGTTCCCACCGCATCGGGTATATATATATAATATATATATATATATATATATATATCCCTAACTTATTCTCTAGTTCTCTACACGTAATCACACCGTAAGTTGTATTTACTAATGCACACTCATAGATTACTCTCTTTCTTTCAAACTATCTATTTTTAATCTCTCTCTCTCTCTTCTTCTTCTCTCTTTCTTTCTCTCTCCCTCTCTAGTTTTCACACATTTCATCTTTGTCTCATTCACACTCTATTTCTTACTTCTTCTAACTTTCTCTCTTATCCCCTCTCTTCTCACTCTTAATTTCTCTTTGTCCCTCACTTTTCTCCTCTCTCTTTCTTGCTATCTTCCTTTCTCTTTTTTTCTATATCCTTCTATTTTATTCTCTCTCTATCATCTCACGCCATTCATCTTTCTTTTTCTTGCTTGCACTTTTCTTTCTTTCATTCTCACCCTTTTCATCTCGATTTATTTTTCTATTTTTCTATTTTATCCTCTTTTTATATTCATCATCATCGTCGTCGTCATCATCATCATCATCATCATCATCTCTCTCTCTCTCTCTCTCTCTCTCTCTCTCTCTCTCTCTATTACTTCTCACACATTTTCGTCTTTCTTTTTGTACCGCTTTCACTTTTCTATATTTGTATCTCTCGTTTTCTTTTTTCTTTTTCTTTTATTCTCGCTTTTCATCTTTTTCTCTTTTATTTTTCTCTCTCTAACTTTCCCTCCTTTCTCTCTGTCTCCCTCTCTCTCCCACTTTCTCTCTCTTTCACCGAGTCTCTGATCTCTGCTTTCTTTTCTGACATAGCATTCTTCAATTTAGCTACAGAGTCTGAAATACACTAACGTTCACTATTTCAATCTCTCTCTTTCTTTTCCTCCGCACACACTATCTCTTTCTCTCTTTCTCTCTTTGTCCCTCTCGCTATCTTTCTCTTCTCTTTTTCTCAGTCTCTCTATTTTCCTTTCACTTTCTTTCTTCCTGTCCTTCTCATTTACTCTTTCTAACAATCTTGCATGCAATCTGATCATTTGATATACTTGAAGATACTTCCATACCCACACTCACTCCCCCTTTCATTCTTTTTGTCCTTTCTCTCTCACTTTCATTCTCTCTATCTCTTTCTCTCACTTCTCTCACTTTTCTCTTTCGCTCTCTCATTCTCTCACTTCTCTTACATTTCTCTCTTTCTCATTTTCTTTCCTTTTTTCTTTCTTTCTTTCTTTCTTTCTTTCTTTCTTTCTTTCTAATTCATGCTCTTTGTCTCTCTCGTGTTCAAATTCATTTTAATGTACTTATATATATATTCAGTTATTCTTTCATGCTTTTTAGTTCACCTGCACACGGAAATACACGGGCATACTAGACCTGCACTTGAAATTATCCAATGTGGCCCGCGAGGGCTTTTCAAAATAATACGTATCTTGTGTTCATCAGAATAAATTCAGCGACCTCTGGCGTACGAAAAATTCAGTTTTGCGGAAGTTTGTCATTAACCTGACAATATTTCATTGTCTTTGTATCTAATTAATCCGTTTAGTTTTAACACTTCCTAGAAGAAGAAAAAAAAATATTTTCTCGGCATCATTATCTCTCTCTCTCTCTCTCTCTCTCTCTCTCTCTCTCTTTGTCTTTCTCTCTCTCTCTCTCTCTCTCTCTCTCTCTCTCTCTCTCTATATATATATATATATATATATATATATATATATATATATATATATATATGGATATATATGTGTGTGTGTGTGTGTGTTTGTGTGTGTATGTGATCAGGGTGGCCCTTCACATGCTTGAATTGAAAATTCTTGATAAAAATCAACTGCCATCTTTGAATAATAAAGTATCTCTGTTCTATAATAATTGTTACATTTTATTCATGAAATATGAGTGCAAAGGTAACAATTATTATTAGATAAACAGTAATGTTTACAAACTGATAAAACGGGTTTGAATTTGGCTGCTAACGACATTATTTAAATAATGGTTACATCATTTTCACGTTTTTTATCTTACGCTCCATGTAATAAAAATGACGTAAGGGTGTTTTTCAGCACGCCCATGTCTCTACCGAATGTGACACAAGGTCAAGGTTTAAAGTGGGTTTACCGGCAATACCGTGCCAAAATTGCCCAAGTCCTCATCGGCACTTGCCCTTTTGGGTATGCGTCAGTCGCCAGACAATAAACACAGCCTTCTTCCTGAAGGAGACGTACTGCCAGAGGCTTTTTTTAAACTTCCCCATATAGGCTTTCGCCGACAGAGGATAAAAATGATGTAAGTGTTGTAAAAAAAAAAAAAAAAAAAAAATTAAAAATGATTTTCACTGTATTCTTGTGTACCAAATACAAGTGCCGGGACGATTATATAAATTTCTTTCAAATTTTTCCACCACCCCGGAACGAAAACTTTTCAAATACTTTTCTTTCTGGCACAATCATTTTGTTCTATTAATTAAAAAAAAAACAAAAAATACAAAAAAAACAAAAATAATACAACTTCGCAGCAGAACGTTTATTTGAATCAGTACACTTATTTCATAAGTTAAAAAATTCCCTCCGGCATGAATATTCCAGACAGCACTTGTATTGGGTACAAAATAGTGTACGTGCTGTAGAATTTAATTCCGACAAAATTATATTTAAATTTAGATGATGCTGAAAAGTTCTCGCCATCTAAAATCAGTATTCTGATGTTTGAACATGAAAATACCGATTTTGGTATGCGGATCGGGCAGAGAATTTTTCAAAACCTCCTCCTAAATTGTTTATTATTCTTTCTATGAGTGTGGAAGATTTTTGTTGGAACTACCAAGTTCCAGAAACGCAACGACAATTTCCAAAAGTGGCAGCTCATATAAAATTATTCACTCCTCCCTTCTTTAAAGGAACCGCCCTTCGAAGACGAATCGAAGAAGATGCAAAAGTGCAAAACGATCAATTTCCTGGAGTGAAGTTGCCAAAATCAGTTTTTTGGCAGCAGCAGAAGCAGCAGTAGCAGCTGCAGCTGCCGAAACGTGACGAAATGACGAGTAAGCAGCAGCAGCAGTACTTACAACAGACACAACCAATCGCTGTAAATATTTTAGTAAACACAGACGGGTAACGGTTTCTGATTGGTCGAAATCTTGGTTATGACCGACAATAAGTCTGACGTACGACCTTAGGCGGAAAATGACGGAAATAAAGAAAGACGCTGAGAGAGACAGAAAGAATGACATCCGACAAGTCGGACCCTTTAAAAAGAATGCGATGTATTTTCTCAATAAAAAATAATTGAATAAAATTGATGATGATTATAGTAATCAAGACGATCTTTTTTCAAAATCAGTAGCTTCGCGCAATAAATCATTGAGTGCAACTCCAAAGAGAGCGATTTTTTTTTTGTCTTTTTTTAAATTTTTGTAGTGGCCCAGATTCAAAGTAGTCCCGAAAGGAAATGACTACTAAGATCATGAAATGTTAAGTAACACAAAAGCGTGAAAACTGCGTTTTTTGTTGGGTGGGGTTTTTGTTTTGTTTGGTTTTTCCGAAAAAAAATTGTTATATACTTACAGCTCGCGACTGCTATATTAAATATACTTTAATGTTTAAAAAAATATATATTCGTTATTATTTTTTAAGCACTATAACAGCACAAATAGCTATATTGTGGAAAAGATTTCTTACGCATTTTTTTTAACGTATTTAAGGTTACTTTTTAACTTTTATCAAAAACGACACTCTTGTACATGTAGTTATGGATAATATTATACATTGATTACTAATTTTTTTTAAATTAATAACTATTTGTGCCCAGTTGTTGACATTAATAGCTATCTGCTGCTGTGTTAAAATTTTGGAAAAATGCAATAATAAATATAATAAAAATTTAAATTTCATCTCTCTAATAGATGTCACGATCTGTTAAAAAGAGAATTTATGTGAATATGAATTATTTTTTCTTCGGAAAAACTCAGATTTTCATTCAGAAACAAAACATCGACAACAAATTCCGAAAAATATATTCCCAAGCATTTTGCTATTGTGAAATTGACTGCTGACAGAAGGTTTCTTCTTAAAATGAATGAATTGGGGGTAAATAGGCGTGCCACATTTTCGAAAAACATATTTTCGAAAAGCAAGTGTATTATTAACAGATAGCGTTTCTGGTAAAGAAAAATAATTTTTAAACGGTTTCAGATGTCAAAATTACGTACCTTGTCCGCAGCCTATCGGTTAAAAATGGAATTTTGATCTGAAGTTTTCTCTATATAATGTTCGATTTATAAGCTTAATATTAACCCCTGAATTAAAGGAGAATATGTTGAAAAGTAACTATTTCCCGTGTAAGTTTTTCATCACTAACTAACCTGCCTATGTATGGTGGTTTTCTAAGCGCAGAGTCGATGTGACACAAGGCTTAATGTGTGGAGCACCGAGTGAGGAGTGAACTCACTATTCAGTCATAATTGATATAGCGAGTAAATGTGGAGCACTCAGTGAGGATCGAACACACTACTCAGTCGTAATTGATCTAGCTGCCCTCATCTACTTATGAACCATAATCGTGGTTTTACTTGATGTATGTGTATGTATATTAACTTTACCCACTCCCTTTAAATTCGGAGGACTGAGGAAAAAAACAAAAAAAAAACGGAAATGAATTTGTGAGCCTATGTGTAATTTTCTTTGGCTCAATGAAAACCTTGCCTTCACAAAGTTTGACCGGCGAGCTGAAAAAAAGGCGGAAATAAATTCCCGAGCCTATGTGAAATTGTTTTTGGACCAATAAAAACCTTTTCTTCACAAAAATAAACTGTTGAGCCAAGAAGAAGAAGAAGAAGAAGAAGAAGAAGAAGAAGAAGAAGAAGAAGAAGAAGAAAGAAAGAAAGAAAGCGGTGAGCCTATGTGAAAATTCCTTTTTATATAAAATAAGGAAAAAAATAAATTCATAAGAGAAGAATGTCTGAAGTCATGTGAAATGTTTCGTTTCTGTTCACCGCGTCCAGCGTTGGATTTTTCACCAATGTAAATTTACTCGCCAATAATATTATAGGCTTTTAATCAAGCACAGGACACTTAAAAGGATTTTCTTTCAACGATCCAAGAAA
Organism: Acanthosepion esculentum; assembly: GCA_964036315.1. Classification (NCBI taxonomy): domain Eukaryota; kingdom Metazoa; phylum Mollusca; class Cephalopoda; order Sepiida; family Sepiidae; genus Acanthosepion; species Acanthosepion esculentum. The sequence goes on from OZ038484.1 coordinate 70,827,320, forward strand.
GCTAAGTATTTCAAACTATCTGTTGAAAGTATGCCATTATGTATACCTTCTGTGAGTAATGAACTCTCATACCTTTGTTTTGAACATTTTCAATATTACTTGTATCAGATCATTTAATCTGTTGTATGAACTTTTCCTCTCCATGGGAATTCGTTAAAACTACGGACTTTAAAAATTTCTGATTTATTTTCTTGAAACAATCTACTGACACTACTTCAAGCGTGTAAATTCGTTAATAAATTCCTTATTTTGTTTTATTAAGACTACTCGTATGTTTCTCCGTCATTATCATCCTTCATTAATCTGCTTGGTGTGGGTAAACCAACTGTTCATTTTAACTCCCTTATAGGTGTCGCTGATGTGATTTCCGTAGTAAATATTTTTTTATGGAGTGGCGGTTACTGAGAATAAAATAGAGTAAGAAGACTTTAGCGAGCAGAAAGAACAATAAAAGAACAGGTTTTAGACAGACAGAAGATGGCTATTGACGTTGGATTTACATTTTTGAAGATTGAAGAAGCAAAAAAAAACATAAAACAACAGTGAGAAAATAAATTTTTAGGACAATACTTACATATATCAATTTCAACAGTAAAACGATGAGACCTAACTGTCAATCTAGTAGTACGCTTCAATCCACGCGGTCAAGATACCCATGAGTAGAGCTCACTGGAACAACTGCCATGGAAATTTTTATAGAAAAGACAGGAACCTACGGCACAGTGGTGGGAAATTGACAGAAGACGAGATGCCAGATCAGGACCGATAACATTACAGACTCTTCTTTGAGTTTGTCGAGAATCTCGAGATATACATTAGGAGTACCATTCCAGATATGGCAGAAAAATTCAATGCACGGAAGAATGGTATATTTATAAACGTGTAAAATTTGTCTGGGACGACTCACTGAACTAATTTTCCTAGCAGTATACCTAGCAATTGATTCAATATTATGTCAATGGAGAATGTAAGATGAAGAAGCTGCAATGAGTCACTTTCCTAGAGGTTAGCATCAGCCATGTTGATGTAAGGTAAAAAAAAAGTTTCTGTATGATGTTTAAATTATAGCAGTTTCATTTGTAAATTTACAAGCCCTTTCGTGCCCCAGTTAACAACTAATTGAAAGTCATTTTTGCGAGCAGCTGACACTTTCACTTTGTTTGACCCACCGAGTTACTACTAAGACTGGAGTAAATAGTAGTGTCATCAACATAGATTTATCCTGCTTCTAGGCTGGTTGCTAACCAAGGCTTGAGAGCCTAGTCTACCCTGTTATTAGTCCCGAATTGAGAGGAGAAGAGATCAGTTCATATCATTCCAAGCATGCGTAAAGATCTCGGCTGAAATTTAAACTCGATACACCAACTACACTTTTCGCACCAGTAACCGTTACGTTAACTGCACACGTCTTCCGCATATGTTGTTATTAACACTGTCGACTGACTCGTGGAAAATGGAGTCACCACGTTAAACAGGGCCGGTGTAAGGATCTCGTGCCCCCAATCGACCCTTGAATCTATGATACGGGGCCTCCCACTTTATCACATATCAATTTCCATAAGGTAGTATTCACATGAAATACAATTTTTATTGTAACCTAATGCACAGTAATGGATCATATACAATGTAGGTGAGCAATTCAACTAGAAAAATTTTAAAAGAAATGTAATGTATCTAAATACAAATTAGGCAAATGTCATAATAGATCATTGCATCTGAAATAAATCAACAATGTTTTACGGCAATTTTTAACATAAACTTGAGATTTTAAACTTCAACATATAAGTGTTTACATTCATGGATTTAAATTGAAAGACCAGTTTTGATGATTTATCTGCACCAAGACGGTTTCTCAGTTTGGAATGCTCCGGTCCATAGGACGAGAAAACTCGTTCATTGCCAGAAGATGAGGCCACTGCTGACAGGATTTGCTTAACCGCACAAAGTATATCACTGCTCAACACACTTTCAAATTTCAAAGTTAAAACAACAACACAGATAGGAACTGGAAAATCTAGATCTAAGTTTACAAAAAGAATTCTGGCTGAAAGTGTTGATAAGAAACTACTGATAAGAAATCACAAGAGTATTTACGTACAAATCAATTATCCATATAGCTGATGATTACCAGATCAATCTGTTATTTTAAAATGCTGTAAGAATAGAATATATGGAAAAAAAAACAACAAAAGCAAGACAGTAAGTTGAATGTAAGTGCACCCAAAATCTGAAGAAATGGTAAAAATTAAATGTAGATTTTTATCGACTAAATTGGAAAAAAAAATCAGCCAGATATATTCAAAGTAGGATAGCGGCTCGGATTGAGGAATCGGAGAGCCGAGTTCGAATTCCAGTCGAATCCATTACATTCACGTACGTGCTAATACACTTAGGAATACCTTTTCTTATCCCCCCAGCTATGGGTAAATAGCAGGACAGACCGAGTTCTGTAGCCTTGGATGGCAGCTGGTCTACTGCAGAAAGAAATAGCAACCTACTGCGGGAAAAGATCTGCCTCGTCAGTCATGTATCGAAAGAGACATGATCGCCTACGCGTGTATCACGCATGGCACGCAACTGACTGATATTTAAAGAATATTAATTTAGAAACTCTAGATTATCCTGCTCAACTTAATCTCTCAAACTATTCGTATAAGTTGTGCTCTTTCTTTTGCTTTATTTAAGTGCAAACATGAAAAAAATCTGATTTAAATTTTTTTTTAAATTCTGATAGACTGCGGGCCAAAAGTTTATGGCGACCCACTAGATTTCGAAGAATCCTCCCAAAATTGAAGGTTGTGTTCCCAAAAACTAATATACTAACACAATTCGGGCCAGAGAGAATTTCTCTTTCAGAAGGGTGTTATCAGATATTCAACAATAATAATAACAACAACGAAATTCACCCTTTACTGCATAAAGTATCCTTAAATCTTTTACTAGATTTATGTTGCTGGCTAATGGTAATCTCGGGATTGGCGGATTTAAAATTTTAGGTAACTTCCTCTCTCTAGACGCCATGCACTAATGGGTTTAATAGTTTCAGAGTTATTACTTAGTAGAAGTTAATTAAACCATGGAACTTACTAATTATTAAATCCAATCAGTGGGGCCCCAAACATTTAGCCTATAATGTATAGTCATTTTTAATATAATTCCCCTAGAAACCCATTATAATCACAGTCATCGGACCACGTAATACTCTTAACTATAACAAGGAGCGACCATCAGATGCTGTCGGGAGTTCTAAACTACTGGTAGGGACATCCTTGACGGCAATGTCGAAGATGAGGACTCAGACTAAACACGACCAACCCTAAAAGCCCAAACGGTGGAACAAGCGGATGACGACTACAACAGATTTCAACTATTAAACCAGCGGATGAAGATAGCTACACATGACGGATATACTGTAGAAAGCGCCACTCAAAATTATAACAGAATCAGCGGCAGTCTGTTGCCGTTTCATAAATGGATTCAGCGTGTCTCATTCTATACGCGCGTTGCAGAGGAAGCTCGTGAAATCAAGTGTGTGGGCCACATCCTGGCAAACTGATGTCCACAAATCCCACCATCGGCGCTTTCTTCTGCTCTTATCTTCCTAAAGTTTATTTTTCTTATCTATCGAGAGTCTGGCATGCAACGAAAGCAGATTTGGAGAAATGATTTTATGTCTTCCATGAGGAATTAAGAAAAAACATATCATTAACGAGAAGAGCGATAGAACGGGCTTATATTTTCGTCGAAGAAAACGAATTGGGAATTTTAAACAAAGAACGAACCCGTCATGTGGGGCGAAGTTATGAAAATCAACCCTGGTTTATATTTTCGCTAGACAAAGATCAACTCAGGAATGGAGAAACACTTTTATTTCTTCCTTGAGAATTTAGGCAAACAAATATAATTAAAAAGAAGAGAGACAGGTGGGGCTTACATTTTCTTTGAGTAAAACGAATTTGGAAATGTAAACCAGGAACGAACCCTTTTTGAGAGTTGAAGTTATGAAAACAGATCCTGTCGTTGCCGACGTAATCTGGTTTATGTTTTCGCTAGACATAAATAAGTCCAAAGAATGGGGAAATAATTTTATCTCTTCCTTGAGGAAACAAGAGAATTAAAATTAGTGATTAAAATAAACTACGTCTTTTCGCCCAAAAGATTCAAAAATTAGATATGTCACAAAGGTAGTTATACCTGTCCTGGGAGGTGGGCTGAGGTAGAATGTTGAGAAGGAAGGAGGGAGAGGGAGGATTCGACGCCGCCTATGTGGAGTGATGGTGCGAGATGTGAAGTGAAGCAAGTTGGAGTTTAGGGGAGGAGCAATCCCCGTAACTACTCCCGAGAAGATGGATAATTCGCCAAATTTGGAAAGTTGATTAAGAAAGCAGAAATAGGGAACAAAGAACCCTTATTGGGATTAATGTTAAAATTGAAGAATCAAAGAATAAAAAAAAATCTTTCGGTCCCACGCAAGTTTTGTGCCGAAGTGCATATAAGCAGATAGCTTTGAGGGCTCGAACAGTTGGGCTGAGAACCTCACATCGAGTGCCTCTGACATCCACGTTAGCTGCCACCAGATTTCCTGATTTGAAGAACTTTGAACCGAAATCATTAAGCAAGGTACAATGTCACTATAGAGATTGATGCGGGAAATTTTTTTTTTTTGCACCAAGAGCAATATAAACCAACTAAAGATTAACACAATGAATCTTTCGTTTTTATTTTTTCGTCTTGAAGATATTTTCCTTAATGTAGCACCCGACACGGCTCGAACAAGCGCTGCGATTACTTCGATATTCAATCTTCCACTGCTCTGAGATCAAGAAGCCAACGTGGGCAGAGTTGGCGTTGCTCGAAGCATCCAGCGAGCAACAACCAGTTTGGAGTAGCGTCAACACTGGCCAGCACAGAGTTAGCCCTGTAGTTAAGACGTCGTCCTAAATCCCTGGGGACTGGACCACTAAACATGGTTACACCATCGGTTTTAGGAGGTGGTAGAAAAGGGATTATACTACAACCAACACTTACAAAGCCAAAAGTCGATAGGAAATAGAGGAAGTGGACAGGTTTTGGTCAAACTGGAAGCTTCTCGTCCTGAACCTGCACGTTGGCAGGGAATTTAGCCATCAGCACCATCATCATAAAGGAAACGATCACCAAATGAGAAATTAAATTCTTGAGTAAAAGATTCGCTCTCCATATATATATATGTGTGTGTGTATGTGTGTGTATATAAAAAAATATATATATATATATATATATATATATATATATATATATATATATATATATATATATATATATATATATATATATATATATATATATATAGAGAGAGAGAGAGAGAGATAGAGAGAGAGATTGAGAGAGAGATATAATGATGCATTAATATTAGCATGTCATAATTTAAAATAATTATAATCTCAAAATTAAATGAATTATACGTGCAGTGAATCATAAGTTATCTACACGATTAACCACAAAGTAAACGTTGTTGTTGTTGTTGTTGTTGTTGTTGTTCTTCTTCTTCTTCTTCTTCTTATTATTATTATTATTATTATTGTTGTTATTATTATCGAAGACATTCTGAGGGATTCAGTGTATTCATGTTGTGGCGGGGAAGGGTTATGAATTCGCATAAGATCTGTGTCACGAGTCGGAAAGATTGATTTTTCTCTTGTTACGAAAGCTACATTCAGCACCCGCATGCGCAGACTGCTACAGCTGAATTTTGTCATTGTTTACATCCGGCATAATGTATACAAACTTATGCCATTCAGCTTTTCTCCAAAAATAAACATTATGAAATTACTGAATTATTATTATTATTATTAATTTTTCTTCTTCTTCTTCTTCTTCTTCTTCTTCTTCTTCTTCTTCTTCTTCTTCTTCTTCTTCTTCTTCTGATTCTTCTTCTTCTTCTTCTTCTTCTTCTTCTTCTTCTTCTTCTTCTTTTTCTTCTAATTCTTCTTCGTCTTCTTCTTCTTCTTCTTCTGCTTCTTCTTCCAAAATAAAACCTATATATTTTTTCCCAATTTCCCCTAATGAAAGAAAAAGATTCGACGAAAATTATTTTAAATTCTGTCTTCTTATGATTAGCTTAGATGTTGCATTTAAATGGGTGTTTGGGTTCATCATTATCCTGGAGTGTGTGTGTGTCCGATCGCTTGTGTGTGTGTGTGTGTGTGTGCGCACCAGTTTTTCTCCGAAGAAATATATTAAGTTATTTTAATATTTTTCCTTTTTTCACTACGTAATTTCGGCATTTAAGAGAATGAACAGAAATTTGATAATTCTTTTAACCATCAAAACTGGACTGTAAACTGGATTAATTTGTGTTAATGTCATGTTGTAAGTATATATAATTAGTATACGATATACATGTAAGCATGTAATTATTGTAATATATGCATGGTAAATATTCAATAATAACTATATAATGGCAACTCATAATAAGTTGAGTGCAGAGATAATGTAACAGATTATGCCATTAAACTTATAGAGTTAATGTAGTCTGACTATATGTGTTTCTACAGAAGGACGCTGAGGATACAATTGACCGAACATGTGAGCAACGTCGAAGTTTTAGAGAAAATGGAAACAAAAAGGAAACGTATGCGCTCTTAGTAAATTCCACTATCTATTTCGTTAAGGTCACTTAAGTAAATAAATGGTGGGACAGGGTTTAGGAGAGATAACTAAAAGACACAATTTACTAAGAGCTACAAAGCTTTTTGACATTCCCATTTCAAGACCCTTGTATTTTGATAGATTTTTGATGATCTTTGAAGATTATACATTATAATCTGCAGTTCTGCAGTTAATCCTGTTTTTGTGATCTTTGTTCACGATGTCTGGGCGATTAGCTTTGATCATTCTGTCTGTGTGTATTTTAAAGACTCATAATATTGTCACAGGTCTTATCTCTGTAACCGGGTGTGGATGATGTTCATACCAGTTTTTTACAGTACAGATATTAGCCCACTCTTTCAGGCTGAGTTTTATATTCAGTTGGCGCTAACACCGTGCAACCTAATACAAAATGGTCAATTGTTTTTGGATATTTATCACAGAATCTGCATTTCCAGTTAACATAATTTTTCAGTATGTGTGCTTGGTAATTTCTAGGTAGCAAGCATTGGTCCTGTGTAACAAGAGTAAAACCTTTGATTTTAACCCTGCACTACGTAATCACTGATTGGTGTGAGGTTTATCTATATCAGTTCGACCATGAAGAGGCTTATCTTGCCATCGTATTTGTATTTGCATTTGCCTTTGCTTTCTTTTTTTAGGTTCTTTGCCGCTGCAGTAGGTTTATCATCATCATCATCACCATCATTGTTGTTATTGTCATGATTATTATTGTTATTATTATTATTATCATTATTATTATTATTATTAACAACAACAACATCATCATCATCATCATCATCATCATAAACAACAACCACAACGAAAAGTGACTGAGTTTGAATCTTGTTTTATTTTATTTCCGTCATTTCACAGGCTCCTCCATATAACAGTAGGTGCAGTAGGTGTATTATCATCATCATCATCATAATCATCATTATTATCATAGTCATTATTATTATTTTTATTATTATTATTATTATTATTGTTATTATTATTATTATTATTATTATTATTATTATTATTATTATTATTATTATTAACAACAACAATAACAACTCAGAATAAAAGAAAAGTGACTGAGTTCGAATCTCGGTTAATTTATACGTCATTTCACAAGCTTCTCCATATAACAGGGATTTTACGCACGCTCGCTGGCCCAAACAAAAACGTCCTTGACATTGCAAGTGTTTGTTTACATTCTCTGTACTTTGCAACGACGAAGCCGAGAGGAGAGAAGCAAAAGAAAGAGACGGGGAGATGGAGATGGGAAATGACAAGATTATCAATCCGAATACAAAAATGTACGACCCCCACACCTAGGTATAATAATAACAAAAGAGAAGAATGAGGTCGAATTATGAACGCGCGGAGCTGCGACCTGAATTTTAGCCAATCATCATGCAGAACGTCGACTCGCAATTCGGCCTCGATCGATCCGTTACCGCTGCTGTTTCTGCTTCTACTATCGCTGCAACTTTTGTCGCCAGGAGCTTTCCTGGTGCAAATGGAGACTGCATACATTTTCAATAGTAAACAATATCGATCGAAAGTCATGTACTTTAACGATCGTTAGTAAACTGTGTCAGTGTACGCGAATTGAAGCAAGGTTTTACTTTTGGATCAATCTTTGGATACTTCGCTATGGAGTAATGGTTACCGAGCTGGTCTCAATGACGATTATTACTGAAGAGATTTCAGATCTCATTGGGTATCTTATATACGTGACCATGTGTCAAACTAAACTTTATAAATGACAGCTTTTATTTTATATTTGGTTCCTATCAGAGAAACGTAATAGTAATATAAGCCGTTCCCTTATGGAAACATTCGGTATTCATTGACTAAACAGCTAGTGCTACTCGAGCCGCTTTCTGGCCGCCGGGCTGTTATCAAAGTGTAGTAACTGTTCTCGTCATTTCTAACGGTATTTGTTATATTGATCGTTTCCTTATAAATTGCCCCTAACATTAGTCAGAAAAATTCCAATCCAGAAACACAGTGGGAACACAACTAGGTAATTTCTGTGGAAGTTGATTTTTTTTTCTTTAACAATAATGTTCACCCATTACAGGACTCAAGAGTTATTCGAGGTAGAAGTTTACAAAGTAAACGGCACAGTTTATGCCGATATGTGATGAAGATAATGGTTAACGCTAGACTTGAACAGGTTACGAGTGTAGTGATCGGAGAAGCATCCATCCTCTTGGGAGTCGGTTCCACAAAACAGTAGAACTTATATCTTACCATTGGAATACAAAGGGAATAATTGTGGTTCTCTACAAAGTGCATAGCATGGTTGGTCTTAGCAGTGAAGGTTAGAACTGGTAGAACTAAGGAATGTAGCTTGTCTGAACATTTCCCATGGATATAGCGATAGAGCAGCGAGAGGCTTGTGACGTTTCGTCCGTGAGAAAGGAGTCTAAGGTTTGAAAATAATTCGTCACCCACAAGGACGCAGTGACACTTTTGGACTCGAGATTGGAAAGTAAAGATTGGATTGCTCCGGTCCGTATAGGGCAGCAGTACTCCATTTCCGGTTTGATGTGGCTCTTGTAAAGGTAAAGAATAGCAGAAGGCGTCAGTTACTTAGTGGGACGCTACAGGGAACCGACCATTTTCCAGCCTCTTTAGCAATGGATCGTATGTACGAGTTTCACTTCAGATCTGGATTGAGTTTAAGCTCCAATAGGCGCTCAAGTCACAGAACCTCCCTGAGGAAACATCCATTTATCGCGATGGAGCCTTTGATCCCAATAAGAAATCATAGGTTTCGAGTAGCAAAAGAAGCCTTAAAATATCTAAGCAAAGTACCGAGAAAAATTTTGTTAGATTGCTATGCGATATCTCTCCTCTTATATGGCATTGAGTGTTGAATGATTTCTTCACAGATGAAGAGAAAACTGGAGGTTCGATAGAAAAATACTGAGAATTCCATGGACAGAGCAAGTAAGCAAACAAGAAAGTCTTAAAGAAAATGGCAACAAATACTCAGAATCATGAAGAGAAAGCTGAAATTTCTGGGACACATAATGAGGAAGGACGGCTTGGTGAACATAACTTTCACATGACATATTGAGGACAAGAGACATGGGGAAAATTATCAAGCCTGATGAGCTTGTGTGAATAGATGGAGGAATGTGGGGCAGGTGCCTTAGCAAAGAGAAAAAGCCACAAGGTTTAGGAAGCTATGGAGAGCCATGATCGTCCATGTCCTGAAGAAACGCGGCACATAAAAGAAAAGGATTTACAGAATTCTACATTACTGGAAAATCTCACCCTAATAAATTCTTAGAACATATTTAAAATGAAATCTTTCGGTGGTGGTAAGGGTTGCACAAAATACCTTCATTCTTATCATAAGTTTATTAATTTCACTTTATATGGCTGCAATAAACACCGGCCAAAATCCCACATTATTTGTTTACTTTAAAGTTCAACAAGTTTATGGCACTCTCCGGTTGTGGGGCAGGGATTGCTCGTATTATAGATATAAACACAAAGCGTTATTTTTCGGCGTTGTTCTTTATTGTTCAGTCACACAACTACCGGGGTCACTTTTTTTTTAACTTCATTCAAAATAATCGTTTCTGATTTCATCTTGACAACTGATATATATAATGGTCGTTCAAAAAGTTCTAAGCCTCACCCAGAAGGAGTTGGAGAAATAGTTATTCACTAATTTTCAATATAGGACATCCTCCTCTCCCGTTGACAACAATGAATTTGGTCTAAATGATGCTTCATTATTACAATATCATCACGGCAAATGGTGGTGTCCTAGTCCTCCAAAAAATCCTACACAGAACATATGATCTCATGATTGTTGCCAAAATGGGGACCATGTAGGTGAGATTTGAGTTTAGGTAGCAGGAAGAAGTCAGAGGGAGCTAGGTCTGGTGAGTAAGGGGGGTGGGTTAGCAATTCAAAGCTACAGTTGACTGCTTCAGCTATTGCAACCTGAGCAGTGTGAATGGGCGCGTTATCCTGGAACCAGAGCACCCCTGCCCTCAGCTTCTCTCTGCGTTTTGGCTTGATTACTTCCTCAGTTGCCTTAATTCTAATGTACAATACTTTCCATTAATAGTTTTTCCCTTTTCCAGGAAGTCCATTAGGATTACGCCTTCAGAATAAAAAAAACCATCACTTTGCCATAAGACGCTGCCTGCTTGGACTTTTTTCTGGATGAAGAACCAGAGTGCTTCCACTGTTTGCTTTGAATCTTTGATTCAGGTTCGTAGTGGTGAACCCAGGTTTCATATTGAGTTATTAATCTGCAGTGGAAATTTTCAGGGTCACCCTGGAATTACGTCAGAATTGTCCTGGAAATGCCAACCCTTTTCAGCTTCTGCTCTGGTGTCAGCATACTTAGGACCGTCTTGCAGACAGATTGCTCATCCCCAAGATCTCAGCAGTATGGACCGAACCAGAACTAATGCCTATGGATTTAGCTCTCTGCTGGACAGTAAGATGTCTGTCATCCAATACCATATTGCGAATGACATCAACTTATTCACCAGTGGTTGGTGCTTTTGGACGACCTGACCGAGATGCTATCCCTGTCCCGCTTGAATTCCGCAGCTCACTTCTTCACAGTTACATAGAAAGGGGGGTGTCTGTAGCATTTTCTCATAGATTTCCTTGGGTGTCATACCTTTCTTTTGCAGATACTTTATGACTGCTCGGGCCTCTGTTTGTGTCCATTTTTAGATTTGTCACACACCTCTGACATGGGCTTTACATGCACAGAAATTAAGACAGAAATCTGAATTAGTTTTTCTAGTTTTATAATAAATGCTAGTGTATTGCCACAACAAAAATGTTCAGCTATGGCTCTTCTTTCTGGGTGAAGCTTAGAACTTTTTGAATTACCCTATCGTAGATAGATTTCCACTCCTTGACCAATCACCAAAAATCATTTATACTTGTTAATATGCTCTACTAATATGCTCGTAGTCATTATTAATAGTCATTTTATTATTTACCAAAACCACCCCAAAAAAATAAAAATAGTACTTTAAAAAAGAATATGGAGGTTCAATATAAATTGCATGGTGAAAAGGATTGGGTAAGAGCAAAACTGGTTTCTAAATCTGGCAAATGTTCAGGCAAATATGTAAATGAGTAGAATACCGAAAATTAAGCTCAGGAAAGACAAGTGATTGATTTTGACACAAAGATGTTGAGGAATGGAGAAAATTTAATGAGGATATCTAGAATCATATCAAGGGGAGTCTCTAGTAAGTGTTTGTACCATGTCCTCATAGATTTCCTTGGGTGTTATACCTTTCTTTTGCAGATACTTTATGACTGCTCAGGCCTCTGTTTTGTCCATTTTTAGATTTGTCACACACCTCTCACATTTGTATGAGCCTCACCTGCACAGAAATTAAGACAGAAATCTGAATTAGTTTTTTCTAATTTTATAAAAAGTGGTTGTGTGTTTCCAGAACAAAAATGTTCAGCTATGTCTCTTCTTTCTGTATGAAGCTTAAAACATTTTGAACGACACTCGTACTGCAGCTATGACAACAGTGGTGTTTCAAGGACTTGATGCCCTGACGGAACCCATCCCTCTTCAGTCCGGTTTTAAATTCAGAGTTTTCATTCTCGGAGACCCCTTGTCACAAACAAAGAGGCAGTAAAAATGTTTTAAAGAAATCATAAATTCTAGTAAACCAGGATTTTAATACTAGTCGAAGAACGGCTGATTTATTTGAAAACGACATTAGAATAATCTAGAATATACACTGAAAGTAAAACGCCTACGTACGGAGAGAAAAAGAATTGAGTACACAAAAATAGAAAGAGATGTAAGACAAGGGTGCGGCTTCTCGCCGGATTTATCTAACACATACAGCAGGAAATCCTAAGAGAATCAGAAGTGCTACCAGGATTTATTATTAGTGGACACAATCTTAATAATATAAGATGACGCAGACGACACCGTGTTGATATTAGACACAGGAAGAACATTGTAGGTACTCCTAGAAAAGGTAGTAAAGGAAATATATATCGGAATAATGCTTTGATACCACAGAATGAATAGATTTGAATAAACACAATTTTATGCTCATTTTTTGTGGGGGTCGGGGATCGGACCTAGGCAACATTTTGACACAATTGAAGCAATGAGAATTAGACTGCAAATATGCGGGGAAATTATTGGAGATAAAGCTGGAACACGTCTAAAACAAATGTACGATTAAAATAAATACATAAACTTAAGAGAATAAATAAATGAACCAACCAGAATATAACACAAGTAGAAAATCGCTCACTTAACTTCAAATAAGTTTTAAAACGGCAAAACAATTATCCTTTTGTCTGCAGAGTTATTGCAATTTAAGATAAATGGCCTCCAGAACCAACAAATGGTGCTTGGACCTGCCTATATGCAAAATAGAGAATGATTCCGACAAGCACATCTCATTCTCCAATAGGTGCTGTCCGATTGCCGAATCGTGTAAAGAGTGCGACACACGAGTATGATTACTTGAAGGCAATCTGATATATTTAGGAACGTATTGGTCTATTCTTGTTTCTAATCTAAGACTAATACGTCCAATATACTCAGATTCACTCTGACATTTAAACTTATAGATAACTAAAATCTTACTAAGACAGGACAGAGGGTCCTTAGTGAATCAAGGAAACACTGGACGGGTGACAAATCAACACGTAACTTGGCCGAAAAGAAAGTAGCAGAGACAGTCTTAGAAACTCTGTCACTCAAAAATTTACATTTTCTCCCTAACCAAGACAATTTTAGATTGACAGGATACATCTAGGGCGGAATTTGAGAGACAGATTAAAATTATCTATCTTCTGTTCCACTGTACGATCAATAATATTAGCTGGACAACCATTATTGATGAGAATAGAACATATTTTGCTCAACTCTTACGTAGAAGACCAGGGTGCCAAACCCTGTCAAACGCGTTCGAGATATCTAGAGCCACAGCTGGAGCTTCACCGTTATTATCAAAAGCTTGATATACATATTCATTGATGGTCGTTAGCACATCAGCGGTAGATTTGGCAAAACGGAAGCCATATTGTTTGTCAGAGAGTAGGTCGTGAGAGGTAAGTTGCTTGACCATGTCAGTATTGATTAACATCTCGAATACTTTGCCGAAAAGCGGTAGGAGACTAATAAAGCGATAGTTATAGCGGTCAGAATGTTCTTCAGAGTTCTTAAAAACAAGAAACTACAGAGGAGGACTTCCAACAAGCAGGAATCAGCGAAGCAACAGTTGTAGAGTTTGGGAAGAATTGGATCCAGCTCGGGAGCACGTTTCTTTAAGACGACGGCTGGGATACCGTCACATCTGCTTGTCTTATGGGAGTCTAATTTAGAAATAATGCCTGCGCCCTGTGACGGGGTTATGGACATATCGCTCAATAGAGCCTCTGTTCTAATGGAGAAATCAGGCGTGGGTACTCCAAATGAGTCGACTGTTGAGTTGGAAGAGAATCTCCGAGCAAAGCATTCAACCTTATCTTCTGTAGATGTCAAGACTTCGAATTGATTGAATAGAGGAAATATTTGCTTTTGTACAGCTCACTCTTGCTGAGCCGCCGATATTTGATATCACAGTGGAACTGTGAAGTGTCCCCAAACCTGCTTCGATGGTTCGAATTGGCAACGTCATCCAATGTTTATTTGATGGCCTATTATTTATGTTTATTGTTGTTTTTCTTGATTGATTATTTTGGTTTTTACTTAGGATGCAAAAGGATGAACGGGTTTATCTTGTTTTTGATAATAAAAGAAAATCAGTCACATCAACATGCGATTAATTACTTGTTACTGTCGGATTAAACCGGATTATCATTTTTGGGATAATCCGTTACCGTAAAAGAACAACTGACCTGGCCGATAAACATTTCAGGAAAATATTGAAATACCGAAACACACTTGATAAATTTCGATATGAATATATGCACCTTCGGAAGCATATAATATGTTATATAATGGGGCCAAATGAATGATAAATTTTAAAAAATCAAATATAACTGTGATTCGTCATTCAAAACGACTTCTTTAGACTAAATAATGTTTATTTTTTTATTGACGAGATCACGTATTTTTTTTTTCACTTTAAACGTCATTTTTAGTGGGTACTCATATTTTAGTAGACGCTCGGTTCATTTAGTATATTTATTTTATTCTACGGATGTGAATATTCGAGAAATCTTATTAAAGAAAATATTGTTTTATAATAGTTATCGAACATTCAAGCCGGTAGACGAAAATAAATAAATATATATACGAGAATTCTTATTAAAGTATATATGCGCTTTTTCCTTTAGTAAGATTTACCAAATATTCTGGCTGGCAAAAGGACATAAATAAATATATATTCGAGAAATCTTATTAAAGTAAATATAAACTTTTTTCCGTTAATAAGATTTTTCGAATATTCAGGCCCGTAGGAGAAAATAAATAAATATATATTCGAGAAATCTTATTAAAAAATATGAGATATTTCCTTTAATAAGAGTTTTTGAATATTCAGGCCAGAAGACGAAAATAAATAAATATACTGTTTAATAAATAAACGGAGCCTCTATTCAAATATGGGGCTCCACTAAAAACAATGTTTCATTAATAAAATGTCAGATTAATAAATAAAAATCCATTACTTTTTAAGAAAATTACTTTGTTTACGTTTAAATACGAAGCAGAGCAAATGTAAGGGAAATACAAATTATGCAAATTATGATTATACATCGGAGAAATGATGAAAATGCAAGGACACCCTATTTTAAAATTAAATTTGAAATTTCTGGCGTCCGTCGTGTCTAGATGCAAAAACCAGTCGATCTAATTCAGCTTTCTACCGCTTTTGTTTTGGTTTTTAAATATCTCATATTGTAATAGCAGTACTTATGTTGTATGAAACTGGGCCTAACTGTACCGCGGAAGACTAGAAAATCAGGTTTGGGTTACTTTCTTTTACGGCATATCAACTTCAATGGGTTATTTAATGCCGACACGATTTTTAGGATAGGTTCGTATGAATAGAATATGTATTCTTTGTAAAAAATCAGTTTGCAGATCAGGTTTCATTGGGGTATTTCAAAGTGTTTGTCGGTTCACTATTTGCCCATAGCGGGGACCCTAACAGGCGCTACCCACACCGGGTCAGAGTGGACATGGGAACAACAGCAATTAAGAGGCGGTTCCACGTTCCTCAAAACTTCCGACTTTCCAATCAGAGACCTTGCTGCCGGATGTAGTTTATTGTCATAACCAGGAGGATCGAAAATGAAGGAACTTACTATACGTTTTCGCCTTAATAAATTATTTTCTCTTTTAATTAAAAGAGAATTGATTTAATTGGATTTAATCATTTAGTCTGATGAAGTTTTTTCGAAGGTCGAAACGCGTTACGCAAGATTTTATCCATTTTGTCATTCAATTATTTTTATCCAACCTTGTTTAGGTATAATTTATAAATAGGTGTAGATTACTATTAATAGGAATTTTAGTCTGAAAGTACGTCAAGGATTATATTTATAAATAGAATCACGCTCACACGTAAACATCTGATTTGTATTCGAATTTGTGGCTGTCCTTATTGTGTGTTTTCAAAGAGATAAGCCTCTTTACGAAAGCCTGGGATTATGAACGTGATAAACAATTCTGGCACACTAAGACTACAAACATTCCACTGACCATTGTTTGCTGAAAAAAGTACTTCAACATATCTAGAGCCGTCAACTTTTCTAGACTGTTCAAATTTAAATTCAACTGATTTCGTATTTGAACATACATATGTTAATTGCGATACAAAATAATATAAATGCCTGGGAGAAACTAAAAATACAATGAATTTTATCCCAGGATAGTTGTTGTCACGCTTGCATAAGTTTCTTTTAATTATTAACAAAACTTTGTTTCTCTGCCTAACGACAACTTGGTGTTATTTTTTATTGATCTTCGTGTTTAACGACATATCAACACGTTATGGGTCATTACTGTGGAAATTTAATTTTCTTTGGATCTTTGACGTAATAAAACATGATATATGTTATTCTGCTTTCACAATTGAATACATGGTAGATGATACTCAGCTTTTGTGCATAGAGGTGGTGATTAGTGTTTTATGTTGTTATTTGAAGTTATATTTTGGAATACAGTTTGATTTCTTTAAGAACTTGTAGGATATTATGTAGCTTAATGTCATGAAAGTGTTCTTTCATGTTAGTTTGGTTAATTTTCTTTAGCGGCATGCCAATCTCTATGGGTTATTTAATTCCGAAATATTGGTGGTTCGATTTTCTTTAGTGACATATCAGCTTCTATGGGTTATTTAATACCGGAATCTAAATTCTTTGAACACAGTTTTATAGCCTCGACTACGGATAAAACGTATTGTTGGTCATTTTGATATGAAATGTATTGTTGGTAATTCTGCTTCAAAATCTATCGTTGGTAATTCTGCTATAAATATGTATCGTTGGTAATTTTCTTTTTAATATACTAATGTATTGCTGGTATTTTTACTATAAAAATGTATTTTTATATTTTCATAGTGTTTTGTTTTTGTTTGGAGGTTCACTATTTGCCCAGAGATCGGACCCTAACATGTGCTACCACCTCGGGTCAGAGATAGCCTGAGAACAACAGCAACTAAGAGGTGGTTCCATGCCCATCAAAACCTCCAATTTCCCGATTAGAGGCCTTGCTACCGTATGTATCGCCATACTCAGCACTGGTGTTATTTTTTTTTAATTGGCCGTACTATTAAGTTGTTGCATATACGGGCATCCATACATGACATTATCAGAAAATAAGAGCTATAATTTTTGTAAATTTAAAGTCAAAGTATAAATCCAATAAAACATTAGATTATGGAGAATCTATCTATATATATATATATAAAATTTTGTGACTACCGTCCGTTCGTCAGTCCGTCACACCCTCTAAAATAGCCATACATTGACCGATCGAAACCAAATTCTAGAGAGAAGTGCAAACAGGTAAGGAGGCACAATGGTATTGTTTGTTTTTGAAGTAGGGTTTTTGTCAAAGTATTTTTTGCAAACAAATCAGATTATTCAAATTTCATCGATTGGTTTGCGAAATTGAACGAAATGTAGAGGTCGTTAAAGAATGTCAGCGATAACTTCATCATTACTAAATACCGTGAGGATTTCAATACGCTAACGCGTGTTACTAAAAAATTCTAGGTATTATATATTTGTTGTCTTTATTCATCATTATCACCATCAGTCCCGTGACCGGTTGTGGTCGTAGGGCCATTGCGCAGCTGTGCACCGGACCAGTTCCTTCTCCATATCAGGGTTAAATGCGAAAGAGGTATTCATTCATCTGTAGCATGTCTGAGACAAGTAAATCTGGCATAGCGTATCCCTCTCCAGGTCAAACCACAACTATTCTCCTCCATCTTGAAAGCTCGACTTGGTCACAGACATGTGGCTATTTTTTCTATTCATTAAATTAGCATAAAAGACAAACTGTGTTCGTTGTTGACATTGTTGGACAACATATTTTTCAGTTTTCTTCTACGTTTTTCTGACAACTTTTAGGCATAAACGTAATTCCGTTTTCCAAGAATATTATTATTATTATTTTTCTTCTCGAAAATTATCATTTATATTTATGTGGAAGCCACACATCAAAGCGATTACCATAATCAAGCTGGTTCAAATGATTTCCAGTTCTTGATTAAAATAATACCTCGATTTCACTGATGCCAAACAAAATGGACCCCCCCAATCTGTGGCATCAACCAACAAGAAATTAAGATTATGAAACCGCGCAAACCATCTGTGACACGCTTGATCACTCGTAGTAACTTCATCAATTACACAAATCTCTTTTTGCATTTCAGTCGCATTTTTATCTTTTCTTAAAATAAAAAGCCTTAATATGCTGAAAATTTTGCTTTTCCTCCATCTGCAAGTTCATCTAATAAAAAAAAATATCGATCTGACCGATACAATGAAAACAAAAACAAGACAAATAAAAGTGAATAAAGTTACTTACAGCTAAATACTCCTTATACCAACTTAATCTTTCAAATTGATTGAGTTTGTGGATTTTACATGCAAACAAAAAGGAAACATACTTAACATAAGGAAGAGGCAATTGAAATTTCTGGGGCACGTAATGAGGAAGGAGGACTTGGAAAATTTAATACTCACAGGACAGAGGAAGGAAGGAAGCACGTAGCATACTTGATGAGCTTGAGCAACTGAATAGCAGAACAGGCTTTGGAAGAAATAACAAAAAGACAAAACTTATTAAGAGCTACAAGGGACAGGAAGAGATGGAGGGCCATGATCGCCTACGCCCTGAAAGGAAACAACCCATAAAAGAAGAACTTTTGTTCGCTCATTCACTGCTGAAATCGTTTATTGTCTATAAGTAAATGTGGGCCGGGTTTGTGCTTCACTCTATAGAGAAATTTATACTTGAGTCAGTAAGGATACACCAAAAAAATGGTGCCTTTTTTAGAGTTTCACACCCCACTGCAGAGAATTTAGTCTGTGAATTCTAGTCCACGCTGATAGGTTACATTGTGGTTTAACTATCATCCCTAT
The DNA here is from genome assembly GCA_964036315.1 of Acanthosepion esculentum. Taxonomy (NCBI): domain Eukaryota; kingdom Metazoa; phylum Mollusca; class Cephalopoda; order Sepiida; family Sepiidae; genus Acanthosepion; species Acanthosepion esculentum. The sequence goes on from OZ038484.1 coordinate 70,846,529, forward strand.
TAAAATTATGAAAATGTTAGATTTGGTTCAAATGCTTCCACGATTTCTTAAAAGGAGTGCCATTGCAAGTGTTGATTCAGCTATTAAATCTCACGAGACTGCTTTTCGCTTACGTAATTTTATTAAATTTGACCTCCCAGCGGATTACTTCGTTCGACTACTGATTTGATACAAAGTAATAACGCTTAAAAACATAAATCAGATAGATGTTAATTATTAATGTCATTATCAAGTACATTTCTACTAGAGAGGTTTCCTTAGTTGTTTTTTTTTAAGTTTTAGCCTGCTCATTTACTTTGCGTAGCTTAGATGAGGCACAAGGCAGAAAGTATGGGGAAAGCAGTGAGCATCAAACTCACAACTCAGTCGTAAATGTTCTAGCGAGACAAGCTTGCTAACCATTGCACCGGTTCGAAGTGCCCTATCCGTTTCCTTGTAACCAAGCATTCGGCATTCATTGCTCGACCAGCCAGTCCTACTCGAGTTATGCTTTTCTCCACTCCCTGGACATCGGAGTGGGATCAAAGGGTAGAATCTGTTCACATCATCTCTGAAGTTAGTAGTAATATTTGCTGTTTCCTTATCATGATTTTCCAAGCGTAGCTTAGATGTGGCACAAGGCCGAAAGGAGGAGGAACCACGTGACTATCGAACTCACTGCTCAGTCGTAATTGATCTAGCGAAGCAAGTTTGTTAACCATTACACCATGTCAAAATGTCGTTGCCGTTGGATTTATGTGCACAATCGAATTGTAACGTAGAGAAATTATGGCGTTTCAGATCTGAGGTTCAGCTTCGTACTTCAGTGATTTTATTAACTACAATTGTGGACAAACATTTTTTCATCGAACGGTTAACTTCTGCTCAATGCCCTGGTTCGATTTCTGTTCGCGTCAGTGTCAACAAAACTGAGAAAACTCGGTTCAAGTTCAATAAATAAACTGAAGGCGAGAAAAGAAGAAAATTATCGAACACGGTCGTCTGGAGATATCGCGTTGGTGAGAAAAGCTTTGTTTATTCTGGGATTAGTGTAGCAAGCACTGCCACTTACCTACGCATTCACAGTGGGCTAGATCTGACTCCAAATTCAGCCCATGAATAAAGAACCCCGTATACTGAAAACAGATTTGCGTCATTTAAGTTATTCAAACGCAGCCTATTGTCCGTGTGTTTACAGTTGCTATCACAAAATTAGGCTCTCCGGCCCTCATCAAATACTTGTCGGTCTGTGTGACCTTCAGGGAATTTTGAACTGAACCCTTTACGTTCCGCTGACCCTGTTTTAAAGCTTCTGAAAGTTCTTTGTAACTTGGAATATTTATTTTAATTTCGTCTCTATCTGCACCCTTTGTATACACAATGAGTTATATCGGTTGACTGCAGTATACACAGCTTACCAAAAAATGAACACGTATCATTTTCATTTTACACGATCACGAAAAAAATATTTGTTCTGGCAACCATGTAAAATAAAAATACAGATTGTAAATGCAAAGGTTCACTTACTTTTGCACATTTTAATTAATATTTTAATTCAAGTTTGAAATTTTTTTTAAAGTGGTTGTAATTCGTATAATGAAGTTTCACCTTAATGAATATAAATAAATTAAGATTTGCTGATTATTTAGGGGAAAAAAAGAGACAATTTTTTAAATATTATCTTAGAGGTTCACTTACTTCTGCGCAGCACTGTAGTGTGTTACTTCTCAGTTATTGTTCATACTGTTTCCGCAGAGTCCAAGCGCACATTGCTTAGCCCAGGGGTTGATGACCACTATAAACAAAGAGCATCGAACCTACCCCCTTTAGAATAACAATTACGTAGCGATGATAGCACCTGCTTCTACAGGCAGAAACAGTATGGTCAAGGACCCAAAAATCGCTACGGTACATCTTCTTAACGTCAAGGCCTTATCGGAATTGATTAGATCTGCAGTCTATACAACACCAGGAAAATATTCAGAAAAAAAGTGCTCATCAACCCTGTGGAATGAAGTAAAAATACTGGATAGGAAGAAACACTGGAATCAGTCATAAATGCGCCAATTTTATTGTTTTCAATGCAAACAGATATGGCAGCCCCCATAATAAAATCAAAAGCTATCATTTTTAAATGTACTTAAAAAACAAAACAGGACGAACTTTTTAGCTAACACAAAACTAACCAGGGAGAAAATGGTTACACGAGTGTGAACCAGAAACGGGTAAAAAATGGGAAAATTATTTCTGTTTTAAGATTATTTTTGCTTTAATTTAACAAAAGCCTATAAAATAAAGATGATATTTAAAGAGTTTTACATTGAAAATAAAGAAAAAGAGAAATGACACAAATGTTACGTTCCTAAACTGAAATTTTTTTATGTCAAGGTCCGTGCAAGGGTCTCGTGGGCTCCCACCGAATCTATGATACGAGGCCCAGATCTATGATACGGCGCCCCCTCTCTACATCTCAATTTTCATAAGGTAGTACTCATATAAAATACAATTTTATAGTAACTTAATTATGTAAAATAATGGATCATATACAATATAAGTGTACGATTCAAAATTGAAAATAAATGCAATGTATCTCAATACAAATTAGAGACATGCAATAATATTCCATCTTAAATAAATCAATAATGTTTTGCGGCAATTTTTAAGATCAACTTGAGATTTTTTTGAATAATTTTAACACTGTCAACATCTTAGATAAAAAAAATGGTGAATTTTATATAGTTTTTTCGAGACTTAATATGAACAAAAAATTCATGGCTTTGGACGAAAAAAGACTAAGAATGACGTCAAAATCTGTGAAAAATGTCGACCCTTTAATAGTCAGTTTTGCTTAGTTTTATTTGTAAAGTATATAAATGTAGGTAGAAAAAAGATAGTGAGAGTTACAAAAAACTGCCCAGGTCCCCATATGGGGCTAATGGGTCGTAGCCCCCCTCCCAGTCGTAGGCACCGGCCTTGCTGTTAAGTATTCCATGAACAATAGACTTACTCATTCTTTACGCCAGATTATCTCTATTTTTCGCTTCTTTTCATTTCTGTGGACATAAGAATCATGTGATAGTACTTGTAGCTTTATTTGCTGGCAAATGTTCCAGAAACCGAATTCATACAATAAATGGTAAACTCATGATCTGATCGTTTGAATTAGTCATTAGATTCGAATTCTGAATGAATAATGCCCGTAAGGTTGGGACAAGTTTAATCATCAATTGTTTAGATCCATTGATTTCTAAGGAAATGGAATTTATGGTGCCTGCCATTTGAGGATTAAAACTAGTGGTGGCATCCTATAGATTCGCACCTGTTTGCGCGAACCGATTCTTAAAATTACAAAAGCTTAGCGAACCGGCTTTTGAATTATCAGAAAATAATCTTATATATTAATAGCCTATATATAATAGCTAAAAATAAAATTAATACCATTGCTATACGTTCTGAGGAGGCTTAAAGAGGTTCTTCTCTGATGAACATAATTTATTCTGACAAAAGAAATCATCTTGAAGTTAAAAATGTGGCAAATCTTCTAGTCATGAATTTCATAGATCTTCCGTTGGATCGGTGGGATTGTAGCGATTCAGTTTGAATGTGGCTAAGAAAACATAACACAGTTGATGACACTAGAGTAAAAAAAAACATCATTCTTCTGAATAGAAATATGAATGATGAGAACAGAATTTCAATCTGGAAATATCTTAATAAATAAATGTTTCTATTAAATTATCAAAATGGTTTAATTCTTTTTGGTACTATAAAGTGATTTGTTTTTATTCTCAGATTAAAAAGAAAATAAGCGGAATAGTTTCCTAAAGATTACCTGCCTTTATAGAACTGGTTTCTGGAAATTTGGGATGCTGTTATTGGTTGAAATAAACATGATAACAAAAAAGCAACTACTGAACATCAGATTCGAAAGCAGATTTTGCTCTCTCTAGTTAACTTGATCTTAACGTTGTTACAGTGTTACACACATTGTCTTCTGGGGCACTTTCATTTGTACTGCAGCTGGGTTTTCTCTGTTTACAAAAAAATGCGCCAAAGGTAGTTTCGCCAATACCGGAAATTGCTACAATGCCAAAACATTAACCTGAAAACATAAGTCATGGTCTTAAATAACCAAATGGAGACTACCATACGAATATCAAGCATGGCGCCAAAGCCATTCAGAAATATCTAAACTGTCAGCTGTATACAACCGCTTTCTAAGATCAATGGTTAAAAAGTTTTTTTTCAGCAAGAAAGGACTAACAAAATCAGCAACAACTAAAATGGATAGCAGAAGTAACTCAAAGAGAAAATAGTGACATAGTCAAGATGTTGATATTCCACACTACTTCAAATGAAAGTTTAAGAAGGAAACTCCCATCAATACTGAAAAGAGCAATAACAGCTACTGGAATTGCAAAATCGTTTCAAGAGAAAGATTTTATGAATTTCACACGAAAGCAGTAGTGGCTGCTCGGTCAATGACTACCAAATTCCAATCCGATTAAGATTTCAAATGAACTAGTTCCCGTGACGTTAACGCTACGATATCAGTGATATCACTTCTTTTTCATTATTTTTATTATTATTAAGGTCTTGCAATAGAGACAGAAGTGCTAAATGTTTGACGTCATCGGCTGTGTTCAAAGGGCGGGACAACTAGTGCAGGCAATAAAATGACGTTTGCAGATCGCATATCCGGGTACGTGCCACCAAAAATATTTTGGTAAAGCTAATTATGGGAGTTGCCAATAATTTAATTTTTTCAATATTGCATATCTGCATGTGGGTATATTATATTCTTTTGCACTGTTAATAAAAACAAGAAGGAATTTGGGGAAGTTTTTCCCCAAGCAAACATGGAATTGGTAAAATTTCAAGGGACGACAATAATAATAATAATAATAATAATAATAATAATAATAATAATAATAATAATAATAAAATAGAATCAATCTAATCATCGCTTTTTAAAGCAATGAACATTGCCGAAGAGTGAATGTAATTAAAATAATAACGGGGTCAAGGAAAAAATCGTCTTTTTTTCACGTTTTTGTTTTTAGCGAAGGTTCAGGATTACGTACCTTTGTATATCCAAATATTATCAGCAATTGGTTTTTCAGAGGCCTTGTATATTCCAGTATTATCACAGACTATTTTTACCAGAAACATTGTATATGACGCGTTCAGCTGAAGAGAGGAGAATTCAACATTTGATTATTTTAAGGGCATATGCGCTTGAAGGTTTTAGGCAGTTTTGATCAACTTTTTTTTATTGTTAGCCATAAGATATTGTAAATGTAGGACTACCTTACACTTAAGTAAAATAATAACAATAATAATATTTATTAAGAATTTATTACAGGAAATATCAAGTTTTAGGAAAACATTGTTGACAATAATGGTAACGCTAATATTAGCCGTTTCCTTATAAGGAAACGTTTATCATTCATTCACCAAGCAGCCACTTCTGCCTTCGGTTGAAATTTATAAAATTTTTCTGTTAAAACAATTTTTCAGGAAAATAGGTTTTCTAAATCAAGTAGCTGTTATCGCTCTTTCCATTACTGATGAGGGTTTGAAATAGTGTGGAATGTTAACATCTTGATTATACCATTGTTTTCTCTCCGAGTTACATGTGCTATCCGTTTTACTTGTTGCTGCTGTTGAAAGTCATCGAGTGATGTGGTTTCTGTTATTTGGTGCAGTTCTTTTTGTGTGTATTTGACTCAGTAGCGTCAGTCCACAATATTCAAAGAAGGGTGGTCTTTGGCAAGACCCTCATGTTTCCATGTAACCGTACCTGAAATGCAACTGAAAATGAAACTAGCTCTTAATTGCTGTTGTTCAAAGGTCCACCCTGAGCCTGAGTGGTAACACCGGTTAGGGTCTCAGCTATGGACAATTAGGGAACCCCAATCAAAAACAAAACATTGTGGAAGTATAAAAATATTTTTTTATAGTTAAAATACCAGAAATACTTTTTTATATGAAAAAAATTACCAACAATACCCATTTGTAGTAAAATGACCAACAATACATTTTTAAAACAAAACGACGAGCATTTTATCTGTTGTTGAATGTATACGACTGCATTCAAAATATTTAGATTTCGGTATGGAGATTGACATGCCGCTAAATAAAATCAACCAAACAAGTAACATGAAAGAACACTTTAACGACATTAAGCTGCATAATATCCTGCAATTTCTTAAAGAAATCAAACTGTATTCCAAAGTATATATCTTCAAAAAAATTAGAATAAAATACACATAACACCGCCTCTTGTAATTATGTCCACACACACATCTATATGCACAAAAGCTGAGTATCATCTACCATGTATTCAGTTGTGAAAGCAGAATAACATATATCTTATTTTGATTACTTCAAAACTCCCAAGAAAATTTAGTTTCGGCATCAAATGACCCATGAGGAGTTGATATGCTGTTAAACAAATCAAAGCAAATCAAATCAATATAATCATCGCTTTTTAAAGCAATAAACATTGCCGAAGAGTAAAGGTAATTAAAATAATACCGGGGTCAAGGAAAAACTTTTCATTTTGTCCCTCTTTTTTCTGTGGGCACGAAGGTCCAAGATTACCAACCTTTATATATCCAAATATTATCAGTAATTGGTTTTTCAGAGGCTTTGTATATTCCAGTATTATCACAGACTATTTTTACCAGAAACATTGTATAATGACGCGTTCGGCTGCGGAGAGGCGAATTCAACATTTGATAATTTTGCGGCAACACGCTTAAAGGTCTCAGGCAGTTTTGATCAACATTTCTTTTCATGGCTAGACGTAAGATATTGTAAATGTAGGACTAGCTTAAACTTAAGAAAAATAATAACAATAATATTTAAGAATTTATTACAGGAAATATCAAGTTTACGGAAACATTGTTGACAATTATGTATTTCGTTATATAATAAATAATAAAATATAAATTTCGATGCTATATTCGATTTGTTGTTAGGTATTTTTGATTTTCTTCTTTGTTATTGGCAGCATTTTAGAATACTTTGGCTGCAATGCTAAGTTTCCGAAGTTAAACAAACTGGAGTTATTTCGCTTATGGTTTGTTACCTTTCTTTTCTATTCTTGTTTTTAGTTCACTTTCTTCCAGTCATTTTGATGAGCAATAGCGAAATTCTAAAATTTAGAATGATCTTATTCTATTTCAAAAATAAAGCCTGTAAAAAGGAATATTTAAAATTAATATACGACCAAAAATAGAATGCTTTTAACAAAAAATCTCAATGATTTCACTATAATTATGTAACAATAATGTAATGATATTCCGCAGACAGATCTACGGTTTATGTTACCGAATCTCAAACCTAAATTGAGCTTGAAATATTGTGTAATCGGCCCTGATTTTTTGTGAAATACTTGGACTTGATATAATGAATAATTTGCAGTGAAAAAAGTAATTCTCGATCTTTTGTTGAATACGCCCCTCCTCCGCCGAATGCGTCATATATCTTGAATGCTTTTACCTGAATTTCTTTCTATTCACTTTTATTACTGACTATGAGTTTAGCTTTCTCAGGTGTCCAGCATAAATAAAATTATCAAATATTTGAAAACAAAAAATGATTTTGCAAAATCATTTAATATTCGGAAAAATGTCTATTCATCTTTATAAAAACAAATTTGTAATGATTGTGTAAAAACAAGCATGTAAGTATTTTCAATAAAAAAAATTGTAACGTCATAAAAAATTCTTTTATATAACACCGATTTTATGTTCAGATATAAAACGACTATTATATTTCATTGGCGCTGGTGTAACAGGTTTGCCAGTGTTATATATTCTGAATATATCATATTACTTTCTATCCCTTGGAAAAGTAGCAGGGGGTTTAAGGCCATAGTTGATATAGTGCATTTTAACTACTTGAGCAATCAAAGGACCTCCTTCTGTCGTCACATTAGCAGGTTAGGATAAAGCAATTTCTTTTAATACCCATCACTCGACCTCAACATGGTATTGGCCTCACAATGATTCTGTGTTACAGCTATACTTCTGGAGTATCAGTCCCTGAGAGGGTCACCGACGGCAGACAGGTCAGCACCGGCGGTGAAAGTCTGGGTTCTGTCGAACAGTGTGCCCTGATGAAGACTCAGCCGTTTGTAACGTCTTGTGGACTACAGAAAATTATACTTAATATTTACCATATATCTTTCGATAATAGGAGTAGATAGGTTCGCTTATCGTTCTTGTACACTACTGTAATATAATTTTTACATGCTCTGGGAAACAAAAAAGATCATATCATTTGCCGTGAACCGAAAGGTTTGTCCCATGATTCCTGTTTAGGGTTTCCGTTTCTTTCTAAATCCTTCTCACACACTTTCACTTCTAATAGGCCCTTACGTCTTAGTAGCATTATCGCCTTGCTTGGGGTGAATGATATAAAAATATACCCACAGACAAAAATAAAGCGTATGCCCTCGATTGTGTGAATTTCGAAATTAATTTCGCTGAATCCGTTCTACGTGGTCGTAATAGAGAATTATACCAGACGACAAAAAGGAAGAATAATAGACCAATCAAATGGTTCTATTTGGTTTTCAAAAGTCTTAAGACTCTGGAAAGAAATATAGGCCAAATCGACACCCCAAATATTAGTAGACGTACTTGCTTAAGAAAGGTTTTACTTTGGCTCAAAGAAACTGTCTTCAATCGTCAACCCACTTTTACCGAGCAAGAACACAAAAGTCTTCTCTCTCACTCTCTCTTTTTTTCTCTTCGTGTGTTTGTGCGTAGAAAAATCCCTTACTTACTTATACGTAAAGACCTTTTCTCTAAACTCAAAAATGTGAAAAGAATATATGTTTCGCGCAAAACTTTATTTAATAAACTTTAAATTACACAAACTTTGCTGCTTTCGTATCGCAATTGTTTATTTGAAACACGTTGTTTTTAATCATTTCACCACAAACAAGGCGATAAAGTTGGGTTACTGGGGGTGACAGAAACCGAAAACTTTATTGAAGAGAGAGGACAATAAAAGCCCAGAGTTCAGGATAGCGATTGACGCTGCATTTAAATTTTTGAAGATCTTAATTGACACGAAAGCAAGGTAACGGAAGAGAGTTCCACAATCGAAAAGTGCGAGGGTAGTAACTAGTGGCAAGTAACTTACGGTTACATCTAGCAATTTCTACAGTAAAAGATGAGACCTAGCTGCCAATCTAGTACTGCACTTAAATAAGTGAAGAACTAATATCGGATTTAAAAAAAAACATTTAAAAATTACTATATACCGAGGTAACAGTAAAATTGTCCAATTGTTAGATTACGCTTTGAACTGTTCTATCTTAGAAATGATTACAGATATCTTACTGGGATTCTCTGAGGCTTTTATAGAATCTACTTTGAATTTTACGAATGTATTTAGCTCTAAGTTGAGGTGATGATCCCTCTTGTTGTGACTTCCTGATCCAGTTTTCCTCTCTACTGTTCCCTCTTTGTTAAACTTATTCACCGTTCTCTTCATGGTTCTTGAATGGACTTTGAAGATGGAAGCCACAGTATGAATGTTGGTACGATTACTGAAGGCTTGAATTATATTTTTCCTCTCACCATTGGTCAGTTGAGGAGAAAGTCGGGCTGACAAAACAATTTCAACCTGTTTTCTTTCTAGTTGAATAACTCAAAGGGTTTTTCTGTGATTCTTACGACAAATGGTGTCAAGATGGTTAAACATATTATCTGAAAACCTGGCAAAAACTCAATTAGTTTGGTGTTTTTTTAGATATTAAACATTTTATGGGATGGACAATTATACCATGCTGTTAAACGATTTGGCCAATTTTACTGTTACACACGGTATATATATATATATATATATATATATATATATATATATATATATATATATATATATATATATACAAAATGCAATAAAAAACGAATCAAATATAAATTCGAACGTTCATAACATTAATTTAAAAAAGGGGTCAATACAAAAGTAGAGCTATAATTCTTTATTATAGGTTATTACAGTCGAACATGCATATTTCATCTACAAAAATGCATTAATGTTTCGATGCAACATAGCATCTCATCATTAAAATGATGATTATAGCAATTTTTAATAATACTTATAAAACTTCTCTTCTCTGCACAAAAAAGGGACACAATATATATATGTTGCTTCTGTCTTTTTCATTCCTTTGGGGATTTTCAAATCTTCCAGTTATTTCGTAGCAAATACAAATGCCATCTGGAATTGTCAGAGTGGTAGAAATTTTTCCACAAATAAAATAAGCGTTCTGATTCAAATATGATGTACGGATAGTGGCTTGGAATGAGAAATCGGAGAGCCAATTTAGAATTCCAGTTGAGTTCGTTACTTTCACTTATGTCCTCCCATACTAGTTAATCAATAAGCAATCTGATTCAGACAAACGTTCCGCCATGATTTTTATATAATCGTGTGGCGAACATTTTTTTGAAGAGTAATAAGAATGTTGTAACAATTAAGCAATTTGCCAGTGGCGGGAGTGGATTTGAAGGAAATAATTTAGTATCTGTCTATATTTCTGAGATGAGGTATTATGTACACTATTACGGCACAATGGATAAAGGCGTTAGTTAGATCCAGTGACAGGACCCTAAGAGTGTGAGTTCATTATCTGGTTAAGGCGGTGGAGAAAATGGAGAGGGGGAATAACAGATAACTGATAACTGACATCCATTAGACATAGCACGTGGAACTAGAACAGTCTACCCCAGTGAGCAAAATAAAGTGTTCAGCTCCACATTCCAACCACTTGAAGAAGGCCGGAGCGTACAGCGGCCGAAACGTTGTGATAAATATGGCAACAAAGATGAGGACAATAGTCCGAATAATAGAAATAGTGGAAATAATTTAATTGTGCTGTTGTTGCATCCCAGAATACACCACTTCCAGAATATACCCAGTTATAGTTTAGCCTCGTCCAGAATAACCGTCGAGGTATTATTGAGACTAATCTACTTCATATCCCGTTAGTATCAATATATGATGTCACCTGCCTAGAAACTTGTGATAATGATTGATATGAACACGTTCAATAGTAATCAGATATTGGCTGACCAAAATCAATAAGCATCCAGAAGTTAGGCCTCCTAATGAGCAAATCAAGGAATCGGAATAAAATTGACGGCTCTTGGACACAAGAATTTTTTTTACAGTGATGTTCACCCTGTGCAAGGCTCAAGAGCCACTTGAAGTAGAGCGTTCTAGAGATAGAGGCATAGTTTATTGGGAGTGTGGGGAAGATAATGGTTGACCCTAGATTTGAACAGGTTAAGATTGAAGCAATCTGTGATATATCATCTTAGGACACGGTTTCACAAAGAGGCGTGTGATACTGCATGATCTATAATATCCCCGACAATCATCTGTGGATACAATGACATACATCTTAATAAATATGAAAAAGTGGGGTATATTCGAGCTCAGTGAGATATATTCTTACCGAAAAAGAATTTATGCCCGGAGCATATCCTAACTTATACTACAGGTATAAAAATGTGTAGCGTAGAATAATCCTGGGTATATCTGGGCCGTTACACCTGGAAACCGTGAGATCCGAACAAAGTGCTGGTTGAGTATATTCAAGTACCCCGAGGGCCTGACATGCCCAGGTCCTACCCCGATTCGAATTTCAAACAGAACCGAAGGTGAACAGAAAGATAAAGGGAACGAGAAAGAGAGCGAGAGATAGACAGAGAGATAGATAAATAAATAAATAGAGAAAGGGAGAGAGAGAAACAGATCGAGAAACAGACTGAAAGACAGACAAACGGAAGAAAAGGGCCATTACAGTAAAGAAATGCTCAATTATCCTATTTAAGAGACGTACATATCTCGTTGAGGCATTCCGAAATCTATGTCTGCTCACTTTATTTTCGTATCCGAAACATAAACAAAGTCATTTTATGTAATTGATGGATTTTTATTTACTCCGAATTATTTCTGTAAACGTTATATTTAGTGTTTTACGCCTGTTTAGGTAACATTTTCTGTTGTTTTTTTCTTTTTCTTTTTAATAGAATTAATATCTACCAGCCTAGAGATCGAAAGTCTTATTTATAAAAATGTACCTCCTGACAACAATCGAATCTATATTCCCTTTATAACTTGGGAATCCATCTTCAGGCTGAGCAAATAAATAAAATAGAGTAATAAAATTAAATAGAGTACTTTCGCCTTGTTTTGCTCAACATGGCTTCTCGTTGCTTATTGGTAAAATTCCGCCTGTCCAGACATGTATATGTATATTTGATTTTTCATCTGTTCTATTTTGTTCATATCGTGTTTTTCATTGCTGCCAATGTGGGATGATGATGAATTCTCTTTGGTACATTTGTAATACCCACGAGACATTAAGGCGCATGTGAACGTGAGTAGCTTTCACAGGCTACTGTTTAATTTGAATTCTTAATAGCTTCAGACACACAGGACGAATACAGACACATACACACGCACACACACACACACATACATGCATAAGAGCATATAGTTCATTCATTCTCACTCACATAAAAATGTTCTCATATTTCGTGTTTTTTGTTTGTTTGTTTTACTATTAGGTAGGAAAAGGAAGTCATCCATCCTAAAAAGTTAATTTTCTTGAAATCAGTACGTTGCGTACATGACTTCTGTGAATCGTTTACTATTGGGCATTTTATTTACGATTTAATTTTCCTTTAAAATGTTTTTTTTTTAATGGGCGTACTACTTGTCCAAGAGAAATTAAACGTGCAGGCTTGGCGCCACCAAATAAAATGTAAGCTTGAAGATTTTTTAATGGGCGTACTACTTGTCCAAGAGAAATTAAAAGTGCAGGCTCGGCGCCACCGAATAAAACGTAAGCTCGAACTTTTTGCTTTTTTAATGGGCGTACTACTTGTCCAAGAGAAGTTAAACGTGCAGGCTCGGCGCGATACCAAATAAAATGTAAGCTTGAACTTTTTTTTTAATGGGCGTGCTACTAGTCCAAGAGAAATTAAAAGTGCAGGCTCGGCGCCACCGAATAAAATGTAAGCTTGAAATTATTTTTTTAATGGGCGTACTACTTGTCCAAGAGAAATTAAAAGTGTAGGCTTGGCGCCACCGAATAAAATGTAAGCTTGAAATTATTTTTTTAATGGGCGTACTACTTGTCCAAGAGAAATTAAAAGTGTAGGCTTGGCGCCACCGAATAAAATGTAAGCTTGAAATTATTTTTTTAATGGGTGTACTACTTGTCCAAGAGAAATTAAACGTGCAGGCTTGGCGCCACCAAATAAAATATAAGCTTGAAGTTTTTTTTAATGGGCGTACTACTTGTCCAAGAGAAATTAAAAGTGCAGGCTCGGCGCCACCGAATAAAACGTAAGCTTGAACTTTTTGCTTTTTTAATGGGCGTACTACTTGTCCAAGAGAAGTTAAACGTGCAGGCTCGGCGCGATACCAAATAAAATGTAAGCTTGAACTTTTTTTTTAATGGGCGTGCTACTAGTCCAAGAGAAATTAAAAGTGCAGGCTCGGCGCCACCGTATAAAACGTAAGCTTGAACGTTTTGCTTTTTTGTAATGGGTGTACTACTTGTCCAAGACAAATTAAAAGTGTAGGCTCGGTGCCACCGAATAAAACGTAAGCTTGAACTTTTTTTTTAATGGGCGTACTACTTGTCCAAGAGAAATTAAAAGTGCAGACTCTCCGCGATACCGAATAAAATGTAAGCTTGAACTTATTTTTTTTTAATGGAAGTACTACTCATCCAAGAGTCGATTGGGGTTTCATAATACGCCGACTGCTCCTCTGTAGAGGGATAAGGCCCTGTCAATGAGGTCACCTGTTTGCAGTGGGTGTCGAACATTAATATCTGGTTACGATATCCTGGTGTTTGAGGGCTTCTAGAGTTAGGGTTAGTTACTTCTGATTCCCAACACACCACTTTAGTCCTTACTTGGACTAGACGGGCGGTCTCTTTGTCCCCTCTTCCTCTAGCCTCGTAGTGTTGGGTTTATATCCTTTTGACCAGGCTGTACAATTTGGTATAAACATTGGTTTTGGCTAACGTCAAAAGTCGTTGTGTCAGTATTTTTGATTGGTCAAAATTATTATATTTTTCGGTAATTCCTTCTTTTTCATTTTTTTTTCTATAACGGAAGTTATGCGTGGGGCCTCCCTAATTTAGTTGATTTTTCAGTCACCAAAATGTAGGCTCTGCACCTGCAAACCTCCGGCGTTTTTGGCCGGGTTCAGTCTTTTCTTCTTCCTCTATTTATTTGAGGGTTGCCTTCTCGTTAATTGAGAGTGAAGTATAGAAAGAGAAGTTTAGAGGGAGAGAGACAGAAAGAAAAAGATAAGGATTTTAGTTGAAAGCGCAAATGCATTATTTTAATTTTTTTATTTTTGCTTATATATGTTATTTTATTTTTTTTTTTTTATCAGGACTCACTAAACTCTAATCATCTCATAATATATTTTTAGATACATTTTTCTACTGTAAGCATTTTTGTTTTGATTTTAAATACACAATTCTTTTGCTTTTGTTGTCATATTTTATAGTTTTCGCTACGGACTTAAAAAAAATCCGAAAAATGCACTTTGAATAATTTAAATGCATTCTTTGATGCTAAAGATTAGTTGTATTTGAAGGAATAATAGCCTAAACTTAATCAGTGTTAAAAGAATAATTAATTTTCATATGTAAATAAAGATTTTAATCATTTTTAAAACATTGACACTGTGGATGTTAACAATCTTGTGAGTTTTGGGTGTATTTTTTAGGTGAAGGTGCATGTTCAATATATAAACATAGAAAATAGGAGGATATTAAAAACTTGAGTTTCAGCTACGAACGTTTATTCATTTTATGTTGAATGTTTTGAAACAAAGTTAGATGTCTCTTCAGTATGACTGTTTTGCTTTTTGGTTCAGAAAGAATTCATGGGAAGTAGGGATAAGAACGGGTAAGTATGGTCGAGCTCAAGTCAACTTTCCGGTTTCTTTATAACTTGTATCATGGGAAAATTATTTTTTTATTCGTTACTATTATTTTATTTATTGGTTTTATTTCATTCACTGTTCACTTATCACTGATCGATTTATCGAACCGCCATTATAGACGAAAAATGTAAATAACAAATTTTAATATCTCTTAAAAGTCCAGTCTTTTTCCAAGAGATATGTTTCGAAGCCATTTAGTAAATTTAAGGCTTAATTAACTGGATTTTGTAAACGTAATGCTTACTTTTTTTGCTTAAAACCTAATGAAAATAACGTTTATTTACGTACGGTAGCCTGTGAGGTCAGAGATTTACAACTATAAATATCAATTATAAGCCCTTCGTTAAAAAGCACGAGAAACAATTTTTGAAAAATACAGAAGACCAATAGTGCAATAATTAATAAACCGTTTTTATGTTCAAAATAAATTATCTTTAACCTTATATAACTAATCGTTTTAAGTGTATAGAATACCAAAAATGGTTTTAAACTTTATATTTTTCGATTCTTCAAGCTTTTAACATCTTCTTTATATAATTAGAAAAACAACATTTGTTACGAACAGCAATGGGACCAATTTCAGAATCGCACTGAAAAATTACAAGTATTTTTTTAAATAATTTTAAGTCAAAATGTTTTTCTGTGCAATCTGAAAAAAATAGTATGTTTTATTAAATTCTACAAACACCAACCGGCAAAAATATTTATTTTTTGGATCTTATAGAATTATCTTGGGTAAAGTTCGGGACGATTTTTTCGTATGTCCACTCTTGATATTGGATATATTTTTACTGAAATAATATCTTCAGGGAATAACTGCAAAATAAATTTTGTGAACATATCCAATAATACATACGAGATTTCACAAAATGGGGGTGAAACAGACCCCCCCGGCAAATATTTCAGCAAAGATTTCTAACAAAATAATTCATTCGGTATACAATTCATTCCTTAGTGAATAAGTACTGAAAGTTTCGCTTGAATCGGATCATTCACTGATTTTTAACATGTTTTTTAAAATAATTGTGGGTTGCTATTTTTTGCTTTCATTTCGGAAAAAAAAAGGAACACATTGTGGCGGTACCTATTAATTTCTGTAATAAGACCGATATACATTTTTCCGTATGTAAGATATAAAAGATTCAAAAGTTAATCTAAAAAAGATAGACTAGGATTTCTGATACCTGATATATTTTTTAAATCAATGGAAGTACAAAATTTTAGACAAATGACAAAATGATCACATCACGTTGAAACACTGGTTCTTGTACGATCACTGAATTTTAAGCTACATCGCGCCGAGTCTGTACCTTGATGTGTGACCGCTTGGGTATACCAGGTGATGTAAACTTGGATGTGCAGGAGGTGTAATGTATAATGGCTTTGAATTGTTAATTGGAGAGCCGCGTTCCAATTCCAGTTGGGTTCATTATATTCACTTGCACGCAAATATACTTGGGAAAGGTATGAATTCACTTTTTCTCCACCAAGCTATGTTTTAATTAGTAAAACTTGTATCATTAAAAATTCTTGCAATTTAAAAATATTTTCCGTCTTTATATAACCTGAAAAATGATACAGCTCAATAACATTGTCATAGATTTAGACCAAGAGGACAAATTTAGCCTTGTATCTAGTTCTCAGTTATGGATTAATTAAGAAAACATGTATCATCTCAACAAAAAAAAAATATATTACAATCTAAAATTATTTTCTGGCTTTAAATAACCCGCAAGGAGTTGATAAACCGTAGAAAATGAATCAATCAATCACCGGACTTTATAGTAAAGCCAACCTGAGAGAATTAGAAGTCCTCCCAGGACCACAATTTTAACAACCTAAGATAAGCAGGTGACGCTGTGTTGGCAGCATACACAGAAAGGCAACTACCGGATCTCGTACGGAAGGTAGTAAAGGAATGCGAAAACAAAGGACTAAACATGAACTGGAAGAAGACCGAATGTATGGTTGTCAGCAAAAGAGATAGTCCAACATGCGAATTACAAAAAGGGCGCTTAAACGTAGAATCGGGAAGACACAGTTGAAATTTCTAGACCACATAATGAGGAATGGGGGCTTAGAAAATCTGACACTCACAGGACATATTGGAGAGATGAAAGCAGCGCATAACCTGCCCGTTGAGTATGTGTGAATGGTTGACATAACAGGGATTAAGAGATATAAGAAAAAGGCAAAGTTTACAAATGGCTACAAAGGACAGGAAGCTGAGATGAGCAATGGTCGCCCACGACCTGAAGGGACACGGTACATAGAAGAAGTTAATAAAACAAATCAGTCTATAAGGGGTAAACTGGCACAATAATCACGTAAGAATGTTTATCTCGACAAAAGAAACGCAACTTAGTGAGAAAAAATGAAAGGCTTTTAGTGAGAAAAAATGAAAGGCTTTTCTGAAGCGGAAATAGTAAAATGGTTTTGAGATACCAAGAAGCAAGTCTTTGCAGTTTTCTTTTTCAAACTTGATGCAGAACAACCTGTGATTTGATTGGTTAGCCGGAATCTTAAGTATTAAACTTTGACCGAAAGTGACCTCATTAGTGCAAATGGCAGTCAGGTTGCTTCGTTAAGTGTTGACCATTGTTTCCTTCAAAGCAGACGAGACGAACAACAATAAATTGTCTAATTACTGTATTTTTTATGTATAGTACGCGAAGATTTGAACGAAAATTAAAGGTAAAAAGGTGGAGTCGTATTATGCACGAATACACGTTTCCGGAATTTTTAACTCAGCTTAAAAGGCTTCTAATTTGAAACAGCTAGATTGCAAATACACGCTGCTCAATCTATATAATACAAAAAGTCTGTGATCCGTGTGTGCGTCCAGCGCATAATAACTTAAGTTAATCTGATTTGAAAAATATTTCAAGTGAATAAGATTTAAAAATACGAGTTTTTATACAGTATTTTTATTTTAACTTTCTTCAAACAAACAAATTTTTTAATTAAAATATTTTAAAGTTACAGACAGACACAAAGAGATTCCATTTTTCTGTTTCGTCGAATAAACAATTGGACGAAACAGAAAAGCGGAGTAATTATTTACATTTCAGCTTTCTTTAAACAAACAGTATTTTAAATATTTAAAAAATATTTTTAGCATATTTAAAATATATTTTCAAGTAAATATGATTTTAAAATAATTTTGCCATATTAAAAAACATTTTAATTTAATCTGATTTTAAAAAATATTTTAAGTGAATAAGATTCAAAACTACGAGCTGTTTATACTGTAATATAACAATTCCTTTTGCATTTTTACAAGTGTTCACATATGCCATAAATAAATGCTGTTACTGGAATTCAAGTTTATCTCGGCAGTTCTCTTTTTATTAAATCCTGAAAACAATCAGCAAAACGTTAAACATGAACTTGTAAACCAGACCAATGATGACTCGAACGAATTGAAATATTTAACTGAATCATAATAAAATTGACTTTCATTTCAATGGAATGTTGATATCAACTTCAATGTTTTATAACCTGCACCGTCAGTGACCCAACAGATCACCGGTAGTCTTGTAGATAATAAAAATTCAAAGTAGACAGGTGTTGATAACAATTGTTTACAAAGAGTATTTGTTATGTCGGTAATATTTATTCTTTTGGAATCAGAGTAATTGAACTTCTTTTAACTAAACTCTCCAGTGGATAAAGGCGTTGGTTGGATCCAGTGACTTGACCCAAAGAGCTGTGAGTTCAGTACCTCGCCACTACGGTGGTGAGCAAAATCTTGGAGAGTTGAGTTAAAGGGAGATAACTGAGACATCCGGAAGAGCCATAGCACGAGGAACTAGAACAATCTACTCCGGTGGACGAATCAGTCAACTGAAGAAAGCCGAAGCGTATAGTGGCCGAAACGTAGTGAATATGGCAATAAATATGAGGACAACAATCCGAATAATGCAAATTATGTAATTAATTTACAATTCTTTATGTCAGAAATACAGACAGACATTAAAGAATAGAGATCTTTCGAACGTTCACCATGTAAAGAGCGATTGAGTTGCCGCCGTCTTGCGACGCTGCGTTTGCAGCAAAGGATGAGGCCGCAGACTCTTTCTGAACTTCGAACTAATGGGCTGCAGACCTATATTCGTTCTCTGATCTATACGTGCGAGTGTCTAATTAACTGAATTTATTAAGAGTGTACATTGCAAATTGATCTCAAGTATGTGAATTTTTCAAAGAGTTCTTGAACACTTTGCGGCATCCGGTAGCAGTCGCAGTCAAAACGAAACTCGCAACGGAAGGCATATTTCAATTCCAGTGCAGTGATTCCAGAAACATTTAACGATGAAAGCATGTACTGAAAAATGGAGAATAATTCTTGATCTTAATTTTTGTTATCGCCGTCTCTCTTCAGGGAACAGACAACAATGGCTCTTCACATGTTCCTTTTCTTTATTATCTATGAATTGCTATGAATTATTGGAAAAGGTAATGAGGAGTTTTCCAATTGCCTTCACCTCGGTTTAGAATTCAGGGTTTTCCTTCTCTTAGCCTGGGTACCATAGAAGCCTAGAAAAGCCAGTCTACCCTGCTATTTAAGCGAACATAGTGAAGAGAAGAAATGGATTCCTGCTTTTCCTAATGTAGTTTCTACTTTAAAATGTGATTCGCGAATCCCATGATCCATCAGGATCATTGGGGCACCATATGTACTGTAGCCGCAGTAGAAGTTGTGTTTCTTGGGCAAGATAACCTGACGGAGCCCAACCCTCTCCAGGCCGGTTTTTGAATTCAGAGTTGCCGTCTACTAAATCGGTTGCCACCAAAGGCTATAGAACCCAATCTGTCCTGCTATCTAGCTGGGGAGTGGGTGAGA
Source organism: Acanthosepion esculentum (assembly GCA_964036315.1). NCBI lineage: Eukaryota > Metazoa > Mollusca > Cephalopoda > Sepiida > Sepiidae > Acanthosepion > Acanthosepion esculentum. The sequence continues at coordinate 70,866,363 of OZ038484.1, forward strand.
AGAGGGTTCATACCTTTCCCAAGGATATTAGTAAGTGAATGTAATGGATCTGACTAGAATTCGAACTCGGCTCTACGATTCCTCAATCCGAGCCGTTGTCTATTGCTTCACCGCTATTGTGTTGATGTGATTATGTTTCATTAATCCATATGATTCATTTTCATTCAATGACATCATGTTAATGAAAATGAGAGACGAATCCTTCGATCACTCCATCCATGTCCAGCTTTGGTCAGATCTCTTTGTTGAATATTTTACATAGATCCATAAGTAAACATAAGTAAAGGATTTTTTTCATTAAAAGGAACAGGATGAAGTTCTTGAAAACTGAAGACAGTACTTTTTAGAAAGCGTAAATTCAATCCGAATTGACGCCGAAAAGTTATCAGGCCAACCCAGAGGATATTAAAAATATTCCGGTATTTGTTAATTTGGTGAGATTTTGCGATCTGAGTCCGGTCAAAAACTTTTCAACTTTCTCTCATACTCATTGTAAATTTCTTATTTCTCCACATTATTAAAATTGATTTATTGTGCGGGTGGTGTAAAGTTTATCGGAACGAGAAATCAGTGAGTCATGTTCTAATTCGCATCGTGCTCGCTGCATTCGTTTTCGCACAAATACCTTTGGGAAAGGAAGGAATCCATACTGCTGTGAGTTAAGTGGCAGATCCGTTTGAGCCTTTTAGCCGCGGCTGGTTATGTATGAGAAAGCCCCTCCACATCTCCTATTGGGATCACTAAACCAATGACTATGTACAGAGTAAGGTCAAAAGTCTCGTGAGCCGACAGGAATCTCTCCTCGCCATTATTAAGCACCGGAAGATGGCATGGTTTGGCCAGGTCACACGGATATAACAACCTCTGCAAGGCCAGCATTCAAGATACTGTTGAAAGCGAACACAAGTGGGAACGGCAACAGAGAAATTAATCAGATAACATCAAAGAGTGGACAGACATAACAATGCCGGAACTCCTGGGTGCCACCGCCAATACATCATCCTTTCATATGACATTTAGGTCCCCACCGAGGTCAAGAAAATGTCTAGGACAAGATTTCCAAAGATGGGCGATATCACCCACCGGTGGGCGATTTTAACTGTTGGTTGGGCGATTAGCAACTGAACAGAAAATGGTGGGTGATATAGAATTTTGAGTATTAAAAGTGATTTTAATATATGTTACTCGAATAGAAATATTCAAAGGAGACACTCAAAGAAAATGTATGAAAAAAATAGAGGCTAGTTGGGAATAACTGGGTTACATTCCTCGATTAAATATAAATATCCCTGCAAACAACGAATATAATGCTATTTTCTATATATTTGAGATTGGTCATTGACATCGAAATAGTTCTGCATAAGAAATAACATTATTTCAAATATAAATCAGAGAAGAGAAGACCAAGAACAACAAAAATACTTCCGCTGAATTTTTATTAGCTGCTAGTTGTGTGTATTCGTTTAACTTTATAATTATGAAAAAAAATTATTTCATTTTTTGTCAACACTTGCAACACTAACCCTAACAATAAAACTAAATCATTTTTTGTTTTCAATGATTATGCTTGGTTTTCGTTTGTTCTTTAATATGGTATTACCGTCCTGGGTATGACGATAAACTACATCCGCGTCCTGGGTTCGACGATAAATTACGTTCAACAGCAAGGCCTCTTATCTGGAGCTTTTGAGAAGCGTGGAACCACCTCTTAATTGCTGATGTTCCCAGGTCCACTCTGACCCAGGGTGGTAGCACCTGTTAGGGTCCCAGCTATGGGTACATAGTTAACCCCCAAACTGGGGTCAAAACACTATGAAAGTGTAAAAATAGGTTTTAATACCAGCAATACGATTTGCAAAAATATTACCAGCAATACATTTTTGAAGAAAAAATATTACCAGCAATAAAAAATCTTGTCGGTATTAAATAAGCCATTGAGGTTGTTAAACAAAATAAACCAAATACGGCACTGGCAGCAGCAGCAGCCGTCAGCTTTATTTGTTACCTCCCTTTGGCATTTTTATTACATCATAAATCAGTTTATGAACTAATAACACACTTTTACGAAACAATTTTGGTACATTTTTTAAAATGTACTATGCCCCATTGGAAATTTTGGTACATTTTTTAAAATGTACTATGCCCCATTGGAAATTTTGGTACATTTTTTTAAATGTACTATGCCCCATTGGAAATTTTGGTACATTTTTTTAAATGTACTATGCCCCATTGGAAATTTTGGTACATTTTTTAAAATGTACTATGCCCCATTGGAAATTTTGGTACATTTTTTAAAATGTACTATGCCCCATTGGAAATTTTGGTACATTTTTTAAAATGTACTATGCCCCATTGGAAATTTTGGTACATTTTTTAAAATGTACTATGCCCCATTGGAAATTTTGGTACATTTTTTAAAATGTACTATGCCCCATTGGAAATTTTGGTACATTTTTTAAAATGTACTATGCCCCATTGGAAATTTTGGTACATTTTTTTTAATTTCCAATGCCCCATTAGACATTTTTTTCAATGTGAAAGTGGGTGATGACGCAAAAAAGGTTGGCAACCCCTGGTCTAGAAGGATACTTCTGAATTCAAAACGGTGTGGGGTCCTGGCGAAAAATACATTGTAAAACCAATAAAAGTATAATGGAGCTCACAAGGACTCTATGATTTCGACTGCGGTTAATGAGATAAATCATTGTTAGGTAAACTACGGCCCGCAGCTCGCATCCGGCGGGCTTAAGTGCTACCCGCGAAAGCATTTTAAAGAAAAATGTTCGTGCTTTCGTTCAATGTTTTTTCAATTTTAATTAATGTCTAACGGAAATAAATCAACAATCACCACATCCATAAAGACAACTGTCATTTGGTCCTAACCGACGCAAATTGGTTCAGTGTAATCAGTGTACTGTATGATGCATAAGAGACGTGATTTTCATCACTTCCAGCGTTACTTCCAGTCACTGGTTATTGTATACTATAAATTGTTTATACTGAAGAGTGTTTTTGTATGTTCATTATTCAAACATATTTTTATACACGCGGCCTGCCATGAATCCGTCAAACAACACATATGTCTCACCCCACCACAAAAAAAAGTTTGCCCACCCCTGATATAGATAGAATTAGGAGTAATGGTTAGCGGCTCGGATTGAGGAATCGGAGAACCGAGTTCGAATTCCAGTCTATTTCATTACATTCACTTACGTTCTAATACCCTTGGGAAAGTAAGAATCCGCCACCACCCCCCCGTTATGAGTAAATAGCAAGACAGCAATAGGTGTCAATCTGTCTATCTAGGAGAAACTCTGAATTCAAAATCAGCATAAAGAGGGTTGGGCACCGTCAGGCTATCTTGCTCGGGAAACCGTACCGCTGCTGCGGCTGTAGTACACGTGGTTCCCCTGCGAACCTAGCGGGTTGCGGGTCTTGTAATGAATTTCATTAAACACGCACTCTTCGTTCCTCTGTTGGTCATCATGTTTTTTATTCACTTGCGATGAGTCAACTACTTGCAATTTCTTTATAGCTTTCTCATGTGAAGAAATAAACCTGTTTTATGTGAATCAAATTATTATGAGAACAATATGCATTTAGTTTTTAAAGAAACAATGGGGACACCTGGATGCCTATTAAAAGTGCAACGAACGACCCAAACTAGAAAGTAGTCGATATTTGCAAGACTTGGGAACAAATCTTCATTACTCCGATGTTCTTTCTGTGAACTGACAAGAAAATAAAATCTGTGTATCATGTAAAAAAGCGCAGTTTAATCATTTTTATTTTTTAATTTTCTAAGGTCATTTTTGTTGTTGATTTTATTAAATTTCGTAACTTAAAAGATGTTAGTCCAAGTCAAACTTGTTTTTTGTTTTTTTTTTTTGTTATTCTTTTTTTGTAGAAATGTCTGATTCGTTAAGAGAGAAATGTTTACGATGACTAAACCAGATCATGGATTTGGTTATCAGTTTGAATCTAAAAGTTACATAGAATATTACACTTTTTTTATCCCTGTAGCCCAGCAGCTGATTTCTGCATATTTTATTGTTCTGCATAATGAAATCCAGGTTTTTACGCATTTCCTATTAAACCCCCGTTCCTACCCAGTCATATACATTTCTTTCACATTCCCTATTTGATACTCTTTCCGATTCAGTTATGTATCTTTTGCGCAGTTCCTATTGCGCAGTTCCTAATACATACATTTTCCTAACCGATCATGTGTATTTTTTACACATTTCCAATTCGATCCTTATTCTTACCCGATCATGCATATTTTTTTTTCACAATTCCTTGTGGAGACTCCTTTCTACGCATGCATGTGTATCTTTCATCCATTTATAGTTTTCATCCATTCGCCCGTCCAATCCTGTTTTGTGTATTTTTGGTACAGTTAAACGTTAATAGATCTTCCTACCCAATCATGTCTACTTTCGTTCTTCTGAGCTAATTGATGATATTCATTATTATATTATCTCGAGACACACAGTCGATATTTACTAACTTGCAGAGTCTTTTCTATTTTCATCTTAACATAATTTGATCAAGTCCATCTTTGTAATCCTTCTTTGTCAAGATAAATGAATGCTTCAGACTTTAACACAACACTCTTTAGCCACGAATGACATTATTTCGAAGTGCATATTGACCATGAAAAGGATTTCTTTCCAAGGTATTTTCACTTGTTCAACTCTTGTATTTAGCCTCCTTTTTTATGAAGCCGTCAATCATAAGTTTCTGATTTGTTTGTCTATATCTGCTCCGCGAACATCACGGCGCTTCTGTAGGCGATGATGCCAGCCATTTATCCAATCCCGAAAGAACTAAAGGGGTTTTGAGAATTTAACAAAGTCAAAACGGCGTTTTATATATCATTGATGGTCTAAAGAAAATATTTCTGAACTATTACTTTATAACTGTCCTACTATATGGCAGAGAATGCTGGAACATTCATAATTCTTCATTTGCCGTGCCTTCTCGTGATGTAGGCGATCATGGCTCCTCACAACTTCCAATCCTTTGTACCTCTTAATAAATTTTGTCTTTTTGTTATTTTCCAAAACTTTGTTCTGCCATCCATTTGCTTAAGCTCACTAAGAATGCTATGCGTTGTTTTCCTCTCCCCACTTGCCTTCAATCTGTCCTGTGAGTATCAAGTTTTCCAAGCCCTCTTTCCTCATTATGTACCCTAGAAATTTGAACTGTGTCTTCCTGGCGTTAAGTATAAGATTCCTGTTTGCTTCTAAATGCTCACGTCGTTGCTTACATGTTCAGTCCATGGTATCCTCAGCATTCTTTGTAGAACTATATTTCTGTTGCATCAAGTCTCTTCATATTTGAGGACATTGTCCAGTAATAGCTGCTATACAGGAGAACAGATATCATGTAACAGTTCAGTACTCTTTTCTTTGTTTCCAACGAAAATTTTCTGTCTCGTAATATTCTGTTTAGCTAATGGAATGCATCTTTGGCCATCCCAATACGTCTTCGTACCCCAGTGTCGCTCTTTCCCTCATCTTTTAGAACATTTTCCAGATAGTTAAATCTTTGTACATGCGTGGTTTTAGTATCTCGGCTATTATCAAACGAATTAGTTGCATATTTTTCGTATAAGTTGCTTTTCCCACGTACCATTTAAATGCCGTAAATAAAACGTAAAAAAGATATCCAACAGAAAATTATTGGTATCGTTATCGCTATCATTAAATCTCATTCTATGAATGCTATGAATGCGTTGAGTCCACGAGAGCCACCTTGTCCATCCGGCTCACACGGTCTTGGCAGAGCGTCGGAACATCCTTCAGCGTCATATTGATCTGCTAGAGGTCCTAGTGGACGACGTCCTTCCGGCGGTTGCGAGGTCGTCTCCATTCTACAGATGGCAGGTCAAACTTTTAGATCATTCTGGTGGAGTGGTTATCAGACTGAGTTAGACGACACAGCGTTGAGCTATAGTTGGGAGGATGCTCGGCTGGCCAGTTCTCCGACGGAGCATTTCATTGGACACAAGATCGGTATGTTTTCAAAAAAAATGTACACATGTTCAACTCATGGGAAACACGATAAATTATTTTTCTATATCAAGAACAAAAGGGAAAAATGTTTTCACGTGATGCGTTTCATCCTCTAGGACTTCGTTGAACTAAAGTTCTATTTACGTTGATGCGACTACATTAGGGCAGATTAATTATTCACATTCTTTAGAGAATTAATATGGCACTCACTGTGAAAACTGGGGTTTGATGTGATAAGTACTGACACCAAAGATTAGATGCTTAGACCAATTTTTTAACATTTACTTTTAAAGATAGCCTGAAAAATATACAGAAATACTTAATTCCCATAATCGTAAATGTACAGAAATACCTAATTCCTGACTTCAAAATTTTACTAATTCAAGTATAAATCCAAAGTGAGTTGACATTTTTTGTATTTGATACATTGAATGGAAAATATTTTAAAACCAGAATTCTAATTATGAATAACCACACGTAAAATATGTAATTTTTTTTACTGTATCCGATAAGTGAAAACTGTAAAAGATTACAAAAAAGGCTAATCAACGAAATCAGTCTTGTAAATTGATACAAGTAATTAAGTATGAATAAATGTTGACTTATTTAATCGAAAATGTTTATAGCCTCTTCCCTCACCTCCAATTCCTATGACATCAACATTGAGAAAATAATATTTTCTGTAACCAAGGCGAAAGCATTGTGCTATAAAATTTTTAATGCCACATTTTGTATTTCGGGCGACTGTTGCTTTATTCTCTCGATCATGTTGAAGATATACAGTTGTTGGTTATGGAATTTATTATCCATTTTCATTTCAAACCAACTATCAATTATAAGTTTTATAAAGGCTGTGCTATAAGGCTTTCACTGATCATCGGAATGAAATTCGAACGCTCCACTTTTTAACCTAAAATTAATCTTTAAACTCCTTTTCTCAATAAACGGCAACGATTTGAAAAATATATTTTTCTTCATTATTTACAATGTTAAACCCAAACTTTCAAATTGAGTGCAATACCAACCTTTCAAAATCGACTTGCGCCACTACACATGCGCACGAGAAGGGATGCTGAGATTTTTAAATTTAATTTTTTTTTTAAATATATATATTTTAAGACTACTCAGAATTAGGACACTCCAGTATTTATATTAGGAGGAAAAATAAACTGAAAATACTTTTAAGCTCCTCCAATACACTAATAATTTCATATTCAATGCGAAACAAAAGTCTCGTAAAATATTTCAAACTAAAGAAAGGGATGCTGAGAATTTTAAATTTAAATTTGAAACATATCAACACTATTTCCACTTCGTCATAGATTTTTTTGTCCCCTAAAATTGTTCAGCTAAAAGCGTTCGCTGAATGCCACTCTTACTTTGGCCCATCTCCGGCGAGCTCCCTATGCATCAATCCTGCGTCCCCACGTTGTGTTTTTGTGTTTTAGTATACGCAGGAAAATCGGTGAAAAACTGTCGAAGATCAGACTTGACTCCTCTCTGTCCTGGCTATGCTTGAAATTCAATTAACTCCAACAAGTGTAAAAATAATAAGTTTTATTTGTAGTACTATGATTGATTAAGATCATGAATACATAAACAAAAGAGATTTGTAGAAGTTTCCTCGTATAAGGAATTCTTAAGATGTGAAGAAGAGGTTGACTGGCTGCTGCAGTTACGGCTAAACAATCCAGAGTCGTTCAACTATTTTAACGAAGGCAGTTGATTGAGGGAGTTAAAGAAAAGCGAGGCAGAGAACAGGTCTTTAGCTGATTGTTGCACCACGATCACCCGACAGGGAGAGTGTTGGTCTACTAGAGACGAGACCAATTCGATCTTACTTCTCTGCTCCTTCGGCTTCGACTGCTTTTTATTTGGGTGCAAATCCAAATTGCACTGCTCTGATTGGCCAGCCAATAATAATGATTGACCAATGTTAGTGGCTAGCCAATAATAACACTTGACCAATGGTCTTGTGCCATACGCTTCGAAGGGGAGGAAGGAAACCTCCCAAGGACCAAATATAATTGGTGTTCCAATCAAAATAATTGTCCTGTGTCGTAAGTATCGGAGGGGAGGAGAGAAGCTCTATTCCAGCCCTTCTGTCATTGGCGGGCCAATAAAAAATGGTGGCCTTTTATCGCCCATATCCAGTGGAACATTTTCCATGTTCCAGAATCTCACCCTCTTTTGACCTGATTATCACAGGTGCCATCAAGTCTATCTGAAAATGTGTTATATCAAAACAAACCTGACTTATTAAGAACTGCTTTGTGTCACTCATTCCATCGAAAAAATTTGTTTGTCAAAATTAACACTTAAGTTACACAGAACTAAGACTTAAGACAGTACCTAATTACTCATCCCACCCATGCTTACAATTTCATCTTTCACACTATACTCCATAAGTGACACAAACCAGCTAATTCATGGTATCGCATTGTTTTAACATAAGACATTTTCTTTCTTTTCAAATTTTAACACCAGTCATGGTGTCATAAAGATACTCACCAAACGAAAGACCTTGCAAATGTGATTATTCCCACCAACTTGATTTTACCCCCACCCAATTAACTCACGGAAAATAACTGCTGAGTTACTGAGGGAACTTTCTGTCAGTTGTAAGACGTCTGTTACTATTAAGTATGAATAATAACGAAGAATTCAAATCATCCCTCGTTAGACTACATCCGGTAGCTAGGCATCTGATTGGGAGACTGTAGGTTTTGAGGAGCCTCGAACCACCTCTTAACTGCTGTTGTTCCCAGGTCCATCCTGACACTGGATAGTAGTACCTGTTAGAGTCTTCGCTATGGGCAAATAGTCAACGCCCAAACAAAAATCAACAGTACAATTTTTTTTATAATAAAATGTGCAGCAATACATTTTTATAGCAAGATGACAATCAATGGAACACTAAATAATATAAAAATACATTTTTATTGTCAAATTACCAACAATACATTTTATGATTTACAAACTATTTATCTAAAAAAAAAACTCTTTCAACTTGAAAATATAAAATTATGTACAAAATATCTGTATTTGAAAGCATAAACATTACGTACAAAATGTTTAGATTTCGGAATTAAATAACACATAGAGGTTAATATGCCGCTAAACAAAATCAACCAATCAATCAAACCATCCCGATGGCAATAATAATAATAATAATAATAATAATAATAATAATAATAATAATAATAATAATAAATTTGAATACTGAGGACGATCCTGAAATATTGTGGAGGCTTGTTGTCATTTGATCCCCAATGAAAGTTCCATTTACTACTAGAAAGTTTACGTAATTTAAGTACGAATAATAACGAAGAATTGAAATTATCTAGATGGGAGTAATAATAATAAAAAAATCAATTACAATACTGACGAATGTGCTGAAATCTTAGGGAGGATTTCTGTCACTTTAATCGTAGTTAATAGCAGCGCGAACGACCAATTAAGTACGAATAATTGAAAATATCTACATGAGAGTAATAATAAAATAATCAACTAGAATACCGAGGAGGGTGCTGGAGTCTTGCGTAAACCTACTGTCAATTTATCTCCACTGAAAACCCCAGTTATTAGCCGTGGGAATAACCAATTAAGTACGAATAATGCGGAAAAGATGAAACAGTTTTGATCGTCCGGATAGACGGCACACGTTCGCTCCGAGAAGTATACCTGTATTTTATGGATTGTTCGTCTTTTCATTACGAGTGCTGGTGGTAAATATTCTCTGGGTTGGCTTTATCCTCCTGATAGTCAGCGATCCGTACCTTAGAGTAATGCCTAAGGGGGCTCGTCCCACCACCAGGTGTATCATATCAGGGCTCCTGTATTGGCATTTTGTGCAGTAGTTGCTGGTGGGGCCTCTCGATGCCGTGATGACAGTTACAGCTGTACCTGACAACTGATCCAGTTAATTCTTGCACACACCACTTTGACGAGTTATGTTTCGCTACCTTGTATCTTCACCTTTCTATATATACATATATTCTACATTCCATCCTCGCCGATCGGACCCAGAACTTTCACCAATCACGATGAATGGATGTTCCCCCAGGGAGGTTCTGTGCCATCGGCGCCTATTGGAACTTAAACCCAGACCTCAAGTGGAACTCGTACATACGATCGATCCATCGCTGGAAGAACGGTCACTTCCCTGCACAGCCCCTGACTCACCGTATCTGACCCTTCGCGCTATCTTCTACCTTTACAAGAGCCAAATCAGACCGGAAATGGTGTACTGCTGCCATATATGCGCATCAGATGCATCACTCTCCAGTCTCGATAGAGTCCAAAAGTTTCAGTGTTCTTGTGGTTGACAAATTATTTTCTACCATACAACCCCTTTTTCACAGGCGAAACATCACGAGCCTCTCACTGTTCTGTCGCTATTTACATGGAAAGTGTTCAGACGAACTACATTCCTTATTTCCACCAGCTCTGACCTTCACGGTTAAGACTCTCCATGCCACGCACATTGTAGCGAACCACTTTCATCTCTTTCGAATTCCATTGTTGAGATATACGTTCCAATCGAGCGAGCTTCTTTCCACTGTGTGACCAACTCCCAAGAGGATGCTTTCTCGATCACTACAATCTTAACCTGTTCAAGTCTAGAGTTAACCGTTATCTTCTCCACATGTCCGCATAAACTGTGCCTCTCTGTTACTCTGTAAATCTCTACCTCGAGTGGCTCCCGAGCTTTGTACAGAGGGAACATCATTGTAAAAAAAAAAAACTGCTATATGTAAAATTAATAAATAATATCCTCGTAATCTGTTCTTACTTCCTCCTCTTACATCCATACAAACGCTACTTTGAGTGACTCTTGCATCGTGTAAAAAATTAATTAAAAAAATATATAAATAAATAAATAAATACTGGCGATGTTGCTGGGGTAGTATCCAGACTTGTTGTCCCTTTATCCCCAGTTGAAACTACCCGTCTTACAACTGGCGTGAATGCTCGACAAGCAAATTGTAACGTTTTCGTCCAACAAGTATTATTACGCAACTGCCAAGCGGCAGACCATCCCCACTCACTCCCCACGTCAGATGCACTTCCCATACCATGTGCACGTGAACACTTTGTGCTTTCTAAATATATTTCCCGGTTCGCCAGTGCCGGCGGCAGCGGCGCTGCTTTGGCAGAGAAAGCCCCAATAAAAAGCAAAACAAAAACAAACCCTTTACGAGTTTTCAACTGCTACTCAGCGCCAATATTTGCCTGCTGTTATCACTAAGTGTTTGGGTGACTGAACGCCTTGCATGAAAATATGTTTACTACCGTCGGCTGGTATTTGGCCTTGAGCAGCAGGATTTAGTTACACCGGTTGCGTGTTTTCAGCTTATTCGCTTTTCTGCTTGCTTTTGTCCTCATTCGCCTTGTTTGTTTTTTTGGGGGGTTGGGGGGGTGGGGGGTACCATTCTATCATAATCGTTCTTTAATCTATAGCAGCTTCGGCTGGGGTAGTTTCAAAATAATAATTAAGGTCAAGCACCCATCGGGAGGCATCCCCACCGGGGAATACCTTTCCTTTAGGGGGTGCTGGGGTCATTACCCGGCGCTTGAGGCGTCCCCCAACCAAAAGGTAGAAGTGACGTGGATCTTGAGCAATTTTTCCACGGTATTGCCGTTAAAACCCCTTTTAAATTTCGAGCTTGTGTCACACTCAGTCGCGATATTGGCGCGTTGAAAAATCCATATAACAGGGCATGGGGCACCTATTCCGACTAGTGGGCTGCATTTGATATAGCTCATCATAAGGCTAAAAAAAATCAAGGTGATTTTTCGTAGAAATTGACTCAGCTATTTTTATGGAAGACCATACACATAATGACCTGCCTTAGAAAGTTGATTGTTTTTGGTAAAAAGTTTGAAGACTCGGTAAAATATTGTCGCAGAAATAGTGATTAACACCCGTTGCTGCGGGTGATTTGTTTTTTATTTATTCATTCAAAAATACAAAAAATAATTATAAAATAAAAATATATTTCTCATCCAGTAAAACATAGGATTAAGAGCAT
>OZ038484.1:70883417-71010917 GCA_964036315.1 Acanthosepion esculentum
GCATTATTTTGTTGTCAGTTATGTGAATAAAGAAACACAAAGGTTTTGTTTTTTACACATGAGATCAATATTGTTTTTCACCAATTTTGAAATGGGGGTTGAGAACTGGCTGGTGGTTTGAAAGGGGTGTGAACAAGGAAAAAAGTTAAGAATCATTAGTTTAGATGTTTCTGAACAAGTATGGCGCTATAAATGACATCCACATGAAATTCTCGATCTGACGAGGCTATTTAAGCATACGACACGAGTTTTAGGTTAATGCTTTGGTTCTGTAGCAAATTATGGTTTGGGGGCGAAACGACTTCTAGCGCAGCCTCCTCTATGTTCAATTTCCTCGTCTCCTATACTAAATTTGTTATAACTGATCCATACACAAAGGTATTTGAAATGTTTCGTATTTACTAATTTCACATCCTGAATTTTTATGATGGATTCACTGGAGGAGCCATCACTGCTTTCATTCCAGTTCCATAGTTTCTACTTTGTATATAGGTTTATCTTGAGTCATTTTTTAGAATACTTGGTAAAGGAACTTGATTTTTTGTTCAGTTCATTCTTATTCCAACTATGAACACTTATGTCATCGGTTAGCTTGCATCCTCATCAGTACATTGGGAAAGTAGGATCATTGTCTTCTATAAGTAAATTCTTTTGGGATGTGGTATCTTTATATGCGCCATGTCTCTTCAGAGCGTGGGCGATCATGGTCCTCCACATTTTCCTGTCCCTTGTCACTCCCAGAAAATTTTGTTTTTTTGTTATTCCTCCCAAACCCTGTTCTATCATCCATTTACTCAAGCTCATAAAGCATGTTATGCGCTGTTTTCTTTTCTTCCTCTTTTCCTCAATCTGTTATGTGAGTTACAGATTTTCCAAGCCCTCTCTCCTGATTACATGCCCCAGAAATTTCAACTGCCTCTTCATGATGCCAAGCATGTTGGAATGCTTAAATAATTAGTGCTCATCTCATCCCATCTGTGTTTGTATATGCGCACTGCATTGTCTAGGACAGAGTTTCTCAACCTGGGTTCCCCGGAGCCCTAAGGTTCCGCAAAAGGTCCCTAAGGGTTCCGCGAGAACAGGTGAGATTGACTTTTTATTTAATTTCATATACGTAATATTATTAAACACACACAATACATTCTTGGTTATTATAATATTGTAATATAGACATCATCCTATCTAGCCTATTATGCTATTGAAAAAATTCTTAGCCCATTTATTGGTTCACAGGACATTTTGCCATGATTTTCTTTATGTCTTTTCAATATTACCAGTAAACGATAAAAAATAAAATACTGATGCAGCAATTATTTGTTTTCGTTCTGTTTACATTTATATTATAGGTATATGATATTGGTTCTTTACGTTTATTTTTTACGTTTGAGTTTAGAAATGTTTTTGTGTGAATGAAAACTGCCTGATGAAGTATTATAAACGAACAGTATGAATTTTATTTAGCATTACCGAAAAATTTGACAAAGAAGCAATAATTTTTCCTTAAACCTGTTATTCAAAAATATATACTATATTTACCACGAGAACTACGATAAAAACAAAATGAGAAAAATATAATATAATATATAATATAATATATATAATATAATTTTGTTTTTGCGTTGGGGTTCCTTGAGGCATGTAATTTATTTTAAGGGTTACGCAAGGGTAAAAATGTTGAGAAAATCTTGTCTAGGACAAGATTAAATTCTGGGGTTGTTTATTGGAACAGAAATAAGATTTTGTCAGGACCACGTAAATAGACCCAAAAGGAATGGTACATTTTATAAATACATGATTCGCTGAATATTATAAAAAGATTGATAATCTAGCGGCTATCTTATAAATGGGAAGGTGTTTTTTTTTTCATGAAAATCATTGTTTTAAGTAGTGCTTTGATTTTAAACTCAGGTATCGAGCTCGTACTGGGAGTGGTTATTGTATCCAATAGGCTCCCATACTTTTTTTTCGCATTTTGTGTTTTTCACTTTTGACAACCAATCTGTCAAATGATAAGTAACTGACATTGAACGCACCTACCAGGATCGAAAAAGGCCACGATACTTCGCATGCTTCGCATGCTTCGTCGCCATTTGCAATTTGAAAAAGGCGCATGCGAAAACTGGTATGCCTGATATAACTGCTGAGAGACGGCCATACAAATTCTAAACACATATAATGGGTATGAATTTGTCTGCAGGCGCGATAAGTGCGTAAGGAGTGAAAGAGAAAGAGAGAGCAAACACGAAGGAACGAGAAGACAAACAAAAACAAAACGCAAAGAACAGAAAGAAAAAAAGAGAGTCGTCGCGTTTGAGTGTCTCACCAAAGAAGGAGAAAAAGAAAACAAAAACATGGTTGCGGTTTAATATGGATTTACCGACAATACCGTGAAAAAATTCTTCAAGCCTCCCTAATACTTCCTCTTTTGGATATGCCTCTGATTGGCGGCTGACCTCCTGGGGCTTGATCTAATATTAATTTCAACTTTCCCAGCAGAAGCCAGGGAAATATGGGAATTGTATTTACCCAACCTCCCCGCGAGGCAGGATGTGGCACAAGACGGATTTTTAATGCGGGGCAAAACCGAACCCGTAAGCTCGGGCAAAACTTCCCCGTAGACCCCATATATAGGTGTCGGGTAGCTGTCTACCACCTCTGATGAGACACTGCCCCTTCGGCATAGCCTCGTCTGGGTTCGTCTCTGCTCGAAGGCAGAAAGTTCGGCCAGCACAGCTGGAGACGAATCTCCAACAGATTCCCGAAGGAAGTCAGGTAAATATACGAATGAATGTTAAAAACAACCCCTCCTCAAATTTAAAGCCAAATTTTACAGATGCATGCTGGGATTTCTTCTAGCCAATAAGATTAATCACTTCTCGGTCAAGTCCGCCATGTTTTTGATTTTTCTTGTCATGAACTCAAAACTCTACAATCATTTGCTTGTATCCATTTTAGGTGTTAACAAACTTCTTACTTTATTTACACTATTTACATTGGCATATTCACGATGTTTCGGCCGTTATACGCCCCGGATTCTTCAGTTTATTGAAATTTCGAACTGAACACTTTAGTTCGTCCAGCGGGCTAGATTGCTCTAGTTCCATCCATACCTCATCTCAGAAATATAGACAGATACAATTCTTACTTAGTTCTTATTATTAGTGTTTGGTGGCCTAGTTTTGTCTTGCATATATATATATATATATATATATATATATATATATATATATATATATATATATATATATATAATTTGTGTATTTAGGCAGCAATCCTTCTTTCATGCACATTTCATTGAATAGAGCAGACAAGGTGCTTTGATTTAGTTTTTTATACAATTTCTCATGGAATCTAATACTTTTTTTCTTTTCAGATGATAAATTATATAAAAACTGTCCGAATGTTATTTTTATCCGAGCGCTTTCGGCTATACATTTAGTCATTTTCAAGGTCGAAATATTTTAACAGTTAAATAATAAATAGTTTGTTGCATGTATGTATTTATATAATGTTTTCATTTTTAAAACACGATCAAGATATTGTGTCCATGTTCATAGTTGATATTATTGAGTGTTGTATTTTTTGTGTTTGTTTTTATTAATAAGGCTTCCATTATTTTTAGCCTTCTTTTCATGTAGATGATGCGATTATATTTGTGTTGTCGACAAGTATGTTACGAATAGTGTCCGGTAGGTCACTATGAATATTTAAATGAGATCTAATTGACCAATGGTCAGAAAGGTGTAGAGTGAATCTTTGTCTTAAACATGTTGTAGAATGGCCTATATAATTATTTACGAATTTTGATTGATCAGGAATACAATCAAGGAATTGTATTCCTGATCAATCAAAATTTTAAAAAAAAGCATCCCAATGAGATGATAAATATTATTTACAATATATATATATATATATATATATATATATATATATATACAAATCAGATGAAAGGGGAGGGGGTGAACTCCAAAACAAACTAAATATCAAAACAAAGCAAAAATAAACATAACTAATGTTATCAGGATCCGTCCAAACCTTCAAAAAAGAGAATCCGCTGTATTCTGCCCTTGGACAAAATCAAGAGGCTCTCTCGCTAAGAGAGAAGCTAAAAGAGAAAATATAGACGGGCATGGGGGGATTCATAAAGCAAACCCAGTCGAGATGAAAGGGTGACAAAACCTGGGGAGGTTGAGAATCTCAACTTCGGTCATAAACAAAGATGTAGCCGGGAGCAGGCCAGGAACAACACTTACTCACGTTAACTAGGTACACAAAAGTCTGTCTAGCCTAACCAGGGGAGTGTTCCACAGGAAACTACCCCGATGTGGCATAAGTTGACCTAAAAGAGAAAATCAAGGCTAGCCCGTTCAAGTGAACTAAGCTCGCCTCAGTCACCCACCTTTCGCTAAAGGTTGTCGAATGCAAGCGTTTTCTATCAGTTCTAATCTTCATCTTGAGCTAATGCTCAAAAAATCGGATCAGATCCTGATGAGAAAGACTGTCGCCTCGCAAGACTTCCTCCGGTCGCGTCGTCCAAATCACTATTCGGACCGTGACCAGCAGCGTTAGAAACACCATTCGTTTCACCCCAGAATACGGGGGCGACACATTGTCACACGCTTACGCGCGAACAATGAGCACGAGCTTTTCGGGAACGATACGAGCTGTCAGTTCGCCGACATGGTCTCATAAGGGGCGGACCCGAGAACAATGGTAGAAGGCGTGCGAAGCCGTTTCTTCCAGGCCAAGGTCACATCGTTCACAGTCTGGTAAATCCGCCAAGCCCCATATGAAGGCCATGATGGATCTTTGGACTAGAGTCTCCGAAAAAGTAAAAAATATTAATGTTATTGTTTATATTTCTATTCTCGTCGGTGCTGTTAGCTACTTTAAACATACACAACATATCTGGTGGATAAGGGATTAACCTCGCATTTCGAATGGAGATTCTTATCAAGAGCTAGAACCCCTAATAACTTCCGCGATCGGTGTCATTTATGCATTGCGGAAAATAAAATTTATTATTAAAGATAAAAATCAAGATGAGTTGCTAAATCTTCGTAGCGAGATCATTTCCAAATGTAGACATAAAAAACGATTTAAAACTTAAACACGGTTTTATAACGTGTTGTTACCTGTGGCAGTTCCATCTTGGATCACTAACATCGGACATGACAATTAAATGGAATGATTATCTATATGTATCATTGTGTATGTTTATGTGATGCTCTATATATTTTTGATCATTTAATTTTGGTTAGCAAACTTTATTCATATGTTGATATATGTGTATGTGGGTATGTAGGTAAAAGTTTTCCTAAATAATTTTCTGATATTTATATACCTAGGTATATATGTAAACTTAGGAGATAGATACGCGTTTTATCATTCACGGAGTTGGGCATAGAAATAGTACGTCCTTGCTAGATTAAATATTCGTTATTTTTTTATATGTTTATATTAAATTTGTAACCTGTAGGTGATATTACTTTTGTCAAATTTTCTTGATTGTACAGCGGTCCTTTTATAAATGCCCTTCGGTTTTAGTTGTACTCCACCCTCCATCTTCCCCCTTTTTTCATTTTTTTTCTCTCTCTTTCTCATCTTCTGATTTTTAAGTTTAGATTATTGCACGTAGTGTCACCACAAATGTATAAACTGCCTAATATGGAAATCCAACAATTGATTAGGAAATCCGTTACTTATTAAAAAAAGTTGGAAACAAAGTAACTATAAACAATTTTTTCTTTCTTTTTTTTTTTTTTTTTCTATTCTCTGCCAGCCACAATGATGGAGAAAGCATTACCTCGAACCATCGCCAGTGAGACACGCTGCAAGAACCACTCCGTTTCGCGAGGCTCGTACCTTAATCGAGACGCAATCGCGCCAATCCTCCGAAGGAAAGCCATCAAACGATGGCCAATAACCCCAGAAGTCTTCACTGCCACAGGAGTAAAAAAAAAAAATCTATCAGCAAGAGAAGAATATTTAACTATTTTTTTTTATCTCTGCATCCTGGGCGACGGACCTCGGCTCAACCGCTGACCTGATCAAATTACCGGCCGAAAATGTATCCACACAAGTCGCATCCCAAATGAACGACTTCCCCATTTTAAAAGGGAAAAAGGTAATGCCATCCGGCCGCTTTCCATCACCACGGTCGAGGCCTACGAGTTCGATTTCGGAAGGGAAACCAGCGGCATCCAAACCTCTTCTGATAATGTCGTTTATTACTGCATGCCGTTTATTGCTTATTAATAACGGATATTAATCCGTTATTAATAAGCGTTTGTTTTACGTTGTTTACTACTTTAAAGAAAAGCATGCGAGAGGATGAATTCTCGTGCGCTCTCTTGAGAAAATTTTTAATAAAACCTATTTTATATCTAAGAGGGCATTCACTAGAGAAATTAAAATGGCAAGAGTCTTTACTAGTTGTGTTTTTATAAACAGAAGTTTTAAAAGTATTATTACTAAAATTCATGTATAGCCGAAAGCACTCGGATAAAAAGAACACTCGGCCAATTTTCATATAATTTATCATCTGAAAAGAAAAAAATTATTAGATCCCATAAGAAATCAAAGCACTTTGTCCTATTCAATGAATAATATATATATATATATATATATATATATATATATATATATATATATATATATATATATATATATATATATATATATAGTGATAATATTAGTGGTAAATATACGCATACATATGCAATTATATATCTAAAATATATAAATATATATATATACATACATACGTATACATACATATATATACGTATAAAAAATAATTACAAGTAGAACTCAATGTCCAGGACAGAGTAAGGATATAATAAAAAGGCTTAAACACTAATATTCCATGGAATATTAGGGTTTAAGCCTTTTTATTATATATATATATATATATATATATATATATATATATATATATATATATATATATATATAATAATAATAATAATAAAAAGGCTGAAACACAAATATTCCATGGTTATAATTTATTACATTGGAATTGTAATTACGATCCAATTCATCAGACCTACAAATTAAAAAAAAAATGACAAAATAACTGCGAGAATAAAAAAATAAATAAAATTTAGTGAGTGTTTATGTATGAGAGTGGGGGATATTCGTTATTTTTTATATGTTTATATTAAATTTGTAACCTGTAGGTGATATTACTTTTGTCAAATTTTCTTGATTGTACAGCGGGCCTTTTATAAATGCCCTTCGGTTTTAGTTACCTTCCACCCTCCATCTTCCCCCTTTTCTTTTCTCTCTCTTTCTCCTCTTCTGATTTTTAAGTTTAAATTATTGTGCGTAGTGTCACCACAAATGTATAAACCCATTTCCGGTGTCGGTTTTTAATTTAATTTAGGTCAGCGATTCAGTAATGAATTATGCATCGGAAAATAATTCCTATTTATCTGTATCTCACTCATTTAAGCCATCTTCTAACTTCTCTTTAAAACTTCTCTCTATTAAATTTTAATCCTCACCTTCACTTTTAGACCTTCCTGTCCTTCTCTCGTCTGTTACCCCTCTCTAGAACTTCCTTTTACCTCTCACATTCGTCCCCCACTCTCATACATACACTCTCACTAAAAAAAAAAAATTTATTCCCGGAGTTATGTTTTCTGATTTCTTTTTGAATTTGTAGGTCTGATGAATTAGATTGTAATTACGATTCCAATGTAATAAATTATAACCATGGAATATTAGTGTTTAAGCCTTTTTATTATATTCTTACTCTGTCCTGGACATTAAGTTCTACCTGGATTCTATCCTCTTGGAATTTTACATATATATATATGTATGTGTATGTATGTATGTATATATCTATATATTTTATATATATATATATATATATATATATATGTGCGTGTGCGTGTGCGTGTGTGTTAACCACTAATATTATATATATATATATATATATATATATATATATATATATATATATGTATATATATATATATATATATATATATATATATACATTACTGCTTAGTATTATTTTTTCCCCGTTCTTTTATTTCTTTTGTATTATTTATTGGAAACTTTGTCAATTTGTCAATTCTGTTTGCCAATTAGACGAACCTATGCTCAATTTCTCTACACTCTTCCTTCTTGCAAAATCCTCGAACATAATAAAAGCCCCATTTATTTTACTGTTTTTATAATAATTAATATAAGCTTTAGCTCACTTTCGGAAGGGGACCCGGGGTCATTACTCAGCGTACTTAGTATCCCCAAAGGAAACGTGATGAGGAAACGTGAGCAAATTATTTACCCTTAGGCCACGTACGTGTGGGCTCTCATTCGAAATTCGTTTGTGTGTCATATTTTGTACGAAACACGGGTACGAATAAAAACATAAACCCGCATTTTTTTATCATTATACTCCATTCCAAGGGTCCATCATTCCAATTAGAACCTCCCCTACGGCGTAAGTCTGGGATTAATATCTGGTGTCTCGACGTTTCCAGAAGTGGAAATATCGAAGGAGAGCGAACATTTTTGTTGTTCTTAGTCCCATGTATGTGTCGGACTATCATTATAAACTAGCCTTTGTTCCACAATCCGTTCGGGTAGGCGTACGGATAAATACCATAAAAACGCCTTCATTTCCGCGTTTATTTTCAACTCCGTAAAACACTTCTCCTATTGTACTAAGGGGAGGAATGTCAGGAACAATCACAGATGCCTGAGGTTTCACACTCGGGAAGTGTTCAAAGAATTGAGCATATTTCCGTTACCTATCCCATGAAAACGTGGAATTTTCACTTTAAATTCGGCTATGTGCCGTATTCCTTTGAAGTGGGTAGAAACATACCTAAAAGCCGCATTTCATTTTAACTTTACGCAATATTTACACACATTAACAAAAATGGTTAGATAGCCGCCTTTATATATTTAATTATTTTTCAAGGTTCAGAGCGGAGACACACACCGACCTCGGACTTACAAGTATCTCTTCAATACCATTATTGTTCTTCCCGCGTTCGCGTAAGACGTTTCACCTGTGTGTGAGAGTATCGACATCCGCGGTAGAGGGATATATCTTTTATTTTTTTAATTTGTTAATCATTTTACTATAACGCAGGGAGCTCTCCTTTATGCGTCACAGGCGATAATGGCTCTCCCCAATTATCTGGCCTTCGTACCTCGTAATAAATATTGTGTCTTTGATATTTTTCCTAAAACTTCTTCCACTATCTATTCTTCCAAGCTTATTAAGTAGGTTATGCGTTGTCTTCCCCTTTCCTTTTTGCCTTCAATTTGTCCAGTGAGTATCATATTTTCCAAGCCCTCTTTCCTAAATATGTGCCACAGAATTTTTAACTGTCTCTTCTTGATGTTAAGTATAAGTTTCCTTTTTGTTTCCACATTCTCTAAATGCTCACGACGTTGCTCAGATGTTCAGTCCATGGTATTCTGAGCATCCTTCTGTAGAACCATACTTCTGTTTCTTCATGTCCCCGCTTCATCTTTGAGGAGATTGTCCATCATTCACTGCCATATAGGAGGATAGTTATCACGTTGCAGTTCAGTGCCCTTTTCTTTGTTTATAACGAAATTGTTTTTTTCTGTCTCTTAATACTGTGCTTAGCTTCATGAAAGCATCTTTGGTCATCCCAATACGTCTTCGGATCTCAGTGTCGCACTTTCCGTCCTCTGTTAAAAACACTTTCCGCATATCTAATTTTTTGTACTTGTTTGTGTTTGTCATCCCCGATTTGTAATTTGCATTTTAGGTTGTTCCTTTTGCTAACAGCCATGCATTTTGTCTTTATGCAGTTGATGTTTAATCCTTTCTTCTCGTTTTCCTTCACTACCTTCTGTAGGAGTTTTTTTGTATTTTCCTTTCCGTGTCTGCCATTAACACTGTGTTGGCTGCATATCTTATGTTATTAAGATTGTGGTCGGCAATAATGAATCCTGGTAGGACTTCTAATTCTCTCAAAATCGCCTCGTTGAATATGCCGAATAAATTCGATTAGAAGACCCCTTTCTATTTTTGTATATCTGCTGAACTCATTTTCTATCCGTATGCAGGCGGTTTGCTGCCAGTATAGTCCTTCCTTATTCTAATTTCATAAATATGTCAAGGTTGCTGAGGAGTTCCAACAGATCTTTGCGGCGTACTTTATCGAACGCCTTTGCGTAATCTATAAAGCACAGGTAAACGTCCTTCTGCATTTCATTTGCTCTTTCTGATAACATTCTGAGCAAAAATATAATGTTCCTTGTTCCGGTGTCTTTGACGAATCCGCACTGTCCTATATCCGGTCTGATTCTGCTGCGCGCTCTATTCATCAGAATTAGGATGATAAGATTTGTTATACGACTCATTAGGCTGATAGTCCAGTGGAGTTCACATTCGTTTGAACTTGGCTTATTGGGCACTGCTATGAAAATAGATCTACTTAGGTTTCCCAGTATATCAGCAATGCTGCAGATTTCACTTATTATATATGTAATCCTGTCGAAATCATGTAAGGTTGCTAGCATCTCCATTACAATTCCGTCTGACCCTGCCTCTTTATTTCTATTCAATTTAGCCAGTTCAGATTCCGCTTCAGATTTTAATATTTCTGATCCGTGGATATTTCTTTGTTTCACCGGTTGTTCTCTTTCATTGTGGAAGAGTTTTTTTGTCCTGTTACTTCTTTTATTTTTCATGCATATTTCCAATGTCTGTTACAGGGAATTAAAGAGAACGAGAAGGCTTTAATAAGGAGAAAGGACAATAAGATTTCAGAAAGACAAAAGATGGCGATTGATGATGAATTTAAATCTTTGAAGATTGTAGGTGGCAGAGAAGCAAGAAAGTTCCACAGGCGAGACGTGTGAAAAAAGAAACTATTAGAAAAGGACATAGGTTGCATTTAGCTAGTTCAACAGAAAAATGATGGAAGCTAGTTGCCAATCTAGTAGCACGCTTAAATCAATCAAGTTAAGGCAGTAAGGATAACGGCTCATCGGAACGATTGCCATGAAAGTATTTGTAGAAAGTAACTAAAGACGAGATGCAAGATTAGGATTTATTGCATTACAGATCTTTCTTTGGATTTTGACAAGCATCTCGAGTTATATAGTAAGAGTATCAGACTAAACAGAGGAGCAATATTCAATACACGGAAGAATGGTAAATTTATAAATCTGCAAGATGGATTCTAACGAGAAGAATTGTCTGTCACGACACAGTAGAGCAACTTTCCTAGCAGTAGAAATAGCAATTGATTACATATAATCATTTCACTTCTTGTTGATGAAAACGTGAGCCCAAGAGGCGCAAAGTCTTGCTTTCCTGTAATTAAGCATCATCCAAGCTGATGGTAGGCAGAAAATGTACTCTGTGAGGATTAAACGAAAGCAGTTTTCATTTGGAAACGGTAAAATTTACAAGCCATTCTTTGTCCCTGTTAACCACGGATTGTAGGTCATTTTCGAGAGAAATTGTCGGTTCTACATTGTCGGATTTGTCTGACTTGCTACTAAATAGTTATAAATAGTTAGATAACGAGTTGGGAACTGATGATATCAGGGAGTTCGTTGATGAAGATCAGAAATAGTGTAGGTGGGGATGATAGTGTCCTAGGGGAGCCCCACATTAATATTAAATAAACTAAAAGCGTGTCCATTCGATATGACCCTCATTGCACAATTTGTTACGAAGAATTGGATCCGGCCAAATATTCGTCCAGAGACAGCGTAGCTTTTACACTTGCGGAGAAGGCCAGCATTCCAAGGCCTGTCGATCGCCTTTAAGATATCTAGGGCCACGGACCAAGCTTCGTCATTCATATATAAAACCTGATAGACAAATTCAGTGATGGCTGTTAACACATCGACGGCAGACCTAGAGAAACGGAAATTATGTTCTTTATCCGAAAGGAGGTCGTGTGAAGTACGATGTTTAACCAATTCGGCTTTGGTTAGAGCCTCTAACACATTGTCAAAAAGCGGTAAGAGACTAGTAAGGCAATATTTCGCCCCAGACTTCTTAAAGACAAGAAATACAAAGGAGAACTCCTAACAAGTTGGAAAGCAAGAAGTAGCGAGACATTTTTTGTAAAGTATGGAGAGAACAGGTGTCAGTTCTGGGCATATTTATTTTAGGTATACTGTCGAATCCGCAAGTCTTGTGAGAATCAACTTTAGAAATGATAGCAGAAATCATGGACGGAGTTACGTGCATATAACTCAGTAGAGACTCTGTTCTGGTGGGGGAGAAATATGATCCTACATATGGATCAAGAGTGGAGTTGAAAGAGAATTTCAAGGCAAAGCTCTCTGCTTTGTCTGCAATAGATGACTATACTTCAAACTGATTGATGCGTGGAAAGGATTTGCTCTTGTTCAGGACACACTTGCACAACCACCAGTATTTTCTAGAACCAAACTTGTGGGGTTATATGGCGTCTCATTCTATCAGTGAATTGTGATTACCTCTTTAAGAACGCCTACATTCATTACGAGCGGTGACAAAAGAGTGTCTGTTACACTTGGACATTTCGCCCTTGTATAGCCGGAAGAAGTCATTTGTGTGGGCTTTTAAGTCTAAACAGGCAGGAGAGAACTAAGAATAGAAGATTGTGGTTTCATTTGGCATTTCCGTGCTGACACGAAACCTTTTATGTCGGCTTTCACCCAAGAAGGAACCTCAGTTTCACCTTTCTCAATAAGATGATTAAAAATAATGAATGATTTAAAATCATATATATATATATATATATATATATATATATATATAGAGAGAGAGAGAGAGAGAGAGAGAGAGAGAGAGAGAGATAGATAGATAGATATAATCTGGAGAAAACAACTGAAAAGTTGCAAATTAAAAAAAGATTTTTTAATTTGCAACTTTTCAGTTGTTTTCTCCAGATTATATACATATCAAGAAAGTATACGTGGCTTCTCATTATGCTATATATATATATATATATATATATATATATATATATATATATATATATATATATATATATATATATATATATATATCCACTATGTATTTGTAGTCATGTAGATATATATATGTATATGTGTATATAGTTGTTTGTTTCGGTGTGTGTATATTTTATGTATATATATATATATATATATATATATATATATATATATATATATATATATATATATATGTTTGTATTTATATTTGTATATGTATATATTTGTGCATATATGGCTGTATGTATGGATGTAATGTATATGCTTAAATGTGTATGCACACACACACACACATATATATATATACATACATACATATATATATATATATATATATATATATATATATATATATATTATAAATTAATAGATTTAAAATATGGTTTTACCGCTACACAGTGATAACCATGTTTCAGAAATGGAAGCTAAAGCCCCTGAATTTAATTTTGTTATTAAACCAAATTATAATATAATGCTCTGTAAATTTAAATTTACATTGAGCACTATTGTGTAAAAATAAAAATATCTATAAGAACACCGGATTTTATATCTTACTGTTCTTTCCTTTTTATTTATATATATATATATATATATATATATATATATATATATATATATATATATATATATATATATATATATATATATATATATCCTAGTATTCTTATATGGATTATTGATGCTAACTACATTTGTTCGATAGCGATTTAATTTAGAATAGCTTCCTGATTTACTACTAAACAGTTGTGATTTGTTACATATTAATTTTGAATGGGCTCTGAATTCATTATATTCTTTCGGACTGTACGTATGTTTTTTAGTATGCCTGTATGTTACTACTTCTGTTTATATAGGTGTATACACTTAGATACTTGTATTTGCGCATGTGTGTCTGAGTATTGGTATATTTGTATAATTTTATATGTCGGGGTGTGAGTTGATATGTTTGTTTGTATTGATATGTATGTGTACGTCTATATATGTGTATATGTATGCGTATATATATATATATATATGTGTGTGTGTGTGTGTGTGTGTGTGCGTGTGTGTATGTATGTATGTATTTATACATGTATATATCTACACTATTTACATTATTCAGACTATTGCCCTCATCTTTGTCGCCATATTTATTACAACATTTCGGCCGTTGTACTCTCCGGCCTTCTTCAGATGGCTGGAATGTCGAACTGTACCCTTTATTTCAATCACTGGGGTAGACTGTTCTAGTTCCACGTGCCATGTCTAATGGATATCAGTTATCAGTTATCTCCTGTTTTATTATTATGTATCTCCTCGAGGACACATGGCACAGTGG
Organism: Acanthosepion esculentum; assembly: GCA_964036315.1. Taxonomy (NCBI): domain Eukaryota; kingdom Metazoa; phylum Mollusca; class Cephalopoda; order Sepiida; family Sepiidae; genus Acanthosepion; species Acanthosepion esculentum. The sequence continues at coordinate 70,897,699 of OZ038484.1, forward strand.
GTAAAGGCGTTAGTTAGATCCAGTGACAGGACCCAAAGAGTGTGAGTTCAATACCCGGTTAAGGGAGTGCAGAACTTGGAGCGGGGAATTAACAGGAGATAACTGATAATTGACATCCATTAAACAGTTCGACATTCCAACCACCTGAAGAAGTTATATATTCAGCCTGGTTTCCATTTTAGCTAGAGGCAACCGGGCGTTTAGGCACACTGTCTATCTCTGTGGATGACAATATATATATATATATATATATATATATATATATATATATATATATATATATATATATATATATATATATATATATATATATATATATATATATATATATAAATATATATTGTCCTCAAAGTCGTTAGACAATTTTTAAAAAGTCATGACGAAAACCTTAGAAGAGGTGACAACTTAATTTTTGTTGTATATTGATATGTTAATATTAAATTTCTTTTAATGATATTAATAGTTTTATTAAGTTGTGTTTTTATTTTTTAGAACGCAATGACTTTGTGGCACCCTATATATATATATATATATATATATATATATATATATATATATATATATATATATATATATATATATATATATACTAACACGTATATAGCTATATATTAAGTATTGTTTAAATATGATCGTTTAAACATGTTCTATGAAACAGAACAGAATCGAAATATTTGTTAAAATATCTGGTGTGAATAAATCGTTGTTAATGAACTTGCCGAAATGCTGTATGTTCCACATACTTTCGGCAAACCTTATTCGATTTCATGGAATGAATGATGAATGTGGAGTGTAGCCACAGAGATGTTCATGTCGGTAACATGCTAAAGTGTTAAATGACCGTTGGTTCATATACGTTTTCCGTGAAAAAGATTTGGTGACGCGTGGCTAAAATTATCTTACGGTTCAAAGCTATTTTATTACGTGTGCGACTAAAACGAAAATCTGTTGAGTGTGGTATGTCTTCCTTTAATGTAAAGTGCTAGCGAGATTTGTATATATATAAGCCATGGATTTGTGCTATACGTTGACATATGATACTTTACTCAGACGCCATGTCAAACTTCTCGCGAGATATGTTGTTATATAACCAATATAAGTTAATGATTTCTTATATTATCATCAGAGACACAGTCGCGGAAAAGACGAGAGAATTTGTAGATATCTGGCTTTAACAAAGTAGATAAGTATTTTAGCAACATGTTTGAAACTTAACTTTTTATGTTATATGTGTTTACATATGGCCCTTTGATAGGAGAGTTGACAGGCCAGTCTTTTCATGAGTAATGTTGATGCCTGTTTGTTTGTTTTTTTATTATCAACGGAGACAGAGTCGCTTAACAGATAAAAAGATTTGTAGACAACATTAACCTTTTTTTAAGTAGATTTTTTTCGGAGAAGTCCTGTTAGTCATCACGAGTTGAGAGTTTTGAATTGTCTGTAATATAAATTGAATCTTAAGCAGATTTAATATCTACATGAGATATATAGCTATGGATTTTTTACTTTTCAATTTTTTATGTAATTGGATTACATCCGATTACATAAAATAAATTAAAGGTTTTTTTTATCGTAGTTTAATTTGTGTTGAATGATTGATCAATTTATTTGTTTGTTTAATGACATATCAACTCCTCATTGGTCATTTAATGCCGAAATTAAATTTTCCTGGGAGTTTTGACGTAATAAAAATATGATATACGTTATTCTGCTTTCATAATGGTTTTGTGCATATACATGAGCTGCACTTGTATGTAAAATTGTTTGTTATTTTCAATCGCCCTAAATACATATACAGTGTAACCCGGATATAAGAGAGTTGTCGGGATCGGAGACTAAGTCTCTTATATCTGGGTTTCTCTTATATCCGGGTTTGGTCTATTTTGTTTTATTAACACAGGCTCTAATTTGGGACCCGAGAAAATCTCTCTTATATCCGGGTTTCTCTTATATTCGGGTCTTATATCCGGGTTACACTGTATTGTATATTACATATTATCACGGCATACATATTGAAGTTGATAGATACATTTTGGATTTCAGTACTCAAGGAATATTCCACATTAGCTAAAATGTTTTTTATCAGTTTTATTACAATTATCTACTTCTTATTTATGTAAATTAGGCTTATCAGCTATAAATAACATAAAATTAAAATTAAGAAGCGAGAAAGACTACGCTCAACTGAAAAAGAAATGCGAGTGTGCTTATCGTGCATTCGACCAAACATTGAAGAAATTTCGAAAAACACCAGACACACGTTTCACACTAAATAAGCTACACAAATAGTTGAATAGAAACATTGAAATTAAGTTCATCTTTATGCGTGTATTTTTTTTAGAAATCTATGGTTTTATTTCATAACATTTAAATGTATGCCCTTTAAAAATTTTGCTAAGTGTGCCGTGATATTTTCATTTTTTCCTAGTTGTGCCGTTCCTTACGAAGATTGAGAAATATAGCCTTAAGACATGAGCTACCAGGAATTCCTTCAATGAATCTATCGGGCCCTTTTCCAATCAAACCGAGGGCTCCAACTACAACTGAAATTATTGATGTTCTCACAATGCTTATTTTTGCGATTTTCATTTCAAGATCCTTGTATTTTGATAGTTCTTTTGAAGATCTTCAAAGATACGTTACGATTATTATTATTATTATTATTATTATTATTATTATTATTATTATTATTATTTGATTTGATTTGATTTCTGGTGTATACTCATTTATTTCCATGTTCCAACCAGAAATATAAGGTAAAAAATGGCATCATGGCATTTTCAACTGAGCATTTTTTGAGAGAAAAAAACACCTAAGATTACACATATTTTACATAGATTATTATTATCATTTTATTTCCTTTGGTCTCTGGAATATACTCATTTCTTTCCGGGTCCCAACCAGGGACCTAAGGTCAGAAATGACATAATGAGATTTTTCACTGAGCTGTTTTGAAAAAAAAAAACACATATTTTACGAAAAAACCTTTGTAACGTGTGGGCTGTACTTGTGAGTACAATTTTTTTTGTATTTCTTTAGGGCATGGGCTACCAGGGATTCCTTCAATGAGTCTATTGAAATCTTTTCCAATCAATCCAAGGGCTCCAATTACAACTCGAATCATTTTTGTCTTCATACTCCACACTTTTGAGATTTCGATTTCAAGGTCCTTGTATTTTGGTAGTTTTTTGAAAATCTTCAAAGATACATTGCAGTCTACAGGGATTGTCATGTCAATAAGTAAGCACATTTTGTCTTTACGGTCTCTAATCACGATGTCAAGGCCGTTAGCTTTGATTGTTCTGAGTGTGAAGTCCCATACAATCGTTACAGGTCCTATCTCCGTAACTGGGTCTGGGTGAGGTTCATACCAATTTCTTGCAGTTTCTATTCCGTAAGTGTTGCAGATTTTCCAATGCAGATATTGGCCTACTATGTTATGCTGTGTTTTATATTCATTGGGTGCCAATACCGCGCAACCTGATACAAGATGATCAATTGTTTCTGGATATTTATCACAGAATCTGCATTTTGAACTAACACAATTTATCAGTATGTCTGCGCTGTAATTTCTAGTTAGAATATCTAATTCCACTCTACGGTATTATTATCTGTATTTTTTTAAAAAACCAGTTAATAATCTTGCTAATACTCCAGCACCTTCCTCGGTATTCCAGATGATATCGGCAAGGAGGATAATTTCCAAATCTTCATTGGATTTCTGTTTCTTCGAACTTTTTAGAGGTGACTAATCCTAGTGCTCCGGTAAAAATAAGCACTACATCATGTTCCAAATTTTCTTTAGCTTTATTTTTCTACATTATCACTTTTTTGCATATTTAATTTGTGGTCAGCTAAATTCAATAGATCACATTTTTTTTTATAATTTGGATCACAATGTCCAATTTTCTGACCTGTAAAGGCGTCCTGTTTTAATCTCGGCGTTCCGAGAACGAGAATCACCTTCGTTTTATCTGGCACGGTCTTGATATATGTTTATTTTTTCAATTTCTTTCAGATCTGCTCTGTGGTCGGATGGAACAGCGAAATGCACTCTCTGTCATATTCGTGTTCTTGCTTACTACAACCAGATCCGCTTTCCTGACCTCATGATTGATATCGTTAGTGTTCCCGTATTCGCTTAATTAGACTAAACAGATCACGACATAAATTTCAAGCACCTTCTTTGTTATCCTTGCAAGCTTCAGCACTGACGTGGTTTCGAATAAACATTCTTAATTCTAATTCCAAATTCTATTTGAATTAGAATTTGAATAATTGGTCCTCCGGAAAATAATGACGTTCTACTCAAAAGGGTATAAATCCACTACACTCAATATCCTATTGGATTAAAGCGATGGTTCGTGAATTTGGTGACGTAGAACTTGTGAGTTCAATCCCAACGCTGGGTAGTGTGTACTTGGACTCAGCAGTACTAAAAGAATAAGCAACAAATCCCTAGACATGATCAGGAAGTAAAACGTCGTAAACAAAAAATGAAGAGGGGCATTGTAATAAAAAATAGATGGGCGCATTGTTATCAAATTCGCATTAAATTTTCATACAGGTGAAAATTTTCCCAGTGAATAAAAACCGTTGGTTAAGTAATCGAAAAAGTGACTTGTGTCAAAGAGTTGGGTGTTCAATACCTGGCTACAGCAGAGGTGAACAAAAAAGTTAGTTATTAAAACTTAATATTAATTACATTTAACGGTCTGGATATTCAATAAATTTCGCAGAAAATACACGTTCTCTGATAGGAATTTAACAGGTATCCTAAATAGAACCATCATTTTGCCTGGCGTTCTGTTGACCAATTCAGCCAGAGAGGACTTCCGGTTTAACAAAGCACAAGTTACTGCTTTTAAGGGCACCTATTTTCTACGAAATTTCTCGAATTATTCAGGCCGGTGTATGTAATTAATACTGTTTAATTAAAAAAACAGAGCATTTACTCAAATAATTTCTATCCATAAAATTAACATATAAACAGAAAATATATTAAAATATCTGTCAGATTTAATCCATTACATTATATATATATATATATATATATATATATATATATATATATATATATATAGCGAGAGAGAGAGAGAGAGAGAGAGAGAAAAAAATCCCGAAACATGGACCGCGGAACAAAAATTATCCACACACGCAGATTAAATAAATGGTTCGGTTCTAAAGTCTCTGGAGCTTAAAAGGATCGACAATCATCTGACGAAGGCCGGAGTACACAGCGACCGGAACGTTGTGATGACAACAGTGATGATGGGGATATTGTCCGCGTCTAAATAATGATAACTCCTCATCTCATGAATTCAAACAAAAATTACATTTGCTAATAAAAAAATTAGTATTTTTTTAAGAATCAGGGGTCGATTTGATACTGTATTTTTATTATGAACAGAACCCCTTCTAAATCGTTTTAATACATATTTTTCAATTATAACAAATGCCGTAGCTTGGTGGGTGTCCAATAAATGTTAATCTACTAAATGTTTTCACGAAATAATTTATCCTATATTTTTTACGAGTGGACCAGTTAATTTAAATAGTCCAATTTTCAATTTTGGTAGCGTATGGTGCAAATGGCCCATTCTTTTATACGTTCATTATCATGGTGCACCAGCGACTATATGAACGTGGCTGACTTTCTTTCGCTTTCAGCGTGATCTGAATGTTAAGGTTGTTACCACTCTCAGAACAGAAAATGGTTTATTTCAGTAAGCGAGCAATCTATATATATAAAGTTGTAGCCTCTGTTTGCCTGTTTGTTATCGAACTCCTTCTAGGGTTTTGGAGATAGACCCCGATAACTATATATATATTCTGAAACTACATTACTCAGGGTACTTGGATAAGTATATTTCATTTTGATCAAAGACGGTCCCCATGGGGGCACAACCCCTCCCACTGAATTTTTCTTCCCTTTGGTATAAATCAAATTTAAATTTGAACAAGGGATTGAATCCTAGGGTACTTGGATTAAGTATATTTCATTTTGATCATAGAAATTTCCGGGGAGAGCACAAACCTCCCATTGAAACTTTTTCCTTTGATTTAAATTCCATTTAAATGTCAACAAAGGAATGATTCCTATCCAAAATATAGAAGGAGAAAGCCAGAAGATGGGGGTCACATCGGCAAGATCAAAATGGACAATATGTCAAGTTGAGCAAGAAATCATCGATCAGTGAGTAGTGCCTTACAATACATATTTGTTACAATATATCTGTCATATCAATGTTGAAATCTGCTCATCAATTCATTCAATCAAGTATTGCATCAAATACATATCAAAGGGGTAATGTCAAGCTGTTCAAGCTTAAATCTAAATTTGAACTCCTATCCAAAATATAGAAGGAGAAAGCCAGAAGATAGACGTTACATCGACAAGATCATTGAGTAATATTGAAATGCGTCATTTTTCTCCACAAATTATGACAATGATTTAAAATCAATTATCATTTTCTTACGCAAAAAATGCGTGACACGCAGGAAGGTACGGGTAATTCGGCTAGTTTAATAATAAAATCCATGAAGATTCGTTTTATCTATGAAGCTAACAAAATAACAGACTGAAAATGAACAAAAAACAATCGATTTACAAACTGTTTTTGGATGTCTTAAAAAACCGGTTGCTCCATCCATAACAAGCAAGGGTCATTAACTTGGACAGTATATAAGAAACATGGTGCTAATATCCGCATTTTGACAGATTTTACAAGTATCAAGTAAGTAATCATGGAAAAGCACGGCTAACGAAAGTATTGATTGTTTGTGTAAGCTGCATTTGTAACACATCTATTTATCATCTCTCGGTTGCGTCTCTGTCTTTGGGCACTCAGGGGCAACTCCGTCGAAGGACAGAGTCGAAACTGAGAGATGCCTAGAAGAGTTGTGCGATGGATAAATTACTAAAACTGACATCTCATTTTTAACACATATATTTACCAAAATTACTCAAAAAATATCTTGAAATACTAAAGAGTAATTTATTTTTTAAAAAATCGCCATTGGCTTCAACCACGGCTTCCAGATGACTTCGGAATTCCCTCAACTCTTCTAGGCAGTCTTCATGGATTTTATTATTAAACTAGCCGAATTACCCGCACCTTCCTGCGTGTCACGCATTTTTGCGTAAGAAAATGATAATTGATTTTAAATCATCTTGACATCATTCTTTCAATGACACTATAGTAATTTACAAGTAGCACAAAGTCGAAAGAATGGAGAACCCTGTAAGGATTGAAATCAATACTTAGTTGTAATTGTTTTAGTGACTCAAGTTTGCTAAATATTACACCACGTCGAGGGACCATTACAGTGATTCTCTGATTCTGTTTGTATTCGTTTCAGGGCATGCGACCATATCATGTTGAAATACCGGTTCTCGTACGGTCACCGAAATTAAGCAACACTGAAACTGGTTTGTAACTAGATGGGTGACCGTAAGCTTGGATGTGCGGATAGTGTAATGAATAACGACTCGGAAATGGAAATCGAAGATCCGAGTTTCAATTCCAGCCGTGTTCGTTATATTCACGTATGAGCAGATATCCTTGAGAAAGGTATGAGTCCACTCCTTGTCTGGGATGACGGCAACATCAAGTTGAAACATCGCTTAAGCCTGGTCAGTACCTAGATGGCTGATCACATGGTGAATACCAGGTGTTGAAAACTTGGATATGCAGGTGATGTAATGGATAATGGCTGGGAATTATTAATCGAATATCTGTGTTCCAATTTCATTTGGGTTCGTTATATTCACCTACGCGCAAATACCTCTGGGAAAGGTAAAAATTCACCTGTTCTCCACCTACAAGCCATGGTTTAATTAATAAAACTGGTAATATTATTATCTCTAAAATAAAATTCTTACTGTCTAAAAATATTTTCTGGCTTTAAATAACCTGAAAAAGTTGATAATCTGTAAAAAAAGAAATCGAGCAATCAATGCAGTCGATTAAGGAATCAATCACCTTTGTAAGGGAGCTGTGTTCAACAGGCAATACTTCACCCTCAGGACAGGGGTAAGTAGCATTACCTGGAACCTGAGGTATTCCCAAAATGAGATGTAACAAGACGACTGGAACATTTTTCTATAGCACGTGTGCACAGGACCTCTTACTTTAAAGGCTTACAGCTTCATTCCGTTGAAACGATAAGCAACGTCGAGCCTGGTCAGTATCTAGATAGGTGACTGCTTGGGAATATCAGGTTCTGTAAGTTTGGTTATGCCGGTAGTCTAATGGATAATGGCTCGGAATTATTAATTGGACAGTCGAATTTCAGTTCCCGTTGGGTTCTTTATATTCACTTACGCGCAAATACCCTTGGGTTAGGTATCAATCCACCATTTCTGCTCCCAGCTATGGGTTAATTAGTAAGACCATTGTTATTTCATTATTATTTTTTTTAAATTCTTACAATATTCTTAAACAATTTTCTAGCTTTAGATAACCTGCAAACGTTTGATAAACCGTAGAAAACGAAACAATAAATTATTAGGTATTTACTCTGTCTCCCTATTAAGACGAGTTGTGACACAAGGTCAGTTTTTAAGGCGGGGACTCGAGCGCGTACACCCGGGCTAGGAACAAAAAATGCCCGCAGCTCCCGCAACCATCGTTTACGCTGGCCTCGGTGCGAGCACCGATCCCCCTCTCTGGTGCAATGGGAGGGCGCAGCCGCGGGCAGCTGTTCTCCAGGGCTGGGCACCTCTCAGTATAATTTTCCTCAGTTTCGACTCTGTCCTTTGACGGAGTCGCCCCTGAGTGCACTCTGCCCAAAGACAGAGACGCAACCGAGAGATGATAAATAGATGTGTTACAAATCACTGAAAAGAGCAGCTTACACAAACAATCAATTATTAATGCTCGATCTCTTGATGTCAAGCACTATAATAACAAAGGACACTTGCGTTAAATAAGTTATCTTCTAGAATTACTCTGTTAGACTGTTTTTAGGGGGAGCGAATAAAATATTTTGCACACACACATTTGTATCACTAAGCAATTATTATCTCCAAAAGAACAAAAATGTTATAATCTCAAAAAAAACATTTCTGGCCTTAAATAACCAAAGGGTTGATAAACGGTGAAAACGAATCACCCAACAAAATCCCACTTTTTTTTTTTTTTTTTTAAGCGTATCACCCCAAGCAAGGCCGGTGGCCACTATCACGCATGGGGTTACAGAAGGGTTGGAGGAAGAGCAGAGGGTGGTAAAGGAAGGGATGTGGAGAAAGAGAAGGACGGAGGGTCGATCGAGGCAGGGGGGTTACGGGAGATATAGAGCGAGAGCAGATAGGAATGAGAGATGTCAGGAAGTGGATAGATCAAGGCAATTGGAGATGTCGATTGACGCTACACTTAAACCGTTGGAGATTGTATTTGTCAGGGAAACAGTAATAGGGAAGGGAGTTCCATAGGCGAGATGTGCGAGACATGAAGCTATTGGAGTAGAAAAGACGTCTACATCTAACAGTTTCAACGGTGAAGGGGTGGGAACGGGATGCCAGCCTCGTAGGACGCTTAAATTCACGAGGCTTAGGGACAAGCGAAAGCAACTCCTCAGAGCAATTACTGTGGAAGTACTTGTAGAAAAGGCAGAGGGATGCAACATCGCGTCTGTGAGAGAGCGACTGCAGACGAGATGACAGATCAGGGCCAATCACATTGCATATCCGTCTCTGGATCTTATCAAGAACCCTGAGGGAACACGCAGGGGCCCCAGACCATAAATGGCAGCAATACTCCATGCAAGGTCAAATGGTAGACTTATAGACTTGGAGGATCGATTCCGGGGAGAAGAATTTCCTGGCTCGGCACAGGGAACCAACTTTTCTCGCGGTGGATGATGCAATTGACTCGATGTATTTGTTCCATCACAGATCAGCGGACAGCGTGAGACCGAGCAGCCGCAGAGAGGAACTCTCGAGAAGTTGGTCCTCAGACATTCTGATGGGATGCAGGGATGGGTCCTTGTGGTGGTTAATGGAGAGCAGTTTTGTTTTAGAGGCATTAAAGTTGACCATCCATTTCTCTCCCCAGTCCACAACCGATTGGAGGTCCTTTTCAATTTGAGCTGCCAGGTTAATTTTGTCCGCCTCAGTAGATTTGTGCTTGAGGCAGGAGTAAATAGTAGTGTCGTCAGCGTAGATACCGACTTGGGAGTCTATGGCGTCTGGAAGGTCATTTATAAATACTTTAAACTCTATCTTGTATCATATTTCGAATGATCGCGCGGATCAAGCCTAAGGATGAAACACCATTTTTGCATGTTTACAATTGTTATTAAACCCAGTCGCAGAGAACCAACTCTACAGACAACAACTCTCGAGAGCGAGCTAGTGCCTGAGAACATCTCCAAAATAAGGCACTGGATAAACGTTTCTCCCTAGCCAACGTGAGGGTTTCTTTTCTCGCAGTTTGAGTGGGTGAATGGATATATCCCATAATAAATACACAGTTTTGTGGGGTTACAATTGTTATATAATACAGTTCCAGGCGAGGAGTACATGGTTCGGGTTAGGGTTTATTACTTGTACCAGAAGCGTCCTCTATAAGGAGAAGGCTTACGGTCAAATCATATTGAAACACCAGTGCGGATACGATCACCGAAGTTAAGCGACGTCATACCTGGTCAGTATCTTGATCGGTGACAGTTTGGGAATGTCAGGTGTAGTAAGCTTGGATGTGCGGGTGCTGTAAGGGATAATGCATCGGAATTGTTAATCGGAGAGTCTAGTTCTAATCCCAGTTGGATTTTTTATATTTGCTTACACGCAAATACACTTGGGAAAGGTATAAATAGACCTCTTCTCCCCCAACTAGGGGTTAATTATTACGACTTGCATCACGAAAAACTATTATTATGTCCAAAAATAAAATAAACTTGCATACAAAAATATTTCGATTTTGGCATTAAATGATCCAACCGAGGTTGATATGCCGCTAAGCAAAAACAACCAACCAATTTTAAGGAGGAGTACCGAGGTCACTGGGCTATTTTCGGCGTCTCAATGTACCGCTTTAAATTCGGCTTTCTTTGGTATTCCGTTCCAGTAGGTTTGCAGTTAAAAACCCGCTTTTGTTCGTGCTTGCAATAATCACCATCTTCCATTCCAAGTGGCCATACCATACACCAAGCAGTATCTGCAGTGTGCGATGGATAAATTACTAAAACTGACATCTCATTTTTAACACATATATTTACGAAAATTACTCAAAAAATATCTTGAAATACTAAAGAGTAAATTTTTTTTTTTTTAAATCGCCATTGGCTTCAACCACGGCTTCCAGATAACTTCGGAATTCCCTCAACTCTTCTAGGCAGTCTCCTTGTTTAAGTTGGTGAATGCTGCCATAATCTTTGCCTTCAGTTCATCTTTGGCGTTGGAAAGGGTTTTGTTGGTCTCTCGCTTAACTGCACCCCACACATTATAATCAAGGGGGTTTCAGTCAGAGCAGTAAGATGGCCAGATGGAAGGGGTGATGTGGTCGCAGAAATTGTTTGACAGATATGACTGGGTTCTCCTGCTTGTTTTGTGCAGAATCCTGTTGCCATACATAGGATCTTCCACCCTCTTGATCCAGGGCAGCACTACCTTCTCGGGCACTTGATGCAGACCTCTGTGTTGAGTCTGAGGGCTTGTGAGAAGATGAATGGAGCCATAACGTCGCTATCACTGGTGATCACTCCAAACACCTTCGTCATCACCAATAGATTCATCCAACTATTTTCGAGACCTCTGCATTATCCTCAGATTGACACCTAAACACTCTGAAATATTCGTATTGGAGCTTCCGGGGCGAATGCTAAGCAGTACAGCATGCCGTTTCCAAATTTCTGGCAGAGTGAATTGCGCCATGATGCCCAACTGATCCTACTGTACTGTGAAGTGAACAAAACAATGCGCACGCGCGAAATTAAAAATATAAAATGGCAACAATTTACACATTGCAACGTGTATTCCCAGAAGGAAGTCCAGATTTAATCCCTAACGTATTTGTTGGTTGTCCCATAAAAGAAAATGTCGAGGAAGGGTGAATAAATTTTTGTCCTTGGTCCCATGTACACTTCAGACTAGCATTTTAAATTTGTGCCATATTCTGTTAGAATGGAACATGGTGATGAATACCGCAAAGCCGTCTTTATTTCCCAGGCAGCTCTTCCATTGCACCAAGAGGAGGAAGGTCAGGAACAATAAGAGATTTCTGATGCTTCCCACTGGGAGTTGATTACATTTCTTTCGCCTATCCCATGAGAGCGTGGAATTCTTGATTTCAGTTCGGCTATGTGCCCTATTCTGGTCGTGTGGCCTTGCGGAAAAAATAACTAAAACCGCATTTATTTTATATAGCAATTTTACGTAATATATAGGAAATGGATTAAATCAGACAATTATTTAATATATTTCCTGTTTATACGTTATATTTTACGGATACATTTATTTATATAAATGCTCTGTTCTTCAATTAAACAATATTAGTTACATTTACTGGCCTGAATTTTCGAGAAATTTCGTAGAAAATATGCGTTCTCCGACAGGAATCGAAACAGGCATCCTATGAGGAAGCAGCATTAATCAGCCACAGAGAACTTCCGGTTAAGCAAAGTTCCAATTCATGCTTTAAACACACATCAATTTGTTCGATTAAATAAACAGAATATATATATATATATATATATATATATATATATATATATATGTTAAATAAACAGAATACATGCCGGAGAACGCATATTTTCTACGAAATTTCTAGAAAATTCAGGCCAGTAAATGCAATTGATATTGTTTAATTGAAGAACACAGCATCCAACTCAATCCTTAGCTAAAATTAATTAATGATGAATATGCCATTTTCGTTGATGATCGAATTCATCTCGATACTTCTGTTAAGCTTGGAGAGTAATTATACATTTTTATTGCTCAAAGTAGATTCCAATAGTTTTATAAAAGCCTCGGAGAATGTCAGTAAGATATCTTTAATCATTTCTAAGCTAGAACGGTTCAGAGTTTAATCTAACAATTGGACAATTTTGCTGTTAGACGATTTGGACAATTTTGAAGTTATACCCGGTATAATGAGATATTTTCTCTATCGGTGCACCTGTATTTGTAATTAACTATTGTTCTGGTCAACCGAGATTAGTACAAGGGATCGGTGTAGAGGTCGGCATATTTACAACGTAAAAATCGGTGAACATCTGTGTAAATGGCACAAACACTAACTTCGATACAATCATGTTCGAGGTCATCTCAGCACTGACACAAACAGGTCGCCACTCCCATTTAAGCAATTCTGGACGCTTTGCACCTACAACCACCTACACAATCAACATAGAATAGCCTATCACCTGGCAACCCAGGACATAGTCAAGATGTATGCGAAAACCACTGCAAAGTCAATCGCAGATTTCAAAGACACGAATAACACCTAAATAGTTGTATAGGTGAGTCTCAAGTCAAATTAGCCTTAAGGAGTTGTCCAATCAGCGTAGACCATTCCTATGGCCTGTTCACTGTCAAAAGATAAAATCAAATGTTTATCGGAAAATGCGACGAGAAATGATAGGCTGAACCAACGTTGAACAAATATTAGCTTGGAAAGAAATTCCTGACGCATCTGAATCTGCAAAGGGAATAAATGCTTTTTTATGGTTTTAATTGATATGTTTAATCGAGATAATATTTTCGCCTCGTTATCAATAAAATAATCTCAGCTAATTTGGTTGGCCAAAAAGTTCGTTCGCTTTATCAAGTAAATGGTCTACTTTATAAAATGAATTCATTTTTTTGCCAACCCAATATTTCGCAAATTGTTGATTTCTCAAAATTCTTCAGATTTCTATTCTAAGAAACACTCAGTATAAGTTTTAACCTCTTCACCTGTGATAAACTGTTTTCCCCCTAAAAGTGTTACTATGATAAGAATGATGATAGTCAGATGAAGCAAGCTCAGGAGAGTAAGGAAGATAAGGCGAAAGTCCTATATTTATTGGTATAATCTTTTTGTCAGTGGTTCGGGGAATATGCGGTGTTGCATTATGCAAATAAGTTTTTACGGGATGGAGTTGCTACACCGTGTCTAACCGGTTTTGAGTTATTCTCTAGACTGGCTGCCAACCAAGGCTGAAGAGATCAGCTGGATCTATTTAACCCCTAGTTGGGGAAGATGAGATTCAGACAATTCCCAAGAATATGTGTGTGAGAGTGATAGTAGCCGAATCCGCTTCACTGATTTTCTGTTCCGAGTTGCTCATCATGACACCACTCCTACATCCTTATTAAAAACGCTATCTATGTCTATTTGACAAAATGTTTCCCCCTCGTAGAATTCTTCAGATTTCGATGCAAAGAAACACTCAAAGGCCAGTTTTAACCTATTCCCAATTAATAAACTGTTTTCCTCCCACAAATATATTGCAATGGTCTGAAAAGATGATAGTCAGATAGAGCTAGGACAGGAGGGTAAGGATTGATGGGGCAAAAGTCCTAATATTTAGTGCCTAATATGTGGACCTTATATTAGCAACACGTTAATAACGTTGTCCTTACTCACCTTTGTCTTATTTTATTATTTGGGATTTGTTTCACCTTTTCTTTTCATTTACCATATTAAAATTTAATTATACTCTTAAAAATTACTTTTTATTAATCCGTTCTAATAATTTTGATAATTATATAATAGACATTCATAGTCGGTAAATAAAGGATATCTCATTAAGACGGATCGAAGTCAGCTGTAAATAAATCAGTGTTATTGATGAAAATTTATTTATTTCTCTATTGGATCATGTAATTTAAGTCATGGCAATTATGTGTGAAAAATTATATCGCCCAAATGTCCGACAAGGCTTCGGCGGCACACCTCCACTCGATGGTCAACATTTTTGGTGACGTCTCTGCATAGTTGCTCCTCGATCTCTCCAATATGCCTTTTTGTCACATCCTTCAGCTGTTGAATTGTTGTTGGCTTGTTGGTATAGACCTTACTTTTGAGATGACCCCAAAGGAAGAAATCTAAAGGCGTCAAGTCGCACGATCGTGGTGGCCAATTGACTTCGCTGTTTCGAGAGATGATGCGCCCTGGGAACGTCTCATTGCATTTCTGTTTGAACGTCCATTTTCGTAATAGCCTTCGATAACTTTAACACGTTGTTTGATTGTTAATCCTTCCATGGTTGAAATTGCCAAAACTTAAGTTGTTAAATCTGAAAGAAAAAGAAAAAATCATTAGACACTTAAACTTAATTCGCATTTAAAATCGGTCCAAGTTATTGAAACACCCTTTATATTTACTTCTATAAATATATTTTATGTATATTGATTGTTAGCATCTGTTTTTATAAATACAACGTTTCGACCTAGTGCCCATCATCAGATCTACATTGTTTTAGTTGATATGGTTGATCTGTCGACTTTTGCGTTATTTTGTTCGTTTCTACTGAACCACTGTTATCCTACTCGATCTGAGAAATGAACTCACGGCCACTAGAGGACAGTAACACATGTTTCAATCAAATGCTATATCCACTATCCCACCGTTCGGAAAGAAATCTGTGCTGTGTTTTTCGATGCTGGCTAGAGAGTACTTAGTTGAACCAATGTGTCTAAAATAACAGCTGTAACAAACAAGCTGAGAACGCTAGTTCGAAATAAAGACGTATGTAATGTATCAGGTCTATCTATAAATATTCAGTTTTTACGCCTTTGCTGTGATATAAAGTAATCAAGAATAGTATAATAAATGTTTTGATTATTTATTATGCACAACGTAAACTGATTAACTTAAGTTTCATCTTGTTCAGAGACACGAAATTTCGAAAATCCTTTACGGTAAAACTCGCTATTCTTAGACATCGTGTAGCAAAACTAGTGTGCAGGGCCGGGTTTTCCTTTAAGATTGTATAGGCTACAGCCTAGGGTACAGTACCGGATTATCCTTTAGGTTAGTCTAAGCTACAGCCTAGAGTCCAAGCCCGGGTTATCCTTTAGGCTAGTATAGGCTGCAGCCTAGGGCACCTCGAGCTTTTATAAAGCAATGCTTTTAATTTTCTAGATGTTATAATTTCTAGATAGATTCATAAACTGAAATTATATCAATATGACAAACTTATATTTATTTTGACTTTGCAGGAAGCAAACCAAGGAAAAGAATTTTTTAGTTTGTCATTGTCTTTCAAGTAGATAACATGTTTGATTTTAGTTCAGAATGTTTAAATCTTAGACATTTTTATAAAGCGGTGATTTTAATTTTCTAGATGTTATAACGTCTAAATAGTTTGATAAACTGAAATGATGTCAATGACAAATTCGTATTTATTTTGATTGTTATAGTTTTATAATGCTGGTTATATAAAAAAAATCTGTTTTTTTTATTATGGTTATGTTGCAATGTGTGCTAATTTTGGTTTGCAACAGATAGTAAAATAGCGGCTTTTCTGAAAGAATATTTTTTATCAACAAACAAAAAATAGCTATTCTAGTTTATTTAAAGAATTTGCAATAAATTTACTTCCAGTTATGTAAATATCGCCAAAATATATCACGTGTAAAAACTATTCAAGACGGGTGCAGGCGAGTTAGAGGGTAGCTCTGCCTGAGGAGGCCCCATCATTGTATTAGCCAAGGGGCCCCCAAAATATTATAATCCATCCCTGGCAGTGTGCTAAACATCGTTTTATATCAAGAATTCATATTTTTAAAGACGCTAAAATTAAAACGCAATTAAAACATATATTTTATAGCATATGTAACATATATATCTATAACACATATATCTATTATGTAGTTTTCACTTACAATTATCTCGCCTTAGAATTATGGTGAAGTCTCTTACCACTTCCATTTGGCGAGAGACCAGTTGAGTGACGTCAGTAGAACGCAAATATTACAACTCGATTTATCGAAATCAGCCTGACCGAGTTTTCAGTAATAAATACATTGATTTTTTAAAAAATTAGTACTATGTAATTTTAGCTGAATCAGGTGAAGCTTGTCAAATTCTAAAGTTTTAACTTCATTTCATTCTTATTTCGGATTTAAAATTTGAGAAGGGAGAAATTTTACGACAAAATAAAATTGCTCCGAAAATACCTGGGCATTGCTTAATGATAAAAACTGTCGTCCTTGTTTTCCTAATAAATTTGGATGAAGTTAAAGTCGTCACGTTTGGAACTTTTTTAAATCAATTCACCTCAAGCAAGGCGATAAAGCCACTAAGATACAAGGGGCTGCTGGTAGTGAATGAGAAGGAAAAGACTTTAGAAAGAAACCAGAGCCAATCTTAAACGGGAAACAAAGGATAAACCTCTACACCAGTTCAAAAACCAGGGAGGAATGTGAACTGGATGATATACTGAAAATATATATCGACTTTTATAAACTTATCAACACTTGTAATCTATTGAAACTCTTTTAAGAAAGAGAGAAGAAAAAAGATTCTCATTGAATTCTCTTCCTCGTAAATTCAGTGCATTTTTGTTTGAAGCATTTATTTTTGGTATAAGTATTAGATATAATATTTGAATCAATTCACTCCAAGAAAGACGATAATGGCACTAAGACGCAAAAGCCTAGTGGAAGTGAAAGAGAATTAGAAGGAACCCGAAACAAGGAATAAACCTCTACTCCTGATTAAAAGACCGGGAATAAGTGTGAGCCGGGCGACAGGCGAACCTAACTTCTTCTACTGACAAGATAAATAAATAAATCGTAAATAAAATTTCACAGTTTAGGCGGACACTTTAGAAATATATAGTTGAAGTAGACTTTAGAAGGAACTGGAAACCTAATCCTAAACAGGAAACAAGGGATAAAGCTCTGCTCCTGTTCAAATGATCTGGAAGAAATGTGAACCATACGATAG
Source organism: Acanthosepion esculentum (assembly GCA_964036315.1). Lineage (NCBI taxonomy): Eukaryota > Metazoa > Mollusca > Cephalopoda > Sepiida > Sepiidae > Acanthosepion > Acanthosepion esculentum. The sequence continues at coordinate 70,915,581 of OZ038484.1, forward strand.
GCGAACATATCTACTCTTATTTAAGTAAAACAGGAAATAAAATAATAAATAAATACATAAATAGTATAAAGTTCGGAGTTTAAGCGGAGACGTTGGAAGTATAGGGTTGAAATAGAATTTGAAAGAATTGAAAACCCAATCCTAAACAAGAAACAAGAGGTAAATCTTTAGTGCTCTTCAAAAGACCGAGGATGAATGTGAAAATGTAATTGCATATATTTCAACTAGGCTTAAATTTTATATTTTTCTCTGTCATTTACAGACACACACACGCGCGTGCGCGCACAGAGATAGAGAGAGAGAGAGAGATGGATAAATTGTCGTCTAAATTACGCAAAAATTAAAATAACACTGACATCTCATTTTAATAGATATATTTACCAAAATTACACCAAATATCTTGAAATACTAAAGAGTGAATTTATTCATTAAAATCGCCATTGGCTTCAACCACGGCCTCCAGACGACTTCGGAATCTCCTGCAATACTTCTGGTCAGTCTCCTTGTTTAAGTTGGTAAATTCTGCCATAACCCTTGCCTTCAGTTCATCTTTGGTGTTACAAAGAACTGTTTTGGTCTCTCGTTCAACTGCACCCCACACATAATAATAAGGTGGAGTTGCAGTCTGGGGAGTTAGGTGGCCAGATGCAAGGGATGACGCAGTCACAGAATTTGTCTTAGAGCCATGACTGGGATCTCCTGCTTGTGTGGAGTACCCGGCTGCCAGACATAGGGTTTTCCAGTAGCCACCCTCTTGATCCAGGGCAGTACTACCTCCTCAAGGCACTTGATGTTGGCCTCCATGTTGAGTCTGAGGCCCTGTGGGAAGATGAATGGAGATAACGACATCATCACTAGAGATCACTCCAAACACCTTCATAATCACCATTAGACTCATCCAGTTCTTCCTGAATCCTCTGAACTCTCCTCAGATTGATACCTAAATGTTAGCATTGGAGCTTCTGGCATTCCAAAAATTCATGCGCGGAATTAAAAATATAAAATGGCAACAATTTACCCATCGCCCCCTTTATACAAGATTTGTCACATATTTGAGGATACTTTAATCATTACGAATGAGCAATAAATTTTTGTGCAACTATGATAATAATATATTTGAACACAAAATGTTTATTTTAAAATCGGGCATTATTTTCCGAACAACCTAATATCATTTTCCAGTGTTTCATTTCAAGGTTCATTTTCAAGGTGCGTCGTATCTTTGAATGAATAATATATTTTATTAGGAGTCACGTTGGAGCAATGGATAGCGGCTTGGATTGAGCCGAGTTCGAATTCCAGTTGAATCCATTACATTCACTTACTTACTAATACCCTTGGGGAAAGGTATGAATTTTCTTCTTCTCCGCCACCCCAGCTATGGGTAAATAGCAATACAGACTGCATTGGATGGCAACTGATCTACCACAGAAAGAAAAGGCAACCTACTGCGGGGAAAAATCTGCCTCGTCACTCATGTATCGAGAGATACATGACCACCTCAGCGTGTATCACGCATCGCATATAACTGACTGAATATATTTTTGTGCAACTATTATAATAATATATTTAAAGTATTTACATTAGTCGGACTATTGTCCTCATCTTTGTCGCCATTTTTGTCACAACGTTTCGGCCGTTGTACGCTCCGGCCTTCTTCAGGTGGTTGGAATTTCGAAACGTTGTGACAAAAATGGCGACAAAGATGAGGACAATAGTCCGACTAATGTAAATACTGTACATAATACCTCATCTCAGAAATATAGACAGACTCTAATATATTTAATATAATAAAATGTTTATTTTAAAATCGGATATTAATTTCCAAACAGTCTAATAAAGAGTGACATAAGATCGGTTCAGTGTTGTGTTCCCTACATACTGGACAAGGACCAAAACTGCACAGTACTCAAACTTTACCATAGTGACATCGGTATCTAAATATCCCTCCCTCTTTTGTGCAATGAGGAAGTTGACTCCCCAGAACTGAAATTCCCAGGAAATGCTTCCCGATAATTTAGTGAGGAAACAGATACTGCATTTTAATCCCAGCCCAAAAGCCGAGTAGTTCAGAACCCACCCATTTTCCTACGGTGGTAGTATGTGGCACAAAGTCGCTTAATATGAGAGACGGCAAAACTAACGGATTTCTCGATAACTGGGTAGCGGATTTCTGGTCACCTTCAAATCCGAACCTAAACCCGCTAGACAACAACTTGTAATGTGTTTTGGAGAAAGACATCAGCAACACCACCCACTCCAACATCAATACCCTCAAGCTGTTATCAGTGAGGAGTAGGACAAGATTAAAAGGATTTCGTGGTTAAGAGTTGCACAGCTTCTTGTGGACTTGATGAAGGTGTAATTGAATATAATGGAAGACACCTTGAATAAATTGTTCACTTTCATATTATCTCGGTATTTTATTAATAATCTTTTGTATTAGTAGGCTTAAGCGTAATAATCAAATTCCGAAGGTTGCAGCAATTTTGAAACGTTTTGTCCCCCACCCATAATACACACACACACACACACACACACACACACACACACACACACACACACACACACACACACACACACACCACATATATATATATATATGTGTGTGTGTGTGTATGTAAAAAGACAGAGAGGGCACCTCGAGTTGGTGTAGTGGTTAGCAAGCTTGTCTCGTTAGAACAATTATGACTTTCGGCCTTGTGCTACATCTAAGCTATGCTTGGAAAATTACTATATAAAGAGAAGGAGAAAGAGGTGGTGGAGAAAATAGGTGTTCTAAAAAACATGATTAACCGTGCGAAAATATTCCTTCATCGATCACATTATTTTATAGAGCAAAATAAAACAAACACTTATCAGAAATAATTTCACAAACCATGTTGTTGATGAAAAAATAAAATTGTGTTTAAAGAATCTTTTTAAAAATAACATAAATAATAAGCAATCATTGTTATATGATTAAAAATAAAGACTTCATCAAATTATTTTATTGTTTTTGATTTTTAAGTTACCTTCTTCTAGCATTTGCCTCTTTAGGCAAAGTCTAGGCCCTATAAAGCAACGGGTGATTTAAATTCAGTTTTTTGTCTCTAGACTGGTTGCCAACCAAGGCTATAGGGCCCAGTCTGTCCTGCTATTTACCCACAGCTACGGGAAGAGATGGATTCATAATCCCAAGAGCACGCAATGAACTCGACTGGAATTCAAACTCGGCTCTCCAATTTTTCAATCCACCGTAACTCCTCCTTTAGATTTATAGCAACAAGGAAAAAATCTAAACGGTTAATCTAATTCTTAGAAATAATTCGGCAACTCAAAAATCCACCCTATGTAAAAATAATTTTGTTCATGAATTCTCAACTCCAACATTAATAAAGTAGAAACAACATTAAATTACATTGGCCACACATGCACCACACTCTCTCGTAGGTTGACTTGTCATTTGTCAAAATTTAGTGCAATTCTCAACACATATCACAAATAACCAAAATAATAAGACAAATTATAATATATAATGCCAAAATATTATATATCCGTTTGTGTTTATGTGTGTGAGCGCACATCTGTTATTGTTTTCTTTAAAAATGTAATTTTATACTTTTAGACAGTTTTTTGTTTCGGACCCTAACAGGTTTCTGTCTATAAGTATGCAAATATATATAATGTGTATATGTATAAAAATGCGAAAACTGAAATAGAATATTAAAAGTTTGCGGTGTCTGTTAACTCTTTAGTGCATGAAGACGATATCTAATATGTAGAATATGTCCTTTAGTCAGTTTTCACAATGTCTTCGAAGACAAAAATTATTTCCAACATTATCTCCCTCAATATAACGGAAACGAATATAAACTAAAAATTGCCAGAGTCCTTTTTATAGTTGTTAATTTGTAAATAATCAAGAGATTGAATTTGGTTTATTACTACTTATGATGATAAGCTTCACTTTGGAAACGGGTTAAAATTAATCTTGTAATTATGATAAAAAGCATTGATAACTCTTAAAAATGGGTCAGGTTATGCAACTACGTTTATCGATAAATCTTTTCAATAATCACTTCATCAATGTTAGCAAGCAGGCAATAGTAGTAATTTTTTATATTTTAATGCCTAAAATCATTTATTAAATGAGTGATTATTTTTATAAGGGTCAAATATTTCAAATGAGCCATTTTTTACATATGAGCCATTATTTTCATACGAGACAAATAATTTAAATGAGCTATTATTTTTATATGAGCCAAATATTTTAAATAAGCCAAATAGTTTAAATGATCCATTATTTTTATATGAGCCATTATTTTTATATGCGCCAAATATTTTAAATGAGCCATTACTTTTATATGATCCAAATATCTTTGAATAGTTTATAAAAATCTGATATTCCTTAAGATGCGCTTGATGATGTCCAATAAAATATTGAACGCCAATTTCTCTCTGAATTGCTGAATTGTTGGGTTATCATTGTTTACACGGTTTACATGCAAACTATTTCCTTCATCTGTGTTGTTATCACGACGTTTTGATATTTGTGCACTCCAGCCTACATCAGGTGTATGTCGGTCTCTGCAGATTACCCGGATCAACATACACCTGCACGAAGGCACAAAGCCGGAACGTTGTGATCACAACAACAAAGATGAGGACAATAGTCCGCATGTAAATAATGGAAAATAATCGAAAGCCAAATTACGAAGGTTTACCCCCATATAGCATTGAAACATTGAATTCCTGTCCGATCATTGAAGTTAAATAACGTTGAGCCTGGTCAGTACCTAAATGGGTGACCGCTTGCAAATACCAATTGCTGTAATGGTAGTCAGCATTTTAACAATATCGGACCATCCCAAGAAAAATTGGTAAGTTGAAGAATCTCGATAAATGGGTTGCACATGAATGTCAAAGAGTTCGACGATTTGAAATGTGTTCGATGCTGCATCTGCGAAGTTCGAATGATCCAATTCTTGATCGAAGTGTGACTTGTGATAAGAAAGAGATCCTTTATGACAATCGTAAACGATCAGCTCAATGGGTTGATCATGGTGCAGGACGCAAACACTTTCCAAAACCGAAATTGAGGTTTGCGGCGGCATCGCGTTGAAAGACCGGTCCCCGCCCGATCACCTAAGTTAAGCAACATTAACCGCTTCAGAGTATTATATGCTATAAGCTTGGATGTGCGTCTGGTTTAATGGATAATGGCTCGGAGGCGATTTCTAATTCCCGCTTTATTTGTTATATTCCTTTACGTGCAAATACCTTTGTGAAAGGTATGAATCTGCATCTTCTCCCGCCGGCTATAAGTTAATTCGTAAGGATTGTATCATTAAACTGTTAACTTCCCCCACCGCCTCAAAAAATTCTTACAATCTAAAAATATTTTCTAGTTTTAAATAACCTACAAAGGGTTGATAAGCGGTAGAAAAGGAAAGAATCAAAAAAATATCAACAACAAAATTGTACTAACTGAAGATTATGGTGAGTGTTTAGTGGTATGCCATTGGTGTTGTCCATGACAAAATTTCTTGAATCTAACCAGGGAATCACTGCCGAAGTTTACTGTCAGAAACTGGATTAAATGCACATTCAGTTAAGTAAAATACGACCGGCACTGGTTAATCGACGAAGTTCAGTTCTTTTCCATGACACAGGATGAAAATGCAGCAGATTGCCGACATGGTTCCCGAGACTTTGCTATAGCACAGATCTCTCGCCCACTGACTACCAGTTTTCAAGCAACTTGAGAAGTTTTTAAGCCAAACGACATTTTGTTTCCAAGAAGATGAGTTTTATCGTAAACACATAAATAATCTTGTAACTCGATGGCAGAAACGTACAAATATTCAAGGTTCCTATTATCACTGATTTAAATATTGTTTAAATACATTAAATCAAGAATAAAAATTGATTCTAAAATCGGACATTATTTTCCGAACAAACCTGATACCACCCAGAGTAGTTGGGTAAATCTATTAATTTTCTCTCACACAAGTTACATAGAATATCTGAGGTTCATATGCGGTAACCCATATAATGTTTAAGTTCAGTGCTGCTTAACTTCGCTGACCAATATCTTTGGCGTTCTGTGTTTAAAATATAAAAATCTAGAAATGAAACCTGTTCTACATTGATTAATTTGTTTTTTACAGCTTATCAACCCTTTGCAAGTCATTTCAAGCCAGAAAATAGATCTTTGTAGATAATAAAGATCATACTAATTAACGCATAACTAGGTGGAGAAGAGATGGAATCATGCCTTTCCCAAGAGCATTTGCTTATAAATGAATATAAAGAACCCAACTGGAAGTGGAACTCGGCTCTCCGATTTCCAATTCCGAGACGTTATCAATTAAACCACACGCACATCCAAAGTTACAGCGTCCTGGGTATGATGATAAACTAAATCCGCGTCCTGGGTAAGACAATAAACTACATCCGCGTCCTGGGTAAGACGATAAACTACATCCGCGTCCTGGGTAAGACAATAAACTACATCCGGGTCCTGGGTATGACGATAAACTGCATCCGCGTCCTGGGTAAGACGATAAACTACGTCCAACAGCAAGGCCTCTGATAATACGTTTTCGAAAAAATAATGTTGCCAGCTGTACGTTTTTGAAAAAAAAATATTACCAGCTATACGTTTTTAAAAAAATAATATTACCAGCTATATGTTTTTGAAAAATAATATTACCAGCTATACGTTTTTGAAAAAAATATTAAATAAGGAGGAAAAAGAGAAAAGAATATACGTTTTTGAAAAAATAATATTACCAGCTATACATTTTTGAGAAAAAAATTTTAACAGAAATGGATTTTTGACATAACAAAAATATTACAAGGAAAAAAAAAGTTGACGGCATTAAATGACCCATTGAGGTTAATATGCCGTAAAACAAAACAAACCAAACCAAAGTTACAGCAGCTGGTATTCCCAAGCAGTCACCCATCTAGATACTGACCAGGATCAACGTTGCTTAACTTTGGCGATCGCTCTAAAGTGATAGCTGTTTATCGATCTATTTATTGAGCAAATATTATAAATATCTTACTTCTTGTAATTAATACGTCTGTCTAGCTCTTAACCTGCCAATCTCTCTACCTTTCTAAACAATCGGCCATTTAGAGATCGATTTATCCAATCATATTGCAAGAACTCTTTGTCTCGCTTTTCATATATACCCAACTATCGTCCTGGGTATGACGATAAACTTCATCCGGCAGCAAGGCCTCTAATCGGGAGATTGGCGGTTTTGAGGAGCGTGGAACCATCTCTTAATTGCTGTTGTTCCCAGGTCCACTTTAACCCGGGATGGTAGCACCAGTTAGTGTCCCAGCTATGGGAAAATAGTTGACCCCCAAACTGGAGCCAAACTCTATGAAAGTAGAAAAATAAATTTATGTCGGGAAAATACCAGCAATGCATTTTCATAGTTAATAAATTACGAACATTAAATTGTTGAAGAAAAAAATACCTGCAATATATTTTTGTATAAAAAAATAAAGTAAAATTTACCAGCAACACATTTCATTAAATGTCCCATAAGTTGATAGCCGCTAAACGAACACACAAAATTTGAATGCCCCAGTAACGTAAGAGTTATCGTCCCTGAAAGTGGAATTAGCTATCCTATTTCAAATTCAGACTCTATCTCGGACATTTAGTTTCGCACTAATGCCCTCAGGAAAGGCATGAATCCCTCACATTCATTTCCTAAGAAATCATGGTAATGCTTAGATAATAAAGAAAAGGAATCTGTGGACTCCCGACATTCTGATAGGACGTGCAATTAAAAAAAAGAAATATTCCAAATGGCTGCATATAATTTGTAATCTATATCTATAAAACAGATAGTCTATGCGTCTCTCTGTGTGCTGTTCTGTGTGTGTGTGTGTGTGTGTGTGTGTGTATGTGTGTGTGTGTGTGTGTGTGTGTGTGTGTGTGTGTGTGTGTTTGCTATTTATGCACATCCACATTTCTTGACAGATTTCGATGAAATTATACGTACATGTTGCAAATTTACTATTAAATGTCAAGACCAACTTTTTAATCACCAGCACCCCCGGGTTTGGCAGAGAAATTGATAAAACTGAAGGTGGGTACTACTTCTTACAAAAACCAAGGCAAAGTTAAACGCAAACAATATTTTTACTGGATGAGCTAATGTTCTTTGCACTTAATGCAACACTTAGCTCATGTTACTATGTAGAGTGCTCGATAGTTTTCCTGCGACAGTTGCTTCACGCAAAAAATTGCAAAAATCTGTGAAAAAATCGGGCTTTTCATACTACTTAGAATAAAAACTTGAATAGCTTCATTTTTTTAACCGGTTTTATTCAAACATGGACACAGGAGGAGGGGCATGTTTGGCAGCCATGTACACCCGGGCAGCGCCTGGCTACCTCGGCTCGTTTATATATTAAAGGAAGATATGATGAATTTGCCACAGTGTCTGCGTGTGACTGCGCATGCGCGTATGTAATGTGTATGCGCATGTCTGAGTTCATGCGTGACTCACATGTGTTTGTGCTATTCCATGTATACAGACGCACACGTGCACGTGCAATGTGACTGAGTTTGAAATAAGACATTGGAATAATACATTTCCATCCCACTCAGTCTGGACAACATCTAACATAGGTTGAGCAATAAAATCATGAATTTGGAGATAAAATCAGATAATCATAAGAGTTTATTGAATTTTTTCTGAAATTATAAATAAAATTATTTTGCAAATATTTTTTTTAATTTATAGAACTATTTTAGGCATGTACTCGAACTAAAATATACATACACACACACAAACATACATACGCACGATTTGAATGGAATTTATTTGCTTATAATCAATTCGTACCAAACAAGGTGATAACGCCACTAAGACGCAAGGGGCTATTGGAAATAAAAGAGAAGGAAAAGACTTTAGAGGGAACCGGAAATTCAATAATAGGATAAATGTCATAGTTTAGACGGAGACGTTAGAAGCATAGAGTTGAAGCTGAATTTAGAAGGGACCGAACACCCAATCCCGACACAAGAATCAAGGGATAAACCTCTACTCCTGTTCAAAAGACTGGGGAGGACTGTGTCCGCTTCACACACCTCTCCAGAATTTAAATGTGGGTGAATTTTCCTTTCAGTCTGGTAATAGGGAAATAAAATAAGCTGAAATGTGCAGTTTCAAATAAATTTTTATGGCTTCTTCTGCATTTAAACGGGATATATTTTCTAATATATGTCATATTTTAAATGGAATTGAAATTTAGATTTGAAATTTGATCATCGTGCCGTCAGAGAAGTGACAGGTACCGAACTATTTTTTATTTGCTTCAAATGCAATATCCAAAAGATTATTATTTCTGTGCGTTTTGCGTCAAAACAAACACAAAATGAAAAAAATAAAAACACTGTTGGGGAAGGAACAGTGGCTAAATTGTTTTAATATTATTTATCTTGTTCTTTCCGACAGAAGGCATCCGATTTTAAACACATCCTGATGCAGGCAGCGGATGTTTATCAGCGGTGAAAAATAGAAACAGACGCAATAAATGCCGATGCTGAGGCTTCAGAATAAATATCTGAAATTCAACCGAAATTAATAAGTTTTGTTTTCGCTCTTTTTGGATGCCTGCTTGTTTCCAGGTACGTCTAATTGCCTTGGATTGCATCTTGGCAAACAGACTATGGTATTATCTACATTATCGCTTTCTTGCTTTACTATTTTTCTTAATCTCACATTCTTTCTTTTCTCTTTCTTTTCCTTTTTTCTTTTCTTTTTCGTTCTCTTTTTCTTTTTTATTTCTTTTCGATTTCTTTGTCCCTTAATTTCTTTCTTTTTTCATTTATTTTTCATTATATTTTCCTACTTTAATTTTTCTTTCTTGTTTTCTTTCTTTTCATTTTCTTTCTTTCTCTTTTAGTTTTATTTTTTCTCGTTCTTTTTTTTTCATTTATCATTATTTTCTGTGTTTTCTGTTCTTTCATATTTTTTCATTTTTTCTTTTAATTTTTCATTCTTTCTTTTTTCTTTCTTCCTCTTTTTCTCTTTTGTTTCTTTTCTCTTTTTCCTCCTTATTTTCTTTTATCTTTCTTTCATTTTGCTTTATTGTTTCTTTCATTTAAATTTCTTTATTCTTTTTCTTTTCTTTACCTTTCTATTTTCTTTTTCGTTCTCTTTTCTTTTTCTTTTTTTTTTACTCGTTCTTTCTTTTATTTCTTTTTCCTTTTTTCTTTATTTCTCTTCTCTTGCTTTTTCATTCTTTTTTACTCTGTTATTACTATCACATTCTGTTCTTAGACGATCTGATTTTATAATTAAATTCATTCATTCTTCATTTTGACAGATAGAAATGATACTATCTTCTTTCTTTGACTTTTCTTTCAATTTTTCTTTCTTTCATTCATTATGCCATTGGCAGCAGGACAGAAGATTCTTTTACTGTTTCCAAAAGAACTTTGCCTGAATATTGTTTGTTTTTCTTTTCTCACATGCTTTTCTTTTCTATTGGGTAGATATCTGGAGAGTCTGGGTGCCATTCAATTAATTTGGCGTTTTGAATCCTTTTTTGCCAAGTGGGGGTCGTTGTTAGCTTTGTAGAATATGAAAGACCGTTGATTTCTTGTCCATTTATTTTGATGCTAACATCAAATCTTCATTTATCTATCATTTATTACCTACAAAAATAATCCAAAACATTAATCCATTTCCTCGCTCCTATCTTTTAACAAGGTTTTTTTTATGTGGAGTGAAATGGCCTTATGCAAAGTAAGAACAGAACAGTCCAACAAACAGAATTGACAAATTTTGCTATAATTAATAACAAGGCAAAAAATAATATAAAGCAAGCAAACAATATATGCAAGGTAAATTAACAGTAATAAGGTAAAACATCAGTAATATGGCAAAAAGTTCATAAACTAAGAATTACAAGTTCGGTCAAGCGAATGTAGCGTTCTGACATCAAGCCGAGAGATACCGGGATTGAGTTAGATGAAACAGAGAACCGGTCTATTTTATTGGCTATGAAAAAAACCATCATGCATTTGCGTGCTTCTGCCTATAAATTGGAGAAGGGCAAGTGTTTCGTAGTCATCCCGGGTAATATTGGAACCAACATTCTATTTATTTCTATAATAATCCCAACCACGAGTCAATCAGGTCCATCCAATGTAGCTTTACAATCATCATTAAAAATGACATTTGAAAAATCTGATTTCATATTATTTATTTGCTCAAATTAATCATTTCTATTTGCAATATTTACTTCAAGGTGGTCGTTTGGTTGCTCTCATGCCTTTAGGCAATATTCTAAATATTCTGCAGTTGTTCTGTTTATATTTGCAAGAGGCGCTCAATCAAATATTTTCCTGTTGATTAACCCTTTCCTTTGTCTTGGATCACTTTTGCGATATTCTTAAAAAGAATATTTTATGTTCTTCTTTTGCCAATATTTTTCAGGCTTTTTTTTGTTGCTATTCTGCAATCTTTGTCGAACTACTTTGCATACCAATCTTTATACATCTGAAATTAAAAAATACATATAAATAACAATGCTATTATATAGATTAATCTAAAATATGATGAGTAAGCTTCGAGTAACGCAATAAAATTTAACGCAACTATATAAATTACTGCAAAAATGTCTCCTAAGAATCTATCACAATTATCTTCTATCTTTCTATCTATATCAGTCTGTTAATATCTATGTCTATTCTCACCTATCTATCTATCTATCTATCTATCTATATATATATATATATATATATATATATATATATATATATATATATTCTCATCTATCTTTTTCAGACCGTTAATATCTATCTCAGGATTCTTCTATCTATCTATCTATCTATCTGTAGAAGATAAGATATATAAACCTATTTGTGGAAGGACAAAATGTTAATATGTATCAATCTATGTCTATTCTTATCTATCTATCGATTTATTTTTCTATATATTTCTGTCCGTTAATATCTATCTCAGTCTGTTTATATGTATCTATCTAGGTCTATTCTTATCTATCTATCTATCTATCTATCTATCTATCTATCTATCTATCTATTATGGTCCAGGTTAGGACCAAGGAAGAACAACACGAACACAAGAGTAGAAATAACGAAGATATATTACACGGAAGATGTGGAAGGTGGTTGTATCACTGCCAGTCTGGTTTGGAGTGAACTACTATCGGCTCGACTCGATTCCTCCCTCTCTCTTGAGAGGCGTAGTATACATAGTGTTAGGAAGAGTTAATTCTGAAGTTATAGGTAAGGGCCCATAACACTATCTATCTATCTATCTACAGAAGATATGATATATAAATCTATCAGTGGAATGATAAAATGTTAGGACGAATGATAAAATGAAAAAGAAAGATTCCAACTCCTTTTGACTCTAGAAGGGACTTCTTCAGGCTAACAATGATTTCATGGATTCGATATATATATATATATATATATATATATATATATATATATATATATATATATATATATATATATATATATATTCATACATGTTTCATTAAATAATATAGATAAGTGTTGTCTATATATTTTATGTAAGTTCTTTTCATATCGTCTGATAAGCTTAATAACATTATCATTAAACAATCAAAGAAAATCACAATATTGATACATATTTTTTAATCCAATCTAAGCTTTCGGCTTACATAAGCCATTATCAAAGATGACAATTACACAATATATTAAGCAATACACGAACAAGAAATTGATGATAGTCTGTTTTTGTTTACATGGATGATTTCCAAGCAACGATAAACACGAAAATCGCACAACAGCTCATGACGTCATATATATATATATATATATATATATATATATATATATATATATATATATATATATATATATATATATTATGGCGATAAAGGTATTCAGCTTAATATTACTAGACATATTAAAACGCGCGAAGCAACCGGTTTCGCTCCCGCTCATCAGGCTTGCAACGGGAGATTTTAATTTAAAAAACAGAAAATGTACACTAAAAAGAATTGTGTAGGGAAAAAAAAAAAAAAATTAAAAAAAAAATGAGCAAAAGGAGCTAGAGGCAAATGACAGCGAGCCCCAACAAACACTCACGTTGTTTACACAAGGAAGATTTGCGGGACCCGATGTAAAGTGCCTCCAGCACCTTCAGGTGAAATAAAGAGTGTGACCGGGACAATACGGTGAATACGGTAGCTATATATATATATATATATATATATATATATATATATATATATATATATATATATATATATATATATATAGTAGGGCAGAGAGAGGTAGAGGTATAAGATAAAAATCGAAAACACCGTCTACAAGTTTAAATCAAAAACCTTAAAGATGCAGAAAATTTTAGATTTTTAAATTTAAAACTCAGCATTTCTGTATATCGTTCTGGTTTTCTCAACTCTTCACTTTACTTGTTTGTACCTTTATCCCTCTTCCTCTCTCCCCCCTCTCTCTCTTATATCTGTCATTCTCTCCCGCTCTAATATATATATATATATATATATATATATCAGTATTTGTTTAAATAATTATCAGTTCTTTGTAAACATTTCTCTCACACTTTTTCCTTCTTTCTCACTCCTTTATGCTTTCTCACTTACTCTCCCTTCCTCGCTGTCATTCTCTCTTTTCCTCTCTCGCTCACCCGATCTCCCGCTCTCTATTTTCCTCTTTCTCCTTCCCCCTCTCTCCTCTCTCTCTCTCTCTCTCACTATCTCTCTGTCTATTTCTCTCTCTTGGTCTCTTCGCTCACTATCTTTCGCTTTCTCTTTTTCTTTCTTTCTCCCGCTCACTTTCTTTCTCTCCCTTTCCCTCTCTCTCTCTCTCTCTCTCTCTCTCTCTCTCTTTCTCTCGCTTCTTCTCTCCCACAAAAAGATTGAGTATAAATAGTTCAGTCAAGGTTATTGAAAGAAATCCCACAAATGCTGTCCATCTTTTATTGTGTGGTGTGATGATAATGGTGGTCAAGATGGCCGATGGCTGCTAGTCAGTAGGATGAACGGAAGCGAATCCTGAAGGATGATGGGTGTAACCAGACAAATTAGTTTACTTTCGATCAATTTTAAAATATAAAGAATTAAGTAATCCCGAAAATATGTTAATGAACAATCTCAATATGATTTGCTTAATATAGCACAGTCTATCTATCTATCTATCTATCTATCTATCTATCTATCTATCTATCTATCTATCTACCTATCTATCTATCTACAAAAGATATGACACATAAATCTGTCAGTGGAATGTCAAAATGTTACGACGAATGAAAGAAATAGAAAAGAAAATCTCCGACGCGTTTTTGCTCTAGAAGATTATTCTTCAGGCTAATAATGCTTTCATCGATAGATTTAGTCTTTTATGCATGCATGCATACATACATACATCCATACATACATATATACATGCATACACACAAACACACACACACATAATGTTTATTTAAAAATTATAACATATTTATTTAAAAATTGTAACATAAGTATGTTATAATATGATTACAAAAATAGCCATTTTGTTTCAACACTTCTGGTTTCTTGACAAGTGATGGTGTTGCAAGTAAAATAAAGAGTTTTTTAAAGAGTTCAAAACCAACCACTACCCCCACTGGGGGAAACATTTTTACTTAAGATGTAATGACCAATCAAAGGACCCTGGATACAATTTATTAATGCTTTAAGATTAATATTAGATGATATAGGAAATCAGAATAACTAATTAATCTCCAATTTATTATGTAATTAAAAAATAAAAGTTACGAATATTAAACTCCAAATATAACCATGCATCAAGTTTAGAAACTAACAAAATTATTCAAAGAAAAAAACGTAGAAAATATGTTTAAATTTTCATATATTGTTCTTTGTAATCTGTTAAATTTTTCGAACATCACGCTGCAAGATAATTGGCAAATGTTTGTTTAAAATAAATTTTGACGAAAAATATTGACCCTGAAGATGAACAATGATGTTTGAAAGCGCTAGGTCATCGTATGGACAATACATATTTCGAAATCATTTTCAAATAAAAAGTCTCATTAGAGAATATGAGAAAATTCAAAGGAAAATATGCAAGACTATGTTGTCTTTAACATTCAATACTACATGTTTAATATATATTTATATATATATATATATATATATATATATATATATATATATATATATATATATATATATATATATATGCCCTTCTCTCTCTCCTTATGTATCTATTTATTTACATATATGTTTGTGTTTCTTATTGCCATAAATGTTCTAGACATGTAAACTTCAGTGAAATTAATGTTTACCAACCTAGATCGTTGACAATCTTATTAACAAAATTAACGTAATTGGTTTTTGCCTGTAAGCACTTGCCTAGCCTTGATGATGAATCCTAACTATGTAACGTAGTTTCCAAGTAAAATAGGGAATGCAGGTTTGATTTCTACCGTGACATACATTTCTTTAATAAGATTGGCGATGATCTGGACCCGTAGACGTTAATCTCATTGTTCGTATGCAAACAGCGACGTCTACTCAAACAATTGTATCCCCAAAATTAGTCTCCATCGTAATAATATAATTGCGTTTGTACCCCCACCCACCTTCGTTAGTTTGCTCGATCATTACGCCCTGCCAATTCCTAAGAAATAATGGACTCTTCCGTTTTGATCACGTGGAAAGATGAGAAATATACCAGATGATACAATATCATGACAGAAGTGTTTAACGGTGAAAAGGGCAAAGTTGTCTATTTCAAATCTTTCCATCCCTACCCACTTCTTAACGTAAAGCCTTAAAATAAAGTCTTTACTGCCTTTCCACTCGATCTAAACGGAATAGTTTTCAATGAAAACCATTTTAACCGCTGATCTGAGAAAACGGTTGTATATCGATTACAGTTTAGATATTTCTGAATGTGTTAGATGTCACACGTGACATCCACATGAGAGCTTTAATATAGTATAAAAGCAAATTAACTATTGCTGTTAAATATTAATATAAAAATGTCATCTTCTAGAGGTTATTGTTCGTCTTTAATCGTGTAAAATTCAATATTTTCAGAAATTATGCATGAAACATTTCGAATAAATTCAATTTGCATTGAAATTAAATCAACGATATCACTTTTTTCCCAGGTAATATCGTTTTGTTTCGTTTAATACGTCAAATATTTCTTTTTATGCTATTGTTTCACCCAAAGAGCCACTCAAGGTAGAGCGTTGTTTTATGGGTGTAAAAATTGTAAATTACAAGCTTATGTAGAATAGATTACGGTTGACCCTAAATTTGACGCATTACAGTGTCCAGGGAAGCATCCTCTTGGGAGTTTGCTTCACAAAATAATCATCTTGATACCCGGATGGAATTAACATAATACGAAGGAAATGAGACTGTGTACATGATATGCAGTGTTTTTGCTGAAAAGGTTTCAAGTCGGGGATTTAGGAAATGTAGCAGTAGTAAATCTTTCGCAGCTAAATCTGTCTTAGACATTCATAAATGTTTTCCATTCGTCCATGCACTGAATGCTGCTGGATCAAGTTTGGTACTTCTATGATGTATTTAGAGATTCTTGATCAAATACAAAGAACAATCTGCAAGGTTATTGGTTATGATCTGGCATCCCGGCTTCAGCCACTTACCCACCGCCGTAACGTGGCTTCACTGTGACTTATCTATGAATATTTTCATGGTAATTGTTCTGATGCGCTTTACTCTTTGGTACCTAGACTTTAAGAATTTAAGCGCAGTATTAGATTGGTGACAAGATCTAATCAATTTACAGTTGAAATGGTTAGATATAACCGTAAGTTCTATGCCAACAGTATCTTCTATCACACTTCTCGGTTGTGGAACTCTCTTTCGGCTTCTTGCTTCCCATTCAACTTTGATCATTAAAAATGTAAATGCAATGTTACCTTCTGTCTTCTTAATTCTTGTTCTTTTATTGTTCTCTCCCCTTAATAATGTTTTTCTCCTATTCTCCCACATTCCGCAACTCCTTGCGTCTTAGTGGAGTTATTATATCGATTCAGTTGAAATGATTAAAAAAAAAAGATGTTTTATGTCTTTTTACTATTATAAATCTATGCAGTTTCTTTTGATGCAAAGTCTATGAAAATCATGAAAATTATCAAAATATTCATTTTGAAGCTACTAAAAGATATGATATTATGGTGTAGTTTTCTGATTTTCATTCTGCAAATGTTTGGTGCTGATTTCTTGATATTTCCTTTAAAATGTTTATCACCTTAAAAATCGATTATCACTTTTGACTTTCGGACGTTTTCGAAAACATTTTTAAAAGTGTGCCGACGAACTAATTCAATTGAAGTCTTCAGGTATCAAACGGATTGAATTCAAATTATTGAATTAATAAAATATGGTAGACAATCACAGCAACTGGACACTAGTGACAAAACTACATTTCGAGGTGGGGGCTGGAAGTTTGAAGAGATATGGGGGAGCCTTCGGGATAGATTCGACGATTCAACTGCCAAAATGTAGGCTAGGAATAGATTCTGGTGAGCTCAATGAGAGGTCCGAGAGCTGAAGCCCTAAAGAAAATTTTGAAATTTGACAAATTAGAGGGGAATTTGGGGGCTATATGAAATGGGCATTAGTCCATATTCTAAGACCAACATTAGCTACTTTAACACATTGACTTATGATTCTGTGACAAAAAATGGCATTATTTTAATAATAAACACTTAAAAAACATGGATTTTGTTAAGAAATTTCACACATTCAAAACAGTTGGTTCAGGGGCCCCTCTGGGATTACGGATTCTAGAGCTTAATCATTATTTTCATAATAGATCTACCATTGCTGAACACTTTGGTCTGGTTGCCGTAAAAGTTATTGATGTACTATTTTTTTTTTAGTGTTGGTGCCACTTAGTTTATGTAAGTATCATTTTATCTGGTTATAGATAATGCAGTCGTGAAATTTATTTGAACCAAGGTCTGTTTTATATGCTTGAGTTTACTAAAACCTATCTTTTGGGAAGAGAAGGATGTTACGGGTTATCTATTTAGGAGTTTTTTCTTTCATACTACTGCTATATTATATCTTTGTGGGCATTCAGTACTATATTTTAAAACCCAGGGGTCTTATTAATGTATATATATATATATATATATATATATATATATATATATATATCTGTGTGTGTGTGTGTGTGTAATTAGTTCGATTGATGTGACTTTGTCACAAACAAACTCACATCAATCCAACTAAATATTTTATCTCTATCACTGATGTTGAGCGCTTTCCAATAAGTACCTCGCATATATAAATAATATATATATAAATTGCATATATATATATATATATATATATGTATATATATATATAGTGATAATATTAGTGGTAAATATACGCATACATATGCAATTATATATCTAAAATATATAAATATATATATATACATACATACGTATACATACATATATATACGTATAAAAAATAATTACAAGTAGAACTCAATGTCCAGGACAGAGTAAAGCTTAAAAAGGCTTAAACACTAATATTCCATGGAATATTAGGGTTTAAGCCTTTTTATTATATATATATATATATATATATATATATATATATATATATATATATATATACATACAGATTTCACATATATATATGCATATATATATATATATATATATATATATATATATATATATATATATATATATATATGTGTGTGTGTGTGTATGCGAATAAAGAGGAAAATATTCGTTAGGTAGTTGAAAGTTCAAAAGGTGTCATAATTCAAAGTCTGGTAATCAAAAGACAGCGAGTAATATTCAAGAAATATATTCTCCACGTGTTTTGACTGACCATTCAACAATTCAGTAGGATTTCTACTTTTCTTTTTATTCAGTTTGTTGCTTTACAGATACACTCTATCTAAAATAATTATATATATATATATATATATATATATATATATATATATATATATATATATATATATATATATATATATATATAAGCAGATGTTAGCTGAATTGAATCTGAAATCTGTGACAACGTCGAATAAATCAAAGGTAGACGTAGCTGAAAAGAAAGTCATATTGAAGAAATGATTTATCAAAAGATCATTCGATTGTTACTAGAGGTTACAAAGCCGGTCAGCTTTCATTGCTTCTTCCCACAACTCGTTAGCGGTCATATGACTTTGACTAAATAAAACAAGATTCTAAAGATGAAAAAAGAAAGTAAGTTGTCATGGAACAAAAGAGGAAGAGAAAGAAATATGCAAGATCTACGGGTCACCGAAATCTTGAAAATATGTCGTTCAAACGAGGCCAGTAATGAAAAAAGGAAATAAAATGGCAGTTCTTAGGAAGAGAAGATTTTACAGGTATTCAAATTAAAAGATTATTCAGAGCTGGGGAAACACTACGTAGCTCTTTAGTTTCTAAAGGGAGAGATATCAGCTAGAAATCAGCATTTTAAATATTAAGGGATATTGAAAAGTGAGAATCGATATTAAAGGAGAAATTATTGCAGATAGATAGATAGATAGATTGATAGATAGATATGAATAGACTGAGATAGATATGAACAGACTGGGATAGATAGATAGATAGATAGATAGATAGATAGATAGATAGATAGATAGATAGATAGATAATTATGAAAGTGGCTGCAACCGATAACATTCAGATTCTAAAATAAACTGAAAGAAAGAAAGAAAACCCCATACCCTACGATTTTCTGCTTCATAATTCAACATGTTTAGATGATGGTTTCAGTGACTGAGAAAAACAGGTGATTTTTTCAAATGTTTTCACAGATTTTCATGCGTCATGTGCCGATTTTACTAGACTCGTCTGACCACAATAACCGACCTTTATTTCATGAGAAGTTATTGCTTCTCAGAGTGTAAATATAACGTCTTACAAACAAACAATATTCCAGTGAGTCACTTCGACTTTCGAAAAAGAATTATCAGTGTGTAGACATCAAAAAATATTAGAAACTTCAAGTTGTTATTTTACACGCGAAGACACTTATAAAGACATGGTAACTGTCTAAATGGGTGACCCCTTGTGAATACCAGGTGCTGGGCGGGTGGTGTAATGGATAATGGCACGGAATTGAAAATTGGAGAATTTAGTTCCAATTACAGTCGCGTTCGTTATATTCACTTACACGCAAATACTCTTGGGAGAGGGATGAATTTACTTCGTCTGCTCCCCCCCCCAGCTGTGGGTTAAGTAGTAGGACATTTATCAGTAAATAATGAAATGTTTCTTTGATAATTCAGATACGATTTCCAATGTCCCTGGTTACTGCATTGGTGGTGCTTTGTTTCAACATAAATGCGGTTAAACCATTCTTATTCGTTCTTCGTACAAACTTGAGCGGCGACAATGTTAGTTCAAATTGATCACAGAACAGGGGTAGTTTCGTCCGCCACATCAAACTACTAGAAAACCAAAATATTAACCTAAAATTTCGAGTCATTTTCATACAAATGTCACGTGAGGAGCGAAACCCGTTTAGAATTGAATAAACTATCAACACTATACAACCGCTTTCTCAAATCAAGGATTAAAAATGGCTTCGAAATAGGCATATACTAGCAGTATAACCCGTCTTTGACTGGGTCTTTCATTACTGAGAATTTTTGCCGTTCAATTGGAGCAGCTTAAGTTTACAGTCAGCCCACTCGAAAATCAATATTAATAACAAAAATTGGGTGCAACTGAGGCACATCCCCAGATGGAGGGTTAACAATTTGAATGAGGGGTTAGCCCTGAAAAGGGAACTGTATAATAATAAATAATATTATTGTAATAATTTAAACTATTTATTTTTTAATAAAGTTTTTATGAAAGATATATATTCAAGAACACATAGTAAATAGATAGATAGATAGATAGATAGATAGATAGATAGATAGATAGATAGATAGATAGATAGATAGATAGATATAACAGGGCGATGATCGCTTCCGCAGTCGGAACGTTTAGTTTGAATATGTGTGTCCGTACAAAAATGAAAACTGATGTTATATGATGCATATAGTGCATATACTCGACTAGAGTGCAAGTTTTTATGATCAGTTTTTTACGCAAAAAAATAGTGTCGCACTATACACAGGTAATTTTTTTTAAAGGTTTAAAATCATGCATTTTCGGTGAACGGTTGCACTATATACGGGTACATTTTTTTCTAAAGGGGTTAAAATCCATGCAAAAATTTCAGGGGTCGCACTATACATGAAATTTATTATACACGGTTTTATACGATACAAGTTGCACAAAAACAGCAATCTATTCCCAACAGGACAAAATATTAATTCGTTTTTTACGGCTTAGCAACACTTTACAGGTTAAAGTCAGAAAATATTTTTTATTTGTAAGAATTTGGGGGGGGATAATAGTTGTTTAGTGATGCAAATATTACTAATTAACCCATAGCTCGGGGAATATGTGGATTCATACCTTTCCCAAGAGTATTTGCGCTCAACTGAACATAAAGAACCCAACAGGAATTGGAACACGGCTCTCTGATTAAAAATTCTGAGTCGTTATCCGTTATACTACACGTAGAAGCTTATAGTACCCATCTAGGTACTGACCAGGCTCGACTTTACTTAACGTCGGTGATCGTACAGGAACGCTATCTAACCGTAAACCTTGCTTATCTTTAGAAAGGCATTTTTCGCTATTCCTATTGGCCTTCAGATTTTTGTATCACATTCTTTGACGTCTATTAAAATACTTCCCAGATAATTATGTTCGATTTTCCATGACTCCACATTAATTTTGTGTACGAGGGAAGTGCTGAAAAGTTGATAGCTTTTCGTCACACAATCGTATATACAGTAAAAGTGAAAAACAAGAATGAATGCGCGTGTGGCCATATTTGTTTTAAGGATTGGTCCACTCACCATCAACTGTTTGGAATGTAACTTAAGAGAACGAAAGAAGTTTAAGGAAAATTGGGTTAGGTAAACATGTTGACTAAATGACGCCAATATCACAGATTTTTTTTTTTTTTTTTTTTGACCACACTGAGGAGCTGGGTGGTGTATATTAAATGTCATAGGAAGAAAAGAAAATCATAAAAAAACTGGTATTTATTGAAATTTGTTTGCGGTTGGTATGTTTGCACAATACAACCTGCCATCCAAACAAGTAATGGGGTATACTATTTACTGTTTATGATATGTCAAGAATTTCCGTTGGCATGTGAATATATGATGCGTTAATTTATGCGTTAAATATTCAGTATAATTCTGTGCATTTAACAAGATCTAAGCAAGTATTACGTTATTTAAAGGGAACTAAGAATCAGTGCCTAGTATTTCGACAATCAAAAAACCCACTACAACTGGAAGGATTTTGTGATGCTGATTGGGAAAATTCACCAGATCGTAAAAGTATCACAGGATATTGCTTTAGATTGGCAAAAGATAATCCAATAATTAGCTGGAAATCTAAGAAACAGGGGATGATTTCTCTTTCGACCTGCAAAGCAGAATACGTTGCATTGTCGCAAGCAACACAAGAGGCTATTTTTCTTAAATCACTAATAAAAACTATTAAAACACTAATAATAAGTGAGCCTATAACTATTTACTGTGATAATCAGGCCAGTATTGCTTTGGCTAAAAATCCAATGATACATCAAAGATCAAAGCATATTGATATTAAATATCAATTTGTTGGGGATCAGGTACAAAAGAAAACAGTACAAATTGAATATATTCAATCGGAAAATGACGTATCGGATTTGTTTACAAAGCCATTTACAAAATTGAAATTACGAGCTTTCATTCCTCTCATATTTGGTACTGACTTATAAGGTTCTCTTTTAGCCCTGGGTAGGACGTAAAACTGCACCCATTAGTTACTGTCCTAAAGTCCTGGGTAGGACGCAAAATTGCATGTAATTTTTTAACATCCGAACTATTACATCGACTGCCAACCATTTGGTTGATATCTGGCTGTAACTTGCAGACGAAGTCATCGGACGAGTCGCTCATTATCATGCGATGGCGTATCTTCTCGACATTGAACTCGTCCACAAATGAGTAGAGGGGAAGTTGCTGGTTTCCTGCAGTGGTATAGAATCCCACCGTGGAGAAGCGGGGGTGGGGGCTCCAAGACACTTGTGCAGGTAATTGTTAATGCACTGTTGCGTCTGCTGAATGCGAGACAGAGTAACGTCATACACCTGCAACGGCCGCAGAAGCCGGGGTAGAAAACCATGCTGGAAGCATCAAGCATTCAGTTTGCATGAGAGAAGGGTTCTGACGATGAATTCAAGTCCATCTTTCTGCATCTCTTCACCTCGGTGTCGAGCAGTCAGTGGAATTTCATCCAGCCGTCCGAGGCTCTTCTCTTTGACTCTTTGTGTGATCATGTAACCCCCAGTGCTGAAGTGAATACCCCTGAGAGAGCCTCTGAGTAATGATATGTTCCGGCTTTTCTTGGGTTTAGCTTTATTGCCCTCGTGAAGAGCTTATGGTAGCGCTACAGCAGTGCACCGGCACCGACCTTCGGTGCGACCAGAATGGTGATGTCATCCATGAACGCTCTGGAAGGAAGAAGGACCATTTGTTCCTTAGTCTTCACTCCCTTTGCTGTGCCCGCTGCACTGCGTAATATGAGTTCTATGGACATAAGGAAAAGAAGCGATGAAAATATAAATACTACAAATACTTTCATGCTAATTGATTTGATGGACTTTCCTCTATGATATCTAGACCTTATGAAGTTGAGCGGTAAGGTCTCGACATTTTACAGTTAAAATGGCTAGATGTAACCGTAAGTTCTATGCTCCCAGTTTCTTTTATCGCACTTCTCTCTTACGGAACTCTCTTACGGATCCATGCTTTCCGGCCAACTTTGATCTTCAAAAATTTAAATGCAATGTCAATCGTTATCTTCTGTCTTCTTAATTCTTCTTCTTTTATTATCCTGACTGATTTTTTCCTCTTTCTTCTCATTACTAATGTTTCTATCCCTAATTCTTCCACACCCTGCCACGCCTTGCATGTTAGTGACTGTACTGCCTTGCCTGGGGTGATACCAATTTAAAGATTAAAAAGAAAAGGTTGTTAGCAAAACCACACAGGGTTTTCTCCGTGCTCTTAACAATGGTAATGAAACTGAAGATATCAAAATGGGGTACATTCAGTCAGTTATGTGCCATACGTCTTTCGACACATGACTGTCGAGGTAGTAGGCTGTTTTTTTTTCTCGCAGTAGGTTGCCATTTCTTTCTGCGGTAGACCAGTTGCTATTTAAGGCTATAGAACCCGGTCTGTCATGCTATTTACCCATAGCTGGGGGAAGAAGACGAGAATCCATACCTTCCCCAAGGGTATTAGCATGTAAGGGAATGTAATGGATTCGACTGGAATTCGAACTCGGCTCTTCGATTCCTTAATCCTAGCCGCTATCCATTACTACACCGTGCCTTCCCTTACTACACTGTCGGGTACACGAAACCGGTTTACTTGTTTCGATAACTGAGCCTGACATGCTGCGCAGTTGTTACGAAACAATAGTTCCCTATCTTGCCCCAATATCTGGTGATAACACTTTCTCTTATCAATGTATGTTCACATATGCCAACTTAATTATTATCAGAAATATCACCTGTTCGTTTATTACCAAAGTTGGAAGTGTTTCTTAATATATTCCCAATCAATCATATTATTTGACGATGATATATAACGTTAGATTCGAACTGGTTTCCTAATATATCCTCTAATCATTTTCATCAAACCCGTTACGGGATGTGATTGATGCGTCACTGCACAGCTCTCAGATAGATTGATATTAATTTCGTAACTCCATACTACTTAAAAAATACCAAAACCTTTCGATTGCTTGGTTTACTATGTCGTTTTAGATCATTTTTTTCACTCGCCTGAATCTTTCTTACACTTTTATAAGTATGTCATTCGTCTACGCATTGAATATTGTTGTCACGTCTGGTTTGGTACTTCTATAGTGTATCTAGAGATTCTCGAAAAAATCCAAAGAGGAATCTGCAATGTTACCCGTCCTAACCTGACATCTCGGTTTCAGTTACGTTCTCGCCTCCGTAGCTTCACTGTGTCATTTCTATAGACTAGAAAGATCCATGAAAATTTCACAGTTTTCCTATTTTTAATTTCTGATAAATCTTAATTCTTCAGTTAATGATCGAATAGGCTCATGGCGATCTCCACGACCATATAATATCCGTAGACATTCCCCTAACACATCTGTAAATATTTTAGCATAACAACTTTAACGAAATATTGCAATAACAATACTAAATACGCGTAATGGTCGTTATTTTAAGAACTAAGGGAGTACAAATTAAATAAAAAAAACTTTGACTATTGACGACTTTTTTCAGTTCACTGAAACAGACGTTAAACACTTGTAGAAAAGAAAGGAAGAAGGGATTCTTTCTTTTATTTTTTCATTGAAACTAAGTCGCCCCTCTGATGTGTTTTTCCGTCTTTTCACGCGATCAAAAAGGAATTGTTTATTATTTATGGGGTATATGCAGGATACAATAAAAACTCGTCTGCCTTCCCTTCTTTCTTCCCTTATTTTTTCTTTCTTTCATTCATTTTTTAACTGAAACCAAACAGCATTTCTTTTCCGTCTTCCCACGCAATCAAAACGAAATAGTCAATTATTTATGATCTACTGGCAGAGCGTAACGGTCGTACTAACTAAGGGAGGGACGAGAAGAATTATAATAAGATACTTTCATGGTAATTGTTCTGCTGAGCTTTACTGTTTGGCACCTTGACTTTACGAAAACCGACTTAAAAAGTCTAGCCGAGTTCAAATTCCAGGTTTTTCTGTTGCATTCGCTTCCGCACAAATGGCCCTGTGAAATACACCAATCCACCTCACCCAGAAATGAGTTAAGTAGTAGGGTAGATATGCCTCTCTAGCATTGGGTGAAAACATGGCTAAGAGAACAAAAACTGAAATCCAAAGAAGGCAACGGCAAACTATAGCACTATATTTTCAAAGAACTCATGGCAATTCAGAGACAATAAAAAAGGAATGTGCGGAGAGCAATGATCGCCTACTCGTTGATGGGTCATGTTCAAATTCTTATTATTTAGTGGAGACACGTATTTAAGCATACACCTCCTATTTTTAAATCAGACGGAGATTTCTCCGAAAGTGGACGAAAGTTTGAACACTGTCGTGGGGTGTATTCTCTTTGTTAAGAATCTCGACTGCACAGACCAGTAGATGAAATTCACATTGTTTAAGAAAAATACAAAGCGTCTAGTCAAACACGTTCATCCACTGAAACATATAATTTATGTCATAAGAAATATATAAATGAATATTAATTAAAAATGCAGAGAAGCAAATTAGAACGAATGGAAAATAAGATTATATGTTTAAAAAGTATGAAAAAAGGACTTTTCTTCTGTGTGCCATGTACTTGAATACTTCCGATCTTATGCACCTCTTAGTAAACTTTGTCTTTTGATATCTCTCTTTTATGATGTCAACGAATACGCGTTGCCACTTTTGTAGTGCCAACGAATACTCGTTGCCACTTTCGTAATGCTCGTTGTAGTAGAGACTTTATAATCGCCGATACAACTATAGTAACTAATAGTACTTGCTCGATAATACTCGCTCGAATGTTAATCCGTATATTGATCAGTATAGAGAAATAGTATAGTGAATAGAGTAGAGAATAGCGGTCCGTATCGTAATAGAGAATAGATTAGAAATGGTGATTCGAATACTAATAGAGGATATACTAGAATATAGCGATCATTTAGACGCCAAGTTAGTTCTTACTCATGCGTTTCCTCTATGATCACGTGATCTACTTAATTCAATAATGGGATCGCCTGTGTTTGCTCACTGGCGATCTATGTTCAAACTCAAGTGTCGGCAGCGACATTTTATTCCTATATAACACTCTCTCAAACCGTATAATTCCCAAATAGGTTACTAAGCAGTTCCAGCAGTTCATTGTGGTGTACTTATCAAAGGCTTTTGTATAATCTCTAAAACATAGGTACATATCCTTCTGCATTTGTATTGCTCTTTTTGATATCATCCTGAACAAAAATGTCACATTCCTTGTTCCAGTATCCTTAACAAAACCGAGTTGTTCTTATACTATGACTTAAATATACGAAAAAAAACAACTTTTCTATCATTTCATCTCAAGCAAGGGAGTGAAAGTGAAAGTGAAAGTGAAGACTGAGAGTAGGAAGGATTGAGGAAAGGAAAAAGATAAACGGGGTACAAGAAGATGGCAATTGATGTTGCATTTAATTTTTTTAAGATTGTAGTTATTAGGGAAGCAAGTAAAAAAAAGGGAATTTCACTGTCGGGAAGTGTGAGAAGAGAAACTCTTGACGTAGAAGTGGCGGTTGCATTTAGCTATTTCAACAGTAAAAAAAGTGGGACCTAGATGCCAATGTAGTATCACGCTTAAATTCATGTAGTCAGGGCACCAGGGAAAAAAACTCGTCAGAGCTGTTGCCATGAAATATTTGTAGAAAAGACAGAGAGAAGCCACGTCACGTCGGTGAGAATGTGACTGAAGTTGAGTTGCCTGGTCAGGATCGATTACATTACAGATCCTTCTTTGGATTTTGTCAAGAATCCCGAGATGTACCGTAGGAACACCAGACTAGATATGGCAGCAGTATTCAATGCACGGACGAATGTTAGATTTGTAAATGTGCAAGAAGGATTCTGACGATAAAATTTTGGAGCACGGACAATAAACCAACTTTCTTTTCAGTAGATGCAGCGATTGATTTGATATAGTCGCTCCATTTAATGTCAGTGTAAAACGTGAGGCCAAGAAGGTGTAGTGTGTTGCTCTCCTGGAGTTTAACATCAGCCATGTTGATGGCAGGCAGAACAAGTTTTCTGTGGTGATTAGATTAAAACATTTTTGTTTTGGAGGCATTAAAATGTACAAGCCATTTCTTCCCCCAGTTCAGCAGTGATTTGTGTGGGGTCCTTTTCAGAAGCAGCTGCCAGTTTTACTTTGTAACGTCTGTCGGAGTTTCTATTGAGACAGGAATAAATGACTTACTATCAGCTTACTTGAAAGCTAAGAATGAATCCTGGAAAATCACCTGAAATTAGATCGAAAATGCTAATACTACTACTACTACTACTACTACTACTAATAATAATAATAATAATAATAATAATAATAATAATAATAATAATAAAAGGTTTTGACATATAGGGGCAATGCTAATGCATTTAAATGATACACTGAAGAAAAATATCAATATTAGAACTGGATATGGATTATGATGATCAAAGCTATTTCTTCTTATTATTTTATGTGCCGTATTCATTCACGACGTTGGCGATCATGGCTCTCAACTTTGTCAGCTGCACATCTCATGTCGTTAAGATTGTGGCCGCTAATTAATCCTTATAAACTTCTAATTCTCTCAGAATCTCCTCAATGTATAGATTTATAACGGGGGAGATATGGAAGCAAGGTTTATTCTCCCATTGAAATTTCCTCCATTATGAGCATTATTATATCAATGATATAGCACCGTATGTCACAGATGAAATGGAATGGCTGGAAGGAAAAGGAATGACAAACGTCCTTTCCTTTCTTATACCAACACGACGTTCACAAAACAATATCATGTGGACATGTGTCCCACGCGGAGAGCAATATAACCTATACTACACAGAAAGCAGAGTCCAAGGAGAAACAAAACAGGAAGTGTCTTACAAATAATATGAAGAATCTTCTGTTTTCTGCAGAAGCCATGTTTCTGACTCCAGATTCAAGCGGCCTGGATTAATCTATTATGTTACAGGCGATGACATATTCCACAGAAGGGAAACTGCGAATCTTGGATTTTCCAAAATTGAGGCCTGCGAGTCGAAGTTTCTTTACCTGGGGAAGATATGTTCCCAAAGGAAAACAGTACCATGGTCTTGTAAGCTGTAGAATTTTGCAACTGGCCGGCCCGGATAGAATCCCGGGCAGGACGAACAAACGCGCTTGTCTTGACACCAATAAATATACTGACTGAATGACTGGTCACTTTCGTCATTATATAAAGTGATGTCAGTAACCGGCTGTCACTTGACTTATCTCCACCAAAGGGAAATATTCGCCTACAGGTTGAATAAGTCCGGTAAGAAGACATATCCTTGCCTTACACCCCTTTGTTGTTTGCATACCAGATATTAACATAAACAAGTAAATAAATTATGTAAATAAATTATTTACAAATGGTCTAATATCATCTTTGTTGCCGCCATCACAACGTTTAGGTCTTTTGGACCCACCAGTATTCTACAGGTGTTTGTCGAGCTGGGTACCTTTCGAACCATTTATTTAATCTGCGTGGGTGAATCTTTCTCGTTCTGCTGTCTATATCTCGGGAAACCCTGACGTTATTATTTAGTTTGCCGGCCAGCGTAATCAATACTTAGATGTGGGACCCCTTGTGAACATCAGCTGTAAGCGTATACCTCAGGTATGTTTCAGCTTTAAATAACCTACAAAGTGTTGATAAACCGTAAAAATCACAACAGTCGATCAATCAATATTTAGTCCTGCTCAGTTATTACTCACTTTGTATAAACAGAGTTTAAGTCTAAGTTTGCATTAACCAGGCCAGGACTGAATTCACAATTACTACGTCTAGAAATTTCATAGGCTAACCAAGATATAAATGTAAGTAGAAACACCAGTTGGTAGACTAAAACATACAAGTGTACCAGAATAAAACAGTTGACCGTATATCAACAGTTTCATGAACCAACGCGTTATTCTGTATTACAGTTTGAGTATTCTTTATACGAAATTCCAAAATCCGAAAACCTCCAGTATCCGAAAGTTTTTCAAGTGCTGATATGACTTGTCACAAATGGAAAATTTCAAAATGTTCAGCTATGTAGCCTACATTGGCACCAGTTTTTTATTAGCGATCATCATTGCAACACCTTCGTTCGTGGATTACTTACCAGGCGTTTCGTGCTCAGTAAAGATATTAAACAAATTCAGAAGATTTATTAAATTTTATATATAACTACTTTCAGGGTATATGTTATTTATATAAAACTCCCTTCATGGTATATGTATATTTTGTGTTACGAAATGTAAAGAAATATTGTGTTTATACTTGGGTTCCATTCCTAAGCTGCCCCATTTTATAGATGTATATATACAAATTAAATAGCATGTATTCTAAAATCAGAAAGAAATCTGAAAACCGAAGAAATTCTGGTCACAAGAATTTCGCATAAAGGATTTTCAACCTGTAGTCGTAAGCAAAGTTTATTAAATAAAATAAATTTAATATATTTCATAAATCTCCCGAAAAGCATCATCTACTTACCATCTCCTTAACACCTCATTAACACAGGCATTCTTAAGGACAAGATAACTTCGTTTCTGAAACCAGCTACTTGGATAAGCGAAAACAAAAGATCATTTACCCTGGACCAAAGCAAAGGAAAAATCTCACAATTACTCAACGTACTCCACGACCACTAACCGATCTCAATATAAACCCGGGAAAAGTGGGCATCGTGGTCAGTTATCTCTACCATTTCGCCAGAAAGCGTGACAGGTGAGTCACTCCATCTAACCACCAAAGAACTAATCAGAACGGCTGCCAGATACAAAGTGGAGGGGTCTCTCTCTCTCTCTCTCCCTCTCTCTCTCTCTCTCTCTGTTTTTCTCTGTGTGTGTGCGCGCGTGTTCCAATATACCGTCAGCTATCAATTCTGTCTTACAAGAAAGATATAAATGTGGAGTTGTACTGAAGAAAATAAACTTTGCAAAACAACTTATGTTAAGTATACGTTCCTTTTGAATGTAAAAACCAACGTTATACGTCAACCTCCACAAATCCACTAGGCTATTGTTACCACTTAATTATAACCTCAATAATCAAAATGACGCTACAACTTCGATTATCAAAACATTGCCCGGTTCACACTCCTCCCCATCATTTGAACAGGATTAGAGGTTTATCTTTAAAATTGGGTTTTAGGTTCCTTCTAAATTCTCCTCATTCTCTTTCACTTCCAGTAGCCACTTGCGTCTTAGCGGCATTATCGCTTTGCTTTGGGTGAAATGATTTTAATATATATATATATATATATATATATATATATATATATATATGTGTGTGTGTGTGTGTGTGTGTGTGTGTGTGTGTGTGTGTTTGTGTGTGTGTGTGTGTGTGTGTGTGTGTGTGCGTGTGTGTGTGTGTGCGATCATCATCATCATCATCATCCGCTTGACTTTTGCAATCGTTGGGGAGATTCCGAATGACCAATCACATTGAATCTTCTTCACAACGGTCTATCAACGGCAGCCATCTGCAATTCTGGTAAAGTCATATTTGTCCATTGTTTGACATTGTTTAACCATTTTTTGTGCTGGTGTCCCTCTCCTATATATATATATATATATAGGTATATCTCATCTTCTTCTTATTTATTACTGCTCACCATTTTTTTTTCACTGTCTGATATCAAATCCTCTTCCTGAGAATACAGACGCTGCTGGAAACAATTTCTATGGCAAATGCTTCGATAAGCTCCATTCTTTTGCTCTACAAGTTCAGACCTTTACAGCTAGGAAACGCTAGGTTACTTCGACGGAGTCGAATCGCCCTCATTTCACGCAGAGTCCAAATGTAAGCTGAAAGTTCCACTCAGGCTGCGTTTTTCTTAGAACTGCCATTTTTCAGTGCTGATGCCAGCGTGGTTACTTCCATGAACATTACAATATTAAATTCTTCAGGTCAAGAGTTAATAAAATGCGAAGGCCTGAGCCAGAATGATCAGCCTCGTGGGCGTGGTATACTGACATTGATAAGATTCCCTTTGTCTAGGTTTTGAATATGTCCAAAACGGCGCGAATTCAACAAAGGGTCTCACGAATTCTGAAGCGTCGATTCGTCTCCCACACCCAGGTTACAGACCGGCTCATACCACCTGAGACAACGTGCGATATGCGTTCCTGTGACGTCATTCCCCCTACTGCCACTCTTAATAAACCGAATAACAAAAAGAAATTGTCTTTTTCGTTGATACTGTTTTATGTAGTAGCGTGGGGATCCAGAGATAACACAGTTATATATCCTCTTTATCCTCCTTATCATCATAATCTTCTTTTTTATACTTGCTCCTTTTTCATTTATATCACACACCTTTCATTATTACCTTTTTTAGTATATCCCTCTACCTTGAGTGGCTCTTAAGCCTTGATTTATGTGAATTCTAGTATTAAAAATTAATGAATAAATCTTCTAGTAAAAATAGCGTTATTAATGTTCATCCCATGAAAATATTGCAGATTTGTTTACTTCTCATTTGTTGAAATCATTATTAGCCCAAGATCCCTCTCCCCAACCCGACACCCAGACCGTACCTCTTCTTTGGAAGGAGGCTAGGTTTATTGCCCATCGCGTGAGGTGGCGCCAAAAGGTGAAATGCCAAGGGAGCTTGAGCAATTTTCCCACGGTATTGCCGTTAAACCAACTTTAAAACTTGACCTTGTGTCACATTCGTTAGCGACGTGGGCGCATTGAAAAATACACATTACGATGCGCCATTTTGCAGTTCTCGGTGTTTTATAGTTTCGCATTGTCGTTGTCCTTTTTTTAAACTTTGCACGAACATCTAATTTTAACACGGTTGATTTAAAAGCCACAAATTAGTGTGTGACCTTGTGACATTTAAACTGACCTCTCTCGTCATATAATTTTAAATAATCTTTGCTATAAAGATGTGATCAAATTGGATAAAAATAAAAAAAAAACAGACGGATAGGAAACATAAACGAAAGTCGTTAAAGTACATGAGAAAATAGTGAGCGGAAATAAAACTATTTTTTTTTTTTAAATAAGGACCACGGATTTTATTAGTTTTAAAAATAACATCCGTAAGATTTAGGCTAAATACGCGAATGAAAGGAAGTTCACCGTCCTGTGCTGACGAAATTTTTATTGCTGGTAATATTTTTTTAAATGTATTGTTGGTAATATTTTTTCCCAAAAATATATTGCTGGTAATATTTTGTTTTCAAAAAATGTATTGCTTGTAATATTTCTTTTTTTCCAAAAATGCATTGCTGGTAATATGTTTTTTCAAAAATTTATTGCTGGTAATATTTTTTATTTTTTCAAAAATGTATTGTTGGTAGTATTTTTTCCCAAAAATATATTGCTGGTAATATTTTGTTTTCAAAAAATGTATTGCTTGTAATATTTCTTTTTTTCCAAAAATGCATTGCTGGTAATATGTTTTTTCAAAAATTTATTGCTGGTAATATTTTTTCTTTTTTCAAAAATGTATTGTTGGTAGTATTTTTTCCCAAAAATATATTGCTGGTAATATTTTGTTTTCAAAAAATGTATTGCTTGTAATATTTCTTTTTTTCCAAAAATGCATTGCTGGTAATATGTTTTTTCAAAAATTTATTGCTGGTAATATTTTTTATTTTTTCAAAAATGTATTGTTGGTAATATTTTTTCCCAAAAATATATTGCTGGTAATATTTTGTTTTCAAAAAATGTATTGCTTGTAATATTTCTTTTTTTCCAAAAATGCATTGCTGGTAATATGTTTTTTCAAAAATTTATTGCTGGTAATATTTTTTATTTTTTCAAAAATGTATTGTTGGTAATATTTTTTCCCAAAAATATATTGCTGGTAATATTTTGTTTTCAAAAAATGTATTGCTTGTAATATTTCTTTTTTTCCAAAAATGCATTGCTGGTAATATGTTTTTTCAAAAATTTATTGCTGGTAATATTTTTTCTTTTTTCAAAAATGTATTGTTGGTAATATTTTTTCCCAAAAATATATTGCTGGTAATATTTTGTTTTCAAAAAATGTATTGCTTGTAATATTTCTTTTTTTCCAAAAATGCATTGCTGGTAATATGTTTTTTCAAAAATTTATTGCTGGTAATATTTTTTCTTTTTTCAAAAATGTATTGTTGGTAGTATTTTTTCCCAAAAATATATTGCTGGTAATATTTTGTTTTCAAAAAATGTATTGCTTGTAATATTTCTTTTTTTCCAAAAATGCATTGCTGGTAATATGTTTTTTCAAAAATTTATTGCTGGTAATATTTTTTATTTTTTCAAAAATGTATTGTTGGTAGTATTTTTTCCCAAAAATATATTGCTGGTAATATTTTGTTTTCAAAAAATGTATTGCTTGTAATATTTCTTTTTTTCCAAAAATGCATTGCTGGTAATATGTTTTTTCAAAAATTTATTGCTGGTAATATTTTTTCTTTTTTCAAAAATGTATTGTTGGTAGTATTTTTTCCCAAAAATATATTGCTGGTAATATTTTGTTTTCAAAAAATGTATTGCTTGTAATATTTCTTTTTTTCCAAAAATGCATTGCTGGTAATATGTTTTTTCAAAAATTTATTGCTGGTAATATTTTTTATTTTTTCAAAAATGTATTGTTGGTAGTATTTTTTCCCAAAAATATATTGCTGGTAATATTTTGTTTTCAAAAAATGTATTGCTTGTAATATTTCTTTTTTTCCAAAAATGCATTGCTGGTAATATGTTTTTTCAAAAATTTATTGCTGGTAATATTTTTTATTTTTTCAAAAATGTATTGTTGGTAGTATTTTTTCCCAAAAATATATTGCTGGTAATATTTTGTTTTCAAAAAATGTATTGCTTGTAATATTTCTTTTTTTCCAAAAATGCATTGCTGGTAATATGTTTTTTCAAAAATTTATTGCTGGTAATATTTTTTCTTTTTTCAAAAATGTATTGTTGGTAGTATTTTTTCCCAAAAATATATTGCTGGTAATATTTTGTTTTCAAAAAATGTATTGCTTGTAATATTTCTTTTTTTCCAAAAATGCATTGCTGGTAATATGTTTTTTCAAAAATTTATTGCTGGTAATATTTTTTATTTTTTCAAAAATGTATTGTTGGTAGTATTTTTTCCCAAAAATATATTGCTGGTAATATTTTGTTTTCAAAAAATGTATTGCTTGTAATATTTCTTTTTTTCCAAAAATGCATTGCTGGTAATATGTTTTTTCAAAAATTTATTGCTGGTAATATTTTTTATTTTTTCAAAAATGTATTGTTGGTAGTATTTTTTCCCAAAAATATATTGCTGGTAATATTTTGTTTTCAAAAAATGTATTGCTTGTAATATTTCTTTTTTTCCAAAAATGCATTGCTGGTAATATGTTTTTTCAAAAATTTATTGCTGGTAATATTTTTTATTTTTTCAAAAATGTATTGTTGGTAGTATTTTTTCCCAAAAATATATTGCTGGTAATATTTTGTTTTCAAAAAATGTATTGCTTGTAATATTTCTTTTTTTCCAAAAATGCATTGCTGGTAATATGTTTTTTCAAAAATTTATTGCTGGTAATATTTTTTCTTTTTTCAAAAATGTATTGTTGGTAGTATTTTTTCCCAAAAATATATTGCTGGTAATATTTTGTTTTCAAAAAATGTATTGCTTGTAATATTTCTTTTTTTCCAAAAATGCATTGCTGGTAATATGTTTTTTCAAAAATTTATTGCTGGTAATATTTTTTCTTTTTTCAAAAATGTATTGTTGGTAGTATTTTTTCCCAAAAATATATTGCTGGTAATATTTTGTTTTCAAAAAATGTATTGCTTGTAATATTTCTTTTTTTCCAAAAATGCATTGCTGGTAATATGTTTTTTCAAAAATTTATTGCTGGTAATATTTTTTCTTTTTTCAAAAATGTATTGTTGGTAGTATTTTTTCCCAAAAATATATTGCTGGTAATATTTTGTTTTCAAAAAATGTATTGCTTGTAATATTTCTTTTTTTCCAAAAATGCATTGCTGGTAATATGTTTTTTCAAAAATTTATTGCTGGTAATATTTTTTCTTTTTTCAAAAATGTATTGTTGGTAGTATTTTTTCCCAAAAATATATTGCTGGTAATATTTTGTTTTCAAAAAATGTATTGCTTGTAATATTTCTTTTTTTCCAAAAATGCATTGCTGGTAATATGTTTTTTCAAAAATTTATTGCTGGTAATATTTTTTATTTTTTCAAAAATGTATTGTTGGTAATATTTTTTCCCAAAAATATATTGCTGGTAATATTTTGTTTTCAAAAAATGTATTGCTTGTAATATTTCTTTTTTTCCAAAAATGCATTGCTGGTAATATGTTTTTTCAAAAATTTATTGCTGGTAATATTTTTTATTTTTTCAAAAATGTATTGTTGGTAATATTTTTTCCCAAAAATATATTGCTGGTAATATTTTGTTTTCAAAAAATGTATTGCTTGTAATATTTCTTTTTTTCCAAAAATGCATTGCTGGTAATATGTTTTTTCAAAAATTTATTGCTGGTAATATTTTTTCTTTTTTCAAAAATGTATTGTTGGTAATATTTTTTCCCAAAAATATATTGCTGGTAATATTTTGTTTTCAAAAAATGTATTGCTTGTAATATTTCTTTTTTTCCAAAAATGCATTGCTGGTAATATGTTTTTTCAAAAATTTATTGCTGGTAATATTTTTTCTTTTTTCAAAAATGTATTGTTGGTAGTATTTTTTCCCAAAAATATATTGCTGGTAATATTTTGTTTTCAAAAAATGTATTGCTTGTAATATTTCTTTTTTTCCAAAAATGCATTGCTGGTAATATGTTTTTTCAAAAATTTATTGCTGGTAATATTTTTTATTTTTTCAAAAATGTATTGTTGGTAATTTTTTTTTTTTTTTTTCAAAAATGCATTGTTGGTAACATTTTTTTTCCAAAAATGTATTGCTGGCATTAAAACCCATTTTTAAACTTTTATAGTGTTTTGACCCCACATTGAGGGTTAACTATTTGCCCATAAATTGGTGCCTAACAGGTGCTACCACCTCGGATCAGGTTGGACCTGGAAACATCAGCAATTAAGAGGTGGTTCTACGCTTGTCAAAACCGCCCGATCAGAGGCCTTGCTACCGGATGTACTTTATCGTCATACACAAGAGGCCTCATTGGCGGGGTAGAGAGAAGGGTCTTACCCGTCTGCAGAGTTGCAGTCGACGTATTCTGAAGCCCAGCCGACAAGGCGGTATTTTTTTGGCAAACTAGATATACAAAACAAGTATTATTTCAAATGAAGAAATCACAAAACTTTTGCATATACCTAATATATTCAGCTATATAGATATATGTATATTCTTTCTTTCTTTCTCTGTCTCTGTCTCTCTCTGTATATATATGCGAGAGGCAACTTAAAAGTTTGTGGAATTTGACCTTTGAAAAGTCTTAAAAAGTGTGGCAAAATAGTTTTAACCAATACGCATTAACACTTCAGAAAATAAACAGTATATATATATATATATATATATATATATATATATATATATATATATATATATATATATATATATAAACTGCGTCTAGAGGTTATATGCAAGTTATGAATTGATATAAAGAGTTGCGTCTTTAATGTTAAAAGTCCTATTATGATGTTGTTTAGATTCTATTCAATATTATTAACTTAGATATATAGTGATAGAGAAAACTATTGTTTTTGGTTGTAAAATTTTTTACTAAGTTAAAAAAACAGACTAATTTGATTGTCAGTAGTTTATTTGCAACTATTTATTTTAATACTTTTACATTATTATACCTTGTAAAACTAATGTAAAAAAATAATATGAAAAAATTTTAGAACAAATTCGTCAATTTCTTAAAGGAGAAACATAAAAAAACATTTTATTTTAAAAATAAAAGATATATTAGCAAAAAATAATAAGAACCTCCTAAAATTTATTGCACAAATGCTCCTTTCTTTTCAATAACTCTTAGCAGCCTATTATCAACATCTGATGTTAGATTTGCAATTTTAGCGGCTGATAAGTTGTTTGCAGCAACTTTAACTGCCTCCCAGAGGTCACACTTGCTGTTGAATTTCCTTCCATTAGAATAAATATCTCTCTTGAGGATGCTCCACAGGTTCTCAATGGGATTCAAGTCACAGCTATTTGAAGGGCAGTTCATAAGAGAATCTTCAACAAATCCCTTTTCTTTCAACCAGGATTTAGTAAACTTTGATGTATGTCTTGGTGCGTTGTCTTGCATAAAGATCATAGATCTACGCTTGGCTAAAGACAGGTTATCAAGCCATTCAAAGAAATATTTCTCTATAAAATCACAGTAACTTTGGGAATTCATTTTAACCCCGTCTTTCAGTTTAAATGGATGTAAGACTCATTACCAATAATCCCAGCCCATATCATGATCCCACCGCCGCCTTGTTGGCGTTTTAGAATTTTTATTGAGTCATGTTGCTTGCAAACCCATCCTCGAACCCATCCATCGTGCCCACTGCAATCTTCTTTCCTTATGTTTTTTTGTTAAAATAGGTTTCTTTATTTGATTTTTTACATCAGCAAACTTCCTTAATGCTTTACACCTTGTTTCCCTTGACACCATAGGAGCTCCAGCGGCCTCAAATATGAACGCAGTTGACGCATTTAGGTTTCTTATTAATTCTCTTCGGATATGTGATAGATCTCGCTTTGTTAAATTCCTGAATTCAGCCTGAGACTTTTTTTCCTTGGTTGAATTCCCATTTGACATATTTTCTTGATTGTTCGATGATCCCTTTTCAAATCATTAGAAATTTGAAGCGAATTTCCTTTGCTAATTTCTTTGATTATATAGTTCTTTTCATTCATTGTTAGTTCTTTTTTACGAGCCATAATACTAAATTCTAGTTCTTGCAATAATCTCTTGACACTGCAAATTGCTATAATTACTGAAAAAATACTAAATATCAATCTGAAATTGGAAATTGGGACTTAAATGATTTCATGCTTACTCGCTATACATAATAGTACAAATTATTTCATTGGATAAAATATTTAACAATATCTCTTTTGCATATAATCTCTAGACGCAGTTTATATATATATATATATAGAGAGAGAGAGGGGGGGCAAATATTCGTATACATACAGACTTTTAATTTATTGTATTTTCAACTAATGAATAAACATACTTTTTCAAATAATTAACTGTACAGAGGACGAATAATAGCTAAATATACATAGAAAACAGAAAACATTTGGTTTTAATAGAAATAGATGACATTTATCCATTTTAATGGGTGAAAAAGTATTCGTACAATGCAAATTTTAACAGCTTTCTTGTATATAATTAAAGGCATATATATATATATATATATATATATATATATATATATATATATATACATATATATATGATAAAATATATTAAGTTATGCTATATTTATGGGTTAAAGTGCTCAATATCAGGGACAGAGCGTATATATATTGTAGAGGTGTTGGTGATAAGATTCAGCGTTATATTGGACATAAAGGGGAACATTTTGAACATGTTAAATAGTTTGTTAATCATAACAAAATAATGTTGTTTTGATGTAACAATAAATACATTTTCTTAAACTACTATAATTTATTTTCGTTCAAAGTTAACGTGAAATTTATTTTCGTTCAAAGTTAACATGAAATTTATTTTCGTTCAAAGTTAACATAAAATAATCGGAGAACACTAGTTCTTAGTGAGCCATTTCTTGACATAAAATCAAATCGCTTTGAAAATACGTTAAATTCTAATAATTGATTTGTACTTTTTACTATATAATATACAAGATTCAACAAATGTAAAGCCTTTTTTTTATCTGTTAACTTTGATTGAATGAGCGATATTTCCGTGAAACTTTGTTTTCGGTCAAAAGATAAGCCATTTGAATCTTTATTAATCTGTTAATTGGTTATGTGAGCTCAATATCGGAGATATAGCTTTTTATTAATATAGACAACGTAGTCATAGGAATTAACACTGCACGGTGACATCGCTCATCAGGTCGTGACCCTCTGACTCTGAAGAGCGGTGTTTCTGTGAAACTTTGAACTCGGTCAAAAGATAAGCCATTTGAACCTTAGAAAATAATGTTGTTTTGATGTAACAATACTTATAAATTATCTTAAACTACTGTGATTTATTTTTGTTCAATAAAGTTAACAAATGAAAAAAGGTTTTAATCTTGCTGCAACTTGTACATATAAATATGGTACAAATCTATTTTTATAATTTAAACCTTTTTTTCACAGTGATATAATTTTTTGTCATGAAAGGACTCGATAGAAACTAGTGCGACAAGATTCAACATTGTAGTCTTCACCAGATCCAATCTCATCTCATTTTTAGAATGGTTCGAAAGCATCCTTTTCTGAAACGAATCCAAGGCAAATCTTCATTGAATCCTTCAGAATTGGTTGAATGTAAAAGATTTATGTTTTTAGGTGTTTTTCACGTGCCTTTCGCCTCGACAATATGTGTTTAAAATAGAATATACAATCCCGACAATTTTTTAAAGAAATTTGACAATATTTATTTTAAGCATTTAAACCAAGTAAGGCAGGAGAGCCATTAGCATGCAAGGTATTACAGAGAGTGAAAGTAAGATGAAAGAGAGGTGTTTGAGGAAAGGACAAAGAGCAGGACGGGGATCAAGGTCAAAGCAGCAGATGATGTCAATCGACATTATATTTAAATTTTTGAAGATCATAGTTATCAGGGAAGCAAGTAAGCGGAAGGGAATTCCACTGTCGGGAAGTGCAAGAGAAGAAGCTGTTGGAGTAGAAGAGGCGGTTACATTTAATTGTTTCAACAGTAAAAGGATGGGACCAAGATGCCAGCCTAGTAGCAAGCTTAAATTCATGCAGTTGGGGCACCAGTGAAAACAGATCGTCAGAGCAGTTGCCATGATAATATTTGTAGAAAAGACAGAGGGAAGCCACATCACGTCTGTGAGAAAGTGACTGGAAATGCCAGATCCGGACCTGTCACATTGCATATTCATCTTTGGATTTTGTCAAGAATGTCAACGGGGGCACCAGACCATATATGGCAACAGTATTCAATGCAAATGGGAAACATTTCATTGAAAAAAGATTTGATTACGAATTTCGCCATTCTGAGCTTCATCAGATCCAAAAATGAAAGAAAGAAATGGATTTACGTATATTTGTGAGTATGCTTTAATAAAGAATCGGTACTTCTTACCTAAGCTGGCGTTTCTCGGGATTAAAGGAGAAAGAATATTATTGACTTTTAAAGAAGCTGCTAATATTCATTCTGTATTTTTTCTTTATAAGTCTTACTTCATTTTGAAAGTTGTTAATATATCTTCCCCTCTTTTTTGTATTTAATTCGATACAAGTGAAGTGGTTGATCCATTGTGCTTTACCGCTCGGTCACGATGAACGTCGCAGCAAGCAGGGGTCTATTTCCATTTTTAAGGACAAAAAACCTCTTCACCCCAGGTAATTTTCTCAAAAACTTTATATCTGCTCAGTTTTATATTTGAAACGTAAACAAAGCAATTTCTAAAGAATTAATGGATTTATTTTTAATCCGACATTTTTGTTAATCCAAACGTTATTATAGTGGATACTTGTAGTTGAAATACACACACACACACACACACACACACACACACACACACACACACACATATAT
Organism: Acanthosepion esculentum; assembly: GCA_964036315.1. Classification (NCBI taxonomy): domain Eukaryota; kingdom Metazoa; phylum Mollusca; class Cephalopoda; order Sepiida; family Sepiidae; genus Acanthosepion; species Acanthosepion esculentum. The sequence goes on from OZ038484.1 coordinate 70,957,113, forward strand.
ATATATATATATATATATACACACACACACATATGAGTATATATATATACACACATATATATATATATATATATATATATATATATATATATATATATATAATATCAGTAAAAGTTTGTAACTTAGCTGATTGATGTTGCCTTAAGCACTCCGACTCCAGAGTTTCGTATTACATTATCATTTACATAAAGCTCGCTAAAAAAAGCAGTATCACTTGCTCGATCGCACTGAAGATTGAAACTGACAGTTATGAAGCAATATTGATTCCTATGTCTGCACTGTCTACCTATCTCTCTCCCTGTACACACACACACACACACACACACACATATATATATATATATATATATATATATATATATATATATATATATATATATATATATAGACAGAGAGAGACAGAGAGTCCGAGGCAAATCAAGACACCAATTAAGTGCAAGGGTGAACCAATATTTTCCGTTGTCTCAATTATCAGCTCAATGTTTATTTGAAATTTTCACTTTATAATGATCGATTTTTGAGACAAGTACATACCGCAGAATTAAGTGCATTGACAGGATTGGAAGTGTTTTAAAAATCAAATATTTGTTTATTAAAATAAATGCTTATTTGCGCTACTTTGTACGTACTTTAAAATCTTCACATCGACACATTACAGTTACACACTCAAGGTCGACGTCCTTCAACGAGTTGACAGCACTCAAATATCAATACGAAAATAATCCGCCTAGTGTCAAAGTAGCAGCACTGAATGTCCGTTATGCCTCTCTGCAACTGTCGACACACAGACAGAATTAGTAATTGGGCCAATTTGATAATTAAAAAACGTTCTCTGAAGAATACGTACAGAGACAGACACAGTTTGTCGGATTGAAAAGGCTTCAGTTTTATGTCATATTTGCAGTATACCAGATTTTATTTTGTGAGTCAACGTCCTCACAATAAAATTGGTATTAAGCAGTTGAGAAAATGTTAAAGACACATTTACGTTAAAAATATTAATATAAGTTTTCTAGTGTACATAAAGTGGGGGGTTTTCTATTTTTATTAAATAATAAATTGACCCCCTTACAATTATTACACTGCGACAGATTTTATTATGCAAGTTAATCTGTTCACAATAAAATTAATTCGTATCAACCTCTATTTTCAGAATTCATTTATTTGAGCAAGTTATCATGTGACTATAATATCTATCTTTATTAAAAAAAAAATAAAATAAATATCATCCAATAAAAGCCACGAGAGTCATTTATGGTAGGGAGTTCACTCGAAATGGCAATGAGAAATGAGGTATGTAATATGAATGGAAATTAAAGTGTGTGGAGGGGAATAAAAGGATAGATAAAGATTGACCCTTGACGTGAAGTGATCAAAAATTAAAATGTTCAAGAGAGTACTCACTCAGGACTATGTTGCACAACGCGGCAGTACTTAGAGGGAAACGGTCTGATTGGAATTTCCTTCTTAGGTTTGAAACATGGATAAATATAGAGTGATAATTACAGATTGGAGATCTTAAGCCTTGGATGACAGCTAGTCTAGGAAAAGGAAAACTTTCAATTCTAAACTGTGGTGAAGTTAAAGGCAAACACTATTTCGTTTTTACTAACTTACTGTTAGTAAAAACGACTCAGTGGAGAGCCATGATCGCCTCAGTCTTGAAGTCAGGACGTGGACGACCATGGCTCTCCACAATTTCCTGTCTTTTGTAGCTCTTAGTAAATTTTGTCTTTTCGCTTGCTTTCGCAATCCCTATTCTGCCAACCGTTTACACAAGCTCGTCAGTTTATTCACTGCTTTCCTCTGTCCCTCTTTCCATCAAAGATTTAACAATCACAGGACATGTCCTCTTTCCTTGGTATGTGCCCCAGAAATTTCAACTGTATCTTTCCAGTGTTTTGAAAACACTACTTTTCTCTTTGTTTACATTCACAACAGTTTGTTTAAATATGTTCTTGCCAGTCAACCCACTTTTCTTGCATTATAATTTAAATTTCTTTTTGTAATATTCTTAAAGCCAGTTTTTCTTGTTCGTATTTTTCGAATATCTTCATTAAATATACATGAAAATATAACTAGAGTGTCAAAGGAATAGAAACAAACATTACCATCCTTCTTAACAGTATTTAAACATAGTTTTATCATTCATTTTGGAAATTAAGGACAGTCATGATTTTAGGCAAATAGAGCCCCAGTCCGTAGCATTGTAAGATTGGGGTTAAGAGTTCAAATTTAGTCTTCTGTTTAGTTCTCGCCCTGATAACAAAATGTCGAAATATAAAATAAAATTGGCGTTTCGTCTGCAGTGACTTTCGCACCTCTGTAATGTAGTCTCCCTGTTCCTTTTCGATAAAAAACGTCCATGGTAACTGTTCAGATGGACTTTTCGTTGTGGTCCGTAGACTTTATGAATTTAAGCGCAGTACTAGATTGGAGGTAAGGTCTCATCAATTTACGGGTGAACTGGCTAGATGTAACCGTAAGTTCTATATATTAGTGTTATGGGATCTTACCTGTAACGACAATGAACTCTTCCTGACACAAGAGAGACGTATAAGAGAATGAAGTGGAACGAGTCGAGACAGAGCGAGTCGAGACAATAGTAGTTCACTCTAAACCAGACTGACAGTCATACTAACACCTTCAACTTCTTGTATTATTATTATTCTGTTTAATATATCTTTGTTATTCCTACTCTTGTGTTCGTGTTGTTCTTCCTTGGTCCTAACCTTGGACCATAACAGTGGTGCGAGGATATTGGACCATAACAATTAGTCAACTTGGATCTTCAAAAATTCAAATGCAATATCAATCATTTTTTACTGTCTTCTTAATTACTCTTCTATTGTTCTCACTCAATAATGTTTCTCGTTTTTCTCATTATCGGTCACATCGAGAAGAGTGACTTATTGCGTCTATTCTGTCAAACGTTTACAGCTGACATGAAGCGGAAAGAGTATATTGAATATTGAATACATTTAGTCAATTGCTAAGTCTGTAGCTAAGAAAGTTGTGCTAGCTAGACAATTTTTCTGGTCAGAATCTACCTTACATATTTATAAGTCTACCATTCATCCTTGCTTTGAATATCGCTGTCACATCTGATCTGCTGCTTCTGCTATATATTTAAAGATCCTTGCTAAAATTCAAAGAATCGGCAATTATATTGATCCTGACCTGGCATATCGGCTTCAGTCCCATCTCCACCGCCGTAACGTAGCTTCCCTGTGCCTTTTCTATAAATATTTTCATGGTAATTGTTCCGATGAACTTCCCTCTATGGTAACTAGACTTTATTTATTTAAGCGCAGTGCTAGATTGTCGGCAAGATCCCACCGGTTTACAGTTGAATTGGTTGAAATATCTAGATGCAACCGTAAGTTTTATGCTAGAAGTCTCTTCTATCGCACTTCTCACTTGTGTAATTCTCTTCCGGCTTCTGGCTCCCCAGTCAACTTCGATGTCAATCTCAATTGTTATCTTTTGTTTTCTTAATTCTTGTTCTTTTATTGCCCTTTCTCCTTAATATTAGTTTTTCATACATACTCTAACACTCACTAACTCTTTGCGGCCTAGTGGCTTTATTGCCTTGCTTGGGATGAAATGATTAAAAATAAATAAATAATTACTTAGTCGATTTTATGTTAAGTTAGCGATATGCCTTGTGTAGCTAGTCAGCCAGTTATGTGCCATGCGTGATAAACGCTTAGGCGATCATGTATCGAAAGATACATGATTGACGAGACAGATTTTCCCCGGACTAGGTTGCCATTTCTTTCTGTGGTAGACCAATTGCCATCCAAGGCTGTAAAACCAGGTCTGTCTTGCTATTTACCTGGGTAGAGGGTGTAGAAGAAGAGGATTCACACCTTTCCCAAGGGTGTTAGCACGTAAGTGAATGTAATGGATCCGATTCCTCAATCCGAGCCGCTATCAATTACGCCACCGTGCCTTCTGTGTCTCATTTCGATTCTGTCCTATTTTTATGAGTACTAATATAAATATAAAAGTAGACACTGGGGAAAACGCCGAGTCTTAAGACCACAGATGGCTGAAAGTCGGCGTTCAAGCATGAAACAAGCCTGTCGACGATCGGGGTTAAAACTGAAATTTAAACAATATAAATGAGGTGGCCTAATGTTTCGATGACAAAAGAAACTGTAAAATCTCCATTTCTTACTCTCAAATTTCATTTATTCCAGGAAGAAATTTAATGAATTAAATTTAGTTAAAATTTCTATTCACAGTCAATGAGTTAACCGCTGTGCGATGACGAGGAAAGAAATTGTGTTGAATGAATCAATTCTTGCATAAAATAAATGCTTTTTTTCATGATTAGCCTACGAACTTGTTGGTGTGCCTACGTAGAAGGTTATATACTAGGTACTACAAAAAGTTAGGCTTGAAAACACTTTAAAGCATGTAAAATAATTTGTCTCATTTTTAGTAAAACTTTGGTTCATCTTGAAAGATAATAGCCTATAGCTTATATGTAAAAAGCAAAATATTTACACACATTCCAATATGGCCATTCGACAAAAACATCCTTCTTACGATCAATTTATAATTTTAAAAACTTTAATTGTAAAATGATAACAAATAATATCTGACATTTTAAAAATCTCTTAAAAATAAAATATAAGAATTACGTAACAGAATTTTGGAACAATATTACTTACTTTAGGTTTAAAATACAGCGAAAAAACTATTTAGCATATTCGAACTGTCAACAAGTTCATAGATCAAGCAATAGAAGTTACCTCCCACGAACTCCAATTTTGCAAAACAATTGCCTCAAATTTAATTAAATACGAAAGATATAAAACTGACAAAATACAGAAACTATTTTCGTTTATGTTTAAAAGTAATCTTTTTTAATCATCTATAACCAATAAGGTATGAATGTCTTTTCATTCATTAAATTTGTTTCCTTATCAAACTTTTTATATTAATAGGAATATAAAAATATATTTAAATAATAAGATGCAGTACAATTTTTTATCCATTATTTCCTTTTTTTATATTTGACATTTATTATTGCTTTCTTTCTTTAACTATTTGACATTTATTCTTTCTTTTTTTAACTATTTGACATTTATTCTTTCTTTTTTTAACTATTTGATGTCATGAAATACTTAAGTACACCACATCAGGTCTTTCTAATAATTTATTGAACAAAAGAAAATGACGGCTAAAACAGAAACAATAAGAAAGTGGGGAAAATTGATAATGATGTATTAAATCGATACTGATTATTGATTGCCTTCTTTTTGCTTTCTTTCAGCTACCGTTGTCATGAAATATTCTAGACACCTTCAGACATCATACCTAATTACCTTTAACCAATAGGAAGGTAATTTAGAATTGTGAACTTTTTCCCTATTTGATCTTTCATGCAAAAAATAATCTAACAGTTGTTAAAATAATAAATAAAATTCCTTTAAAAATATTTCTGATGCGAAATCGGCATCAACCTTCATGTTTTTGTATTCTTCAAACACATCTTTATTTAATTTTTTTAAATCTCACTGAAATATTACAAATAAATTTTTCAAATGTAAGTGTTCATTGTAGTTTTTTTTTTCAAAATCAAATCTGAAAGAAATGTGTTTTATTAAATTTTGGAAGCGCCACACCTCAACAAGGATTATTTTTTAGTTTTAGCGAATTATTTTTATCAGGTTTCAGTATAAATTTTCCAGATTTTCTGAGTTGATATTGAAAGATATTGAGGGAATGGACGAGAGAGAGAGAAAATGAGTGACACTGGTATAATTCAACCGTGTATTACCAGCCGTAGATTGGGGTTATCGGCAACAAAACTGATCCCTTCACCAGGCTTTCATATTATTAGGCGACTAGGCAACTCGCAGGATTAAAAACAAGAGCTTTTAAAAGGAGGCTGGATACTTTTACTTGATCAATATCAATATGGCCGTCGAGCACAGGTTCAGGAATGAAAAAAAAATACCTAGGTTGGTATCCAGGTAAGCCCACTGGAAGTTTTGGACACCTTAGTCTTGGGAACATCCAATGTTGTGGGCCGGTTCTTCTTTTTGGACACTTGCTGTCTTTGTTCAGAGAATGTGATTGACCCAGTGTAACGTCTTTCACCACTTGAAAAATGCTATGCACAGATCTTGCTTGATTTTTTACGATATTTTTCAATGGTCATACTCGCCAAGGAGGCGGCAGCCATCATATATATATACACAGACACACACACACACACACACACACACACACACACACACACACACATATATATATATATATATATATATATATATATATATATATATATATATAAGAAGGAGAGTCATCGGTAAGTGTCTGTACTATGACCTCATGGATTTCCTTAAGTGTCATATCTTTCTTTTGTCGTACGCCTCTGCACAGACATTAAGACAGAGATCTGAATTACTTTTTTCCCGTTTTATAAGTGTTAGGGAGTTGCTACAACAACAATTTCAGCTATACCTCTTATTTCAAAGTTTAATTGAGAAAACTTGCAGAGAGAGAATATGGATTACAATATGAAAATTGTCGTCCATTACTAGCCAATGGAAGATGTAACGACCAACTTTGCAAACGTTTATTGACAGCAACTTGATTGCGTAAACGAAGCATTACATTACAACATATCCTGCTTTAGTAGTGTGTTACTACAGCAAAAATGTTCAGCTATGGCTCTTCTTTCTGGGTGAACCTTAGAATTTTTTGAAAGAACGTCGTATCAATGACGTAAGTACAGTTTCAAATTTGACACTTGCAAATAAAAGAAGTTTGTAAATAAAAATGAAAAAAAAACAAGGTGAAGATGATTGTCTATATTTCTGAGATGAGGTATTATGTACAGTATTTACATTAGTCGGACTATTGTCCTCATCTTTGTCGCCATATTTGTCACAACGTTTCGGCCGTTGTACGCTCCGGCCTTCTTCAGGTGGTTGGAATTTCGAACTGAACCCTTTATTTCGTTCTTCAGGACACATGGCACAGTGGATAAAGGCGTTGGTTAGATCCAGTGACAGACCCAAAGAGTGTGAGTTCAATACCCAGTTAAGGCAGTGGAAAACTTTCAGAGGGAAAATTCGCAGGAGATAACTGATAACTGACATCCATCAAACATGGCACGTGGAACTAGAACAGTCTACCCCAGTGATCGAAATAAAGGGTTCAGTTCGAAATTCCAATCACCTGAAGAAGGCCGGAGTGTACAACGGCCGAAACGTTGTGACAAATATGGCGACAAAGATGAGGACAATAGTCCGACTAATGTAAATACTGTGAAGATGATTCTTTTAGAAATGATGTCTCAATTTGACACGGTATTTACATTTTGATCAGTACCCACCTTCAAAAATGCTAAAAGGAAAATTAATATTTTTTTCGGTTAAGGTAGAGTAAGCTCTAAGGAAGGTAAAACTTCCCTATGACTTATTTTTTAAATACTTTTCATCGTAATTGTTCCGATAAATTTTCCTTTATGGTAGCTAGACTTTATGAATTTTAGACATGAATTTGTCAGATTAATTGACTTCTAAAACCAGCAAGTGACTAACGTTCTGTCTTAAAGACACAGCAAACAAAATCTCCTGGTTGTATCCTTTCTTTGTGACCTTCACCAGGGACAGGGACAGGGGAGCGCTGATGCCTTCCCAACTGACAAAAAATGGCGTTGCTATAACGTTTCTGCAATGTTACATAGAGGTTGCAAAAATGATTTTATTAGTTTTTTAAAAACTTTCCTTTTTCTGGTGCTAGGAAGGTCGGGTTCTGCTAAACAATCTTTCTCGCCAAAGTCTATCTTTTCCATTTATAAGTCTACCATTCGTACATACATTGAATATTGCTGTCATAAATGGTCTGTTAATTCTGATATGTATTTAGAGATTCTTGAGAAAATACAAAGAAGAATCTACAATATTATTTGTCCTGATATGACATCTTGGCTTCACTCATTTTCCCAACGCCATAACGTAGCTTTCCTGTGCATTTTCATAGTAATCGTTCTGATAATCTTTCCGCAATGCTAGCCAGACTTTATTAATTTAAACGCAATAATAGATCGGCGGCAAAGTCTAACCATTTTAATGTTGGAATGGCTAAATTTAACCGTAAATTCTATGCTAAAATTTTCTTCTCGCGCACCTCTCACTTGCGAAACTCTCTGCCGGATCTTTGCTTCCCAGTCAACTTTGATCTTCAAATACTTAAATGCAATGTCAATCGTTATCTTCTGTCTTCTTAATTCTTATTCTTTTATTGTTCTCTTTCCTTAATAATAGTTTGTTTTTTTCTTTCTCATATTCTCAGTAACCTCTGGTGTTTTACTCACGTTATTGCCTTGCTTGGGGTGAAATGATTAAAAAAAATTGGGGACAATCTGTAAAACCAAGAAAGTTCATTGACTTTCTCCAGCTCATACGCGTGTCTTACACTCAATCTGTAAATTCTCTCACATTATGCAATTCCCAATAAACACTCTGAAGATTTACTAGACAAATCAGGCAAAATTCTTAAAAGACCAAATGTTGGTATTCTCTTCTAATGTATAGGTGTGTCTAGAATATTTCTTGATAAGATTGGCAGCTAACATTTAACTAGTATAATGCTAATGAATTCAGACATGGACTTAGATAGAAGAATTATTTATAAGTGTATTTACATGAGAGCTGTCTATTTGTTAGACGAGCATGACTATCGGTGAATTTTACCATAATTTGTTATTGTCCGTCATGAGATGATCAGTGACTTCTGAAACTAGCAAGTGACTAACCTCTCTCACAGCAAACAAAATCTCCTGGTTGTATCATTTCTTTGTGGCCTTCACCGGGGACAGGGACAGGGACATGGAGCCACTCCTACCTTCCCAGCTAAAACAATGACATTGCTATAACGTTTCTGCAACAGAGTTTGCAAAAATGTTTTTAGTAGTTTTTTTTTTAAACATTCTTTTTTGCAGCTAGGAAGGTTGGGTCACTGTGTTGTTCTAGACAATTTTTCTCGCCAGAATCTTATCTTAACCATTCATCCATGATTTAAATATTGCTACTGCATCTAGACTGTTGCTTCTATTTATTTAGAGATTCTTGATAAAATCCAAAGAAGAATCTACAATGTCATCAATTCTAACCTGGCATCTCGGGTTCAGTCCCTTTCTCTCCGTCGTGTGCCTTTTCCCTGTGCCTTTTCTATAAATACTTTCTTGGTAATTCTTCTGATGAGCTTTCCACTTTAGTTGTTATTTTTAACACTCCCACCACGATAAATTGTACATATGGGGACTAGTTAAGACTTCATAGAGACTCTGAGGTATTGTGGTGGCTGTAATAAAAATAGAAAGTAAGAATGTCTTATTTTGGTGCAAGGAATATTGTAATTTGTTTGGGTCAGTGTTTGTGGATAACAAAGATAAGACCGATTGAAGACCAGCTTTCCCCTATCCCACATTTTGGCCTTGTGCCACATTTTTTGTATTCAACAAAAATTCAACTAAAATAAATATTGCTTAACTATCTGGTATCTAGATTTTATGAATGTAATCTCAGTACTAGACTGGCAGCTAGGTCTCATCATTTTATAGTTGAAATGGCTAGATGTATCCCTAAGTTCTATGCTGATGGTTTTCGTCTATCGCATTTCTAGCTTCTCATCGGCTTTCCAGTCAAATTTGATCTTCAAAAGTGTAAATGCGATGTCAATCGTTATCTCCTGCGTTCCTAATTCTTGCTCTTTTATTGTTCGCTATCCCGAATAATGTGTTTTTTCTCCTATTCTCTCACATTCACTAACCTCTTGTGGCTTAATAGCTGTATTACCTTATTTTGGCTGGAGTAATGGATAACGGTTCGGATTGAGGAATCAGAGAGCCGAGTTCGAATTACAGTCGAATCCATTACATTCACTTACGTGCTAATACCCTTCGAAAAGGTATGAATCCTCTTCTTTCTCCCCGCAGCTATGGGTAAGTAGCAGGACAGGACGGAATCTATAGCCTTGGATGGCAACTGGTCTACCGCAGAAAGAATTGTCAACTTATTGCGGCGAAAAAATCACCCTCGTCAGTCATGTATCGAAAGATACATGATCGCCTAAGTGTGTATCAAGCATGGCACATAACTAACTGACTTTCTTTTGGGATGAAATGATTTTAAAAAATCCACAAACAATTGTTCCAAACAAAAATGTTTTCCATATTTTTTACGAGCATATCAGTTGACCTAAGTAGTACCAGGACTTTACTTAGCAAATAATCATATCATTGTGTAATGTTTAGCAAGCTTATGAGTTCGATCCTCACTGAATCCCCCATACTTTCAGCCTTGTGTCACATCTAATCTACGCTTAGAAACTCACCATGTCATTGTTTTAATAAGAAAATGCTTTTCATGTCGTATATTGTGACAAGTGCCAGGGTTGTATCACAACGTTATCGTATAAAAGTGAGAGACCACTAATCTTATCGTCTCTGTGTCACAACAATGACAACCTATAGTCAAGTGAGTGGTTTTGATTTCTAAGTATTTTAATGTTCTTTGTTGATAAATAACATGTTTTCTTTTAATGCCCAGTGTCCTTGGCCTCAAACTGAACAATAGAAATCAATAGGAAAAAAAACTATTTTCTATGGCTTTTATGGAAGCTCAGGTCAATCGCTAATATGATTGTCTAAGATTAATTTCGATGTCCATACCACTTGTCTAAAAAAAAGAAGAAATTAACCCCACATAAAGAATTAAAAAGAACATACTCATATTCTAAAATTAGGTACCTTCACAGAAAGATACTTAAGTTATAAATGAATTTTAAAAAATTATGAAAACTTTATTTTAAGCTTTTATTTTAGCTTTAATTTTAAGCTAATAGATTAAATTTAATATTTACAATAAGCAAAAATACTTTGCTGCATTTAAAATCTAATTTAAACTGACTGGAAAAACGTTTTGTTTTGAAATCACTAAACATCCCTGTTTTTAGCACCATTTTAACCATCTGTCATCACAATGTAATTCTCTTTATTAAAAAATCTTTCAAAAATAAAATATAGTTTTCTGAAACTTTCTTTGGGGAATATTAGCTGATTTAAAGTTTAATTAATCTGATTTAAACAAATATTACTTATTTAAAGTTTAAAAACGGCAGAAATGCATTTTAACACGACGTTAGCTGTTTATTTAAGATGTGACAGGTTGGCTGTCAGTCCGATGTTAATCTAATTTTGTTCTAAGGTGGATATAGCTGTAAAATTAGTTGAGGAATATAACGTGAACGCCTTTTGTATATAATTTTTAGCTACCCAATAACCTTAAAATTTTAGGAAAATATTCTCCGTAATTCACTGTTTCATTGAATTTTAGGTACTTCGGCTTTAAATTTACAATAGTTGTCGCTTTTATTTTTTGTTATTGCCATGTTTGGACATCCATATTTAGATAAATTTGCACGTTTATACACATATAAAAATTATTTTTAAAATATTGGTCATCGCTAAATGGTAATATGCTTTTCCATTTATGATTAGTAAATATAACTTTTACTGAATAACAATATCAGCTAACCTCTGCAAATTAAGACAAAATTTCAAAAGATTTAAAACTTTAGAAATTATTATAATTTAATTTTTTATAAATGAAATCAATTCTTGTAAAAATTCATTATTCATTTTTTCTTAAGTCAATGGTATCCATCATATATCTTATTCATAAAAGCAATTAAAAGCTTTTCAAATTAAATAGGTTTATTGTATTGTTTTATTTTTATTCATAGCAGATTTTCGGTAACTGGGGCTCCCTGTTTTATGAAAAGAAATTAATGATTTAAATTCTCCAAAGAATTCTGATTTTAACTGATATTGAGCGAGTCAAAATGTAATTTCTCGAAATTTCATAAAATTCAGTATGTGTGGTAACAGATGTAAAAAACATTTTTACAAGATTTTCTAAAGTAAAAACATTTCTAAAATAATTTCGTTCATTTGTAAATAAGTCCTGAAAGTTTCATTGAAATCCAATAATTATTTGATTTTTCTAAATCAATGTATTTTTCACTGGAAAAATAAATATGCTAAAATTTCCTATACTAACCAGCATCCCCTACACACACATGCCCAGCCGGCTGACGCAAAAAAAATAATCAAAATTTCGAACTTTCTAAAAAGGATTAAAAAAAATATAATAATAATCAAAAAAACCTCTGGTCTTTCCTCTTAATAATAACATCAACATTTTCACGATAAAACTTTGTTTTTATTAAATTTGTGGGCATATTTTCATCATCGTATGCTAATATTTTAACGAATCAGTGGCGGTATCTGCTAAATGCTTGCCGCTAATTCGCCTGTAGAGTTAAATAACCGACAGGCCTGTTATCACTGCTGGCATATAGATTGCCTTGTGTAATGAAATCTAGACGTTGTTTGCTGATATAAATATCTGCGATTGTTTATTCATTTCTGTCCCAGCAATCTGATGTTGAATAATACTTTTTTCTTTTCATTAATATTCTAAGAAAAAAATCACATGCACACACCAACCAACCTCACCGAGGGGTCAGGGAGAAAAATGCCTATCTGGCCAGGATGAAAAATCCGTAAACTCACAATTTAAAAAAAAGGGCCAGAAATGGTTCACTGGTATTTCAAAAGAGAGGTCGATACCATGGGGAACAATGGGACCGCGACAAAAGTGCTTACTGCTTGTAAGCAAAAAAACGTGCTCGACAATACCATACCTTTAAAGTACCCTGTGACAGAGCATTCTATTATATTATTAAGAATAAAATAAGCAGATCCTAAAATAGTCTGCTATGGATGCACACAGGGGTGCTCAATGCCGTGTTAAAAGGCAGAGGCTCAATCTATTTTTTAATTAAATTTGCAGTGAGGATTGACCGACCACTGAACTATTACTGGCGTTTGTTTATTTTTCTGTAATAATTACTAATTTACGCCTTTTTTTCATCTTGCCTATATAGGCGTTTTCCTTCCCCACTCGATAGGGTTAGTTGGTGTGATATAAGCACATCGCCCACACTTTTACCATCTTATTGTTTAGGGGTATAAAGTTACGGTTTTCAATCGCAACAGTTATCCACCGCCTGATGATTGCGTGAAAACATATGAAACTGGCCTTTCTGGTTGCTGACTGGAAATTTAATTTAAAAAATATATTAAGCTTCTCCGATCGGAGGACGCCACCATGGCTTTTCGACTCTTGAGGGTCTAGCAGCTCAGTTCGTAGAAGCGAGGGTCCAGCAGCTCAGTTCTTAGAACCAAACAGCCTGACTAGCCCCACATATGATTTGATTACAGTGGTGAAGGCTTGTGCAAAGTCAAGAACACATTTTGGGAGAGCCGAATACAGAGAACGACACTCCTCAGGTTTTGAATTCAAAATAGCCTTCTAGGCTATAGAGCCCAGTCTGAGCTGCTATTTACCAATAGCCGGGAGGGGGGAGGGAGAGAAGAGATGTATTTATACCTATCTCAAGGGTAGTACTCGAATGGAATTCCAAGATGGCTCTCCGAGTCCTTAATCCGAGCGACTAGCCATTACGCCACTGTATAACTTATATATAAATACTTAAATACTATGTTACTCCACCGTGTATTCTCTCACTCTCTCTCTCTCTCTCTCTCTCTCTCTCTCTCTATATATATATATATATATATATATATATATATATATATATATATATATACATATATGATGCGATGGGTACATTGTCGGCATTTTATATTTTTCATTTCGCGCATGCGCATTGTTTTTTTTTATTTTGTCGTCTGCACAGTATAAGTAGGGTCAGTTGGACACCGTCTGTAAGAAAAAGGATTCTATCCCTCGACTCGGACACTGAAAGCAAACAACATTTTCTTTCACTTTTTTAGTCAGAAGCAACACCAGCTTGGGAGAAATATAAGATTTTCATTATTTTAGACATACATAAATGCATACACACGCAACTCATTTTTCACCTTCGATCTGATGAAGCCTAACTGGCGAAATACATAGTCGGATTCTTTTTGAAACATTATACTTTCAGAAACGTTTTCCCAATATTCATATATATATATATATATATATATATATTGTGTGTGTGAAGATAATGAGACAAAGTGAAAAAGTTTTTATACGACCCGTTTCACCGACGTTACGTGTGTTTAAGGCAAATCAAATGCGTAAGAATTTCTTAGGGAGAGACGGGCAGTAAAGTCCCTGCTTTCACTTTCATTCCAACCTGAAGAAACCAAACCAAACACACGTGGCACACTTAACGCATCGTATTTCACTTTGTTTCGCCTACAGTTATATATAATATATATTTGGAATAGCTCCTACGGAGGTCTCTTGATTGGGCCTTTATCACAATAGATAGGGATGAGTAGATATGATAGACAAAATAAACTACAGAAGAACTCAAAAACTGATCGCTACATTTAAGTATTGCCTTAATATTTAAACATACCTTTTAAAAGTTCAACGATAATTTTCTCTACCGCCACTTAATTTAAAGACAATTTGATGTACGTAGGTCCTTACTTTATTTCATGGATGGCTTCAATTATTCCTAAATTTATTTCCAAGCTGTAAAAATTCTTATCGTACAAAATAATCATCACAAAAAATCACGCCAAAAATCGCTGAAAACAATCGCAGTAGTGAAAACATGGGAATCCAAAATTTCAGGATTGCGGGTTCGAATCTGACACAGAATGTTTTTAATTTGCTCACGTAGTCGGCCTGATTCCAAAATGGTATGATATGTTGGGCTACGGCTTCTACGAGAAATTTGAAAAAATCTCATATATATATATATATATATATATATATATATATATATATATATATATATATATATATATATATATATATATATATATATATATCGGTCATGTCACGGAAAAACTATGATGCCTGTCAAGAAAAAGATGAGAGAAATGAATAATAGGTCATTTCCTTCTTTCCTGTAAATATCTACCCAGGTAATAGTCGCAAGAATTTTACACTAGTGATGGGTGAAGGTCAGTGTGTGTTTTATTTTGTGTATGAATTTTATTTCAATTAAATATTCACACCAGTATTTGGGGGGGTCTATTAGATTCAAATTAAAACAAGTTTTTAACTCGGCTTTTTTTAGACTCTTCTTCTGAAAAATTTCTTAATGACTCTGTCTAAAGCAGCGACTATCGAATCTTTTTTTCTTATTATTTCATTACTCTAGACCCAAGTTTTTCAAACTGAGTCCCGACACTTCAGCGGATCGCGAGATAAATAAAATGGGCCGCGACAAAAAAAAGAAAGAAAGAAATCCGTTATATAGCCTGACGTACTATACCATTTAGCTACAAAGGAAGCGTCTGGTTAGTAAGGTCAAATTACTGTTTTTAAACTACAAATTTCTCATTACTATTAGGTTGGTGCAAAAATAATGTCGTTATTTACATAAGTAACATATGTGAGAAAACGACATTATTTTTGCACCAACCTAATATATGCCTATATGACGGTTCTGTGTAAGATACAGGTTCGATTCCTTTCAGAGGACATATTTTCTATGCAATTTCTCGGGCGTTCAGGCCGGTAAATGTTAATGCTGTTTATTATAAAGAGAGCATTCACTTAAATATGTGTATCTATAAAAATAACGTATAAACAATAAATATATTAAAATAGTTGTCGGACTTGGTCAATTTCATAATATACAAATATATACAAATATTATACAAATAGATAATACAAATAGTTACATGCAATTCCAATATGTACGGATCATAAAAAATATGCATATAAATTGTCGATGCTAAATAAATGAACCTAATGAATAGAGTTTGTCTTTGATTTCTTACACGTATAATGGGTCGCAATGTGGGTCGAGTTAAAAAAGTTTGAAAAACGCTGCCCTAGACATATAGAGGCTTCCGGCCATATCACAATGAAAAACCGGGTTACATACGATCATCGAAGTTAAGTAACATTGAAGCTGGTCAGTACCTAGATTGGCGACCGCTTGAGAATTACCAGATGCTGAAAGCTTTGATGTGCCGTGCGTGTAACTGATAACGGCGCAAAATTGAAAATTGGAGAACCGTTTTACAATTCCAGTCTGGTTCTTTATATTCATTTAGGTACAAGTGCCCTTGGGTAAGGTATGAATCCACCTCTTCTCCCCCTCAGATTAATTAGTAGAACCTGTATGAGTAAAGCATTATTATCTCAACAAAATTCTTACATTCTAAAACTATTTTCTAGCATTAAAACACATGCAAAAGCCATAAAAAAATCAAATCGGCCAATCAGTTAAATGTCTGAAATCATACCGCTGATTAAGCTGAGTACCTAAAAGTTGATTTATAATTCTAAATAAAGATTCAAAATTAAATTCACAAATATATTATATTGAATATATGTCTAATGCCATATTGACAATGACAAGTTAGAACCCTAATGAGAGGGGTGGGTATGTTTTATTTTTTGGCATCTAAACTTTCAGTACGCAGATATACAAACCACACTATGAAGATTACAAGGAAATGCGTTTGATATACGATTATTTTTATAAGCAGCTCATTTAAAAGCATCTCTACTCAAATTTGACTTACCTTTAATCAACTCCACTACCGATGTTTCAATGTGGCTAAAGTAACAAAAAATAGAGGAAAATAAATATAAAAAGAATTACATGTTGTATTTAACTGGATTGAAGATTTTTATGATTTCTACCATTTTAGTTGCATTGAAAGGTCTTTCTTTTCTAATTGTTTGACATTTTAAAAAATTGAGCAACCATTTAAACAAAGAGAGTAGCAATTTTTGCTCAAAATTTAATCAACACAATTACGGGTCAACATGTTAAATTACTTCTTTTTATTTTTATAAATTCACCCCAAGCAACGCGATAACGCAAGGGTTTACAGGGAGTAAAAAAAATGAGAAAAAAACATAGAAGATAGGACAATAAAAGACCAGGTTCCAGGAAGACAGAAGATGGTGATTGATGTTGTATTTAGATTTTTGAAGATTGTAGTTGGCATGGAAGCAAGAAACCGGAAGGGAGTTGCACAGGCAAGAAATGCGAAAAAAGAAACTATTAGAATATAACTTACGATTGTTATCTAGTTATTTCAACCGTAAAATGATACGACCTAGCTACCAATCTAGTGGCACACTTAAATTTATGACGTTGAGGTACCAAGGAGGAAAGCTCGTCAAAACAATAGGCATGAAAATATTTATAGAAACGGCAAAGGGAAGCCACATCACGACGGTAAGAAAATGACGGAAATCGAAGTACTAGGTCAGGATCGATTATAATACAACCCCTTCTTTAGATGTTGCCTCGAATCTCGAAATGTACGACATGAGCACCAGACCAGATTAATTTCAATCATTTCGCCCCTATCAAGGCGATAATGTTATTAGGACGTAGGAGAGTTTTTAAGTCGATTTCACCCCAAGGTAGTAAAGCCACTAAGACACAAGGGGGGTTACTGGAAGTGGAAGAATTAGAAACAGGAACATTAATAAGCAGCGAGAACAAAAAGACTAATCAAGAGGTGAGTAGATAGCGATTGACATTGCAATTAACTTTTTGCAGATTAAAGTTATCTGGAAAGCATGGAGCCGGAAAAGAGTTCCACGAGCGAGAAGTGCGAGAAAAGAAACTGTTAGCATAGAAGTTACGGTTACATCTATCCAACTCAACTGTAAATTGATGAGATCTCGACGCCAATCTAGCACTGCCCTTAAAATAAAAAAGAGTCTCTGTACCATAGCGAAGAGATCATCTGAACAATTACCAAGAAAGTATTTACAGAAAAGGCAAAGGGGGCAACCTTACGGTTAAACAATGCATAATATAGTTAGTGAGCGTGATGGCGAAACAAGGTTTAGGAAAAATAACAAAAAGACAAAATCTATAAAGATCTACGATGAACAGGAAATGGTGAAGAGCCATGATGGCCTACGCCCTGAAGGGACATGACACATTAATAAAAGACGGCTCATATCAGGATGATCACCTGGGTATGACGACATGATAGATATATTTTGTGAATATGGAAAAGATATAACCGTTTCTGTGGTCCTCTAATTCAAGTATATCAAGTTGTTTGATGCTATGAGGCGCCGACTTTTATATAATATATCTATTCTGCCTTGACACAAGTGATATTTAAGATATGGCATTATAACCTCACCCCCGACGGCAAATACATCACAAGAATATGTTTAAATATGCGTATAGACAAAACTGTCCAATCCCACCAGTTTTTACTATAGATGTCATGGTCTATTTTTGACTCTAACTCATTTGAAACCTGACACGATTAATTCACGCCCTATTTCTCCCGAATAAATAACACCATTGATCCTGTCCCAGTGGCCGAGTTCCTTTGATCTTAGGTTTGACATAAGGTCACAACATTGAGCTTTGTACTTATACATGCGGGTGGTTCCAGAGATTGTCCGGTTCCGTCGGCACGTCTCTTTCCGGGGTGTCCCAGTTAGAAAAGTTTAAATGGCTTTATCTCTTTGAGTGACTGGAGCCGAGACGCCAGATCAGGTCCAATAATATTACTTATTCTTCTTTGGATTTTACCAAGGAGCTCGAGATGAATGGCAGGAGCACCAAAAGGAAGTGAAAGACTATGAGAATTGAAGATAAGGACAATAAAGGTACGTGATTCAAGAAGAAACGAATGTGGCGATTGATGTTGCATTCAATTTTTTGAAGATTGTACGTTGCAGTGAAGCAAGAAATAGGAAGTGGATCCACATGCGAGAAGTGCAAGAAAAGTAACTATTAGAATAGAAATGACGGTTGCATCTAATTGGTTCAACAGTAAAACTGTCTGACATCGTTTTACGTCTAAACAAGCTTTGTCGGCCATTTCAACATTACAATATTTTGGATTGTAAAAAAAAAAATGAATATTTTTTTCTTTGGCGAGTAAATATTGTATAAACAATTTTTTGAGAATAAAAATGAATGTTCAAGATGCAAGTACTACTATTTCAGCCATAACTGGTGGAAGGAGATTAATTCATACCATTCCCGATTATATCTGCGCGCAATCTAATGAACCCGACTGGAATTCGAACTCTTTTTTTCTCAGTCCCAGTCGCTGTAAGCGAGCGGAACAGCCCGATAAAGATACAGTTGCCAGGAAAGAATTGAACACGCCAAAGTCAAGCCAGAAGTTTAGGTCCTGATCTAGTATCTTGACTCCAGTCACTTTCTCACAGACGTCATGCGGCTTCCCTCTGTTTTTTTCTGCAAATATTTTAATGGCAACTGCACTGACGAGCTATTTTCACTGGTGTACCAACTGCATGAATGTAAGCCTGCTACTAGCTTGGCATCTCCGTCCCACCCTTTTGCCGTCAAAACAGTTAAATGTAACCGCCTTTTCTACTCTAACAGCTTCTTCTCTCGCACTTCCCGACAGTGGAACTCCTGTCTTGCTTCTTACTTGCTTCCCTGATAAGTATAATCTCCAAAAATTTAAATGTAATGTCGATTGATATCTTCTGATGCTTTGATCTGGATACCCGTCCTTCTCTTTATTCTTTCCTCAGACACCTCTCTTTTTACTTACTTTCACTCTCTGTAACCCCTTACTTCCTAGTGGCACACCCGCCTTGCTTGAGGTGAAATGCTTAATATATATATATATATATATATATATATATATATATTGTCATCCACAGACAGACTGTTTCGCTGTATCACAGCTCATCAGTGTGGCTAGACGTCCGGTTGCCTCTGGCTAGAATCGAAAACCGGCTGAATTCGCGTCAGTCGGAAATTTTACCCTGAAGCCGTTGGCGCACGGCAGAGAAGAAGGTGAATTTAAGCGTATTTATATTTAGATAAACACACAGTGACTGAGAGAACTCGATTCGATTTACCGAAGAGTCTTGCATTATTAGCCGTAATAGTCACTGTTTACAAACCCACACATCCTCCCCAGAGAGCTCAACCGAAATAAATTTTCAGGAGCATATATATTGTCATCCACAGACAGACTGTTTCGCTGTATCACAGCTCATCAGTGTGGCTAGACGTCCGGTTGCCTCTGGCTAGAATCGAAAACCGGCTGAATTCGCGTCAGTCGGAAATTTTACCCTGAAGCCGTTGGCGCACGGCAGAGAAGAAGGTGAATTTATGGGAAGTGACCTAACTTAATAGTATACTAAGGAAAACAGCTCAATATCGCAGCAATATTCAATGCACGTACGATTGGTAGATTTATAAGTGCGTAAGATGGAATCTGACAAGAATAATGTTCTAGCACGGTACATTGGGCAAGCTTTTAAAAATCGTCTATTTGTTTTTCATTTTGAAAAGATGCCCTTTGTACCAGTTTTGAGCACATAACACCTTTTGCATCGAATGAACTGAAGTAATAAAAACAACGATAATGCCATTCTCAACCCCTCATACATCAGCAGCTACAAATCTAACTGAAGTACTTCATTTCTACCCGCCAGTATAAATTCTGCTGTTTATGACTCAACGATATCATCGAGCCCAGATCAAACTGTTGCATGGTCGAGTCGTCGGCGACTGAACCGGTTCACACCACCAGGTTTTCCTATGTAAAGAGAGTGTCTAGACACCCATTTGGATTAAAAATAACACTAGTTAAATGGCGAGTAAAGGGTCCACGGCCATCTCACAAAATTGAATAGACTGAGCCCTATAGCATTGTCTGAAGCTGGGCGGATATCTCCCTAAGACGGATGGAATCAACGGCAACTTGTTCGTGACCAAATCGAGATCTACTTGCATAAGACTCACTTCACACAATGGAATACCTTTCCAGGTTTCAATCCAGACATTTGTTTTTAAGCGTATCAGCCCAAGCAAGGCTGGAGGCCACTATCACGCAAGGGGTTAAAGAAGGGTTGGAGGAAGAGCAGATAGGAGTGGTAAAGGAGAGGATGTGGAGAAAGAGAAAGACAGTGGGTCGATCAAGGCAAGGGGGTTACAGAAGATTTGGAGCGAGAGCAGATAGGAATGAAAGATGAAAGGATGTGGAGAAGGGAAGTGGATAGATCAAGGCAACTGGAGATGTCGATTGACGCTACACTTAAACCGTTGGAGATTGTATTTGTCAGGAAAACAGTAATAGGGAAGGGAGTTCCATAGGCGAGATGTGCGAGACATGAAGCTATTGGAGTAGAAGAGACGTCTACATCTAACAGTTTCCACGGTGTAGGGGTGGGAACGGGATGCCAGCCTCGTAGGACGTTTAAATTCACGAGGCCTAGGGACAAGCGAAAGCAGCTCCTCAAAGCAATTACCGTGAAAGTACTTGTAAAAAAGGCAGAGTGAGGCAACATCGCGTCTGTGAGAGAGCGACTGCAGACGAGATGACAGATCAGGGCCAATCACATTGTATATCCGTCTCTGGATCTTATCAAGAACCCTGAGGCAAACAGCAGGGGCCCCAGATCATATATGGCAGCAATACTCCATGCAAGGGCGAGGATGGATTTCGGTGAGAATATTTCCTGGCTCGGCACAGGGAACCAACTTTCCTTGCGGTGGATGATGCAACTGACTCGATGTATTTGTTCCATCTCAGATCAGCGGACAGCGTGAGACCGAGCAGCCGCAGAGAGGAGCTCTCGAGAAGTTGGTCTTCAGACATTCTAATGGGATGCAGGGATGGATCCCTGTGGTGGTTAATAGAGATCAGTTTTGTTTTAGAGGCGTTAAAGTTAACCATCCATTTCTCGCCCCAGTTCACAACCGATTGGAGGTCCTTTTCAATTTGAGCTGCCAGGTTAACTTTGTCAGCATCACTAGATTTGTGTTTGAGGCAGGAGTAAATTGTGGTGTCGTCAGCGTAGATGCCGACTTGGGAGTCTATGGCGTCAGGAAGGTCGTTTATAAATATGAGGAACAGAGTAGGGCCTAGGATGGAGCCTTGAGGAACACCTGCGTTAGTGGGATAGGAGCTGGAGATGAATCCACTGAGAACGACCTTCAATTCCCGGTTTGACAGGAATGATTGTATTAGGCCAAACAATCGACCTGTGATGCCATAACCCTGGAGCTTGCGAAGAAGGCCGGCATGCCAAACTCTATCGAATGCTTTGGAGATGTCAAGGGCCACGACACGAGCTTCACCGTTATTATGGATAGCTTGGTAGACTAATTCAGTGATGGCCGTAAGCACATCGGCAGTAGATCGGGCAAAGCGGAAACCATACTGCTTGTCTGAGAGCAGATCGTGGGATATCAGATGATTAATCACTTCGATGTTGATAATGGCCTCGAAGACTTTGCCGAAGAGGGGTAGGAGACTGATAGGACGGTAATTGGAAGGGTCGGAGGGGTCACCAGAGTTCTTAAAGACAGGAACAATGGTTGAGGACTTCCAGCAGTCAGGAAAACAGGACTCCTTGAGGCAGCGGTTGTATAATTTAGAGAGGGCAGGCGCCAGTTCAGGTGCGCATTTCTTCAGGACAATGGCTGGTATCCCGTCACCACCAGTAGCCTGGTGGTGATCTAAGTTAGAAATAATGCCCAATACCGACGACGGGGTTATGTGCAATCCGTCCAAGAGGGCCTCAGTTCTGGGAGGGAAATCGGGCAAGGGTACCCCGGAAGAGTCTAGCGTAGAATTGGAAGAAAACTTCCGAGCAAAGCATTTGGCCTTGTCGGCAGAGGTGGTCAGGACCTCAGACTGATTGAACAGGGGAGGAATGGAGGGTTTGTTATTGTTCAGAACACTCTTGCAGAGGCGCCAATAATCTTTGGAGCCAAATTTGCGGAATGCAATACGTTCCTTCATCCGAACAGCAAATAGTGACTTGGCATCGTCGAGGATAAGCTTACACTCGTTACGGGCAGAGGTAAATAGACGTCTATTGGAGTCGGACATATCACTACGAAAACGGTGGAAGAAGTGGTTCCTATGGGCAATGGCGGCTGAGCAAGCAGCTGTGAACCAGGGGGAGGAGCGCGGTTTGACCTTGAATTTCCTGGAGGGGATGAAAGCTTCGATTCCAGCTTTAATCCAGGAAGAGAGCTCAGAAGCACAATCTTGAGTGGGGAGCTTAAATACAGCATCCCAGAGGACATCACGGAGGAAGTCACGAAACGAGTCCCAGTCAGCCCGTTGGTAGCAGAATGTGGTTCTGGTGGTAGGAGGCTCCTTGTAGGGGGTGAGGCTGAAGGAGATGCTAACAGACACTACAGCATGATCGGAGTTACCGATAGGACAGAGCTGCGTGGCACTACAAGACTCAGGAATGGAGGTAAAACACAGGTCGAGGAGTGAGGCCTTACAGTCACGGTTGCAAGCAAAACGCGTGGAGAAATCGATTATCTGAGTGAGGGATTGAGAGACTGAAAAGTTGAGAGTATGAATGCCTGCGAGGTCGGTAGTAGCGTTCTTAAGCCATTGGTTGTGATGGGCGTTAAAATCGCCAAACGCAAATATGTGAGCGTACGGATGGACAGAGAGGGCCCTATCTATGCTGTCAGAAATGACATCGAGTATCCCACAGTCCTGAAAGGATGGAGAACGGTAGAGGGAGAAAAGATAGCTTACAGCATTGAGAAGAGATAGGCGGAGACACAAGTACGAATGATCCGGCGATTCGATAGAGCACTCTCTAGCCAGAGGGAGATGGTCCTTGACGTAGACACCCAGGCCATGCATGTGGGTTAGAGCGTCTTTTCTGAGGAGAGGAAAGTATCCAGGGATCGAGAGATCAGAGGAAGTCAAGATTGGTCACACACAGGGCCAGTATATCCGGGCACTTAACAATGAGGAAAGACTCAAAGAAACTAGCCTGGTGCTCAAATGCGCATCAACCCTACGACCATACCTTGTCATGGGACTGATAATGATTATGATGATTCCCTAAGCCATTAGATCTGAAATGTGTTTATTCCATTACCCTCAGTTAATGTATCCATGCCGCTGACAACAATGAGTAAAACATAGATCATTATATCGTATCCAGTACTATGAAATAAATTTACTATAAATTCACTAGTGTACTATATATATATATATATATATATATATATATATATATATATATATATATATATATATTAGGAAGTTGCATATATTCGTTCTCTTCTTTTTTATGTTTTGCGTATGATCTCGAAGAATAATCATTCGTAGTATTTTTGTCACGTATCAGCCCGTGAGACTGTTGTCTAACGTTATTTAAGGTTTATTTCAGATTAGACACCACATTGAGATGGAATGCAAAGTCGACATATTTTCTTTGATTTTAATCAAGTTCACAAAGCTGCCAAAGCTTCTCGAAGTATGTGTGCTGTGTACGGAGATGACTTCACCGACAGAATGGCAGAGAAATTAGTTTTCCCGTTTCAAGAAGGGGAAGTTCGAACTCATAGACTCTCTGCATTCTGGCCGACCTCTTCAGTTTGATAAACCGCGCCAGACCACTAGAGAAGTGGCTCAGAAGATGGCAAGCTGTTGTGTTACTGTCGCTATTCATCTTCACTCAGTAGGTAAGGTCTAGAAAGACGGTGGATGAGTGCCCCATGCACTTAGAGATACAAACTCCAGTGCTTCTCCATTGCTGCCAGTTGAATCGCTTGACACCCGGCTACTCGTGGATACAAAGAAAGAGCTCGGTTGGAACTTCTGCCACACCCATCATATTCTCTTGATTTAGCCCCTTCTGACTATCACCATTCCGCTCCCTTTCTAACAATTTGAGTGGTGTTTCGTTTAACAATGACGTGGAGCTTAAATTGTTGAATGATTCATCTGAACTAATAATAATAAGAAGAAAATAAATTATAAAAAAACAACGAATTTATGTAATAACCTAATATATATATCTAAATCTAAAAATAAACACGCTAAAATTCACCTTCATCTCTGCGACGGCTTAGTGGTAGAAGTTCCGACTGACGCCAATTCAGTCGGGTTTCGATCCTAGCTAGAGGCAACCGGACGTCTAGCCACACTGATGAGCTGCGAAACAGTCTGTCTGTGGATGACAAATACATATATATATATATATGTATGTGTGTGTGTGTGATAAAATTAATTGGTAATCCGTATGGATAATTCCAGAGAGGGTATAAATCCCGAGAGATCAAAGTAATAGCAGAGCAAATGATAATAAATCGGAAACTTCAGAAAGTCATGGTAATATTTTATTTCGCAAAATCGAGAATTCGATTTTGCTTCATCAGACCTGGCGGTTTCAAAACAATGATTCATTGTTTTGAAACCGATTTTGTGAAATAAAATATTATCATGGCTTTCTGAAGTCTCCGAATCATTATATATATATATATATATATATATATATATATATATATATATATATATATATATATATATATATATATACACACACACTACCGACCAACAGTTTTGCACAACAATGTATTTTTTCCTCTAAACTTAAAAATTCTATCAAGTTCATATCTTTAAAGAAATAAATTTATTTTTTTCTGTGTTTGCATGCAATTATGCAATAACTTAAATCAAAATGAATATAAAATAATTATAATTTCAATTAAAGCAATTTTTTTTTCATCAAAGGATCCACCACGAGCATTTATTATTGCAGAGCAAATTCTTGGTATCCTTTCTCGTAACTTGTAAAAGTATATTAGTGGAAGTGATTCCCAAGCAGTGTGGAAATGTGTAAACAACTCTTGCTTATTCTTAAGCAGTTCACTTAGAACTTTACGATCAATTTCGCCCCAGATTAGTTCAATTAGTGAATACCTGGAGACTGAGGGGGGAATCATGATTTGCAAAATTACTTTCTCTTCTTTTGATTTTAGATAATTGGTAGACAAATTTTTGAGCTATGTTTTGGAACATTATGTTGCTACCAAATAAAATTTTGTCCAATAATGCGGCAACCAGAATTAATTGCGCGCCTCTGCAGGATTGAATGATACTCTTCCTTTCGCATAATGTCTTTAATTTGAATTCAATAGATGAAATTATGGATCCAAATATGAAACTATTTTATGAACTTAGAGTTCAGGGTGGTCCCAAACTTTTGATTGGTAATGTATATATATATATATATATATATATATATATATATATATATATATATATATGAGGAATCGGAGAGCCGCCGAGTTCGAATTCCACTCGAATCCATTACATTCACTTACGTGCTAATATCCTTGGGAAAGGCGTGAATCCTCTTCTTCCCCCTCCAGCTATGAGTAAATAGCAGGGCAGACTGGCTTCTAGAGCCTTGGATGGCAACTGTTCTAGAAGAAGTACAACTCTGAATTTAAAACCTGCGGAGGGTCATTTGGGGATCTTGTGGCACTTAGTGCACTAGATCTCTGTATTCAACTCTTCAAAAATTGTGGGTGGTCCTTCACGAAACCTTCACCACTATAATCAAATCTCATGTGTTGTTGTCGGGCTGTCGGTTTCCTGGGAACTGATCTGCTTGAACCTCATACGTCGAATTCGTCGGGAGAGTCGAGTATATATATATATATATATATATATATATATATATATATATATATATATATATTCGACGGGAGAGTCGTGTCGATAGATAGATAGATAGATAGATAGATAGATAGATAGATAGATAGATAGATAGATAGATAGATAAGTTAATGCCATAGTAACAATTAGAATCTGGAGCAGAATAAAATAACACTAATAAGAAGAATGAATATATCTTGGGAAATTTAAATATTCAATGTGCGGATTTTTTTTGACAATGAACGCATTTATACGTTTTTTTTTTCTTTTTTCGAAAGCTGGTCCAGCGGTTGACAGGATAAAGGATTTATTGTTAGAAAATACATCAAAGAATCATAGTTGACATTTCTGAAACGCATAATGAGGAAAGAAGATTTGGAGAATTTACACTCACAGGACGTATCACTAAAATAAGAGGAGCAGAAGGAAACAGCGAGTAACCTACCTAATAATCTTTGATAGCGAAACAGAAGGACGGAGATAATCATTAATTAGCGCTACGAAGGATAGAACGATGTGGAGAGCTATAATCATCTACTTCTTGAAGGGAAACGGCAGATAAAGGAAGAGTGTTCTATATATAGTATCTTTGAATAATCCGAGTTTTTCAAAAAGTATTCGAACAGCTTCTTCCCGATAACCACTGCTCTGTGGAACCGAATCCCAAGAGGATGTTTCCCTGATCGCTACAATTTTAATCTGTTCAAATCGAGGTTTAACCGTTATCTTCCCCAACTATCAGTATAAAATATGCCTCTTACACTGTAACCCTTCTGCATGAGTGGCCCTCGGACTTGTAGATGGTGAACTTCACTGCAAAAAATAAAATAAATTGTCGAAAAAGAATGAAGGGAAAAGTCCTTTTTCTGAAAAAAAAAAACATTTGCATCAAATAAAATTTTCAAACACTTTGTCTGGTTGTTTTTTCTGGAAAAAATGCGTTATTTTTTCTAAAGGGTGTTTCATTGAGATGGATCAAAGTCAGCAGTAGATAAATCAGTGATGTTGTTGAAAATTTATTTATTGGCTCATGTTATTTAAGTCATGGCAATTATGATATCGCCCAAAAGTCCGCCAAATCTTTTGGCGGCACACCTCCACACGATGGTCAATTTTTTTGATGACGTCTCTGCATAGCTGCTCTTCGATCTCACCAATATACCTTATTATCTCATCCTTCAGCTGTTTAATTGTTGTTGGCTTGTTGGTATAGACCTAACTTTTGAGATGACCTCAAAGGAAGAAATCTAAAGGCGTCAAGTCGCCCGATCGTGATGGCCAATTGACTTCGCTGTTTCGAGAGATGATGCGACCAGGGAATTTCTCATTGTTTCTGTTTGAACGTCCATTTTCGTAATTGGTTTAGATAAGTTTAATACGTTGTTTGATTATTAATCTTTCCATGGTTGAAATTGCCAAAGACTTAAGTTGTTAAATGCGAAAGAAAAAGAAAAAAATCTTTAGACGCTTAAACTTCATTCACATTTAAAATCGGTCCAAGTTATTGGAACACCCCTTGAAGTTTTCTCTCCGCCATTAATCTCTGACGAGACAAAGTTGTAATAATTCAAATGTAGTTCCTTGCATGGACAACAATGATTGAATATTATCAGCGTTTCTATCAAATGTTTTTTTTCTAAATCCTCCAAACGTTTGTCTGAGATGAAATAGTAGAATGGGTTTAGTTCGGATTATTGAAAAATGTTAGGATTGAGGAAGTACTGTATTTTTATATTTGCAAGAGACAGATTACAGTAGAACAAAAAATGAAATATTTCTCCAATATCTGGCATGAATGCCAACTAGCCTCAGAGATGGGTGCACTCTGAATTTCAAATCGTAGAAAGCGTAACGAGAAACCATTCTGCGATCATTCTCAGGAAGGAAGAGCCATGCTCGAATCTTCCTTGAATCACCATGGCATTTTAAAAATACGCCTGACATGAACTATCAATATTCTTGAAAACAAAGATCCCTCAAATCAGTACTGAACGAAGCTGTGAAATCAAGACAAGCCACATCGACTACATTAATTTTTATCAAAGGAAATTAATGATGTTAATGACTAATAACTAATTAAGTTACTTTTTTACTGTAAAAATTGATAATGGTGTAATTAGTGTCACGTTTATTAGCAAAAGGATGGGCCCAAAATGCAAATTACACATCAGAGATAGCAAAATCAAACAAGTACAAAACTTTAAATGTCTGGGAAGTATTTTATCAGACGACGGAAAGTGGGAAGGCGCATAGGAATATCCAAAGATGCACCCCCAAAACTGAGCAGAGTATTAAGAAGCACAAAAACTCCATTAATAACAAAATAAAGAATACTGAACTGTTACGTGATATCTATCCTCCTATATGGCAGTAAATGCTAAACAATCTCTTCAAAGATGAAGAGACTGGAAGCAACAGAAATGTGTTTCTACAGAAGGATGCTGAGGATACCATGGACCTGATATATGAGCAACAACGAAGTTTTAGAGAAAATGGAAATAAAAAGAAACTTAGAGACAGTTGAAATTTCTTGGGTACATAATAAAGAAAGAGGGCTTGGAAAATCTGATACTCACAGGACAAATTAAAGGCATTAGGGACAGAGAAAAACAACGCATAACCTACCTAGCGAGATTAAGTAAATCGATAGCAGAACAGTGTTTTGGAGAGATAACGTCAGTCAGTTATGTCCCATGCGTGATACACGCTTAGGCGATCAAATATCTTTCGATAATGAGGAAAGAGGGCTTGGAAATTTTTATACTTACAGGGTAAATTGAAAGCAATAGGAACAGAGGAAAACAATGCATAATATAGTTAGTGAGCGTTATGGCGAAACAAGGTTTAAGAAAATAACAAAAAGAAAAAATCTATAAAGATCTACGAAGAACAGGAAATGGTGAAGATCCATGGTGGCCTACGCCCTGAAGGGACATGACACATAAAAATCAAGATGTTCACCTGGGTATGACGACATGATAGATATATTTTGTGAACATGGAAAAGATATAGTCGTTTCTGTGGTCCTCTAATTCAAGTATATCAATTTGTTTGTCGACTAATAGATAGTATTTTTTAACTGATACAGCAGCTCTGACCTTTTATTAGACGCTATGAGGCGCCGACTTTTATATAATATATCTATTCTGTCTTGACACTTGTGATATTTAAGATATGGCATTATAACCTCAACCCGACGGCAAATACATCACAAGAATATGTTTAAATATGCGTATAGACAAAACTGCCCAATCCCACCAGTTTTTACTATAGATGTCATGGTCTATTTTTGACTCTAACTCATTTGAAACCTGACACGATTAATTCACGCCCTATTTCTCCCGAATAAATAACACTGTTGATCCTGTCCCAGTGGCCGAATTCCTCTGATCTTAGGTTTGACATAAGGTCACAACATTGAGCTTTCTACTTATGCATGCGGGTGGTTCCAGAGATTGTCCGATTCCTTCGGCACGTCTCTTTCCGGGGTGTTTCAGTTAGAAGAGTTTAAATGGCTTTATCTCCGAGTGACATTGGTAAGGTACTGTGGAAACGGACCACTGAATGTTTCTTTGTCCTCTCTCAGTGTAAAAAAAAAAAGAAAAGCAATTTAACATATATCAAAGGGTGTCATTTCTATCCCATTATTTGTGAATAATTTTGATCGGTTATTGTTTGAATTAGGTTTTATACGAGAATAGGATTTATAAATTCTATATACCAGAAAAAAAAGGTGGGTAATTGAATGACAAAAGTGAAAAACCCTATTTGACGCGTTTCATCATTTAAAAGGACTTCTTCTGATTAAATAAAGGTTTTATTGACGGAATCATATATATGTAGGGAGAGAAGAAAAATACGATGAAACATCATCTGGTGATATATGTTGGAATTTCGATTCGAACTATCTATTGAGGCTAGATTGTTCTAATTCCACGTGCCATGCCTCTCAGTTTTTAATTAATCCCCGTGATAACTCAACTCTCCAAATTTTGTTCTCTCTCTACTGTGGCCAGGGATTGGCATGCGGAATTAGCACAATCCAACCCCATGGGACTAAATAAAGAGTTCGGTTCGAATTTCCAACGTATATCACTTGAAGAAGGCCGTAACGTATAACTACTGAAACGTCGTGAATATGGCAATAAACATGGCAACATTATGAACAATCTCATCCTTGGTCCTACTTTGTTTTGGATTTTCATTAATGACATTCCCAATGGCATCAGCTCTCCACTTGGTATCAGCACTGACACAACCATTTATTCATGTCATGATAGTAAGTCTGATCAGTTTGAAAAGGCCAAAATAGCAGCTGATATCTAAAACGACCTTCGACCTGTTGTTAACTGGGGCAAAAATGGCTTGTTAATTTTAACGTCTCCAAAACTAAACTGCTATCTATTAATCATCTAAGAGAACCTTCTCTCCCTTCCATCAGATGGCTGATGCTGACCTCCAGAAGAGTTACTCACTGCGCCTTCTTGGGCTGACATGAAGCTGAGACGCCAGTAATATTGCTGATTCTTCTTTGGATCCTATCAAGGAACTCTAGATAAATAGCACCGGACCATATGTGGCAGCAATATTCTAAGCATGGGCGAATGGTAAACTTATAGATATATAAGACAGATTCTAGAGAGAAATATTGTCGACTACGACACAGGGAATAAACTCTTTTAGCAGTAGGTAAAGCAATGGATTCAATATAGCCTTTCCATTTCATGTCAGTCGAGGATGTTAGCTCGAGAAGGCGCAACGAATTACTTTCCTGGACACCTCGCTCAGCCATGCTGGGGGAAGGCAGATAGGTGCCTCTCAGATGATTAATAGAGATCTGTTTCATTTTGGAGGCGTCAAAATTAACATGCCATTCTTTGCCCCGTTTAACAACAGGCTGTAGGCCATTTAAATTTGACATTATTTTACTGACCAGACTTATTATCAAGAGAGGAGTAAATGGTTGTGTCATCAGCATAGATACCAAGTTGAGAGCTCAAAATCTGAAATCAATAATATTGTTGATTCGTCTTTGTATTTGATGAATAATAATAAAAAGCAGGACCATTGAACCATATGTGGTAGCAATGTTGGAGAGAGTTCCACGAGCGAGAAGTGCGAGTGAAGGAACTGTTTTGCATAGAACTTACGTTTACATCTAGCTATTTCAACTATAAGGTGTGATGTGACCTTGCCGCTTACTATTGAGACAGGAGTAAATGGGTGTGTCATCCGCATAGATACGAAGTTGAGAATTGATGCTTTCTTTTTTTTTTAATTTTAAAAAGACGGAATGTATGGTTGTAAACGATGGCTGTAAACTAAACAGTGTTAAATAGGATTGCATTTTTTACGTCTTATCAACCCGTTGGTTATTTAAACATTACAATATTTTTGAATGTAAGAATAATACTTATTTTTTTGCAAGTAAATATTGTATAAAACTTTTGAGAATAAAAATGAATGTTCAAGACACAAGTCCTACTATTTAACCCATAGATGGGGGAAGTGATGATATCTGCGTGTAAGTGGATGTAATGAACCCGACTGAAATTCGAACTCAGCTCTCTGATTTCTCAGGACCAGCCGCTATAAACGTGAGTAACCGCTCGATATACCGGGTGTAACAGCAAAAATGTTCAAATCGTCTAACAGCATAATTATCCATCCCACAAAATATTTAATATCTAAAAAACTAATAAACTAATTGAGTTGATTTTTACAGGTTTTCAAATAAGACCTTTAGCCATCCTGACATCATTTTTCGTAGGAATCCCTGAAAAACCCTTTGATTTATTCAGCTAGTAAGAGAACAGATTACAATTGTTTTGTGTCAGATCCACTGTCTTCCCAACTGAGCAATAGTGAGGGGAAAAACATCATTCAGGTCTTCAGTAATGGTACCAACATTTATACTCTGGCCTCCATCTTCATTCAAGAACCATCAAGAGAACGGTGAATAAGTTTAAAAAAGTGGGAACAGTAGAGAGTAAAACTGGATCAGTAGATCACAACAGGAAGAGGGATCATCATTTCACCTTAGAGCTAAAGAAATCAATTAGAAAAGATCCAACTCAATTCATAAGACGTTTGGCACATGAGAGACGAGTTTCAGCTATGACAGTCCAAAAAGCAGTGAAAAAAATACTCGGAAATGAAATCGTACGTGAAATATGTGAGGCACCTTGTTACTCCAGGACGGAAAGTTAGAAAGTTAGAGAGGGCGAAGATCATCTTGAATAAGTTGGAAAATCATTGTGAAATTATATATATATATATATATATATATATATATATATATATATTTGAACTTTATTTCAATACTTCATGATATTTCGATCCTTAGCTATGATTAATTGATGATGAACATGTCATTTTCGTTTATGATCGATTTCATCACAATACTTCTGTTAAGCTTAGAGAATAATTATACATTATTATTGTTCAAAGTATAATCTAATAGTGCTATAAAAACCTCAGAGAATTCCAGTAAGATATCTTTAATCATTTCTAAGATAAAACGCTTCAGCGCTTAATCTAACAATTGACCAATTTTGCTGTTAACTCGATTTGGACAATTTTGCTGTTACATACGGTATATACAGATGCGAGGTACAAACTGAACGCGTCAAAATCAGGTGAGAAATTTAATTATCTGGGAAGTTGTTTGACAGGTGACAGAAAAATCTAACACCGAAATCCGAAGGTGAATTCGGATAGCGAAAGATGCCTTCCAAATGGTAAGCTAAGTATTAAGAAACAGAAAAAAAACGATAAAAACAAAGAAAATGGTGCTGGACTGCCATATAAAATCAGTCGTCTTATATGGAAGTAAATGCTGGACAATCTCCTCACAAATAAAAGAGAGACTTGTAGCAACAGAGTTGTGGTTCCACAGAAGGATGCTGAGAATACCATGGACACAGCATGTAAACGACGAGGAAGGTTTAAGGAAAATGGAAGCAAAAACGACACATGCTTCGAACCAGAAAGAGACACGTGAAATATCTAGGACACGTGGTAAAAAAAGAAGGCTTGGAAGGCTATTCATAGGATACAGTGGAAGCAAGAAGGAAATGGCCGTTGACTTATATAATGAATGAATAGATGGCAGAACTGGGATTGGGAGGATTAGTAAAAAAGGCTACAAAAATTCGGAAGTTGTGGAGAGCCGTGATAGTCCAGGTTCTAAAGGGACACGTCATAATGAAGAAGAAGATTGTTAAATATGTATTTGTGTTTTTGTCTGTTTGTATCTTTAATTATTTCACCCGAAGCATGGTGTTAATGCCACTAGGATGCAAGGGGTTACTGGGACTGGAAAAGAAAGAAAGAAAGAAAGAAAGAAAGAAAGAAAGAAAGAAAGAAAGAAATAATGATAGTGGATATTTTAGTGAGAAGTTGGAAAGGGGTTCAACAGGCGAGAAAAGACACTATTATAATAGAACATACGGTTTCATGTAGGTAGTTCAAAAGTAAACATTTGAGCCCTAGTTGCCATTCTATTAGCATGCTTATATTCATGCAATATAGGCACCAAGGATGAAAGCTCATTAGAACAATTACCATGGAAATATTTGAAGAAAAGACCGATGGAAGCCACGTCACCTCGGTGACAAAGTGACTGAAGTCGAGATCCCAGGTTAGGATAGATTACATTACAGACACAGAATTTTGTCAAGAATCTCGAGATATACATCACCAGACCAGATATAGCAGCAATATCCAATGCTCAGGCGAATGTTAGATTTATAAATGTGCAAGATGGATTCTGACGAGAAAAATTATCTGATACGACACAGTGAACCATCTTTACTAGCAGTAGGCCTAGCGGTTGATCTACTCCAGTTTGTCAGTGGAAAACGTGAGTCCAGGAAGGCGCAAGGGAGTTGCTCTCCCAAGGGTTAGCATCGGTCATGATGACGGCAGTCAATAAAAGTTTTCTATGATGATTAAAGGTAAACCTTTTTATTTTGCGGGCGTTCATGTTTACAAACCATCCCCTGCCCAAGTTAATCACTGATTGACGGTCCTTTTCGAGGCCATTTTTTTTTATCATTTCACCTCAAGCAAGACAGTAAAGCCACTGAGACACAAGGGTGTTACTGAGTCTGAAATAATAAGAAAAAAGAAACATTATTATGGAGCGAGAACAATATTGCTACTTTTTCTTTGTCGGATCTTTCGGGCATCCTACTAAGACTAAGTAAATAATTATGTCATCTGCATAATTACCTAGTTGTGAACAGATGACATCGCTAATTCCGTTGATGGTAATAAGATACAACGTAAGTTCAAGGATAGAGTCTTGGGAGACTCCCGCGTTATTGTGAAATAAATTATAAGCGTGATTGTTCAACTTACTACAGGACTTGTTAAGAATTACTGAATTAAATTCGTGTTGTTCATCACTTTATTACTTAGGAAGCTATATCAGTGTGGCTGACAGAAATAAAAATATTGAGCCGAGATCAGCGTGGATTAATGGACAGAGTCACTTGTTCTTGAGATGACATATACCCACTCCAGGTGACAGATTTGTGTTGCGTTTCTAAGACAACAGTTTTGTGCAGACAACAGTTATTTTTCTTTCTTTTTATTAATTTTGAATCTGTTTTGACCGCAATCACCGAGGCAATCGAACAACAAATTAAACAAATCTACGTTCGGCAAATATAAACGATCATAAAGCATCCGTAATGCGATTAAACAGGGATGTAAGCTTCCCTTTGGCGGAGAAGATAATGACAACTTTGGTTATCAACCGTTAAAAGTTCGCAACCCCAATTACATATAAAGATTTTCCTATCAGGAAATTTCATGTCAGAGAAATAGCGAAAAAAGAGATGAGCAGGAATTACTGGCTCGAGACATTGATAGTTACGATATTGGTGTATGGTGTTTTCAAGAAACTAAAATCAAAGAAAGATTTGGTATCGGAATTAATAAAAACGTTGAAGAGATTGGAAGACATGTAACAGTAACATAAGTCAGTACAGTACAGAAAGGTTTAGGAAGAATTAATAAGTGATATTTGCAAAGAATTAATAAGTGATATTTACAAAGAATTAATAAGTGATATTTGCAAAGAATTAATAAGTGATATTTGCAAAGAATTAATAAGTGATATTTGCAAAGAATTAATAAGTGATATTTGCAAAGAATTAATAAGTGATATTTGCAAAGAATTAATAAGTGATATTTGCAAAGAATTAATAAGTGATATTTGCAAAGAATTAATAAGTGATATTTGCAAAGAATTAATAAGTGATATTTGCAAAGAATTAATAAGTGATATTTGCAAAGAATTAATAAGTGATATTTGCAAAGAATTAATAAGTGATATTTGCAAAGAATTAATAAGTGATATTTGCAAAGAATTAATAAGTGATATTTGCAAAGAATTAATAAGTGATATTTACAAAGTTTTTTTAAAATTATTTCACCACAATAAAAGGCTTGGTTTGGTTTATTTTGCTTTACGGCATATCAACCTCAATGGGTTATTTAATGCCGACAAGATTTTTAGGATAGGTTCGTATGGATAGAATATATATTCTTTGTAAGAAATAATTTTATGGATCAGGTTTTATTGACATATTTTTGTAAAGTGTTTTTTTTTTCGAGAGTTTGGTTTGGTTTATTTTCTTTTACGGCATATCAACATCAATGGCTTATTTAATGCCGACAAGATTTTTCGTATAGGTTCGTATGAATAGAATATATATTCTTTGTAAGAAATCAGTTTGTAGATCAGGTTTTATTGATGTATTTTTATAAAGAGGGTTTTTTGCCGAGAGACAAATGTATTGCTGGTAATTTTATTCAAAAATGTATTGCTGGTATTTTTAATATAAAAATCTATTTTTATATTTTCATAGTATTTTGACTCCAGTTTCAGAGTTAACTCTTTACCCATAGATAACAGGTGCCAGGGTGGACCTGGGAACAACAGCAATTTAGAGGTGGTTCCACGCTCCCCAAAACCTCCCAATCAGAGGCCTTGCTGCTGGATGTAGTTTATCGCCATATCAAGGTCGACTGAGGCGCAAGAGGGTCACTGGAAAAGAAAGAAAGAAAGAAAGAAAGTGTTTAACGTCTGTTTCAGTGAAATAAAAAGTATTTAATTTCAAATCTTTTCATTTGTACCCACTTACTTCTTAAAATAACGACCAGCATCTATATTTATGGTGATTTATGATGATTTTTCTAAGTGCAGATTCGATGTGGCACAAGGTCAAAACTATGGGCCACCCAGTGTGTACCGAACTCAGTAGTAACTTTTCTAACAATGCAAGCTTGTTAACCATTACTCTATGTCAAGGTCCTTCAGCATCCATATTTATGATTGTTATTGCAATATATTTTTTAAGTTGTTAAGCTCAGTTTTTTAATAATGCGATAGGGGAATTTCTACGGATAGTTTATTGTCATAGAATTAGCCAAGATCTTATTCAATCATTAACTGAAGAATTAAGATTCATCAGAAATTTCACATAGGATAAGCGTGAAATTTTCACGGTTATTTCTAGTAGAAAGAGGAGATTTTTTTATATCAGGGGACATTTGAACAATTGAAATATTACTCAATGGTTACATTGCTTTCAAACTTGTTATTATATGTTTGGTTTGGTTTCGTTTGACGAACCTTCAACCACTATAGGATAATTTACAGGCAGATAGAGGTTTTGAATCGTGTTTGTTTTGGGTGTAACTGGATGTTATATTTGGATCAATGATAGTTTTGGATACAGGCTAGTTGGAAAAAGATTTTTTTCTTTTTAATCTGTTATTAAATATATTGGTTTCTAATACAAGTTATTTTGTATTCAGCTTCTGATACAAATTGGTTATTACAGTTTGAATTCATATTTTAAGTGGAGATCTTTTAGTGGGTTCTTTTTTCTTTTTGTTAGTTTTCAAAATATATTAAAGGTTTTATGTATCTGTCTATATCTCTGAGATGAAGTATTATGATTATTTATATTACTTACATTATTCGCATTGTTATCTTCATCGTCATTGCAATGCTTTTATCAGAAGGGATATCAACTGGGCCATGAGTCCTTGGGGACACATGGCACAGTGTATAAAGGCGTTGGTTAGATCTAGTGACTAGACCCAAAGAGTTTTGAGTTCAATACCAGGCTTCAGAAGTGGTGAACCAAAAAACTGAGAGCTGTGCTAAAGGGAAACAACTGAAACATCCGGAAGAGTCATGGCACGTGGAACTAGGACAATCTACCCCGATGGACGAAATTAAGGTTTCCGTTCGAAATTCCAATCACCTGAAGAAGGTCAGAGCGTACATCGGCCGAAACGTTGTGAATATGGCAATGAAGATGATGATAACAGTCCGAATAATGTAAATAGGTTTTATATAGTTTTGTTGAGAGTTTTTATAGTTTTATATGTTGGTTTTGATTTTCTTTAGGAAATTAAGGGCATTGTTTGGTTTAGTGTTCTGAAAGATTTTTTTGTATTGTTTGTTTGATAATAATTTGTTCGGGTTTGACTCTTGCATGATGGGGGAGTTTCATTTTTTTAGTAGATGCGTATATGTGTCAGGTGTGTATATCCTGTTTGGAGTCTCGATAAAACTATTTCATCCCGTCTTATTTTTGTGGGTCCTTTGAGGTATCCGCCGATATGTAGTTGAATATCGTATGTTTTTTTTTAAGTTTTTAGACCCATATTGCTGGCTATTTTCTTTTAAACTGTTCTTTTGTTTAGTTTCTGAAGTCTGAGGTATCTTTATGTTGCTTGTTGACATGTTGAAGACGTCTTTAGCTAGTTTGTCTGAGATTTCATTGCCTGGTATTAAGAAATAACTTGGAATAAAGGCTAAGACGACTGCTTTTTTATGATTTAACTATTTGAGTATAGATTTCTAGTTTGTCTTCGATGTGTGGATGTTTGAACTCTCCTTCTTTCAAAATTACAAGACTTAAAATAAAGTCTATGAATATGATGAATTTCAGATTGTCTGAATTATTAATGGGTTTAGGCTCCAAAATAAAGCTCGCCTGTAAATATGGAAGCTTGATTTAGTAGTCTAATGCAATGATGCTTAATCCTTTTCTTTGTCGGCAGCCCTTCAAATTCTCGCAACCCCTCCCAAAAACTGATGAAAGAAAATATTGAACTTGTGTCTAAATAACACAACCACTGTGTTTCTTTTAATCATTATTCACATAAATGACAACAAAATAATGCATTGCAAAAATCAAGATTACTTTCATATTAGCAAAAATATAAAATTATATAAAATGTATCAGATTACATCAACTGTCTTTAGTAATTTATAAAGCAACAATTAATGCATACTTTCATATAATTCAAATTCCTTGCTGAAAATATTAACGAGGTGTTAAATATATCTATGTATAAATATTTACACCATCCCCACTCATTAAATAATATGTAAGCAGAAACACAATTCAATAATATTTAAACATCGCATTTAAGAACCATAAAACACTTATAAATAATATGTAAACACAAAAACAATTCAATAATATTTAAACATCACATTTAAGCACCATCCCCAACTTATAAATAATATATAAGCACAAAAACAATTTAATAATATTTAAACATCACATATAAGCACCATCCCCAACTTATAAATAATATGTAAGCACAAACACAATTCAATAATATTTAAACATCACATTTAAGTACCATCTCCCAATTATAAATAATATGTAAGCACAGAAACAATTCAATAATATTTAAACATCATATTTAAGCACCATCCCCAACTTATAAATAATATGTAAGGACAAACACAATTCAATAATATTTAAACATCACATTTAAGCACCATCCCCAACTTATAAATAATATATAAGCACAAAAACAATTTAATAATATTTAAACATCACATTTAAGTACCATCTCCCAATTATAAATAATATGTAAGCACAGAAACAATTCAATAATATTTAAACATCATATTTAAGCACCATCCCCAACTTATAAATAATATGTAAGCACAAACACAATTCAATATTTAAACATCACATTATAAACGAATAAAAACGAACAATGGAACACTATATTTTACACAATGCAATGTAACTGAATATTTTAACACACGCCATATCATAATTTGTACAAGTGAAACCTTCAATAAACTGTAATAATTACTATTTCTTGTTGTAACAGCGGTTACCGTACGATCACAAAAGTTAAGCGACTTTGAGCCTGGTAAATAGCTAAATGGGTAACCACTAGGGAATACCAGATGTTGTAAGCGTTGAATTGCAGGTGATATAATGGATATATGATCGGAATTGGAGATTGGAGAGTTCAATTCCAATTCCAGACATTGTTTCGCAATTCATCAGTGGATCCGGAAGTGACTGCAACGCAAGTCTTAGCGTACTGTGTTTGGACGAGTGAGGACACTGGAAGACGGTGATTGTGATTGACTGTCAAAGTTGCATGATGGTGTTGTTTTCTTTGAGCAGTTAGTTTTTGAGGCAGGGCTTCTTCTAAGTTTATAGAGGTTTGACGGACGATGTCACGCCAACGCGATAGGTAGGCAGTACACATTTCTCGCTTCTCTTGCTTAATGTTGCATCAGTGGAGGTTAACAAACACTGAGTCTTTGCACCGTTTCTTAGATTGGCCTTGATGTCTTCTTTTTTTTTTCTTATTCATTTCGCCCAACTAAGACGCAACGGATTACTGGGAGTGAAAAAGAACAAGAAGACTTTAGGAGAAGGAACCAAAAATACATAAATCTCTACTTTGGTTCAAAAGACGGGAGAGGATGTGACCCGGGTGATAGAAAAACCTATCTACTCCTAAGTAACCCTCTGTACAACAAGCGTCAGAGAATGCAATGGTGTTTCATGTGAATGAGTTTTGATTTGATGCCGGTCGGGTTAGCACGATTGATAATGCGATCCTGCAACGTGCTTCCAAGTATGCAGCGAAGAGCCTGCATGTGCAACATTATTAAATTCTTGATTTGGATACGGTACAAGTTTCACATTTTGCATCCGTAGAAGAGAGAAGGAAGGCCACAGTAGTGGACTGGGTCTAAAAATATTAGCTACCAAAAGACAATGGGAGCCAGAGATAATCCATGCAATGGAAACACCTCCTCACCTGCTCCAAAAGAAGGCTACAGCCGTTTCTTCTGCAGGAAGAGTGATGACCTTTTGAGGATGCAAAATCAATGTGTTTATTCATAAAAGGCTTACACCGTCAATGGAGAGTAGTATGGCAACTTGTTGAAGCAGTTAGGAAAGGCTGTCAAGATCAAACGCCTAGGAAAACTGAAGAAGGGATCTTTTTTCATCAGGACAATGCTTCAGTGCACAAGTTCTTGGTTTCAATAGCTGCTTGTGTGTGACTGTGGCTTTGGACTGGTTAATCTTCTCTATTCTCCTGATTTTGTCCGATCTTACTATGATCTGTTCCCCAACTTTAAAAACACTTGACTGGAAACCAGTATTGCAGTGATGATGATGATGTCATGTTGTTAACTTTTTTTACCAACAGGATGATAACAGTTACCAGGAGAATGTTGTTAAATGTACGGTGGTACCTACGGTTAAGCATTTTAAGGCTCCTGTAAATTTTGGACCTGGTGTTTGTCCAGTCTATGGTGTTGTCCAGTCTATTTAAAACTATGGATGAGTAGGGTGAGTCAGACACTTGTTGATAGGGTATCGGTGTGTGTGACTTCTTTCTTTTCTTCTGTCAAGCTGTGTGTTGAATTTAATTCTATTCCGGTGTTCCCATCTTTCGCTAAGGAGAGTTTGCCCTACCTGCAAAGTAGTTTCGTAATTTATCAATTTAAATGTCGGCGTGAGGTCAACTAAAGTGAGGCGAACTAACTAATGTTTGGAGACACGGATTGGACAACACATGTCTGCTTATACAAGACAGCGTGGAATTAGTAACAGTAATGGCTTGTCTCAGTTAGTTTGAGTCAGTGATTGGGCGTATTTGATTAACTAGCAGTATAACCAGTCTTCGACCGGGTCTTTCGTTACTGACAATTTTTACTGTTCAGTTGGAGAAGTTTGAGTTTAAAGTCAGCCCACCCGAAAATCAATATTAGTAACAACAATTGGGTGCAACTGAGGCACATCTCCAAATGGGGGGGGTAACATTTTGAATGGAGGGTGGCTCTGAAAATGTCCGTTCTTGCGTTCTCAATCTTGTTTTAGCCTCACGCACAGCAGCAGTTGAAGAGGCGTTTCTCCTCAGACGCTGAGTCCTTTGATCATCATTTTCAGCATCATGGACAGAAGCGTTCAGGTATGCTCTTCTGGAAAGCCGATGGCTACGTTGATCTTCGGACTCAATGGCTATGATTGAAACATTCCGAGAGGGATTTTGAGACAGGCAAACTGAACGTTCTAAAGACGATTCTTTATTTCTTATTTGCATGGCCAACCTGGCAGCAGCCGTTTTGCGACCTAGGCAAGTTCTTTTCTTTGGTGGCATGTCTTAGGGGGCAAGTATGAATTGTCAAAAGGAAGAGAACGCTGTAATGCTACATGGATCACTAAGCTCGAATAACTTTAGGAAAGGTTGAAAAAATAAATGTTGAGTAATAAAAAAGCAAGCTTACTTATTACTACGGTGATTGCAATGCAAAAACTGGCAGGACAATAGAAAAATTTAAATTGGGAATGGCTATAAACGACAATGAAAGCAAAGCCTTAAAACTGTAGTACTATCCTTTATGCAACGGAAAAGGAAACTTCACTTGACAGAGACTGAATGCTTGCCCAAGAGAAGGGGAATGTGTAGTTTGCTTCACAAAGCCGGTCGATGAAACTTGATGTAAACAGCCTCTAAAATGTTCACATTTACGGTTTTTAGAGGCTGTTTACACCAAGTTTCATCGACCGACTCTGTGAAGGCAGGAGAACTTTCTTCGTTCTGTCTCATGGATGGGTCGTCAGTAATTCTTTTTTATATTGTTATACTCAATATATATAAAATATATAGTAAAATAATTGTCGGACTTAGTCCATTTCATAATATGTGATATCATTTGATTACGTTAAGACGCGCTTCGAGCAGATATGAGCGTTCGAGGGAAATCATAGGAAATTTGTTGTTTAAAAACAGTAATTTGAACTTGCTAAACAGACACTTCACTTGTAGCTAAATATTATAGCACGTCAGGCTAAATGACGATTCCGTGTAGGATACAGGTCTGATTCCTGTCGGAGGACACATATGGAAATGGACTAATTCCTACAATTATTTTAATATATTTTCTGTTCATACGTTACGTTTATAGACACAAATATTTAAGTAAATGCACTGTATATAATAATTTTCTATGAAATTTCACGGAGATTCAGGCCGGTAAATGTAGTTAATACTGTTTATTATAAACAGAGCATTTACTTAAATATTTGTAAGGTGTAAGGTATAAACAGAAAATATATTAAAATAATTGTCGGACTTTCATAATATATAATGTCATTTGTTTATGTTAAGATACACTTCGGGCAGATATGAGCGTTCGAGAGAAATCATGCGAAATTTGTTGTTTATATATATATATATATATATATATATAAATATATATATATATATATATATATATATATATAATTATATCGTTGTTCCTTACCGCACGATGCTATTCAAAGTTTTATGCGTGTTGCAATCATCAGGCATAAACTTTAAAGAATTTATACTTGATTGTCACGCGCATGAAACTATAAAGGCTTCAAAAATCATCTATAAATGACTTTTGGGGCGGTGGCGCAGTGGATGTCTGATATGATTAAATACGTGTTACTATCGTCACCGTCAGTTCAGACGGTCTCCAGTTGATGGTGTTCCCCAGTATCTAGATCTGATTCCCATGTGGCCTTGGCTGACACATCTATCAACTGTTTGACCATTGTAGGGCCAATAAATTATCAAACACGAAACGGTTTAATAAAAATTTCCCTAACTTTTGATATGATGATTTTTTTATGTGCTGCGTCCCTTCAGGACGTGGATGAACATGGCACTCTACAACCTCCTATCTTTGGCAGCTTTAAGAAATGTTTGTTTCCTTACTATCACTCCCACTTCGTGTTCTGTCATCTATTTACGAACATTTTTAAGTGTGTTTCTCGATGTTTGTCTTACGTTCAGTTGGTCTTCTGGGTGTCAAATTCTCCAAGCCATCTGTCCACATTATCAGCCCCAGAAATTTCAACTGTCTCTTTCTAAAAACTAAGTGTATGTGTTTTTTGTTATTGTTTTTATTTTCCTCAATACTTTCTCATGGCTCTCTTGGTCTGTGGTATTTTCAGTATCCTTCTGTAGAACTACATTACTGTTGTCTCAGGTCTCCTCTTCATCTGTGAGGAAATTATCCGGCATTCACTGCCATTTAGGAGGATAAATATTGCGTAGCATTTCATCACTCTTCTTTGTTTCAAACTAAATTATCCTGACTCAATAGTCTCACTTTTGGAAGATATATTTCGCTATTCCAATACACCTTCGGATTTCGGTGCTACATTTACCTTATTCTTTATACTATTTACATCGTTCGGGCTGGCTATTGTCCTCATTTCTATTGCCATATTCACGACATTTCGATCGTTGTATGCCCCGGCATTCTTCAGGTGATATACGTTGGAATTTCGAAACGAACGCTTTATTTAATCCACGGGATTGCATTGTTCTAATTCCACGTGCCATGCCCTTTTTTCTTTTTTTTGTTATCTCAGTATCAGTTAATTCCCTTTGTTAACTCAACTCTCTTAGTTTTTGTTGCCCCTGCTGTGGTCAGGTCTTGAAATCACAACTCTTTTTGGATTACTTCAACCAATTCTTTTATACACTGGTCATGTGTCTAATTAGAACAACCTATCCCCGTGGATTAAATAAAAGGTTCGGTTCGAAATTCCAACGCATATCACCTGAAGAAAGTCGGAGCGTACAACGACCGAAACGTCGTGAATGTGACAATAAAGATGAGGACAGCAAACAGTCCGAACAGTGTAAATAGACACAACACCTCATCTCAGAAATATAGAGAGGTTACTGCATTCTGTTTGAACATTCCGGTGATTTATGTACTTACCTCATTTTGATATCTGCAATTAGTAGTTCATATCATGAGCTCTTCTTTTTGCTAATGGCTATACATCTTGTCTTCTTACAATTGATGGTTAATCCCTTTTTCCCGCTTTCCTCGACTATATTTTCAAGGAAGTCTTGCAGTTTTTTTTTTCTGTGTCTGCGATCAATATAGTGTCATATGCGTATATTATGTTATTAATATTATGCCTTCCGATAATATATCCTGTTACGATATATTTGGCCTTATTGTTTTCTGC
Source organism: Acanthosepion esculentum (assembly GCA_964036315.1). Lineage (NCBI taxonomy): Eukaryota > Metazoa > Mollusca > Cephalopoda > Sepiida > Sepiidae > Acanthosepion > Acanthosepion esculentum. The sequence goes on from OZ038484.1 coordinate 71,001,942, forward strand.
GACGTAAAAAAGAGTATTCAACGAAGATTAAACGAATCGCTTTAAACAGATAAGATAAGAGTGACAAAAAAAAAACGAGAACGGAAGAATTTATCTTTCTAGGTTAAGTGTCATTTTAAAAAGTACAAAAAAACATATTACTTTCCTAGAATAACTTTATTTTCTCGAGATGGTGTGGTGTAGCAGTATTTCAGGTCGAGGGCTGTTGATCTGGAGCTTCTCCTGACCGCCGAATGGAGATTCTCGTGACCTCACGCCTGCATCTGGTTTTGCCATTGTAATGGAAAAGAGATGGAGCCAACAAAGAAATTATGAGAGAGAAAAATTAGGGAGACAGTTCCGTCTAGGTTACCTGTGGGGTAGGAAGAAATCGGACACGGCAATCGAATACAGACAGCCTAATCCAGAGTAGTGAGTCTCCTGTAAAAACTGACAGAGGCTACTGCAAACCAGTAATTCAAGCTTCTGACTACTGCGTATCGCTGTCATGCATTAGGAGTTAGGAAAGGAAGACGTTAGATGGAAACCTCTAGACGAGGACGGCCTGAAATTATCCGGCATTCACTGCAATTTAGGCTAACTATGAAGGAGTGATGCTAGAGCTGTGAAACCTTGCATGCATTAATTTCAACTCTTATTAATAACTAAATTGTTTCTTCCAGCAGGCCACCGGTGGGCCTCAAGCGGCCCGCCAGTGGTAATATTGCCGAAACGAACACGTCGGCGTTTCAACAGCGTGCCAACAGCGGTAAATGCAAGTGGCATGCCACCCACTAGCAGATTGGTGGCTTGCGTGTAGATTGACAGTTGACTGTTCAAAGAAGACTGTTCATCCTGTTGGTCAAAAAAAGTCATAAACAGCAGATATTACGTCATCCTCAATTCGATACTGATTCCCAGCCAAATTTTTTTTATGTTGGGGAACAGATGATAGTCAAATCATGAGAATAGGGAGAGTGATCAACTTGTTCAAAGCCACAGTCACTGAAACCGCTGTCATTGATACCAAGGACAAGGTGTGCAGGAGCATTGCCCTGATGTAACAAGGCCCCTTTCTTCAGTTTATAAATATGAACTATCTTTTCTGCAAATACATTCACAGTAATTGCTCCAACGAGCTATTTTCGCTAGTTCCCAAACTGCATGAATTTAAAGGTGCCACTCGGTCGGCATCTCAGTCCCACCCTTTCACTGTCGAAACGGGTAAATGTAACCGTCTCTTCTACTCGCACTTCTCGTTTGTAGAACTCCCTTCCTCTTACTTGCTTCCCTGATAGCTATAATTTTCAACTATTCAAATGCAATGTCAATCGACATATTCAAATGCCTTGATCTATTCCCCGTCCTTGTCTTCATCCGTCCCTCTTTCACGCCTATTTACTCTTGCTCCCACTTTCTGTAATCCCCTGTGTGCTAGTTCATCTTCCGCCTTGCTGGGGGTGAAAAGTTTTCAAAAAAATTACTTTTTCTCAATAGGAGTAGATAGGTTCCCATTCCTACCCGGTCTTTTGGACAGAAGTAGACGTGTATTTCTTGTTTCCGGTTTAGGATTGGGTTTCCAGTTCCTTCTAAAGTTTTCTCATTCTCATTCACTCCCAGTAGCCCCTTGAGTCTTAGTGGTATTTTCGATTTGCATGGGGTGAATTGATTAATATATATATATATATACATTTTCTAAACTACTGCTCTTGTGTACTTAATAAACTACAGTATATTGTAATATAATTTCCCGATCAGAGCCGCTATATACATTAAACCACGCGCACAGGCACGTGAATGCTGGACAATCTTTTCACAGATAAAGAGGGAAAGATGTAGCTGAGATGTGGTTCTACAGAACGATGCTGTCATAGACGGAGCATGCGAACAAGAGGCTAAGAGGGTCAGAAGGATGAATTTATGTAAATAGAGGGCAGAAGAGAATATATATATATATATATATATATATATATATATATATATATATATATATATATATAGGGTGTATCAAAAATACTTTTACAAACTTTGGGGCGGTTCTTGACACCAAAATAAGATAAAATTTACATATAAACATATGTCCAAAAGGCCATCGTTGTACCTCAACACAGCAACGCACAACAAATGTTCAAAATATCCTCCGCTTGCACACGTCGGCTCATTGATTGGCGGACTCATTAAAATAATTCCACTCAATGTCGAATGGTTTTATGCAGGCCCCCGTGACACGTTGATGAAACGTCTCTGCATTATTAATGTCTGCTGGAAAAAAAACACAATTGTTTTAAGTAGCCCCACAGATAAAATTCAAATGATTAAGCTCAGGGGAACATACGGGCCATGAATGCCCCGCATACCTATCCACCATTTATGGTAGATGTCAGTCGGTATATCGTGAACAATGTGAATAAAATGTGTTCGAGCTGTAGCAGAGAGGAGGTGTATCATAAATTATAGGGGACACAAAACCCTTGCACCAACCCTGGTGTATTGTGTGTATATGTGCGTATGTGTATGTGTATGCGTGATTGTGTGTGTGTGTGTGTGTGTATGTGTGTGTGTGTGTATTAGTAACTCGAAAAAGTTTAGTAACCTTTGTTTTCCGCAATGTACAAGAAGTTCAGTGGCAACTCCGGCGATCGGACTTGTCGGGCTTAGCCCGTGTGAGTCAACATTCAAATATATCTATTAGGTCATCCCATAAGTTCTGTCCGAATTTTAACTTTTTGCTAAAATGAACAAAATTTAAAGAGTATTTTATAATGTCTAATGGAGCTGAACATTATTTTTATGTTTAGATGCATTTAAACTGATCAAATTTGATTTCAGAGAACAATAAAATTAAAAGTACCCAAGAATCATTTGAGGCACATAATTCTTTATGAGTTCAAGAAAGGAAACTCAGCACCCGAAGCGGCTAGAAACATTCACTCAGTTTATGGAGAGGAATGTGTGAATGAAAGAACTTGCAGAAGATGGTTTTCAAAATTCAGAGGTGGAGATTTCACCCTTGAAGATGAAGATCGAACCGGACGTCCAGTTGAGTTTGATGAAAAGCTTCTTGAAGCAGCCCTTAAAGAAAATCCTGCTTTATCAGTTGAGGAATTGGCAGTGGTTCTCAGTTCAAACCATACAAGTGTTCATCGTCATCTTCAACAACTTGGAAAAATTCCTAAACTTGGAAAATGGGTGCCTCGTGAATTGTTTGAAAACAACCTCAAATCTCGAGTTGACATCTGCTCTTCTCTCCATTCTCGCCAACTTGTTTCACCTTTTTTGGATAGACTTGTGACTGGCGACGAAAAATGGATCTTTTATCGAAATGTTAAGCATCATAGACAGTGGCTTGGTAAAGGGGAAGGACCCCAGCCACAGACGAGAAGGGAACTTCATGGGCAAAAGGTTCTTCTTTCAATCTGGTGGGATTGCCAAGGAAAAATCAACTTTGAATTCTTACCACCTAATGCAACAATTAATGCTCAAATATACTGTCAGCAATTAGAGCGTTTGAACCAAGCTTTGAGGAAAAAAAGACCTGCTCTAGTGAATCGAAAACGAGTGATGTTTCATCAGGACAATGCGCGACCACACACAGCAAGAATCACGTCACAAAAGATCGAAGAACTTGGTTGGGAGAAAATTCCTCATCCACCTTATTCTCCCGACCTTGCTCCTTCATACTACCATTTGTTTCGTAGCTTACAGAATCATTTGGAAGAAACAGCTTTTGTAACACAGGAAGAGGTTAAAACTGACATTTGTGAGTTTTTCGAATCAAAGCCAAAAGAATTTTACAGTAATGGAATTAGTAAGCTTGTTAATAGATGGAAGGAAGTCATAGATAATCAGGGAAAATACATTGTTGATTGAATCTGTAATTAAATGTAACATTTGGTCACTTGTTTCAAAATTCAAAATTCGGACAGAACTTATGGGATGACCTGATATTTCAAAACAACAAAAATCTTTTGTAGTGCGTCATTTTCATTCTTAACTTCAGCTGTTTCAAAATTAATTCTTTTAATACCGTGCCTGAAGATATTAACCGAAATACATTTCGTTGATATTGTTCATAAAAAGAAAGAAAAAAAACAAAGTAAGTAAATAAAGAATGAAATAAAATTAACGTGGCTAGTCGGCCTACGTAGATCTGAAACCTATATGAGCACTATGTTATCTGGAGACATTTAATTGGCAATGTATTTCTTGCTTTAATTTTATAAATAATCTTTTACAAATCTCTAATGCCTTGTATGGCCTGTTTTTCAAAGAACACATTTTATTTCAAGTTATTCTTTTCAAATGTCCATTTGAAATAATTTATTCCGTACAGTATAAATTTTTTTAGAGCAATGAATCAATTGAAAAAGGGCAAATTAAATTTAGAGCGACCTAAAGTCGGCGAAAATCAAGGAAAGCCTTAATTCAGCGACTGGCGGGGGGATGAGGAATGTGACTGGGGTAATGTTGAGGAAATATGATATCGGTCAGGCATACAGATCATAAACGTAAAATTCACAGACAGAGAGATACATAAACACACTAACGCATACACATATATACAAATACACACTCGAGATAGAAAAAACATTAAAAAATCTTATCTCGCTAGAGATTTAAAAACATTTATATATTTTAGTTACAATAAAGTAAACATTTTAGCATCGAAGTTATACAAATAGTATATATTGTTAAAGATTGTAAGGAGTCCGAGAAACATTGATGACCTAGAGTCGCCACTAGAGAAGTCACTGAAAAGTTATCTGTCCAACCAAGAAGCCTTTACAAAAGAAAATCACAATTAAATGTTAAAAATTGATATTTTTATCATTTTTAGAAGTTTGCCTGGCCGCTAAACCTTTTGGCGCCCCCTCGCCAAAAATATATTGTGTTTTTTTTATTTTAAAATTATCTTTAGTCTTATATCCAATAGCTGTTTTGAGTTAGATTACAAACAGTTAAACACCCTTGTTTACAGTACTATTCCCCCGATGACTCCAGAAGTAGATATGATTATATATGACTAAATTATGATTTCAGAACAAAATAATGTTCAAATATTAAACAGTTTGTTAGGGTAGCCCTCTAACGAAGACATAATAGAATGTTAAATGATTATAAATGACTAAATATTAATTCAAAAATAATATCTATGGATGAATTTGGATATATTTTTCTCCAATATCGGTTGCCAAACTGTTGGTGCATATTAGATTTTGGTGCGTGTTATATAACAGTAAATTTCATTATTTTAAATAACTACTTATGAGCTGAGGTAAATAACAATTTTTTATAATGTGTTTCATCTTATGGATGTGCACCAGTCTCCTTGACAGTGTCCTTACTATTTACCAACTTCCCAACAAGGCAAGATGTAGCACAAGGCCAGTTTTTAACATGAGGCATTCCGAGCCCTTACGCTCGGACAAAAATTGCCCGTAGACCCCGTATACACGGGGTCGGGTTTGTTTACCTCCCCAAATGAGACTCTGTCCTTTGGCATAGCCTCGTCTATTTTCCTCTCTACTCGGAGGCAGAGAGTTCGACAAGAGAAGAAGAATAGTGTCCTTCTATTAAAAAAGTTATCGAGTCGACGTCATCAATTAAAGTGACGTCACAATTTAAAAATGGAACTCATCGCTCAATTTCGAATTTTCGTGTCAATTTGTTAGGCAGGGGAGCAGGGAAAGGAGGAAGGTTACAAATTGAAACAAAGCACAACTTTAAACTAAAATGAAGAAGATATTTACTCACTTGGCCTAGCACTTTTCAGTATTACCTCGTAGATAGATAAGTACCTAGATGGGTGACCGCTTGGAAATACAAGGGGCTGTGAGTGAGGATGTGAAGATGGTGTAATGCATAACGGCTCGGAATTGTTAACCGGAGATCCGAGTCCCAATTCCAGCTGGGTTCGTTATATTCACTTACGCGAAAAATACTCTTGGGAAAGTTATGAATTCAACTCTTCTCTCCCAGCTATGGGTTAATTAGTAAGGCATGTATCACTAAAATGATTATTATTTCAAAAGAAATTCAAACAATATAAAAATATTTTCTGGATTTAAATAACCTGCAAATGATTGATAAGCTGTAGCAAACGAACCAGTCAATCAATCATAGATAGATAGATAGAGAGAGAGAGAGAGAGAGAGAGAGAGAGAGAGAGATAGTGTAAACACAGAAATCAATACTGAATGTTGATTGTCATATTCATACCTCAAACTTTAGACCAAATGTCACTACTTCTTGAGTGGGCACTATATGAATAGGTCACTAGAAGATTAATATGAGAGAAAGAAGAAACTGGTCCGTCCTGGTTTCTTTCATTTAAAGCTAAGGTTTAATGTCATAACCTTCAGATTGCTTATTTGTATATTGATAACTTTTCTTTTATCCTCTCACCATACGCAACACGATAATGCCGCTAAGATGTCAGAGGTTACTGAGAGTGAAAGAGAATGAAAAAACGTTAATGAGGAAAAGGGACAATAAAAGGACATGATCCGGAGGACAGAGGGGGATGATTCACGTTGCATGTGAATTTTCGAGGATCGTATGTAGCCAGGGTAGCAAGAAACCAGAAGAGAGTTCCACAAGCAAGTAAAGAAACTATTAGAATAGAACTTACATCTAGCTATTTCAAGAGCCAAAACGATGACATTGATTTACCAGACTTGTAGTATGCTTAAATGCATGATGTCGAGAGCGCATCAGAACAACTGCACGCGAAAAAAATTATAGAAAATACGGAAAAGGGACGCCATGTCATAGCTGTGAGAAAGTGACTGAAGACAAAGTGCAAGGTCAGAACCGATAACATTGCAGACCATTTTCTGGATTTTGTTGTGAATCTCGAGATATATAACAAGAGCAACAGTATTCAATGCACGGATAAATGGTATATTTCTAAAAACATACAATGAATTCTGACCAGAAAAAATATGAACTAACGTTTTACTTATTTGATTTGTCCATATATATATATATATATATATATATATATATATATACATATATATATATATATATATATCATTTCACATATTTCTCTCAATCTATATTATTTTGTGCATATATATATGTATATGTATATATATATCATTTCACATGTCTCTATATTATTTTGTGCATATGTATATATATACATTTCATTTAATCCCTCTCTCTCTCTCTCTCTCTCTCTGTATATATATATATATATATATATATATATATATATATATATATATCATTTAACATTCTCTCTCTTACGCAAAAATGAGATAACATTGGCATCTCATTTTAACAGATATATTTACCAAAATGACAAAAAAATATCTTGAAATACTAAAGTGTAAATTTATTCAATAAAATTACCATTGACTTCAACCACGGCCTCAAGACGATTTCGGAATCTCCTGCAACTTTTCTGGGCGGTCTCCTTGTTTAAGTTGGCGAATGCTGCCATAGTCCTTGCCTTCAGTTCATCTTTGGTGTTACAAACAATTTTGTTGGGCTCTCACTCAACTGCCTAACACATAATAACCAAAGGAGTTACAGTCTGGGGAGTTAGATGGCCAGATGTAAAGGGTGATGGGATCACAAAATTGTCTGACAGACATGACTGGGTTCCCCTGTTTGTGTAGCATGATTCAGAGTCGTGTTGCAAGATATAGCGTCTTCCAGCACCCAGGACCAAGGACAGCACTACCTCTTCATGGCACTTGATACAGGCCTCCGTGTTGAATCTGAGGTCATATATATATATATATATATATATATATATATATATATATATATATATATATATATATATATGAGGTTAATGGTCAGAGTTGAATCCGACCAATCCGACCAACAAGAGAAGAAAAGTAAACGTATTATAAAAGTATCGGTTAGGGATTAATTGAAATGTACAATTTCTTAATATGTATGCAAGGATTCAAGACTTCGGTTTTCTGTTTCAAAGGTTCTTTGGATCTGGAAATGTCATTATTGCTGCAACCTCTGCCAATAGGGAAAATTAGCAAGAACCTTTTGAACCAGAAATTTTGAGTCCTTCTATATATATTAAGAAATTCCTCTTAAGCAGATATGAGGCTTGATAAAAAAAAAGTATGAGGCTGTCCCTGTCGAAGGCCACAAAGAAAGGATACAAGCAGAAGATTTTGTTTGCTGTGTCTGTGAGAGAGTAGGTTAGTCACTTGCTAGTTTTTAGAAGTCACCGACCGTCTCATGACGGACTATAACAAATTATGTTAAAATTCACCGATAGTCATGCTCGTCTAACAAATAGATAACTCTCATGTAAATGAATTTATATATAATTCTTCTATCTACGTCCATGTCTGTATTCATTAGCATTATACTAGTTAAATGTTAGCTGCCAATCTTATCAAGAAATATTCTAGACACACCTATACATTAGAAGAGAATGCCAACATTTGGTCTTTTAAGAATTTTGCCTGATTTGTCTAGTAAATCTTCAGAGTGTTTATTGGGAATTGCATAATGTGAGAGAATTTACAGATTGAGTGGGAGATACGCGTATGAGCTGGAGAAAGTCAATGTAATTTCTTGTTTATACAGAGTGTTCCAAAACTTGTTTTAATCATTTCACCCCAAGCAAGGCAATTAAGTGAGTAAAACGAAAGACATTACTGAGAATATGAGAAAAAAACTATTATTAAGGTGAGAGAACAATAAAAGAATAAGAATTAAGACAGAAGATATCGATTGACATTGCATTAAAATATTTGAAGATCAAAGTTGACTGGGAAGCAAGAAGCTAAAAGGAAGTTCCACAAGCGAGAAATACGATAGAAGAAACTGTTAGTAACTTCCGGTTACATCTAGCCATTTAAATTGTGAATTGATGAGACCTTGTCGCCAATTTAGTACTGTACAATTCATAAAGTTTAGATACCACAGAGAAAGGTTCATCAGAACAATTACCATGAAAGTACTTATATTAAATACATAAAGGAAGCTATGTTACGGCGGTGGGGAAGGGAC
>OZ038484.1:71018417-71138417 GCA_964036315.1 Acanthosepion esculentum
AAACAATCTTCCTCTTGATTTGTTCCCAGTAACAAAAATAAGTTCATTGTTCTCTTCTCAGTATGATTCATGCTTCAATATTACAAACGCAATCGTAGCCAAGCAGATATGCATAAAAACTAAAGATTCATGCTTTCAGTTTATAGTTATAATGCGATTTCTTGCTCCTTGATATTTACTAACGTCAACTTTATCTGGCGCAGGACACAAAACCGTCTTGGACATGACGATAAACAACATTCGGTAGCAAAGACTCTGATCAGGTGGGATACAACAGCGTGGAACCATCTCTTAATTGTTGTTGTTACCAGGTCCAACCTATCCTGGAGTGGTAGCACCTGTTAGGGTCCCAGCTATGGGAAAATAGTGAACCCTCAAACTGGAGTCAGAACACTATAAAAGTATAAAAATAGATTTTTTGGTAAAAATAACTGAAATACATTTAAGAAAAAAATTACCACCAACACATTTTTAGGAAAAATATTAATACATATTCTATTCATACGAAATAATCCTAAAAATCTTAAATCTTGTCGGCATTAAATAACCCACTGAGGTGTTGATATGCCATAAAACAAAATAAACCAAACAAAGCTACTAGAACTGTGAAAATCGAACTCCCAACTTTAGTTAATTATTTTAGGTGCCCTGATCTGTATCTTTTAAGAGAACGGCCGAACAATATTTTTCCAAACATATTTAATAATTCTTGTATTCAAATAAAAATCCGTTACGAAGTTTGGAACCTCTGAAATGGTTTCTCTTGTACCTGTCAATATTCGAAAATGCAACTGCGATAATTTAATACGTCCGAATCGTCGGTAAAGGAACATTTGTTGCATAATCATCATGGTTTTTGGTCTTATAGGCAAGAAATGTTCTCAATACCGAGTAAGGTTCATTTTGAATTCTCACTAAACACATTAGAGACTATATATATATATATATATATATATATATATATATGTATATATATATATATATATATATATATATATATACATATATAAAGTCTTTCCAGCCCTTCCCCTCTTAGCAGTAGTAACCGTTAAGACTGAATTTTATTATACCTTGATGATTGTATATTTAAAATATATGATATCCTGTCTTTTGGTGCTTTTCAGTGCTCGATTTTCGTCTTTACAGTAATTATAAACAATTTTGTTATTCTCTTCTCTTGACTGATTTTAATATGTCCGTTTTCATTGTAATTATTAGATTTTGTACCGTTAGTAAAAATACTTCTATTCCTGCTCTCGTTTGATTTTCGAACATTTCAACTCTACCGCTTCTTATCATTTTCACCACGAAGGTCAGTAATCTTGCCCAAATAATGCTTTATTTGTATTTGGCGAAATCTCAGCAATTGTTAAGATTTAGATTTTGTAATTTTTATAAAAAAGATACATTCTTAGCTACAATGTCGGTATGCCAGTACTATAGCTATAGTAACTTCCGAATATATGAATTTAAGAAACGCAACTTGTCAGCCAACAAAGTATAAGCAAGAAACTTATTTGCTTACTACTACGTCTGTACGCTCCTTATAAAAAAAAGTCACACCGTATCGATGAGTAGACTAGCGCAGATGGCTATTTGGTAACAGAACGCTGTGTCACCATATTTTTTTGTTTGATTTTTTTTTTTTACTTGAGGATCACAAGTTTACACTTACTACTGTCACTGCTACTACATTATTTTAGCACCCACACCAAGTTGTACAAAAGAAAGAAGTACTGAACTTATAAGTCCTTAAAAACCATTATTATTTTTTTACGGTGATTCACTTTTTGTTCAATAAATCATTGTTAACCCTTTTTAGTTATGATCATTATTCACTTTTATCTTTATTTTAATCTCGGTCATCTACACTCTTTAAAACTTTAAATGCCTATCGTCCGGTTCACATTCCTCCCTGGTTTTTGAAAGGAGTAGAGGTTTATCACTTGTTTGCTGTTTAGGATTGGGTTTCCGGTTCCTTGTAAAGTTTATTTCAACTCTATACTTCTGACATCTCCACTAAAACTCTGAAAATTTATTTATCTATTTATTTTTTCTTCAATAAGAGTAGATAGCTTTGCCTATCATCCGCTCTCACACTCCTCCTCTGTTTTCCAATTTCTTTGGGCATCATGGAGAATACATAAAATAAAAAGATAAACTATATAAAATAATGACTGACAATGCTTCATCTAATAAAATATGAAAACTACAAATACCGATCAAAATTAATAATAATGGTTGATATTGTTTTATCTAATAAAAAAACGAAATAAAATACAAATAAAAATCAATAATGGTTGACAATGCTTCATATAATAAAAAATGTAAATACTAATTAAAATGAATAATGATGGTAACAATGCTTCATCTAATAAAAGTTAAATCATTAATGCAGACTGAACATATAATAACTGGGCATGACAATTAAAAACAATTACAAAACATATGATTAATGTTTTCCCACTTAAACAGCTAAACAATTTTTTTTTAATCCATCACTCCTGAAATTTGCAGACAAATGAATCTTACAACAGGAGAGCGCATGTTGCTTTTAAATAATAATTAAAGCTAAGGTTAGATAAGGTCAGCCATTTTTATTGGGTTTTCACTGAAATATGACCTTTAGGATCTGTGACCTCAAACTTCTGACAGTTTCCTCTAAAGTTACTCTATCAATACTGACACAATTACTGTCCTCTGTTAGAGGCCTGGAGTTTATTTAACAAATCTGAACCTGGATAAATGACATTTGCTTCGGATGTAGTCGTCTGTTTGGAACTCTCACGGCTACAATGCTTCCGGTTTTGCTTCCAATTCTGCCACTCAATGTTCAAACATCAATTAGCAATAACGTTACAAAAATCCTCTCTCTTGGACAATACTTCTCCATCTCGTTGATTGCCGGAATACACTCGCAGAAAACAAAAGTAAATAATGTACGACTGGAAATGCCCCGACCTAACGTATCCACATTTACAACAAATTTACATTTACATATAAAAACTCTAAAATGGTTTCTCTTGTACCAGCCAAAAAATCGAAAATGCAACTGCGATAATTTAATACGTCCGAATCGGCGACAGAGGAATATTTGTTACATAACCATCATGATGTCTAGTCCTATAGGCAAGAAATGTTCTCAGTGCCGAGTAAGGTTCATTTCGAAATCTCACTAAACATATTAGAGACTATATATATATATATATATATATATATATATATATATATATATATAAGTCTTTCCAACCCTTCCCCTCTAAGCAGTAGTAACCTTTTAAGACTGAATTTTTTATTATTGAATATTTAAAATATAACATCCTGTCTTTTTGTGCTTTTCAGTCCTCGATTTTCGTACGCACGAATATATATATATATATATATATATATATATATATATATATATATATATATATATATAATGAAGCAAAGGCTTTTGTTGACAATTTACATTGTAAAGTTCAACTGATTCTTACGGTATTGCTGAATATTTACATTAAAGAAACCAAAAGATTTCATTCTTGCTGAATGTGTTTACAAAATTTTAGAATGTACACTTGTCAGCTGCAGGGACAACACCAGACGCTAGTTACAAATTGGAGATTGTCAAAATCAAGCAAGTAGAAAATTTGAACCATCTGGGAAGTGTGTTAAAAGACGATAGATCATATTTGTAGTGATTTTCTCAGCGTATGGGGGAAACCAGTGAGTAGCGAGTTGTAATTATTCTTGCGAAACACGCTTGCTAACCATTACTTTACGCAGAAATGTCCGATAATTTTTTATAAACTTTCTTTCTTTTCCTATATTAATATCTGCTTCTTTCTAACTTCCTACCCATCTCACTTATTCTCTCATTCTTCTTCTTTTCTTTCTTCTTCGTTCCACCCTCCTATTCTTCCTCCTCCTCCTCCTCCTCCTCCTATTTCTCTCTGTTTGCCTTTTATTTCGTTTGTTTTCCTTCCTCGTTTGCCTCTATTAACGTTTCCTTGTTTCTGTCTTCCTATCTCACTCACTCACTCACTTATTCTCTCGTTCTTCACAACACCACCCCCGGGAAAAAAAAGTCAAAGAAATGGCGAAATGCTACCCCTAAAAATCCTTCAGAAAAGACCAAAGAAAAACCTGTGATGACAAAATGCTGAAGAAAGCTCGAGATAAGGCGATAGCTGGGGAATTGTCCTCTTGTTGGAAGTCCCCACCGATTTGTATTGTGAATATCGCGGAGTTCTTGAAAAAGGCTAAGGGCTACGCTCATCTGGTAAAAGAAGATGGGCTCCTTGAAGACGTCCAAGAACTAAAGGTATTCGAAAAGAGAATGGTGTCGGTCTTCGTGGTGGACAAGCGTATGCACAAAATTTGTCATTCCACAAAAGACACAGTGATCAAATCACTTTTGTCCCTGGGGATTAAACCCCAAAGAGTTATCAAATATCATCCTCTACCACGTCTTCCGCTTCATCAACCAAAAAATCATTTTCAAAACCACCTCCGGCCAAGTCATTGTCAAATTCACCAACCAAACAAAAATCACAGACAGCCCTTCAACTAAACCTTCCTTTTTCAAGACCACATCTGGCAACACATCCACCTACACTCCCATAAGCACTCCTGCTCCGACACCTACACAATCTCCTCAAAAGAAGAGGAACAGAAGACCCGAGTTTCAGGTCGCAGCAGAGAGGAGAAAGAAAAAAATCAAACTGCCATATCTCCCAGGGGAAGACGTCTGCCGCGTATCCCGGGAACAAGCAAAAGGGTTTTCGGGCAGACAAGGAATCCAAAGGAGTTGAAAGTGCTGTGGAATTTCCAGCACATCAATGGAGTAGACGTTGAAGTGCCCGAAAACTTCAAACAAGCAAAAAGACTCCTGACTGTCGTGAGATCTGGCCCGGGTACGCGGGAGATTTGAGGCATGATAGAGGAGGCAAACGCGTCTCTGAAATTGGTACCCCCAGAGGCCTACTTACTAGACCCAGAGATGAATGAAAGAACATTGCTCAGGGAGGGTCTCCGTTTTTGTTCACCCATCCCTGTACAGAGCCCTTAAATTAACGTATTCCTGCGGACATCGGCGGCTTGTCTCCTGATGATACCGTCGAAATTGAGATGGCTTCTGGTGCAATGGGACGGGCTGTCGTTGTCCTCACCCCGGTCTTGTTCTATTCTGGTGGACAACCCTAATTGGTTCGATAATGTCACTCTGGTTGGCAAGTGTGAATGCCCGGTGCCTGAGGTGGGAGTCTCGAAGGGTGAGGCTCTCTCGCGACCTTCAGCGCTTAGGGGTGAATATATGTTGTGTGCAAGAGACCCGTTTTTCTTCTCGCGATTATGAAGGCATTCTGTCTAAGGAGTTTTCTCTTTATTCAGCATGTTTTGATGGACGCTCGAGGGGTGTCTCTTGGCTGGTGAGCAAGTCTTTGAAGGCTGCATGTGCTCTTGTCTTCGCAGATCCGGCGGGCAGACTTTGCGTGCTGGATGTTACCATAAAGGATATGTCTCTGCGTCTTATTGGGGTTTATGCGCCCAATATCCAGACTGAGCCGCCTGCTTTGTTTCGTCAGATCGGGCCGTTTATGATGACATCACGTCGGGTAGATTTAGCGGGGCATTGGAATGCCATCCTTGATCCCGACATAGATCGTATAGGGTCAAATTCAAATTCGAGTACTAACATTCCCCATCCCCTCCTTCGTTAGGTGGTCAGTGATGTCAGTTCTCTTTACTAATGTACTTTTTGTATGAATGATTCATTGTAATATAAATTGAACTGCACCATATATTTGATTTAAAAGAACTGATCCGACGAGCAAATTTTCGCGATAACAACTGAGACATTACTATATTTTTTTAACAATTTAGTTCATGCCACATTGATTGATAAACTCCTACCACAAAAAATTCTCAAATTGCCATATTAATAAAAGAACGCACTCACTTAAAATTTCAAAAAAATTCAAACTTAGTGTTGCGACTGCACGCTCCAAAAGTTTGTATCCGTTAACAATAACACATTAAAAAAAAAATTTCGATTCGCATTTAATTTTTTCGTATCGGATGCTACCTGAATTTTACCGAAAACAAAATAATTTCCATGCCTGAGGATGACTGAATGTACAGTTGAAAGTACTCGCGTATTAAAGAAAGACTTTATACAGTTTATAATTTTTAAAAACAAGGATCATAACGTTCATCGTGTGATTTGTAGGATAATGCACCTTTAAAATTTTGTTTGCGAAAGGATTTCGCCATTTTATATCATTAACTTTACTAATCTACTTTCTGTATAAATGATTCATTGTAATATAAACTAAAATGCACCACATATTTGATATATATATATATATATATATATATATATATATATATATATATATATATATATATATTATTCCTCACCGGTAGCCTGACTCAAAGTTTCATGCACAACTCAACCTTCAAGTCCTGGTTAGAGACTGATCGTTAAATAATTTAAATTTTAATAAAGATATGCGGTTAACGTAATGCTGGTGCAATTAGTAATATATACTAAGTATTTAGTAATATATACTCTTTTTACTCGTTTTGGATTTTTTTTTCTTTGGACTTGGAGCTTAAAAACTTGACGATTGTTTTCGCTTTGTTTTAATGTTCTTGGTTCTTTCTTTTTTTTTATTTCCCAATTTTCCTCAGGTACCGATTTGTTTTACTAAAAATTGAGCTATCCGAGTTTTTTTCCAAGCGAGTACTACCATTTATATAATTTTAGCTCTAAGTTGCCTATTGAGCACTTTTAAAGTCAACCGTTATGGTAAAGGTAGACGTTGGTTATTCCTTTAAGAATATACCGATACCCGATAGACATTTTTACGAATTAGTGTTACTAAAGAAGATAGAATAAATCATAACTAATATGAGATGGAAAGCCTACTTCTTCTTTAATAATAACCAGACTAGGCACCAAACCCTTGAATCGTATGGATTTAAAACCTATGCCCACCGATCCCATATCAAAGAACTAGACAGCTTTGAATCCGACTTAATCGGATTAATTAAAATAATAAATTATAGAAATATTACCAACGCAATGAAACAGCAAATCAATAGAGATTTGAAGAATATTAAGACTAGTAAAAAAGTCTTTGTTAAAGCAGATAAATCTAGGCTTTATATAGCAATGTGCTTCATAAAGAAGTGACCAAACACTATAAATAGTCTCCCACTAACCTAGAAATAGAACTTAACAAGAAGGCTAGTGCATTATCCAGTATGTTTAATTTAGAAAACAGAATAGAAAAAAATTAATATAAAAATTGTTTTATAACAGTTAAGGACCTTAAAGATGACTTCCTAAATAACCCTGAATGCCGACTAATCAAGCCTACTAAGACGCAGATGGGTAAAATTAGCAAAGTAATTTTACAAGACATATGCGAACCATTGAGAACATTTTTAAATATTAACCAATGGCGCTCTACTTGTGATTGTATTGAATGCTTTAAAGGTTATGATAAAAATAACGAATGTTCTTTTATAAAATATAATATAAAATAATTGTTTCCATCTATTACGGAAAAAACCCGTTAACGAAGCTTTAGAGTTAGCCAAGGAATATATATCGATATCTAATGATAAAATCAACCTTATTAAACCTTGTCGTAAGTCACTGTTATACCATAACGATGTGTTATGGATTAAAAAGGGAGAAAATGGTAACTTTGATAACCCAATGGGGGCATATGACGGTGCAGAGATATGTGTGTTAGTTGGGTGCCTCCTACTAAATAGTTTAAGTATATTGATCCTAGTAACTATGGTCTGTACAGGGACGATGGGTTAATCATAATAGATAAATGTACCCCTAGAAAATGCGACGTAATTCGTAAAAAATTACACTGGCTATTTAAGAAATTCGGATTCAAACTGGATATAGAATTTTTTTTTAAGTCACTCACTACTTAGACGTTACAATAGGCCTACGTGGTGTTACAGTTTCACCATATAGAAAAAATAACCAACAACCACGATACATTGACGTGGGTTCCAATCACCCTAAACATATTTTGAAACAAATAACTAAAGGAATTAGCCATAGATTTTCCTTTGACTCATTGGATAATAACATCTTTAATAAAACTAAATTTATGAAAAAGCTTTAAAAAGTAATGGATATGGAAGTAAATTAACATATATGGACATGAATAATTCCCCCAAAATGCAAAGTGGACATAAAACAGAAATAGAAAAATACTATGGGTTAACCCCCCACACACATACACACACATAATTTAGCGGTTAAAACCAATATAGGTGAAATATTTTCAAATTACTTAAAAAGAACTTCCCACAGACAAATATGTTACATAAAATTTTCAATAAAAACTACGTCAAACTAAGTTATAGCTGTATGCCTAACATGACTAATTTAATTAGTAAGTATAATAGGAAAAACATCAAAGACAGACCGCATACCGGCCTCCCTAATTGTAATTGTAGGAATAAGGACGCCTGTCCGCTCGGGGGGAAGGTGCCAATGAAAGTGCGTAGTATACCAAGTTAAAATACATAGAAATAAATTGAATAATAAGAATAATACTGATAAGAACCCTAAAGTTTACATAGGATCCACCCAGAGTAGTTTCAAAAAACGCTATTACAACTACCTCATTAGTTTCAATCACGAAATTTATAAACATAGTACCACCCTGTGCACATGTATATATGGAAGATCAAACAAGAAGATAATAATGATCCCATTTTGAAATGGAAAATATTAAATAATGTTATAAATATAAGGCAGGTGATAAGTTTTGTTCACTATGTATGGAGGAAAAACTAGCTATTGCTACCCATAAGGACCCTAAAAATTTATTAAAACAATAATCGGAAATTCTTAGTAGGTGTAGGCAGATAAAAAGGATGGTTATTAGAATAGTTTGTTTGTTTTTTGTTTTGTTTTTTTATATGACTTATTAAAAATGTAGTATAGCCCTTGTTGTTTGTCTTATTTCTTTATTTATTGTCACTTGGTTGTGGTTATGTTGGTTTTTATCAATAAATACTGTTCCGTAATTTTCCTTTTAGCCGGCTTTACCCTGAAGATCCGTTTGGACGACTGGACATTTGATCCTTACTCTTTTGCTGTCGAAAGTGCATTGTGTATTTCTTTATTGCTTTTACTGAAACCTTGTCGTTGTAAGTTGAATATTTGTTTGCTTTTGAGACCATCTTTTGTTCTCTATTGTTGTATCGTTTTTTGGAACTTTTTTGTGTTTGTATGCTGTGGTGAAGTGACGACCAAAATGGCTGAGTCTCCCCAGCCAACTGTTACTCAAACGGAGCCGCCGTCTCCAAGTCCGTCTGCGTGGAATTCGAATAGGCCCAAAAAAGATACCGTGACTATATCCAGGGTAATAAGTTACTCACTATCCCCGGGGCATTGAACGCGATGACAATAAGGACCATCTCCCTTCTAACGTCTGATATCAAAACACGAAAATTGGTCGGCGTAGCAGGGAGGCCTTTGAAGAGGCACTGAAATGCTTAAAAATAGTCCCGAAGATTTTATCAAACGTTCAAATGCGATGTGGGACATACTGCTAACTTCAGAAGAAGAAGCGAAGCAATTAGCAGGAAGCATTTTGAGGGCAAAACCCCGACGTTTACAAAGCGAATACATGGGTACCCGTCGAACAAGAGTTACTTTACATGGTGTACCCACGGATATTAAAGATGATCACGTTGGAGCATTCTTTGCCTTGTATGGCCAAGTCGAGGAAGTAGCTCGGATACTAAATAAAGCTGGTGTGCCCACTGGGGACTTTTCAGTCCAAGTAATACTGGACAGGACAAAGTTTCAGGAAATTCTTGATATTTTAATGTGCAGAGATAGGAAAATCTTTGTTGTAGTGGAGGGTAGAAGTCCACACTGTTGGTTGTGCGGCACCGCCGGTCACCTGGCCAAAATATGTCCCGGTGGAAAACCAATGCCTGAACCAGCCACTACATATGAGGTGGTAGTGGCGAAAGACAAGCACGCCGAGTCGACTGACGCACCAGGTGAATGGCGGGAGGTTGTAAAAAAGGGGTCGAAAGTTATTGCCGCTTCTCCCTCATCCCAGAAGGATGTTCCGGGGGAAAAAGAACGAACACAGAAACAGTTGGAGGTGAGTAAAACCCAGCAGCAAGAGAGCAAAGGCCAAACACAGCAGCAGAAGAGATCCAAAGCGACATAGAGACCGAAGGCATGCTACCACCACGGTCCGCCTCATTGAAAAGTGGGAGGGATGAGGGGGATGAGAAAGAGGAGGAGAAGATTACCAAAAAAGAAAAAATGTCTGGCCGATGTAGAGCGGAGAAATCCGCTGACAAATGTCTGAACAAATCTACCCCTACTTTGCCAGCAAAAACCAACGATCCAGAGGAATAAGGTAAGACAAGGAGCCTCTCCGCTTCCCCGTCTAGGGCCCCGATTTCTCCGTCTCCCTCCCCCAACATATCCCCCAACCAATCCCCCCAAAAAAGAAAAAGTCATTCCCCAGTGGGGAAAGGATTTGTAGTATTGACAGGTAGGCTCTTGAAAGTGACCTGTCTGCACAAAGAAAGGGCCTTTTAAGACCTCTCTTTAAGTATACATCTGTCGACGGGAAGTCGACAGAGAATCATAGAAATTGACCTGAAAAAGTTATCACAATCGTGTTCGTCTTCACACCTCTTTATATAGGGCGCATAAGTTAACCTTCCCAACGGACGTCGGCGGTATTTTCAGGGATGGTTAAATTACGACCGATATCGGAACCGGAAGTCTTGGACAATCCGTCGGAGTCTTGATCCCCATAGATTTCCGACCAGTCTGTGTTTAAGGGACGTGAGCTTAAATCGTGTCTATCAATCTAGCCAGCTTGAATGTAAGGGGCTTGAGGGATCGTGGTAAGGCTGACCGTCTTCTTCGTGACCTCTTGTCCTTTGGTGTAGATGTAGCTGCGATTCAGGAAACACTCTTTATTTGCGACGTTGAGGCTCGTGTGCTGTCTAGCGACTTTGTTGTCTATTCAGCATACGGGGACCAGATGGCCAGAGGTGTTTCCTTGTTAGTTAAACGTTCCCTGGATGCGAGAGTGGACTTTGTTCATGTTGACGCGGTGGGGGGACAGGTTGATCGTGGCTGATATTGCCGTGAGCAGTTGTACGTTTCAGGTCGTTGCGGTTTATGTGCCCAACGACCAAAGAGAGCGTGTCGACTTTTTCCGTCAGTTGGGGCCGTTCCTGGTTGATTCGTCGCGCTTAGTCTTAATGGGGGACTGAAATGCCGTCCTTGACTCCAAGATAGATAGGGGGCGAGGAGCTAGCGGGAAGGCATCGGGCGATCGTAGCCTGGTTGATCTGATCGGTGACTTTGGGCTCAACTGAGGGAGGAGATGTGAACGTGGGTTCGTAGTTGGCCTTATCTCCAGGTAGCTAGTTACCTGGACAGAATGTTAGTGAGAAGAGTCGATCTATATTTATTAGATTGTCCCACGTTCCACCGTGTAGGCTATTCAGATCATAGACTCGTCTGTGCCTGGATAGTGTTACGTACTAGGCCTAGAATGGCTGGACATTGGAAGTTCAATCTGTCCTTACTGGACAGGCGGTACTTTCAACAACAGCTAACTAGAGAAGTGCAGCGGGAATTAGTGGGGGTACTGGGAGTATGTGGTGGGAGAGGCTTAAGGATAGGATTAGGTCCTTCACCCCTGAATATAGCCAACGACTCGCTCTGGATAAGACTAAAAGGGTGAAGACGCTAGTGTTAAGTTATTTTGTGTACCTATATACTAGTGGGCAAACCAAAATGAGCTGACTCATTTTATAGTCCACCCATCAGAAGACTTGAAATATTCGATCCGATATGTATAAAGGGGCCATTTTGTTTTTTCTTGTCGGAATATCCACTGCTAACCTGTCAGATGAAAAGACCTGCAGAACTACGCTTTCCTACTCTCTCCGAATATGCACTGCCAACCTCTGATATGGAAGACCTTAAGAATTCCTGAATAGCTGCTACTGGACATTGGTGCTGTTTCATTGAACAAATTAATTAATACGTCGCATTTCTACATTCAAACTACATTAAGCATGTTTTAGAGCTAGAGGATAGTCTGTCCCGGGCAGTGGCTCAGAGGATTCCCTAGAGATAGCCGTAGCTAGGCAGGTCCCGAAGCGTGAGGCTAGCAAGCACTATCAAGGTCAGGTAGTTAGACATAGGTTAAACAAGATGTCTAATGAAGCCGTGAACATGGGCGCTGAATTGCGCGAGGAAGAGATCACTCGAGGTTCCGATCGATACATTCGCGACGTCATTACCCCGGAGGGGCGCTCTCTGTGCGAGGTGTTTCGGTTTCAGTGGCGACGAGTTTCGGAGCTATTTGGCTGACTTTCCTCGGCTCTCACCGACTGAAGCAGCTAGCTGCGAGGGTGAGATCACGGAGGGCGAAGTCTACTTGACATTGAAGGACGGCAGAGGCAAGTCTCCGGGACTTGATGGTCTGCCCTACGAAATGTACTTGAGGCTGTCGCACATCTTTGTCTCGATTTTGACAGTGGTGTTCAACAAGTGTTTTCGGCAGAGGCCCATCCCCAACCGGATTTCCAGGGGTGTGATCACGCTGTTGAAAAAGAGCATGGTTGTTGGGCAGGATTTAGATGATTACAAGCCCATAACTCTGCTAAACACAGAGTTAAAGATTTTAAAGTTAAAGTCCGGCCCTACGTGGAATCGTCGTCCCTGGAGGTGCTCGAGCCAGGGATTCCGCGTACGTATGACGTATCTGCTTCGTATCGTCTCGCAGCGACATTGAGGTGGTACTGAAGGCGCTTGATCACATACGAAATGGTGACAAGGGGAAGGTCTAACTGCAACAAGTCGTCCGGCTTGCGGTTAGGTGACGGGAAGGGTATCGATCTTCTGGGGCCCTTTGGATTAGCATACTTGGAGTGTGATTTGGATCCGACCTCCAGCTGGAGAAAAAACTAGTCAGAAGTACGAACAAAGGTCGACGCAGCCGGTGAGACTTGGCGCCAACGGAGGTTATCCGTGAAGGGCAGGGCGGAGGCGTGTGCCACTTACGTACTCCCTCTTGTCCTTTATCGATTGTCCGTATTTCATCTCCGTAATGACAATAAGAAGCCGTCCGAGCGCTCACTATCCTCCATTTTATGGAGGGTGCGCAAGTATCAGCTCGACAGAGAAGTCTGTGCTCAACGTCCGTGTCATGGGGGGCTGGAAATGCCACAGTTGGCGAGTCACAAACTCGCCCCGAGGTTGGCTTTCCTACGCCGCTCGTTGACAGAAGATTCTATTATGGTGGGGATTGTAAAGGACAACTTCCCTTTCCTTACTCTCAATCCCCCCATCTCGCGGGTTAAGCACCGTCGTGAACTCCTGGTTCAATCGGATTTCCATCGCAAATATTGATATGCCTTGACAATCATTCCTCGCGCCAGTGACCTTTCTCTGCCTACGAAGGTCTTCTATCGTTAGTGGAGGGGGCCGCGAAGGATACTCTACGTGAGCGGCTCGACTTGTTGGAGGAGGAGTTTCGCTCTTTCTGGTCTTGGGATCCAGCTGCGGATTACCTCAGTAACCATGTGTTTTCGCTTACCTGGCAACTGGCTCGGAATAGTCTGCCTCTCAATGACATATGGGGCATGACGGATTTGTCAGACTGTGAACAATGTGACCTTTGTCTAGAAGAAACGGCTTCGCACGCCTTCTACCACTGTCCTCGAGTCGGCCCCTTATGGGACAATGTCGGCTAGCTGACGGATCGTATCGTTCACGAAAAGCTCGTGTTCATTGATCGCGCGTACGCGTGTGACAATGTGTCGCCCCCGTTTTCCGGGGTGAAACGGAAGGTGTTTCTTACGCTGCTGGTCACAGCTCAAATGGTGATTTGGACGACGCGACAGGATGAAGTCTTGCGAGTCATCCGTCTTTCTCAACACGATCTAATCTGATTCTTTGAGCATCAGCTCAAGATGAAGATTAGAACTGATAGAAAACGCTTGCATTCGACAGTCTTTAGCGAAAGGTGGCTGACTGAGGCGAAGCTTCGTTCGTTTGAACGGGGCTAGCCTTGATTTTCAATTTTAGGTCAACCTACGTCATATCGGGGTGGTTTCCTGTGGAGCCCTGGTTAGGCTAGAAAAGCTTTGTATACCTAGTTAATGTAAGTGTTGTTCCTGGCCTGTTCCCGGCTGCCTATTTGGTTATGACCCAAGTCGACATTCCTAACCTCCCCAGTTTGTTTTTGGCCCTCTTTTTATCTCGACTGGGTCAGTTTTTTCTTCCCCATATCTGTATATATTTTCTCCTTTTCCCACTCCCTTAGTAAGAGAGGTTCTTGATTCTGTCCAATGGGCAGAATACACCTGCCTCTCTCCTCCTTTAGGGTTAGACAGGTCCTACTAACACCAGTTATGTTAAGTTCAATTTGTGTTCATGCTTAGTTTGTTATTGGGTTCATCTCCCTTCCCTCTCATTTTTCATCTTTAGAATTGTATATATAGTTTATTATCATGAAATTTTTATGGCATGGGGTGCGTTTCGTAGTTTCCCCTTGAGAGGATGTGGTATTATGGTGTATGGAGAATTGATTGGTGACAGACGAGTTCTTATGGTGAATGGGCAAATTGTAATGAGTGAATGGATCGTGAATCAGATTAACCAGGTATAAGATAGTTAGTGAAGGCCAGCCTCAACCTCTCCCCTTTTTCGGCCTTGTGCCATAATTTTATTTTTATGCAATAAATATCCATATTTTATAAAAGAACATTCGTTATTTTTATCATAACCAGTAAAGCATTCAATACAATCACGAGTAGACAGCCATTGGTTAATATTTTAAAATGTTCTCAGTGATTCACATATGTCTTGTAAAATTACTTTGCTAATTTTACCCATCTGTGTCTTAGTAGGGATGATTAGTCGGCACTCAGAGTTATTGAGGAAGTCATCTTTAAGGTCCTTAACTGTTATAAAACAATTTTTATATTAATTTTTTCTATTCTGTTTTCTAAATTAAACATACTGGATAATGTACTAGTCTCCTTTTAAATTTTATTTCTAGGTTAGCAGTGGCCTACTTATAGTGTTTGATCATTTCTTTATGAAGCACATTGATATATTTGCTAGGGCTTATCTTATATAAAAACCTAGACTTGTCTGCTTTCACAAAGACGTTTTTTAAACTATTCTTAATATTCTTCAAATCTCTATTGATTTGCTGTTTCATTGCGTTGGTAATGTTTCTATAATTTATTATTTTAATTAATCCGATTAATTCTGATTCAAAGCTGTCTAGTTCTTTGATATGGGATCGGTGGGCATAGGTTTTAAATCTATACGATTCAATGGTTTAGTGCCTAGTCTGATTATTATTAAAGAAGAAGTAGGCTTTCCATCTCATATTAGCTCTGAAGCATTCTATCATCTTTAGTAACGGTATATTCTTAATGGAATAACCAACGTATACCTGTTCCATAACGGTTGACTTTAAAAAGTTCTTAATAGGGGAACCTAGAGCTAAAATTATATAAATGGTATTACTCACTTGGAAAAACCTCAGATAGCTCAACTTGCATGAGAACAAATCGGTACCCGAGGAAAAATGGGAAATAAAAAAAAGAAACAGGAACATTAAAACAAGGGGGAAACACTCGTCAAGTGTTTAAGCTCCAAGTCCAAAGAAAAAAATTCCAAAACGAGTAAAATGACAACGACGTAAATTGCTCAATACACTAAGTAGAGCGATAAACTAAAATAATCCTAAGGAGCCAGGCAAATCTACCTAGGTTTTACCTAAACGGATCTTCAGGGTAAAGTGATATTTATTGTAAAAAATTACAATTATGGCACAAGGCCGAAAAAGGGGAAGAGGTTAAGGCTCAGGGTTACTGAGATGATCCGCCACTAGCGCCAAAGACCAGAAAGAGCGAAATTCCTCTTCCGACAAGGATCTTTCGCGACCCCCACCATGAAATAACGATAGAAGACCCTCCTAGGTCGTGAAATGTCACTGGACCAAGGAACAGCCAACAAGGCATACCGACACTCGCGAAAGAAATCCAATTGGACCCGGGGTTTACGATGACGCTCAACCGCAAGCTGCGGGGACTGATAGTAAGGAAAGGGGACGCGTCCATAACAATCCCCGCCATAAACGAATCTCCTGTCAATGCGCGGCGTAGGAAAGACAACCTCGAGGCGAGTTTGTGGCACACCACGTGTGGCATCCCCCCTAATGGCACGGACGTTGTGCACAGAATTCTCTGTCGGCCTGATGCTTGCGTCCCCTCCATAAAATGGAGGATAGCGAGCGCTCGAGCGGCTTCCTATGGCCTTTCCAGAGGGGAAGTACTGACAATCGATAAAGAACAAGAGGGTAAACGTAAGTGGCACACGCCTCCGCCCTGCCCTTCACGGACAACCTTCGTCGACGCCAAGTCTGACCATAATCTCTCCCTCGCCGCTAGCCGCTTCAGTCAGCGCAAGCCGAGGAAAGTCAGCCAAATAGCTGCGAAATTCCTCCTCATGAAGACCAGGCTCCTTGGTAAGCCGGCTTTCGAAATGCTGCCGAAACGCCTCGCATGAGTCGTCAGTGGCCCGAAGAGTATACACCTACGGGATTTTGACTTCACGAATGTACCGATAGGACCCTCGACGGACCTCTTCCTTGCGTAAGTCTGCGCCCATGTTCACCGCTTCAGAAGACATCTTGCTTAACCTATGTCCAATTACCTGGCCCATGTAACGCTCGCTATTCGAACTCTCCACAGCCTCCCTAGCTAAGGCTATCTCTAGGGGATCCCCCAGTCACCGCTCGGGAAAGACTAGCCTTAAGCTTCTTCACTTTTTTCAGCTCTATCTAAGGCGAGCCGTTTGCTGAAATCCGTGGTGAAGGACCTAATCCTACACTTATGTCTATCCCACCATTTATTCACGATAACCGCCCCCACTATCTCCCGCATCACTAAGTTAGCTGCTCCCGGATGTCCCGCCTGTCCAGTAAAGACAAATTGAACTTCCAGTAACCAGCCATTCTAGACCTATATTCTAACGCCATCCGTGCACAAACGTGTTTGTGTTCCGAATAGCCTACCCAGTGGAACGTGGGACAAGCTAACAAGTCTACATCGGCTTCTCTAACATTCTGTCCAGGTAGCTAACCACCCGGTCAGAAGGACAACTAAGAGCCCACGTCCACATTTTCTCCCGGGGGTGATCGACCAGGTATCTATCAACGAGACCAAATTCGTTGATCAAATCAACCAAGCTACGATCGTCCCTTCTCCCTCTAGCACCCTGCCCCCGATCTAACTTGGGGTCCAGAATGGCAATTCCAGTCCCCCATTAAGACTAGGCGCGGTGACCATCCAGGACAATTCCGTGGACGTCCGTGGGGTAGTTTAGTTTGACTGCCCTATATAAGGAGGGATGGAGCAACACAGAGACCTTCCCTAAACAAAAATGTCTTAGTTTTTTTTTCCAAATTGGCATTGTCCAATTCGAACACCCTTATTTTAGGGTATGCTTCCTTCGCCTCAGAAAGGTGGCTCCATACCTTGATGTATCCCTCACAAGGGTAATGACTCCTGGGCGTGTGGGAAATTGCTGGGATCCTCGACTGACTTGTCATCAACAGTGTCCATTTTTAACATGAGGCCTAAAAGGACCCTTTTTGTTTGGCCCTTTTTAACTTCGTCACTGTCTACTTTACAGATTTCATCAGGGCCGGGAAAAAGATTATTTTTCTTCTTCTCCCTTGAAGGGTAGGGAGGGGAAGAAGTAGATGTATGACGGGGTGTGAAATTAGAACTCAGAGAAGAATTGGAAAGGAAGTGGGCGGGAACACGGGCAGAAGCTGAGAGACTCCTTGGTTTTACTAAATATTCTTCATCTTCTCTTAGCGAAGCAGGGATGGAGAGTGACCTGGTTTTGTCCATGACCCTTTCCGCCCTACTCCGGCCAGAGTGCCTTTGCGCTGGTTCCTCCACTTCCTCTTCTCTGGACCTTTTCAGAGGTGGAAGCATTTTGTCCACCTCCATAAGCGTGTTTTCTCGCTGCTTCTCTTTCTGTTGGTGTTGTTGCTGTGGCTGCTGCTTTTTATGCTGCCCCTTCTTTGAGGGCTGTGCCTCCTTTTGGGGCTGCACCTCCTTTTGAAACTGCACATTCCTCTGAGGCTGCTTGCTTTTTATCTATGGTGAGAGTTGCTGCTGTACTGGTTGCTACTTCTGCTTCGAAGTGGACGACACATCTCCGTTTTCCGGTTCCTCCTCACCTCCTTCTAGTCTCCTTCCTTGGTCTTTGCCGATGTTCCCTCCTCTCGTGGTGTTACGTCTACTGCTGCTGTTGTTACTGGTGTCGTCACTGCTGTCGTTGCTGGCTGAGATGAAGATTATGGACGTTTTCCAGAGCACTCCTTAGCCATGTGCCCCAAGGCTCCACACGCCCAGCAACATGGTCTCCGACCCTCCATAACCACTAGCATTTTCTTTTCACAGCAAACAAGAATGTTTGGGATGTCATTAAAATTTTTCCTGTCCACCATGGCAGATATCTCCATATCGCCGGTTGCTATGCCAGCTTTGCTCCTGAGGATTTTTACTTCATGGACTTTCGTAAAAAATGCCACCATCCTGTCTGGGCAAATATCCACTGGCACTCCATCGATAGTCACTTTAGTCCTCCGGGTACCCAGTTATTCGGTTTGGAGCCGCAAATTTTTAGTGTTCAGAACACTGCCTGCCAGCTCCTTTGCATGGTCTTCTGTTTGTAGGAGGATGTCCCACAAAGCATTCGTCCTCCTCGCTAGCACCTTCGGGTTAATTTGTAATGCTTTTAAAGCATCTTCCATTACTTACCTGCTGACCCCAATTAGTTTCCGAGTTTTAATATCGGAAGTCAGCAGGGATATTGTTCACGTGTTGACTGCTTGTAGGGCATCTTGTATTTTTAGGAATTCATTTCCCTTAAACGAATTCTGAAATTTGTCCATTTGATTAACATAATAGGCTGGACCTTTTGTAACCGGCTTATTAGCAGTCCATGCATTTTTTCCGGCTAACACCGGCGGTGAAGTGTTTATATTTATCTCTTCAGCCATCCCCGCCAGACAACCGAATAAATTGTTCTCTTTTTTTTTCTTTTTTTCTTTCACTTTTTTCAAATAAGCACAAATAAAATAAAACGGAAGAAAAACGGAGACAACCAAAGACAATAAGCAATTCAAAAACAAATAAAAACGGAAAGTATAATGAATGAAAACTAAAACTGTTTAAAAATACACAAAAGGAAATGAACAAAAAGGAAAAGAACGAAGTGCACAAATGTATACGAAGAAAATAAAAAGGCAAAGAAAAACTGAAAAATTCCAAAAGGATTTTAGCAAAATAAAAAATAAAATGAAACCCTTATCAGCTCAAGTACAAAACGTTCGTCCAAGACGCAGAAACTGCTCAGAAATAATCCAAATGATAAACGGAAAGCCTGATTCTTAAAAGTAAAAATCCAAATGATGACCGGAAAGCCTGATCCTTAAAAATAAAAATCCAAATGATGACCGGAAAGCTGTATCCGCAAATTAAAAAAGTATTAATGATTTAAAACTTTACAGTTAGCCAAGGAATATATGTCGATATCTAATGATAAAATCAACCATATTAAACCTTGTCGTAAGTCACTGTTAAACCACAACGATGTGTTATGGATTAAAAAGGGAGAAAACGGTAACTTTGACAACCCAATGGGAACATATGACGGTGCAGAGGTATGTGAGTTAGTCGGGTGCCTCCTACTAAGTAGTTTAATTAAGTATATTGATCCTAGTAACTATGGTCTGTACAGGGACGATGGGTTAATCATAATAGATAAATGTACCCCTAGAAAATGCGACGTAATTCGTAACAAAATTACACTGGCTATTTAAGAAATTCGAATTCAAACTGGATATACAAATTAATTTAAAAGTCACTCACTACTTAGACGTTACAATAGGCCTACGTGATGTTACAGTTTCACCATATAGAAAAAATAGCCAACAACAACGATACATTGACATAGGTTCCAATCACCCTAAACATGTACCTAAAGCAATTCAGTATACACACCTCCTCACATGTCCACTTCATCCCCTCCCCATCCCTCAAGGGAGAAGAAGAAAAAGGAAATGTTCCCAGACCCAGAAGCCATATGTAAGGTGCACAAGGAAGAAGTCAAAAGGACCTCCTAAAACTTCTAATCAAATTGGACAAGACAGAGGGAAAATCAATGGAGGGCTCTCGAATTTTTCCACGGGCCCCGGGAGTAATCAATCGTGAGGGACACGGGGGCTTACTTAAAAGTATAGAGCCATTTATCAGAGGCAAAGGAAGCATACGCAAACATTAGGATGTCTGAGCTGGACTATTCCAATTTAAAGAAACTTTTTCTGCTGGGAGGGTCCCTGTTTTGCTCCATCCCTCCTTATATAGGGATGTTAAATTAACGTAACTCTACGGACGTTGGCGGTATTATCCTAGATGGTCGGATGATGACGGAGTTGGGAACAGGGAGCCTTGGACAATCCGTCCTGACGCAGATTTCCGCCCGGTATGTGAGTAGTTTAATTCTTACTTTTCTACTTTCAGGCGTAACAGATGTCAATCAAGTTAGGCAGTCTGAATGCGAATGGCTTGAGGGATCGGGCTAAGGCTGCCCGCCTGCTCCGTGATCTCTTGTCGTTCGGAGTGGATGTCGCCGCGATCCAAGAGACCCATTTTGTTTGCAACGTTGATTCAGGAACTATGGGAACCGACAGGTCAGAGGACTCTCTTTGTTGGTTAGCCATACCCTGGATGCGAAGGTGGACCTTGTTTATGTCGATGCCGAAGGCCGGTTGATCATGGTCGATATTGCCGTAAAAAGTGGTTCGTTCCGAGTCGTTGCGGTTTATGCGCCCAACGACCGGGAGAAGCGGGTCTTGTTTTTTCGGCTGTTGGGGCCGTTCCTGGTGGATTCAACGCGCCTAGTCTTAATGTTTGAATGGAATTGCCATTCTGGACCCCAAGTTAGATAGGGGCTGAGAGCTAGAGGGAGAAGGGGCGATCGTGGCTTGGTTGATTTGATCAACGAATTTGGTCTCGTTGATAGATACCTGGTCGATGACCCCCGGGAGAAAATGAGGACGTGGGCTCTTAGTTGTCCTTCTGACCGGGTGGTTAGCTACCTGGACAGAATGTTAGAGAAGCCGATGTAGACTTGTTAGCTTGTCCCACGTTCCACTGGGTAGGCTATTCGGAACACAAACACGTTTGTGTCCGGATGGCGTTAGATTGTAGGCCTAGAATGGCTGGTTACTGGAAGTTCAATTTGTCTTTACTGGACAGGCGGGACATCCAGGAGCAGCTAACTAACTTAGTGCTGCGGGGGCTAGTAGGGGTGGTTATCGTGAATAAATGGTGGAATAGACTTAAGTGTAGGATTAGGTCCTTCACCACGGATTTCAGCAAACGGCTCGCCTTAGATAGAGCTGAAAAGGTGAAGAAGCATAAGGCTAGTCTTTCCCGAGCGGTGACTGGGGGGATCCCCTAGAGATAGCCTTAGCTAGGCAGGCCGTGGAGAGTTCGAATAGCGAGCGTTACATGGGCCAGGTAATTGGACATAGGTTAAGCAAGATGTCTTCTGAAGCGGTGAACATGGGCGCAGACTTACGCAAGGATGAGGTCCGTCGAGGGTCCTATCGGTACATTCGTGAAGTCAAAATCCCGTAGGGGTATACTCTTTGGGTCACTGACGACACATGCGAGGCGTTTCGGCAGCATTTCGAAAGCCGGCTTACCAAAGAGCCTGGTCTTCATGATGAGGAGTTTCGCAGCTATTTGGCTGAGTTTCCTCGGCTTGCGCCGACTGAAGCGGCTAGCTGCGAGGGAGATAATACGGTCAGACTTGGCGTCGACGAAGGTTGTCCGTGAAGGGCAGGGCGGAGGCGTGCGCCACTTACGTTTACCCTCTTGTTCTTTATCGATTGTCAGTACTTCCCCTCTGTAAAGGCCACAGAAAGCCGCTCGAGCGCTCGCTATCCTCCATTTTATGGAAGTGACGCAGGCATCAGGCCGACAGAGAAGTCTGTGCACAATGTCCGTGCCATTGGGGGGGATGCCACACGTGGTGTGCCACAAACTCGCCACGAGGTTGACTTTCCTACGCCGCGCATTGACAGGAGATTCGTTTATGGCGGAGATTGTTATGGACGCGTTCCCTTTCCTTACTATCAGTCCCCCCAGCTCGCGGTTGAGCGTCATCGTAAACCCCGGGTCCAAATGGATTTCTTTCGCGAGTGTCGGTATGCCTTGTTGGCTGTTCCTTGGTCCAGTGACATTTCACGACCTAGGAAGGTCTTCTATCGTTATTTCATGGAGGGGGTCGCGAAAGATCCTTGTCGGAAGAGGAATTTCGCTCTTTCTGGTCTTGGGCGCTAGTGGCGGATCATCTCAGTAACCCTGAGCCTTAACCTCTTCCCCTTTTTCGGCATTGTGCCATAATTGTAATTTTTTACAATAAATATCGCTTTACCCTGAAGATCCGTTTAGGTAAAACCTAGGTAGATTTGCCTGGCTCCTTAGGATTATTTTAGTTTATCGCTCTACTTAGTGTATTGAGCAATTTACGTCGTTGTCATTTTACTGGTTTTGGAATTTTTTTCTTTGGACTTGGAGCTTAAACACTTGACGAGTGTTTCCCCCTTGTTTTAATGTTCCTGTTTCTTTTTTTTATTTCCCATTTTTCCTCGGGTACCGATTTGTTCTCATGCAATTTGAGCTATCTGAGGTTTTTCCAAGTGAGTAATACCATTTATATAATTTTAGCTCTAGGTTGCCCTATTAAGAATTTAAAGTCAACCGTTATGAAACAGGTATACGTTGGTTATTCCTTTAAGAATATACCGTATGGATTTAAAACCTATGCCCACCGATCCCATATCAAAGAACTAGACAGCTTTGAACCGACTTCATCGGATTAATTAAAATAATAAATTATAGAAACATTACCAACGCAATGAAACAGCAAATCAATAGAGATTTGAAGAATATTAAGAATAGTTTAAAAAACGTCTTTGTGAAAGCAGACAAATCTAGGTTTTTATATAAGATAAGCCCTAACAAATATATCAATGTGCTTCATAAAGAAATGACCAAACACTATAAGTAGGCCACTGCTAACCTAGAAAGAGAACTTAACAAGGATGATAGTGCATTATCCAGTATGTTTAATTTGGAAAACAGAATAGAAAAAAATTAATATAAAAATTGTTTTATAACAGTTAAGGACCTTAAAGATGACTTCCTCAATAACCCTGAGTGCCGACTAATCATCCCTACTAAGACACAGATGGGTAAAATTAGTAAAGTAATTTTACAAGACATATGTGAATCATTGAGAACATTTTTAAATATTAACCAATGGCGCTCTACTTGTGATTGTATTGAATGCTTTAAAGGTTATGATAAAAATAACGAATGTTCTTTTATAAAATATAATATAAAATAATTGTATCCATCTATTACGGAAAAAAAACGTTAACGAAGATTTAGAGTTAGCCAAGGAATATATATCGATATCTAATGATAAGATCAACCTTATTAAACCTTGTCGTAAGACACTGTTATACCATAACGACGTGTTATGGATTAAAAAGGAAAAAATGGTAACTTTGACAACCCAATGCGGGCATATGATGGTGCAGAGGTATGTGAGTTAGTCGGGTGCCTCCTACTAAATAGTTTAATTAAGTATATTGATCCTAGTAACTATGGTCTGTACAGGGACGATGGGTTAAACATAATAGATAAATGTACCGCTAGAAAATGCGACGTAATTCGTAAGAAATTACACTGGCTATTTAAGAAATTCGAATTCAAACTGGATATACAAATTAATTTAAAAGTCACGCACTACTTAGACGTTACAATAGGCCTACGTGATGTTACAGTTTCACCATATAGAAAAAATAGCCAACAACCACGATACATTGACGTGGGTTCCAATCACCCTAAACATATTTTGAAACAAATAACTAAAGGAATTAGCCATAGATTGTCCATTGACTCATTGAGTAATAACAGCTTTAATAAAAATAAATACATTTCTGAAAAACCTTTAAAAAGTAATGGATATGGAAGTAAATTAACATATATCGACATGAATAATTCCCCCAAAATGCAAAGTGGACATAAAAACAGAACTAGAAAAATATTATGGGTTACCCCCCGCCCGCCATATAATTTAGCGGTTAAAACCAATATAGGTAAAATATTTTCAAATTACTTAAAAAGAACTTCCCACACACAAATATGTTACATAAAATTTTCAATAAAAACTACGTCAAACTAAGTTATAGCTGCATGCCTAACATGACTAATTCAATTAGTACGTATAATAGAAAAAAAAAATCAAAGACAGACCGCACACCGCCCCCCCCCCCCACTAAGTGTAATTGTAGGAATAAGGACGCCTGCCCTCTCGGGGACAGGTGCTAACAAGAGTTCGTGGTCTACCAAGTTAAAATACATAGAAATACATTGAATAATAAGAATAATACTGATAAGTACCCTAAAGTTTACATAGGATCCACCCAGAGTAGTTTCAAAAAACGCTATTACAACTACCTCAGTAGTTTCAATCAGGAAACCTATAAACATTGTACCACTCTGTGCACATATATATATATATATATGGAAGATCAAACAAGAAGATAATAATGATCCCATTTTGAAATGGGAAATATTTTAAAAGCTGTTATAAATATAAGGCAGGTGATAAATTTTGTTCATTATATAAAGAGGAACACTAGCTATAGTCGAGATGTGTGAGACATGAAGCTATTGGAGTAGAAGAGACGTCTACATCTAACAGTTTCAACGGTGTAGGGGTGGGAACGGGATGCCAGCCTCGTAGGACGTTTAAATTATATATATATATATATATATATATATATATATATATATATATATATATATATATATATATATATATAACTAAATTATATAAATGTCTATAAGGACCCTAAAAATTTATTAAACCAAAACTCTGAAATTCTTAGTAGGTGTAGGCATAGAAAAGACTGGTTATTAGAATATTTTTCTTTTCTTTTCTTTTTGTGGATATGACTTATTAATAAAGTAGCATACACCTTGTTGTTGTTGTTTTTTTGTCACGTGGTTATGGTTATATTTGGTTTTATCAATAAATACTGTTCCGTTATTTTCATCTTAGCCCGCTTTACCCTGAAGATCCGTTTAGGTGAAACCTAGGTAGATTTGCCTGGCTCCTTAGGATTATTTTAGTTTATCGCTCTACTGAGTGTATTGAGCAATTTACGTCGTTGTTTTTTACTCGTTTTTGAATTTTTTTTCTTTGGACTTGGAGCTTAAACACTTGACGATTGTTTTCGCCTTTTTTTAATGTTCCGAGTTCTTTCTTTTTTTTAATTTCCCATTTTTCCTCGGGTACCAATTTGTTCTCATGCAAGTTGAGCTATCCGAGGTTTTTCCAAGCGGGTACTAACATTTATATAATTTAATTACATATATATATATATATATATATATATATATATATATATATATATATATATATATATATATATATAATTTAAACGTCCTACGAGGCTGGCATCCCGTTCCCACCCCTACACCGTTGAAATTGTTAGATGTAGACGTCTCTTCTACTCTAATAGCTTCATGTCTCGCACATCTCGACTATGGAACTCCCTTCCCTATTACTGTTTCCCTGACAAATACAATCTCCAACGGTTTAAGTGTTGCGTCAATTGACATCTCCAGTTGCCTTGATCTATCCACTTCCCTTCTCCACATCCTTTCACCTTTCATTCCTATCTGCTCTCGCTCCAAATCTTCTGTAACCCCCTTGCCTTGATCGACCCACTGTCTTTCTGTTTCTCCACATCCTCTCCTTTACCACTCCTATCTGCTCTTCCTCCAACCCTTCTATAACCCCTTGCGTGATAGTGGCCTCCAGCCTTGCTTGGTGTGATACGCTTAAATATATATATATATATATATATATATATATATATATATATATATATAAGAGATAGAACAGATGGAGTAAAAATTCACGGTTCGTTTACTTTTTTAAAAAGTCCTCAATACAAAATAGAGCAAAATATTATTATATTTTTATTATAATAGATTATAATAAAAACATTTTACATTGCTACACAAAAGCTTTCATGTTTTCATGTTTCAATACTATGATTGTACTTCCTCAGGTAATGGTAGATACCTTGTGATAAAAATGATTTATTAGGGAAATTCAAAAACAAATTGTTACCTCTTTTCGGAAGTTAATGGGGGTCGTATAAGGTCAGAATTAAAAATATGATAGTGGGTATGTCTCGATTAACCAATTAGCAGTTAGATCTACGCTAAAATAGAAAAATATGGTCAGAGGGTGGAGTGGGTGGGCTAGTTTTTCATGCCACGATAAATTGACGCTTAGGTATGTCATCTAACGATCGTAGAAAACATGGCAGCGACAAATGTATTATGGATGTAACCAAGTAAGATATTCCGATTTGTTGAAGTAGACATAATGTTATCAGAAACAAATTTCAAAAAACATTTTTAAATTCAGGGAGCTTCTTAAGGGGGCCAATTGATATAACTAAAAATGTGGAACATCTATATACGATGCTAATAATACTGAATAGATGCCAAAACATGGCAATCAAATTGGTTGAATAAATCAAATAAATAAAATACCCGTATTAGGTGAACTATATACTAATAAAATAATGGCTATAAAATTGTAATACGTAATTATTTATGAAATCTCTTTGAACTATATTATAACATTTTCATAAATAATTACGTATTACAATTTTATAGCCATTATTTTATTAGTATATGATGGTCCATATTATAAAAATATAATAATAATAATTATATATATATATATATATATATATATATATATATATATATATATATAGGGAGCCATGGGTAAATTGTCACCATTTTATATTTTTAATTACGCGCATGCACGTTGTTTATTTTTTAATTTGCCGACTGCATAATATAATAAGGTCAGTTGAGCATCATCTGTGAGAAAAAGTGCACCATAACGCAATTCACTTCGCCAGAAATTTGGAAATGGCATGCTGTACTGCTTGGCATTCGTGCTGAACAATATGAACATTTCAGAGTGTTTGGGTGTCAATATGATGAGAGTGCAGCAGATTCAGAAAGCATTGGATGAGTCTAATGGTGATTACGAAGGTACGACAGCTCTGAAAAGTCACTCTGATCGTTCTGATAAGAAAAGAACTCCCGAATTTGTTGGTGAGGGCCTCAGAGTAAACACAAAGGCCTACATCAAGTGCCTTGAAGTGGTAGTGTTGACCATGGTCAAAAGGGTCGCTGCTGGAAGACCCTATATCTGGCAACAGGACTCTACACCATGCCACATAAGCAGGAGAACCAAATCATGGCTATCAGACAATTTCTGGGAACACATCACCATTTACATCCGACCACCTAACTCCCCAGACTCTAACACCTCTGTATTATGTGTGGGGAGCAGTTGAGCGAGAGACCAACAAAACTCCTTGTAACACCAAAGATGAACTGAAGGCAAGCATTATGACAGTATTCACCAACTTAAACAAGGAGAATGTCCAGAAGAGTTGTAGGAGATTCCGAAGTCGTCACGAGGCCGTGATTGAATAAATTTACTCTTTAGTATTTTTGTTTAATTTTGGTAATTATTTCTATTAAAATTAGATGTCAGCGGTATTTTCCTTTTTGCGTAATTTAGACGACAATTTATCCATGGCATCTTTTAAGATTAACTTTTTTTTTAGAGATTTTTGTATTCATTTTTAAAGTCAATTTTTTTCGTATATTTTATATTAACAACGCTAATTTTTATTTGTTTTGTTTTTTTAACTCAGCCGCTTAAGATGATTCGTCTTTATCGGAATTACTGACTAAAAGTAACTACCAAACCATTTTTGTTCAAAGAAAGCAATCTACGTCTTTATTTTGGCTAAAATGTTTGAAGTTATTGACATTCACATGTGAAAAACATACTTTTATTTAGAGTTACTCATTTCGGGATACAATTTATATAATTTGGGAGATTAACTAAATGTTTTGTTCTCAAAAGAAGCAATAGGTCCACTGTTGGCATTTCCTCCTAAGCAAAATACCGTGAGCAGTTTTCTGAAGTAGATTTTTACTCATTTTTTCTTCTGTAGTGAAAATCATCAATGGCTGATTTCAACAGATATGTGCGAAAGAGAGAAAGGCTTAAATTTCTTTTACGTAATAGTGTGTGGGATTTCGATAAATTTCTTTTAATAAAAGGGGTCGTGATTCACAAAATATGAGAAATGTTACTGTCGTTCACCATCGTCTGTATATCAATGTACGTGTAAAATGGCAGCTGTACTTCGTACTCCTAACAAATGCCAAGGTGGGGTCCCGAGAGGAAGCATTTTTTATATTAACATAATTTAATTAATTTTTCGTTCGCATACTTCCTTTCGTCTCTCTTTCGATTCTTATTGTTTTCCAATACTTTTTTTATTATCGTGCATCTGTTTCTATATTTTCTCTCACTTTCCCTGTCTCGTTTCAACTTTTTCTCTCGGCCTGTCTCCTTTTCTCAAAGTTTCTCTTTCTCTCTTGCAATTTGTTCTCCTTTCTTTTTTCTTTCTTTCGCACCTTCCTTTCTTTTTTTTTCAAATCTATTCTTTCTTTTTTCCTTCCTTCTTTTTTCTTTCTATGTTGTTTTCTTTCGGGTCTTTCTTTTCCTTTACACTTATTCTTTCTTTCTTTCTCTCACATCTTCATTCTTTTTTGATTTTTTTGTTTTTTCTTTAATATCTTTCTTTCATACGTATTTTTTCGTTCTTTCTTTCACATATTTTCCTTCTTTGTCTCTTTCACATTCGTTCTTTCTTTTTTCTTTCCTTTCTTTTTCCTACTTTGTTTTTCTCTTTTTTCACATATTTCTTTCACATCTATTCATGCTTTCTTTCTATCTTTCCTTTTTTTCTTCTTTCTTTCTATCTTTCCTTCTTGTTTTCACACCTATTCCTACTTTTTTTTCTTTTACATATATTCCTTCTTTCTCTCTTTCACTTCTGTTCTTTTTTTTGTTTCTTTCTTTCTCTTTCACTTTCTTTCGCATCAATTATTTCTTTCTTCTTTCCTTCCTGTCAGTGTTGCACTAAGAATGTAATAATCCAAACCAACAGGCCTTGGTGCGTGCTTTACCAGCCACATGTTCACGTGATCACCACCAGATGATTTGTGCTTTTTCGGTGAACAAAAATTATGACACGGATATGAAAGCCTGCTGTTGACCTGACTGTATTTACCCCAGGGATTCGGGAATGTGGATGAAGAGTGGAAGGCGAGTAATTGGCTTCAAAACAACACTTTTATCTAAACGAATATCTTTCTTTCATATCGTTTGCATCCTATGTTATTCTATTATTCTTATCTCACACCTCTTCTGTATATATATATATATATATATATATATATATATATATATATAATATGCAAGACTTTTCGGTAAAGCGAATCAAGTTCTCTCAGTCACTGTATTTTTATCCAAAAAATAAATACGCTAAAATTCACCTTCATTCCTGCCGTGCGCCAACGGCTTAGGGGTAGAATCTCCGACTGACGTCAGTTCAACTAGACGTCTAGTCACACTCATGAGCTGTGATACAGAGTCTGTCTGTGTATGGCAATATATATATATATATATATATAATCATTTATTTACTCCGTATATACCAATCCCACACTTGGGTATATATATGTATATATATATATATATATATATATATATATATATAATTATTTATTTGAATATTACAACATAAATATGTTATAAAATCACGACAAAAATAGCCATTTTGTTTCAACACTTCTGGTGTCTTATCAAGTGATGGTGTAGAATATAGAATAAATGGTTTTAAAAGTTTCAAATTAATTAACGATCCTTAGCTTTAAAGACTAGTAATTGTTGGTTATTGGAATTCACTCCGTATATACCAATCCCAAACTTGCATATATATATATATATATATATATATATATATATATATATATATATATATATATATATATATATATATATATATATATATATATATATATATATATATATATATATATATATATATATATATATATATATATATATATATATATATATGCAAGTTTGGGATGCAAGTTTGGGATTGGTATATACGGAGTGAATTCCAATAACCAACAATATATATATATATATATATATATATATATATATATATATATATATATATATATATATATATATATATATATATATATATATATATATATATATATATATATATATATATATATATATATATATATATATATCGAACATTTAATATATATTATATTTACCGAACATACACCAGGTGTGAGATAAAAGAATATTCCAGAAATATGTGTTTTTCCGACAGGAACCGGACCTGCAACCCAAATGGAAACTATCATTTGATGTGATATAAACCATTCAGCCATAAAGATGCGTCTGGTTAGTAACGTCCGAATTACTGTTTATAAACAATAAATTTTCGACGTTTAGCAGCACAATATATCTAATGATGGTTCCCATTTTCGTTACAGGTTCGATTCCTGTTAGGAGAAGCACATATTTTCTACAAAATTTCTCGAACATTCTGGCTGGTAAATGTAATTAATACTGTTTATTTAAAACAAACAGAGCATTTACTTCAATAAATTGCATCTATTAAAATAACTTATAAACAGAAAATATATTAAATAATTGCCGGACTGAATCCATTTCATAATATATATATATATATATATATATATATATATATATATATATATATATATATATATATATATATATATGTGTGTGTGTGTGTGTGTGTGTTTCTTAAGATATGCCATATGTATGGGTTAAAATACTCAATATATACGCAATATGAAGTGAAAAATCAACCTTGCGACAATGAAAAGTATACATATATAAAGGGAAAAGGAGAAATAGAAATATTTAATCGCTGAAACCCCTAACGAGTAGACGGAGCGATATTAGAGTGTCCATCTATCAACGTCTGGGTTCGGGATGCTGAAAGTAATACCAATTAGCTATGTCACAAACTTTAGATTTGTATTAATTCTATCTAAAGCTTTTGGGACAATGTTTATTATGGAAAATTTTTGTATATCCTTACTCCTATCAAACGGAAAAAAACTGAAGAACGGCGGAAAAAGCTAAATAAAAAATAATTAAACTTTCCTGGTCTGTAATGTTTACTTAATTAAATTATATCAATTACAATAACGTATAAACAGAAAATATATTTTATATATATATATGTTTATGTGTGTGCGTGTGTGTTGAATAAATTTGGATGAAACTAAGAAAAAATGGTGACTATACAACAAAAACCGAAAAGCAAAAGAAATTGGAAAACTTCAATGTGACAACATACTCAATGGGCTTGTGTACCGCCAAAAACTTTGTGATCACAATTTGAAAAAAAAAAAACAAGAAAATAAAAAAAAAATAAGAAAAATAGAAACAAACATAATTTACTCAAACGAAGATCCATTGAAAATGCCATGAACTACGCACCCCCTACGATTATTATACGGCCGGTCTATTTTCGTTTATCGCCTGTTCTAACTAAATTAGGACAGAAACAACATGAGATACATAAACTTTAACAATAAATGCATAAATAAAACTGAAAACTGAGTTGAAATTAAATGAAATCGAATCTGTATAAAGCCACAGTTAAAGTAGAAATCAAGCATTCCGTCGCTTGATGTTTTGTCTCGTTAATGGAAAGCTTGTTCTTCAAAAATAAAATTAATTTTCTCATGACGCCATTTCATCGGCGAGATATAAAATGAACTTTTTCGAAGAGGCTTATATTTAACACACACCCACACAAAAAATTCCTACAATCTAAAAGTATTTCAGGCTTTAAATATTGATTGATCTGTTTTTTTACGGTTTATCAACCTTTTGCAAGTTGTTTAATGTCGGAAAATATTTTTGATTGTAAGATTGTAAGCTTAAGGCTTCAGATGCGGATTCATACCATTCCCAAGGGTATTTGCACGTAAGGTAGAAAACAAATCAATGAATAGGAAACATTGGTATAGGTCTTTCTGCATTTGTATTGCTTGCACTGATAGTAATCTGATCATAAATATCGCTTTTATTGTTTCAGTTTCTTAAGCAAAACCACACAGGTCTTGACCTATTTGTAACTTTGCTACTCGCTAATGATTGTCTGAGGGAGCTAATAATCATTTGTACCTGTTTTCTTTGGCATCGCTATGTAGATATATCTTTTAGAATCCTCCATTATTTCGCCGCTGTTGTATATTTAATTTACTATTTCAGTAATTTTATTGTTCCCCAAATCGCGTAACACTGATAATATTTCTACTACAAACCAATCTGGTCCTCTTATTTTGCTCCTGTTTATCTTGGCCAATGCTGATCTTAACCACATTTTAATGTCTCAGTTTCTCTTTCTTCGTGGACTATAAGTATTACCCCACTGAGCAGTTATGTGGCGTATTCATTCCATCTGTGTATGTTTATTTGTTTGTTTAGCGATATATCAACTTCTTCGGTGTCATCTAATGTCAAAATTTAATTTTCTTGGGAGCATTAGTAATTTCTTTTACAAAAATGAAAATATTGCTGGTATTTTTACTATAACAATGTATTTTTTATATATTGTTTGTCCACAGTTTGGTGGGGTAACTATTTGCCCATATCTGGGACCCTAAAAGGTTCTACCACCCCGGGTCAGGGTGGACCTAAGAACAACGGCAATTAAGAGGTGGTTCCACGTTCCTCAAAACCTCCGATCTCCTGATCTGAGGCGTTGCTGCAGGATGTAGTGTATCGTCATACCCATGACTACTATATTTGTAGGATCGTTTCTTTTTTATTATGTGTATTTTTTTTAAATTTACATGTATCATGTTGAAAAAACACTTTTTTTCCTTGCTGTTTTTGTTATCTTTTTACGCCCGCCCGCTATATCTGTATTCTGTAATGTTTCTGTTTTTACACACTTGTTGGACCACACATTTTTTGCTTGCTGCGTTACTTTCTAATAACATCTTTAACATCCTATCTTCTCTTCTAATCCATGGCTTTTGCTTGTTCTTTTTGTAATCAGTTCACCAAGAAAAGTGGCAAATCTATTAAAACTCAGAGTGAAAGAAACAGAGAAAATGTTAATAAGAAGAGAGGACAATAAAAGAATAGGTTTTAAGAGGATGACGATGATTCGGATCGTATTTAGATTTTTGAAAATCATAGTTGACAGGAAAGCAAGAAGCCGGGAGAGAGATCTACAGGCGAGAAGTGTGAGAGAAGTAACTATTAGAGTAGCGTTTACAACCGTGACTATTTCAACAGTAAATTTATGAGACCTAGCAGCTAATCTAGTATTGCGCTTAAATTCCTGAAGTCTATGTACAAAAAAAGAAAACTCATCAGAACAACTGATGAGCGATTTTTATAAAAAAGACAAAAAGAGACTGCGTTACGGCGGTAGGAAATTGATTGAAGTCGAGATGCCAGGTCAAAACAAATAACATTGCAGATTCTTCTTTGGATTTTGCCAAGAATATCTAGATACATACCAGAAACATCAGACCAGACTTGACAGCAATATTCAATGCATGGATGAATGGTAAACTTATAAATGTGTAAGATAGATTCTGGCGAGAAAAATTGGCTCGCGTGACACAGTGAACCAACTTTCCTAGCAGCAGAACTAGCAATTGATTCAATTTAATCGTTCCAATTGATTTCAGTGGA
This sequence comes from Acanthosepion esculentum, assembly GCA_964036315.1. Lineage (NCBI taxonomy): Eukaryota > Metazoa > Mollusca > Cephalopoda > Sepiida > Sepiidae > Acanthosepion > Acanthosepion esculentum. The sequence continues at coordinate 71,052,319 of OZ038484.1, forward strand.
AAACGTGAAATCGAGAAAATTCAATGAGTTACTCTTATGGAGGTTAGCATCAGCCATGCTGATGGAAGGCCAAAGGTGGTTCTCGCAGACCATTAAAAGAGAGTAGTTTAGTCTTGGAGGCGTTAAAATTAACAAGACATTTGCTGCAGTTAAGATTTGAGTTGAGATCAGCTACCAATTTTGACTTTATCGAAGAAAGGCAGAAGTGAATAGCTGCGTCATCAGCATAGATACTGAGTCGAGAAATAATGACATTGTGGCAACAATATTCAAAGCCTGGACGAATAGTAGGCTTATAAATATGTAAGATAGATTCTGCAGAGAAATAAAAAAAAATAACTAGCACAACACAATGAACCAACTTCTCTAGCATTAGACCTAGTAATTGATTCAATATAATCTTTTCGCTTCATATCCGCGGAGAATGTTCTCGAGAAAACGCAATGAATCACTCTCCTAGAGATTAGCATTAGCCGTGCCGATGGAAGGCAGAAAAAGGTCTCTTTGTCATTCTTCTAACATCCAACAAGCCATGTGCATATTATTAATCATTCTTGCGAATATAGCAGAATTCAAGAGTAGCAGTAGCAGCAGCAGTAGTTGTAGTAAACTCAGATACAGTGGGTTACTGTTAAAATGGTTATGGTGAATGAGATGTGTGATATGAATGGAAGAGGAAGTGGTAAGGAGTGAATATTGTGAAGTTTATTATTGGTCGCTCTTTTTGTTATTTTTTTACGTCAACTGAATTTCCAAATAAATTGTAACTATTTCCCTCTCGCAATACAAAATAAATTAAATGTTTTTTTTATTTTCCTTCATAACAGGTGAAATAGTACGGTAAACTAGGCTTTCTAATCGTGGGTGGCAACCTGCTTAAAAAAAAAGAAATCTCTGGACTTAAAAACCGTAGAAGCAACGTGAAACCACACCGCTATCTTCACCTAGAATGTATGGTAATTTTCAGATAAGGAAGAGGAAGCTGTGTAGAGTTATGATCGCTTACAGTCTGGAAAAAATAAATTCCATTTTCTAACTATTTTTCTTCTCGCAGACAAATTTATGTTCTAATTTGGGTTTATTTCAGGATATTGTTGTGTCTGAATTCCGAACCGAGGGCGAAAAGCAAATGGGCAACCAATCCACTAACTTTATCAAGAATGAATAGCGTTTAACCGATAATAAAGAGAAAGTAAAATCTGGGAAGGGTGGGGTCGTTGATCTGTTAACGTCCTGAAGGGGGGAATGGCAGTTGGGAAAAATGAATTTTCAATTTAGCTCTGACTATTTCTCTCTCGCAGACAATTTAAAATAAATTACAATAATGGGGGAAAAAAAGTGTCCACAAAACGTATTGTATTGATTATGCAAAAATATCAATACTGGTATAATACTTATTGTATACCAGATTTGTAATATATATATATATATATATATATATATATATATATATATATATATATATATATATATATATATATATATATATATATATATATATATGGCTAGAATAATCCTAAGGAGCCAGGCAAAAAAGCATCTTCAGGGTAAAACAGGCCAATTTTACCCTGAAGATCCGTTTTGGTGAAAACTAGGTAGGTTGTCTGGCTCCTTAGGATTATTTTAATTTTGCTCTACTTAGAGTATTGAGCACTTTACGTTTAGTCTTTTACTCGTTTTGGGTTTTTTTTTCTTTGGCCTTGGAGCTCAAGCACTTGACGAGAGGATTCGTACAGTGTCTTGGTTCTTTCTTTTTTTATTTTCCAATTTTTCCCTCAGACATCAATTTTTTATATTACAAGTTGAACTAACCGAGGTTTTTCAAAACGAGTATTACCATTCATATGTATATGTGTGTGTGTCTGTGTGTGTGTGTAGGAAAGAGGTAATAGTTGTTCCAACGAGAGAAAAGTGTATATTTTAAAAAGAAGAGAGAAACCGCAAACGTATTTGGTTGTAATGTGGATCTTTTTTTAAAATATATATTATGCATTATTTTTTTATAATTTTGCAACACGTGTTTCGAGTCTCGCGACCTTCTACAGGCAAAGAGTGGATATTTTCACATATTATTAAACCGAATTAATTTTCCTTATATTTTTCGATGGTTAGCATTCTCTTTTTTCTGTGGGTGGTAGTGACACAAATGTCTTTCTTGGACCGCCAGTCCAAGAAAGACATTTGTCTGCTAATACCATATGAATAATAGACTATTCCATTTTGATTGCGTGGAAAGACATGTGAAAGAAGCTACTTGGTTTCAGTAAGGATGAAAGAACATGTCTATCTTCCCTCCAGTCTTTCTTTCTATCATCGCTTCTTTCTTTCTTTCTTTCTTTCTTTATATTTTCCTTTCTTTCTTACATTGATTTTCTTTCTTTCTTTCTTCATTTTCTTTCTTTATATCTTCCCTTTCTTTCTTTATATCTACCCTTCCTTTATTTCTTTCTTCATATCTTCTCTTCTTTCTGATTTTCTTTCTTATATCTTCCCTGCTTTCTTACTTTTTTCTATCTATCCTTCTTTCTTTCTTTCTTTCTTTTTTCTTTCTTTCTTTCTTTTTTCTTTCTTTCTTTCTTCATATATTCCGTTCTTTGTTTCATTGTTTGTTTGTTTCTTTCTTTCTTTATATATTCCCTTCTTTCTTTCTTTCTTTCTTTCTTCATATATTCCCTCTTTCTTTCTTTCTTTCTTTCTTTATATATTCCCCTCTTTCTTTCTTTATATCCTCCCTCCTATCTTTCTCTATATCTTCCCTTCTTTCTTGCTTGCTTTCTTTCCTTCTTTCTTTCTATATATCTTCATTTTCTTCCTTTATATCTTCCCTTTCTTTTTTTATATCTTTGTTTCTTTCTTTTTTTTTCTTTCTGCCCTTCTTTGCCCAGATCGTCGACTTGAACAATATCTAGCCAAGCATCATCACATTGGTAGCCAATGGTATCACTCTGCGGATCATTGGGACTATTCATTGTTGCCCAGACTTCCCGGCTGCCACCATCAATCTCGCCACCGACGTATCATCCTTCAGTATGTCTCTAGCTCGCTCTCACAGCTGGATGACATCCATTCACGTGGAAGCGCGAAGAAACCCCTTTACGTTCCTAGGCAACTCCGCTACAAATGCACACGCAAGTTCATGGTCAGACACCCCACCGTTAACAGCCTGAAGAGGTCTGCCACGCAGACGTGTACAGATTCGTTTGAATTCAAGCGCCGAGCTACAAACTGGTCGTATGCTACGAATGAATCTGTGGCAAAGGCAACGTACAGGGCATCCTGATACGGCCTACATCTTTTCTTTCTTCTTTGCTGAGTTGCTGGAGCACAACAAACGCGCCTCCCTTCAATTGAAGTGGCAGGACGCTAGCAATGTTCTTCATGCCACACAAATCATAGACCATTTCAATCTTTTCGAACCATTTAACGATAGATAGACTCTGGTCTAAACCGTCAAATTCTGGGATTAGCCTCAGATCAAATTTGTCACCCGACATGAATTCCGAAATAGCTAGTTGTAAAATACGACAAGGGTTTGTTGAGGTTGGGGGCACCTAACTGATTGCTCTCCTAATAACTACGATGGTAACAGGCAGATGAGGGAAAGAAACATAAGGATACAGAAATAACACCGTCTCAGATATCACAGTGCGGCTAGCGGCACGCAACTTGAGGAACAAAAATGACCGCAAAACTAATTTCACCAGACACCGATTCCTGCCTACTGCTGACTGCTGGTTTTCCCGTCGAGACAGTTGACTGAAACCCAGATCTGGACAAGTTGCAGAGTCCCGTATCCAGACATGCCAAGCTGTTCCGCTGCCGACGAGGAAAACCCGGATGTAACTGGTTTCCCTAGACATGCCGGCACGCTATCCGGGATCTCTTTTGCGTCTGTACCGATGCGCGTTCGTCACAAATCATTAACTGAGGAATTAAGATCTACCAGAAAATTACAATAGGAAAACCGTGAATTTTTCACGAGTCTTTCTAGTAAATATAATTTTCTCTGGTCACGACTTCGGATTTAGGTGTAAATCTTGGGTACCTCACACATATTGAAATGGCTAATCAGCTGAACTACCAGGCATAATATTTTTTCTTCCTAATGTTCATATCAGGCTCGAGAATCAATCAAGTTAGAAGGTTATTGAATGAGGTGCGTGATATCATTGCAAGAATAGGAAATAGGAAGTAGGGGTCATTAGTAAATGCAAAATATGTAACGATTGACATTTGATTTTAAGAGTTCAAAATTATAGCGTGTAGGGTGTAGCCACACGGGGTAGGTCTGTTCCTCAAATCAGCAATTCTTGAAAAAAAAAGCTGTCTCTCTCTTAACAGCTGGAATATCGGATGCTATTGTCTGAATACGAAAACAATGCAGCTTAATTGGTCGTGGTATAATGGTTAATAAGCTAGACTGAATGTTCCCAACTTGTGGCTTACGTTGCACTGAGGAAGAAATAAAAGAAATAAAAGAAATATCATATATTAATAGGATTAGATAGGATAATATTTAATAGATAAGACAAGAACAGAGTTTGAGAGTATTAACACACATTTCGAAAGCAGTTCAACTGCGGATCAGATTCTATAAATAATGCTGGTGATAGAAATAAAGCTAATGAAATCTATGAATAATGCTTCCATGAAAAGAAGATTCGGGCGATACGACAAACTTGTGTTGTCTTGAGAAATATCCACCACCACCCCGACGTCACGCATCTATCCTGATCAATCATCAGCTGTCATTATAGATACAAAGATTCTACACAAGCAATTTGCTAAAGACTCAAACACAGATAAAAAAAATTTTAAGTAATAAATTATTTTTAAATAAATTATATTTTAATAGGAGGAGATAGGTTAGCCTATCACCCGGCTCACACTCCATCCCGGTCTTTTGAACGGGAGAAAAGGTTTATCCTTTGTTTCTTGTTAGGGATTGAGTTTCCGTTTCTTTCTAAGTTCTATTTCAACTCTGTAATTATAACGTCTGTGCCTATAACTTTGAAATTTTATTTACTATTTATTTACTTATTTCTCAATAAGAGTTGATACGTTCGCCTATCATCCGATTAACACTCCTCCCCAGTCTTTTGAACAGAAGTAGAGGGTTATCTCTTGTTTCCGGTTTAGGATTGGGTTTCCGGTTCCTTCTAAATTCTACTTCAACTCTATACTTCTAACGTTTCCGCCTAAACTCTGAAATTTATACGATTATTGGATTTCTGGTTCTTTCTAAAGTATTTCCTTCTCTTTCATTTTTAGTGGCCCCTTGTATCTTGTATCCCTTGTGTCGTTATCGCCTTGCTTAGGCTAAATTGATTAAAAAAATAAATGAATGAATATTTATATATTCAGGTTTTTAACAGTATTATCACCGACTTGTATTACCAACTGAAGAGTACAGGGCTTACGGCCATATCACGTTGAAGCACTGGTTCCCATACGATCATCGAATTTAAGAGACGTCGAGTCTGCTAAATACCTAGATGGATGACTGCTTGGCAATACCAGGTGCTGTAAGATGTGGAAGTGAGGGTATAAAGGGCTTACGGCCATATCACGTTGAAACACCGGATCCCGTACAATCACCGAAGTTAATCAATGTCGAGCCTGATAAGTACCTAGATGGATAATCGCTTGGGAATACCAGGTGCTGTAAGCTTAGATGTGTGAGTGGTGTAATGGATGACGGCTCGTAATTATTAATCGGACAGCGGAGTTCCAATTCCAGTTGGTTTCGTTATATTCACTTACGCTCAAATACCCTTTGGTAAAAATCCACCTCGTCTCCCTCCAGCTATGGGTTAATTAGTAAGACTTGTATCACAAAAATCACTATTGTTTCAAAAAATAAAAATAGTAAAATATTTAGATTTCGGCATTAAATAACCCATAGAGGCTGATATGCAGCTAAACAAAAACAACCAATCAAGTGTCCGGGTGCCTCAAGTGGTGTAATCTCGTATAACACGCTATTACCGTACATGCTGGCGTACAAGACGACTGACCGTATAAGACGGTCCGCAAATTTTCAAGTTAAAATGTAGGTTTCGTGCTATATACAAGACGACTCCACCAAATTCATATTTTAAAATGTATTGAATTTATTAAATAAATTTTGTAATATAGTTTCTGTTCACTCAAATTCTAATGAAAAAAACGGTTGGGGATATTGTCAGTTAAATACTGCAATCTGCAATACCTCATGAGTGGATGATTTGTTTTCGGTATGCTATTACGGTAGCCTGAATGACTTTTCCCCGTTAACCATCCACCCATTCCACTTTTCTCAAATGCGATCTTTAGAAGGCATGTTGAGACAAACATTCAGTTGTGTTTTTGTTCAACATCATTAAAAAATAGGAGGCCAGACAAGAAATATTTCATTCTAACAACTTACCATAAACCACTGGATTTAAGGTCCACATTTTATACATGGAGTATAAGGCGATCCCCTATTTTTTTTCGGGGTTAAGGTTAAAATGTCGCCTTGTACGCCGACATATATGGTACTATTTTTCGACGAGTTCGACCCTCGTCGGAAATTCCTGATTAGTGACTTTGATCTAGGCTAAGACATGCTAAATAAGCTATTATATGCTCCATTTTTAAAAAAATCTCAACAGACGTCGTATTATTTTCTAACGATTTCCAAAGATAAGTTAACTATGACAGACTGATGAGGTGCATTTGCAGAAGCAAATATCCCTTTGTTTGATATCGGCATACTCGAGTAAATAGGTTCACCTATCGTCCGGCTTACACTACTTCCTGGTCGTTTGAACAGAGGTAACGGTTTATCCCGTGTTCCCTGTTTAGGACTGGATTTGATATTGTCTGACCTCTGAAATTTTATTCACTAATTTTTTTCATCTCTCCCAATCGGAATAGATAGATTCGACTATGACCCAATTTACATTCCTCCCCAGACTTTTGAACAGGAGTAAAAGTTTATCCCTTGTTCCCAGTTTAGGATGGGGTTTCCGGTTTCTTCTAAAGTCTACTCCCGCACTATAATTCTAACGTCTCCGACTGAACTCCAAAATTTTATTCACTATTATTTTTTCCTCTCCCAATGGGAGTAGACAGGTTTGCCTGTCGTTCGGTTCACACACCTTTCTGATCTTTTGAACAGGAGTAGAGGTTTATCTTTTGTTTCCTGTTTAGGAGTGAGTTTCCTGTTCATTCTAAGGTCTACCTCCACTTTCCTATGCTTCTAATATCTCCGACTGATCTCTGAAATTGTTATCCACTAATTAAATTAGACTTGAGGAGGTCAAGGTTATCTTTCCCGCAGAGCCCCAAGAACCTCACTTATTGCCCTTTCTTGCCCTCATACAACACAAGAGTAACCCTCTACCTTGAGTGGCTCTTGAGCTTTATATTGAGTGAATATTAGTATCATATATACATATATATATATATATATATATATATATATATATATATATATATATATATATAGTATTTACTCAAACCCCCAACAAAGTCAGGTTGTGACACAAGGTCTGTATAATGTGGCAAGCCCGAGCGCGTACAACCGGGCTAGGAACAAAAATTTCCCGAGCCCCCACAACCGTCGGTTGCGCTGGCCTCGGTGCGAACACCGATCCCTCTCTCTAATGTAATGATAGGGCGCGGACTTGGGCAGCTGTTTTCCCCAGTACAATTTTCCTCGGTTGCGAAAAAAATATATATAAACATCTTAATAGAATGCATTGACATATTTTATAATGTCACTCATTTTTTCTTGTTGACTAAGTAACAGCTGTGATGAAATATCATTCAGTGGGAGGATCTTTATTATTAGGGTTGGGACAAGATCCGTTTGACTGATGCGTGTGCACAGCGTGTTTTACGAGTGAATGTCTAATGGTGTCACGAATGTCACTCATTAATTGTTTTTAGATGAGTAAAATAGGTGTCGGAAAAGTTGGGTCAAAAGGTAGAAACTAATTTGTATTCTACGGTTTATCAACCCTGGAACATATTTTGGATTGGAAAAATAATTCGTTTTTTTTTGTGTATGTGAATATTGCATTAACTATTTTTAGAATAACAATTATTTTGCCATATACAAGACCTACAATTTAATCCATAACTGTGGATATATATATATATTTATATATATATATATATATATATATATATATATATATATATATATATATAGGAATGTGTAGGATAAAAATGTACATACACGCACAAATACTTGCACGTACGTGAGTATATTTATTCCTCATGTATTATAAATACAGTGCTCAATGTTATGAAACAGAGCTATAAGTATATATTAGTGAATATAAAATGTTGATAACACTACTCGGAGTTTCATGCACTTAATGCAATCTTCAGGTGTGGATTCACGATAACGCGACAGATAACGGTCAGAATCCACACGTGAATACTGCATTAACTGCATGAAACTCCGAGTAGTATTATCGATGTTGGATATTATGTATATTCACTAATATATATATATATATATATATATATATATATATATATATATATATATATAATCATTATGAAAACGAAGACTTTAAAAGGTCATGGTGATATTTTATTTAATTAGGACCGATATCCTCGCTCTTGCCGAGCTTAGCAACACTGCCCTTTTGGTAACTCGGATAATGTAGCAGTGACTCACCTCAGCGAGCCAAAATAGCCAGAGTCGCGTGTATGTTTTGCAAGGGAGTGGGGAGACGGCGAATCGGCGTGCGTCGAACGGACGGTGAATCGGACAGCACTTTGCGCTGATAGAGGTGGTGTTGTCGCTTGTACCCATTTTTAGTGGCTGGTTCTGGGTGCTCATTGGCTGAGTATTGGCTGGTCCAGCTGGTATGCTCATTTAAGAGCCGTTCAGGTTTTCGTTCGTGACAGTAAGTAACGTATTGGAGATCGAAACGAGAAGTGTGGGTTTGTTTTGCCTAGTGAACCTATAGGATTCGTACTACATTTTTTTTCCTGTGTATGCTTCCAACCAATTTTTGCAGCAGATAAATCTTGATATTTCGTACCGATCATCTATTAAACAGGAACACCCTACCGATATAAGACCTCTTTCCGTTAACAGCATGCTGATTGGAATTCAATGCGTGAGTTTTCTTTGTGACGCCCCTTGGAGTGGCGTCTTCAACCATCCAAATGAGAAAAGCGCTATTCTTTCTCAGAAGTACCAGGTGAAACCTCAATCTATTTCTTCGATGACACCAACATAACGCACAGAAACTTCTATTTTCGGCTATATCAGCGTGTCAGCTCTCATCACAACAGGTACCTACACGGCCGCTATAGCATACAGAAACCACTATTTTCGGCTATACGGCGCTTATCCGTAGCTGCTCATAATAAATGAAAGTGAGTCCTCGAAGGAGCTAGGTCCCTGTTTGCCGAGAGAATGAGGCACCGCATAGCATCTAATAACTTTGGCTCTCGTGATTACTGGCGGCTCTGTAATAGGGTATTAAATAAATATAAGGCTGACATGGACGCTTTTATCCCTCGTCGGAAATACCAGGGGAAACCTCAGTCCTCTCCATGGTTCACACCAGCATACACGGCCGCTATAGCATACAGAAACCACTAATCTCGGCTATACGGCGCTTATCCGTAGCTTCTCATAATAAATGTAGGTGAGTCCTGGAAGGAGCTAAGTCCCTGTTTGCCGGGAGAATGAGGCACCGCATAGCATCTAACAACTTTGGCTCTCGTGATTACTGGCGGATCTGTAATTCTTATTTTCGTTTTTAAGCATTTCCCCCCAAGCAAAGCGGGAGTAGCACTAGCAAGCAAGTGGTCACAAAAGTGTGAAAGTAAGAGAAAAGAGGCGTGTTTCAGGAAATGATAAAGAAAGGACGGGTATCAAGATCAAGGCAACAGAAGATTTCTACATATTATTTAAAGGAATCCTTTAAGTAATATGTGGAAATAACGACTCTTCGCCTGATGAAGGTCGCTAGACCCAAAACTGGTGTAGCAAAAAATATTTAAAATATAGTATAATATATATTTAAAAATTCACATCATAGCCAAAAACTTTTGCGGCTTCTTGCTTCTCTTTAATATATATATATATATATATATATATATATATATATATATATATATATATATATATATATATATATATATATATACATACAAATATATATATATATAGATATTATATATATATATATATATATATATATATAGATACATACAAATATATATATATATATATATATATATATATATATATATATATATATATATATATATATATATAAACCTGCGCCTTTCATTACAGGAGAAACTGTCGTAAGATCAGACGTGCTTTAATCAACTCGGCTATGGAGAGCATTATGATGTACTATTTTTACCTTTAAGCACATTTCAAACATTCACATTTGATCTATTACGATAGGTCTCTAATTTGATTTTAGATACATTGCAATTATTTTCAATTTTTTTAATTGAATTGTTCACCTATATTGCATATGATCCATTATTGAACATAATTAGGTTACGATAAAATTTGTTTTTTTTAATGTAAATACTACCTTATGAAAATTGTGATGTAGTAGAGTGGGTGCCCCGTATCATAGATTGGGGGAAATTTGCGGTAAGTGTTACGCTACCCTTGCACCGGCTCTGCGTGTATCATTTATGTTGATTGATCAGATTCAATTTCAGAGAAAATATAACCACACATGGAAAAACACGAATGTTTTTGTAGCTGAAAACTTGCTCTATCCATCACTGCTTTTGAACTCCCTGCTCTAGATTCCGTTGAGGCATTATATCCGGTACGCGCAAGCGCGTGTATGAATAGTTGCGTGTATTCTACGAATTTGCATACGCATGCGTGTGCGACATTTTTCACTAACATAAATCATGACATACTTCATTGACATTGGGAGAATTTCTGAAAACTTGATAAATATCCACCCGTCAATCTTTCCAGCTGAAATGTTTGTCAAACAGTATGGTGAGAGTGGTTCGCCTCATTTATTTGATAAACACAGCCAGCCCGGTTAACTCACACACACACACACACACACACACACACACACACACACACACACACACACACACACACAGAAAAATACACATGAATATAAAGAGTGATTACAAAGGTCAGAGGTCATGAGGAGCGTTCGCCGGAAACTCGCGTCACGCGTCTACTTACAACAGATAGATTTCCAAGCATTTTTTAAATCATTCCACCCCAAGCAAGGCGATAATGCCTATGAGGCGCAAGGGCTTATTGGGAGTGAAAAAGAGCGAGAAAACTTCAGTGAGGAGAAAGCACGATAAAAGAGCAGTAATTATGAAGACAGAAGATGGCGATTCACATTGCATTTAAATTGTTCATGATTATAGACAGCAAGGAAGCAAGAAACCGGAAGAGAGTTCCATGGGCGAAAAGTGCCAGAAAAGAAACTATTAGAATAGAACTTACGGTTACATCTTTTGCTATTTCAACAGTAAAAAGGTTCGACCTAGTTGCCAATCTAGTAGTTCACTTAAATACTTGCGGTCGAGGTACCAATAAGGTGAGTAATATTTATTTTGAAAATACAAAAATGTAGCACAAGGCCAAAAGGGGGATAGGAGAAGGCTGGTCTTCAATCTGTATTAACTTAAACTTAGCTAGCCACAATTACTGACCCAAACATACCACAGTATGACTTACATCAAAACAACACATTCTTACTTAACATTCTTACTACAGCCACCATAATACCTCAAAGTCTCTATGAAGTCCTAACTTGTTTCCAAATGTACAATTTGTCTGTAGGGAGCGGGGGAATAAAAATATCAACTTTTAAAAAGGAAATCCCAATGAATATTTACAACGATTATCAACGAGGAAATTTCATTAGAACAACTGCAATGAAAACAGTTATAGAAAAGGCAGAGGGAAGTGACGCTACGGCAGTGGGAAAGTGACTAAAAGTCGAGATGCCAGGTGAGTGTCGCTAACATTACAAACCCTTCTTTAGATTTTGTCTTTAATCTTGAGATGTATACTAGGACGACCAGACCAGATATGGCAGCGATATTCAATATACGTACCAATTGTAAATGTATGTGTAAGATGGACCCTGACGAGCTTTTTTGATTTCATACAGACGTATATAAGTTCTAGGTCATTGATAAAAAAAGGTGTTGTCTTTCCTCTTCGCTGAGCCGCGTCCCTTTAGGATGTAGCGATCATGGCTCATCGCAATTTCCTCTCCTTTGTTACTCTAAGTAATATTTGTCCACTTAATACTGAGACAGTTCAGAAGAGTAAAATCAGTCGTAAAATGTTTAGAAATCTATTCTCGCGGACCTGAGAAAAGTTCAACCCTCATTCAGTATCCTATATATGTGTTCTAGTGGCAGTCTGATCTAAGTTTAGCAAATATCGAAATTTATTGAAAAGACAACACAAGAAAAATACAATTGTCTGTAACACGATACGAAGGAAGTAATTAATTGTTATATATCAAACACGGCGCCTCAGAATTTTAAAAAAAGTGTTGGTAGAGGAAGGGGGCTAAATCTAATATAAATTCCCATATAAACGCCGACATCATAGTTCCCACCCTCCTGCGAGAAAAGACTGGTGCCAAAACTAATGCAAATTTAATCCTTCCTCTCAATGCCATTCAAAAACAATTCTGTTGTTCGCAGTTTCTGGCAACATTTTACTAAAGATTCGATAAAGGGATCTATATGGGCTGAACAATCTCCTCACAAATGAAGAAGAGACTTAAAGCAACAGAAATTTGGTTTTACAGAAGAATGCAGTGGTTACCATGGACCGTACATGTGAGCAAAGTTTTAGAGAAAATGGAAACAAAAAGGACACTTGTTTATCATCAGGAAGAGACAGATGAAATTTCTAGGTGACATACTGAGGAAAGACGACTTGGAAAATGTGTTGATCACAGGATATATTGACGCCAAGAGGGAGAGAGGAAAATAGCGCATAACCTTACCTAATGAGCTTGGGTAAATAAATAGGAGACCAAGGTTTAGGAGAGATAAGAAAAAGAAAAAAATTATTAAGAGCTACAATGGACAGGAAATTTTGGAGAGCCACAATCGTACACGTCCTAGAAGGGCTTTGCACATAGTCCTCTGGTTTTTTAGGGTTAGCTTTTAAGTAACCATTACTACAATGTTTATGATAGCTATTTCAAAAAAAAGAATTTCGTTTTAGGGGTGTTAAAAGTGACAAGCCATTCCTTACCCCACTTAACAACAGATTGCAGGTCATTTTTGCCAATTTGACGTTTTCGAACCAATCAGACTACTATTAAGACAGGAGTAAATAGTTCTGTCATCAGCGTACATACCGAGTTGAGAACTGATGCCAACAGGAAGGCCGTTGATTAAAATTAACTTTCGCATCAATAAGAGAAATCAAACTATTATAGTTTATTCCTTTCCATACAGTGTTTGCACTGATGATTTTGTTGTTTAATTTTGCACAGTTCATCTGAAAAATAAAAAAAAATACGTACATATATAATTGCCCAAACTCTTACCCAATTCCATTAAGCTGTTTCACAATATCCAGCATGGCTACTCGCAGACCCATTTGTTTCTCCAGCACCCACAGAGCCAACCTGTGGCATTAAACATGCTAAATAGCAAAACAAGAGCTGTTTTAAGTTGAAAGCACACTGCAAATCAGTGTGATTTCTTGTTTTTAACATGGCTACTTGGTTTCAAATATGCCCATCTGCTCAAACCCATTTGTTTGTTCAGCCACACCCCCTGTGGTTTATACTGCAGCTATGCTAAGCGGACCTTAGTTACAGTGTCACATATGATTTTAATTTCAATTTGTAATATTAACCGTTTCCTCGACATTCGTTGAATGAGCAGTCAATGATATTTTCGGTTGCAATATATAAAATCTTTCTATTAAAACAATTTTTCAGAAAAATGGCTTTCTCAAGTCCAGTAGCCGTTATCACACTTTCCAGTATTGATGAGGGGCTTCCTTCATAGCTTTTTGTTTGTAGTAGTGTGGAATATCAGCATCTATGTCATGCCATTGTTTTATCCCCTTGTTTCATGTGCTATCCATTTTAGTTGTTGCCGTTGGAGAAAGTCCTCAAGTGATGTGGTTTCTGTTATTTGGTATAGTTCACTGTTTGTGATTCTGTAGCGCCAGTCCACAAACTTCGAAAAAGTATGGTCTTTGCTAAGACCTACAGGCTTCATTTGCTTGAAGCCATTTTTAATCATTGATCTGAGTAAGTGGCTATATAGAGCTGTGAGTTTAAATCAGTGTTTCTTAACCCGTGTACCCCGGAACCGTAATCTTCCCGAAGACGTCGCTAATGGTTCCACAACAAACAGTGGTAAATATGCTAATGCATTTTTGAGTAATTTATGTATAATTTTATATTCGTAATTTTACTATACATGTACGGCATATTGTTGGAAAATACTTTGTAATTATAATAAAGGCATCAACCTCCTATTTGATTTAAAATTATAATAATAATTGAGAATGTATTTAGCGATGTCTATATGGCGTCTGTGTGAAAGCGCCTTCTATGGTGAGTTGACAGAACCTGTACGTGGCGGATTCGGTTATCACTGAGGGACAGTACAGGGTGCATGCGCAGTATGCCATAAATAAATTGTCGTCTAAATTACGCAAAAATGAAAATAATATTAACATCACATTTTAGCATACATATTTACCAAAATTACACAAAAATATCTTGAAATACTAAAGAGTTAATTTATTCAATAAAATCGCCATTGGTTTCAACCATGGCCTCCTGACGACTTCGGAATCCCCGGTATCTCTTCCGGATGGTCTCCTTGTTTAAGTCGGTGAATGCTGCCACAATCCTTGCCTTCAGTTCATCTTTGGTGTTACAAGTAAATTTGTTCATCACTCGCTCAACTGTACCCCACACATAATGATCAAGGGAATTGTTGCCTGAGGAGTTAGGTGGTCAGAAGTAAGCAGTCAGAGAAATTGTCTGACAGCCATGACTGGTTTCTCCTGCTTGTTTGGCATGGTACAGAGTCATGTTGACAGATATAGGGTTTTCCAGCAGCCACCCTCTTCAGTCAGGGCAGCGCTACCTCCTCAAAGTACTTGATGTAGCCCTGAGTTGAGTCTGAAACCCTGTGGGAAGATGAATGGAGGCATAACGTAGCCATCACTAGTGATCACTCCAAACACCTTCGTAATCACCGTTAGACTCATCCAACTCTTTTTTAATCCTCTGCACTGTCCTCAGATTGTCACCCACATACTCTGAAATGTTCTTATTGTAGCTTCCGGTCCGATGGCCAAGCAGTACAGCATGCCGTTCCCAAATTTCTGGCCGAGTGAATTGCGTCATGGTGCTCTTTTTCTCACAGACGGTGTCCAACTGAACCTACTATCCTGTGCAGTCGATAAAATCAAAAACAAAAAACGAGCAAGCGCGAAATTGAAAATACAAAATGGCGAAAGTTTACCCTCGCACCCACGAGAAGTACGATAAAAAATACAAGAGATAGATATTAAAAATGGTATATAATAATTGTTATGCAGGGATAGATTAAAATTATTTCAAGGGTTCCGCAAATGTAAAATGGTTGAGAAATGCTGGTTTAGATATTTCTGAACAAATTTAGCACTATGCATGATGATATGCATATGAATGTCTCGATATGACGAGGCTATTTAAGAATATGACTCAAGTTTGTCCTTCTCTATAGTGGTTGCCAACCGCAACTACAGCAGCCGTCTGTCCTCCTATTTAACGCATAATTGGTGGAAACAGAGAAGAGATGGATTCATGCCTTTCCGAAGGGTATTCGTGCAAAAGTTAATGTAACAATCTCGAACGGAATTCGAACTCACCTTTATTGTACCACCTGCACATCCAGTGATTAGCGAAATAATCTAATAAAATCATAAGGAACGTTGTGCGAGCATCCTGACGTTGTCTAATGGTTTACAAGCTTCTCTCGCTAGAACTGTTACCTCACTGGGTGCTCCATACTTTCGGCCTCATGCCATATCTAAGCTAGCTAACTAAGTGGGTACCTTGAGGCGGTCTAATGGTTAGCAAGCTTGTCTCGCTAGAACAATTATGACTGTGTAGTGAGTTCGCTCCTCACTAGGTGCTCCAAACTTTAGGCATTGTGCCGCATCTAAGCTTCGCTTATAAAATCATTTTGGGGCAATTCGACATGGGGGGCTCTCCCCCCAGATTCTTTCGGAGGGATTGGCAGTGAAGGAGAAGGGTGTTTTCCCGTCAGAGTAGATGCAGCAATTGTAGTTTATGTTCCATTCCGGGGGCCTTCTCTCCTCCCTTGCGTTCTCCCCAACGTTGCGTAACATCTTTTGCATAGTCGTGTTATGACTGGCTCTGATCAGCTTAGACAAGCTATGACCAGTTTATACAAGTAAGACCAGTTTCGAGTTAAGGTAAATCTCGGGCATTTCAACGTGGTGTAATGATTAGCAAATTTTGTCTCGCTAGAACAATTACGACGAAGTAGTGAGTTCGATCCTTACTGAGTGCCATATACGTTCGGCTTTGTGCCACTTCTAATTCTAAGCTACTCTTAGAAAATCATCATTACAACTGCTGCTTGTTCCATCCCCACTGTGTACCATAAACATATGTCTTTGTACCAGATTAGGATCAGATCAGTTAGTACTTTTTGTCCAGATGTGACCGCAAGACCCATCCAACATTCCAACGACTGACGTTGTGTTATGGTAACTGTTTGACGTTATGGCTGACACTATTCCGTACTTTTTTATAGCATTCTCAAAAAATGAAAGGCTTTTTATATTCATAGCTTTTTTAATTCCATTTTCCGCCTTCTCCCAAACACGTTCGAGAAGAGATTTCCGCTCTCAAGAAATGATGGTAATATGGTATTGTTCTCTTAGTTCAAGAGGTTAGTGGTTGTCTGTATAAGAACAATGCTTTCTTTGTTTGCAAATATGTTTAAAAAGTTAAAAAAAAAATATGCTCATCCGTGAAAGGGAAAGGTAATTTTAGTAAGGAGAAAGAATTCAAATATTTGGACGCTTGAACAGGATCGGAATTAATCTATTTAATCGAATATTTCTGGACAATATGTGTTTTTACTAATTTCTGACGGACAGGGGTCTAGCTCTAACTTCAAAAAAATAGGAAAGACACATAGAATGCTCAGGTAACAATTACTAAAGTTGCAAAAAGGATGCTGTTCGTGATGAATCAAAACAGACGAGTGGTCCACAATAGTATCGCCTCGCCTATTAACAGGGCCCCTTTTAAGCCCATTGCTCAATCACATTTTTACCAGTGGGAAAAAACAAGACGATTCAGTCAACCAACAGCAGTTTCTCCACCCATATGGGGAGAATTCATCCTTGGTAATTTTTATTTTCCACAGAGCAGATTAGTGTGGCGTAAAATCATGTTTTTATTCTCTCTATGAATTCAAGTCTGCCAGCCTAATAGGATGTTCGAAAAGTAATGACGTTTTACCGGAATTGATATAAAACAAATGAAAGATATTTTTTTGTTGTTTTTGTTTATTTTTTAATTATTTCACTCCAAGTAAAGCAACAAAACCACTAACACCCAGGAGGGGGGGGGGTTACTGAGTGTGTAAAAATATAAGAAAAATGAAATCATTATTAAGGAAAGAAAACAATAAAATAACATGAATTAAAAAGACAAGATAACGATTGAAGTGGCATTTAAGTCTTTGAAGATCAAAGTTGACTGGAAAGCATGGCACACCCTGTGAGGATCGAACTCACTACTCATTCATCATTGATCTAACGAAACAAGTTTGGTAACTATTACTCTACGTCGAACTGCCCAATTATGATAGTTGGTTCAAATTGATATTTGCACGCTTTTATGACTGCATCAATTGTCATTTTTGCGAGCTTGATAGAGTTCACTTTCCAAGCATGGCAGAGTTCAGTTTTAGCTAGGACACACCATGCTATATCCACAGAGTTGAATCAGCCACATTTCCTCCGTACTCCAATTGTAAAGAGGAAGTTTCCTAATAATTAACTTTTCTTTATTTCTTATGAATTGCCATGATAGGAAAGATAGCGGAGTGGTTCCCCGTTGCCTTCTCCATAGTTCCGTATTTCAGTGTTGTACTTCTCTTAAACTCATATAGCGCCGCATGACGACATATATTATGGTAGATGGCGCCATAACCACAAAACGCCGTACATCGGGTCAGATGTAACCCGAGGACCATCTGTATATTGCTTTCTTATCGTATTTCCGCGCACAATGTCTCTCTTTTTTTATTAATTATTATTATTATTATTATTATTATTATTATAATCATCATCATCATCATCAACAACAACAAACAGCCTTAGAGTTTAAAATGGGATTACAGCAATCTCGATGGACTGGACTGTCAAAAAACAAAAACGGACTTATTTAACTAATTTTTTAATTGCATTCTTATATTTCCCGCATAAGTAATCGAGAAATTTTGTTTACACAACTAACACTTCTCCAATGTAAGAAGTAATTCTTTTTAAAGTATAAAAAAAACTGTCCAACGAAAGATCCCACTAAAAAAAAATAATGAATTAGCAATCTGACTTCCCTACATATTAATACGCCTGGTTATAAAACACGAAAGAGATTTCGCTTATTGGCGTCTAGTAATGTTTTTCTATTAAGTGGCATATCTTATTACCAACAGAGATCAGGCTGAAAAACATAACGTCACATTGTGCTTTATATTATTTGTTTTTGAAGGTGAAGTGCTCGGTCTTGAATTTCTTATGACTGACTGGAATGTCTCTCAGATTTCAAGGGTGGACTTACTCTCGCGAAACTCGTGGGAGTGACCAAAAATTTGATGATACAAGCAGATTTCAGTCTCGTCACTGACTTTTGACTAACCCATTACAGTCAAGTTCAATTCTTCCGCAGATAACACGGACGGCCCAGTGGATAAAATTGCTGGTTGATTGATCCAAAAAGTGACTTGACCCAAAGAATTGCGAGTTCAGTACCTGGTCTCAGCAGAGGGAAGAGCTGAGATATCCAAAGGAATGACGCGTGGAATTAGAACAGTCTACCTCCGTGGACTAAATAAAGAGTTCCGGTCGGGATTCCAAGAATTATCACCTGAAAAAAGACTGGAGCGTACAGTGGCCGAAACGTTGTGAATATGGTAATAAAGATGACGACAACAGTCCGAACAATGTAAATAGTGTAAAATAACAGTACGGCACACGTTTTAACGTTACATAGAGGGTGCGATGGATAAATTGCCGTCTAAATTACGCAAAAAATGAAAATAACACTGACAACTCATTTTAACAGATATATTTACCAAAATGACACAAAAATGTCTTAAAATACTAAAGAGTAAATGTATTCAATATAATCGCCATTGGCCTCAACTATGGCCTCCAGACGCCTTCCGAATCTCCTGCAATTCTTCTGAGCGGTCTCCTTGTTTTAAGTTGGAGAATACTGCCATAATCCTAGCCTTCAGTTCATCTTTACAAGGAGTTTTGTTAGTCACTTGTTCAACTGCGCCCCACACATAATAATCAAAGGTGTTGCAGTTTGAGGAGTTAGATGGCCAGACGTAAGGAGTGATGTGGTCGCAGAAATTGTCTGACAGCTATGACTGGGTTTTTCCTACTTGTGGGCCACTGTGCAGAGTCCTGTTGGGTCTTCCGCCATCTTGACTCCTCAGGGCACTTGATGTAGGCTCACCATTAGATTCATCCAACTCTTTTCAAATCCTCTGCACTGTCACGCCAAACTATGAAATGTCTGTATTGGTGCTTCCGGTGCAAATGCCAATCGGTACAGCATGGTATTTCCAAATTTCTGGAGGAGTGAATTGCGTCCTGGTGCTCTTTTTCTCACAAACGGTGCCTAACTGAATCTACTATACTGTGTCGACAAAAACAAACAATGCGCATGCGCGAAATTGAAAAATATATAATGTCAACAAATTACCGCTCACGCCTTGTATATACAACAAAAAATGGGTTTTGCTACGTTGTAACGTTACGAATACGTTAACATTTAACGTTACGTTAACAGAAAATTAATAACAAAGAAATTAATAATAAATTCTCGGAAGATATCAAACGTGCATTCATCATCTAATTTGGTGACTATCAATTAAAAAATACGAACAGTAATTAAATGAATAAAAGGTAATTTGATGTTATAATTGGTTAGTGCGGAATCTTTCAGCTACAGATTACTAAACATTGCACCATGTCGAATTGCCCAATTTCTCAAGCATAACTTTTTTTCTTTGAGTTATTTTTATAAGTTATTTTTATTTTTAATGATATCGCTCGGAAAGAAAATAGATTTTTTTAAGTGGCTAACGAGATTTTTTACCGGTGTATTTAATTTGGTATTATTCGTGTTTCGTGTCAGCTTCAAGGAGGCCTTGTTATGGAAAACACGTTATTCTACAGGCAAACTAAAATTACAATCAAAACTGCAGCCAGTCCTGATTTTTGACTTGAGAACGATGGTAAGCCTACCACTATGACGTCACACAAAATATTTAATTCGCTTCAAGTGATTAAAATTAGTAACAGCGATATGCGTGTTCCCAAGAAACTTTGTTCCAAAGAGCCAGTTTCAGATAAGTCATATAGCGTGAGTTTTTATAATCTCTTTGAAAACAAATATGGCCTCCCCACGACAAATCACCAACTGCTGTGTGAAAAGAGGCCATATTTAAAGAGGGAAACTAAAATAGTGCAAAAAGCAAAACTTTTATAATGTTTATGAAAGAAAGTACATGATATAGTTCAAATTATATTTTAATTTTTATTGGAAACAAGGAAATTTTTTTTTTAATCATTTCATCATAAGCAAGGCAAAGTCGATAATGCCACTAAGACACAAGAGGCTATTGGGAGTGAAAGAAAATGAGAAAAATTTAAGAGAAGGGACCGGGAACCTAATCTTAAACAGGAAACAAGGGATATCCTCTACTCCTGTTCAAAAGACTGAAGAGGAGGGTGAACCGGGGAAATAGACGAACTTGTCTACTTCTATTGAGGAGAAGAAAAATAAATAAATAATTAGTAAATAAAAGTTTGGACGGAAGCGTTAGAAGTACAAAGTTGTAGTAGATTTTATAGGAACCAGAAACCAAATCCAAAACAGGATACAATGTATATGCCTCTATTCCTGTTCAAAAAACGGGGAAGTTGTGTGCACTGGGTGATAGGCGAATTTATACAGCAAGGTAGTTCTGAGAGAATTAGAAGTCCTACCAGGATTCATTATTGGCGGCCACAATCTTAACGACATCAGATATGCAGATGACACAGTGATGGTAGCAGACACGGAAAGGAAACTACAAAAGCTCCTACAGGAGGTAGCGAAGGAAAGTGAGAAGAAAGGACTATGTATAAACTACAAAAAGACAGAATGCATGGTTATCAGTAAAAGGAGGAGTCCCAAATGCAAATCACAGTTCGAGGATACTAAAATCAAGCAGGTACAGGAATTTAAATATCTGGAAAAGTCTTATTGGGATGGCCAAAGATGCATTCCAAAAGCCAAGCAGAGTATGAAGAAACAGAAAAATTCCGTTGGAAACAAAGAAGAGTACCGAACTGCTACGTGATATCTGTCCTCCTGTATGGCAGTGAAGGCTGGACAATATCCTCAAAGATGAAGAAGAGACTTGAAGCAATAAAAATGTGGTTCTACAGAAAGATGCCGAGGATAACATGGGCCGAACATATGAGCAACAACGAGGTTTTGGAAACAAAAAGGAAATTAATACTTAACATCAGAAAGGGACAGTTGAAGTTTCTGGGGCAAGTAATGAGGAAGGAAGGCTTGGCAAAACTGATACTCACAGGACAGATTGAGGGCAAGAGGGACAGGGGAAAGCAGCGAGTAAGCTTGAGTAAGTGGATGGCAGTACAGTGTTTGGGTGAAATAACAAAGACAGAACTTATTGTGAGCTACAAAGGAACAGGAAGATGTGAAGAGCCATGATCGCCTCCGTCCTGAAAGAACACGGCACATAAAAGAAGAAGAAATATTTAATAGTTTTATTTGAGATGCGTCAAAACTTGTTCTCTTAATTACAAGTAGGATTATTAAACAAATACACCAAAAACTGTTACCTACTTTAAGAATATATCAAATTCCAGCAGTAATTGTTAAAACTGACCTAGATAATCCACCCGACTAGCTCAACTTTAGTCATATTCTCTACTAGCTAATAAAGTGACTCTAGCGTTCTTCTATGTGCCACGTCCTTTTCGTACGTGGATGATCACGGCTCTCCACAACTCCCCATCATTGGTAGATCTTAGCAATTTGTCTTTTTAATATCCTCCCACTTCCTGTTACCAGCTGCCCAAAATCCAGTGACTGTCAGTTTTTTTTTAACCCTACTTTCCTGTTTATGTATCCCAGAAATGTCGTTTCAATGCGGTAAAATTTTCTCGCGTTTGGAACTCTCTTCCGGCTTCTTGCTTCTCAGTCAACTATCGTTATGTTCTGTCTTCTCAATTCTTATTCTCTTATCGTCCTCTCTCCTTCATAGTAGAATTTCTCATATTGTCTAACACTCGGCGTCCAGGTGGTTTTTATTGCTGTGCTTGCGGTGGAATGATAAAAAACAGACTAACGACGGAGATGATGTTATGAAATTAAAATGTTGCGTATTTATGTGTATACATATGATAAACAAAGAAGAAGTATACCCAAACATAGGCTTCTACCATGGAGCGTTTATTGTATATACATATATATATATATATATATATATATATATATATATAAACTCTAGTGAAGCAAAGTTCTCCTGGGTATATCCGTTTTCTTTGTGGTCCAGGAGTTAGGGTAAGTAAGTATAAGCATCGTATTAATGCCCGAGCTTAAGTCAACCTTGTGCAGAGTTAGAACACCCAAAGGAAGGTTTGTATTTACGTTGACACTAGTATATTTAAACGTGGTTATGTGACGTCCATTTTCCTTTTCTTGGTCCAGAAGTTTGAATAAGCAAGTATAAGCATCATTACAATGGTTGCGCTCATGTTAACTTTGCATTGAGTTGGAACAGCCAAAGAGAAAGTTCGACTTACTTCATAGGTAGAGGTTTTCGGAAGATCGTTGGAAAGTGAAAAGTGTGTTCCGTTGTCAGTGGACCGGAGCAACTAACATTCCCCAGCGGGAACGTAATTACCACGTGGTTCTACATCTTGAAGCAAGAAAGAGAGAAAAGAGTGAGTGAGGAATTGTTTGCCATTTTATTAACTTCAACAGCGCCACCTAAGAGCGTTTGACAAAACCAAGTGGGGTATTCATATTTCTAGTTCCTTTACTCTGAGCCTCATGGGAAAATATATTTCGTATTTTTTATTTTTCATTATCTTTATTTTATTTATCGATATTATTTCATTTTCCCACAATGTCATAAATCTTGTTCGATATACGCTCAACGAATAGTGGGTTTGAAAATTTCACTTATAATCACTTATAAAAAAATTCAGTTTTTCTCTTTTGCTTGTAATAATTTAAAACGTATTTTCAAATAAACGCTAGAATGCTTCCCAGAAAAGGAATGGTTCATTTCCTCTTTTAATAACGCCTCTTTTCTTATCGTTAAACAGATAACACGAGTAAATAAACCAGTGTTGTAGCGGACATTATTATGCCATATGAGTTTGAAGTTAATTGCATCAATGTGTACTTCACACAGAAGTTCGTTTTTGACCTGAAGCGGAGTAAATTGCTCTCTTCATTTTAGATGGGCGAAGAGACCCGATCCCGGGGATCCCAACCCTGCGACAGCACCTTCCCCATTGCACTAAGAGAGGTAGGCCAGTGTAATAACAATGCCAGTGTGACAGTGGTCGCGTGCCTGGGCATTTTTTGTCCTTAGCCCGTATGCATACGTATATGGACGCCACGCGTAAAACTGACCTTGTGTCACATCATGCCTTCGTGGGAAAGCCGGGTAAATATATACTTAGCCGCTTGGTAAAAATGAAACATTGTTCCGATGCAGAATCGACAGATATCTGGCCTGAAATAAAAGCGGTGGAGAGTTAAAAGTAAAACAGTACCCACAAAACTGGGATATTTCCAACACTGCTTTTTTAATCATTTTTCTGGTTGATGATTCAGTTTCACGTGGACTGAAGCGTTAAAGGTCACGTTAAAATGTTCCTAATTTTCCGAAAAAGCATAAAATGCAGGTGGTTGCTGAAAGTGGCATACATTAGTTACAGTGATGTTTTTTCTTTAACCAAGCTTTTTTTCTCGTTTTTAACGTTGAGATTTCATTCATTATTTCATTACAATTTTTCACGCGAAGAGTTTTCTTTTCTTTTCTTTTCTTTTCTTTTCTTACTCTTGCTTGTTTATTTACTTTTTTCATTTTTATTTATTTATTTTATTTATTTCGATTATGATAATTGAAACTGGTTCCTCGGAGGTTCACAGTCTTTCTAGGCACTCTTACCGAAAATTATTGTGGGAAATTTAGCGAATCCCCAAACTGAGTTGTGGCTGATGAACAAAGACGAGACAATTGAACAGTTTAAAAAACATACTTTATATAAGAAATACATTATACAACAAGAATGAGAATACAGAATTGCTAAAAACATATTCCTTTAAATTCATGGCATCAGGGACGAAATCCAAATACATGTATCTGTTTGAAATTGATTGAAACACTTATCTGATGTTTCTCATATTCTTCTTCTGGTTACTGCTTGTCCTTATATCATTCAGTTTTGTTCGTGGCCAGCATCGCTTGTTCTTGAAGTAGGCTAAAAAACGTCTGTTACGTTCGTGGTCTTCAGGGTCTCTCAGCTTTGACGCCTAATTTGGGGTCTTACTCATTATTATCAGATAAATAGAGCCATCTTTCTATCAGCAGGTCTTATCAAATAAGGGGAGATAACATATAATTTTATAATATATCGTACAAGTTTTCATTCATTTTTAAATATATAAAAAAAAATCCTTTTTCAAGTAGAACTCGTACATACGATCCGTCGCAAAAGATGCAGGGAAAATATTCGGCTCCCTGTACTGCTCCAGTAAATACCTGACTCTTCTTGCTATCCTCTACCTTCAATAAAACCAGATCAGGCCGAAAATGGAGTACTTCTGTCATATTTATGTAGCTGTTCAATCCTAACTTTCCAGTCTTCATACAGTTCAAAAGCATCTCTGACTCCTTGTAGGTGACAAATTATTTCCCCGCCTTCAAGCTCTTTCTCACAGCCCGGATATGGCAAGCCTATCACTTTTCTATCGCTACTTTCATGGAGAGAACTCGGACAAACTACATTCTTTTGTTTCGCTGGTTCTAACCTTGACGGCTAAGAACTACCTTCTCACTCACATTGTAGCAAACCACCCGCGTTCCTTTCGAACAGCTTCTTCCCGCGAACTACTGATCTGTGGAACCGACTCCCAAGAGTATGTTTCCCCCAATCACTACAATCTTAACCTGTTCACGTCTACGGTTAACCCTTACCTTCCTCTGTTATTCGCACAAACTGTGCCTCTTAATGTAACTCTCTACCGCGAGTGGCCTCGGGCTTTGTACAGGATAAACCTTACCGAAAAGAATATATATATATATATATATATATATATATATATATATATATATATATATATATATATATATATATATATAAAAGTGAACTTTGAAGTCAACACTCAGAGGTGACAGGCTGTTTCCTGCGGCCTGACGATTGCGACTAGCATGAAACAGCCTGTCGCCTCTGAGTGTTCACTTCAGAGTTCACTTTTATATTTATATTTACATACGCTCTATCTCTGATATTGAGCACTTTATCCCATAAATATAGCACACCTTAAAACTATATTTCTTCATATATATATATATATATATATATATATATATATATATATATATATATATATATATATATATATATATACAAAACAAAACCTAATTATCATGAGAAAGACAAGATTTTCCTAGTCTTATTTATTGTGGCGTGGGATGCTTATTTACTAAATTATATCGAAGTATTATTTTACTTAAATTACGGGTGATTTTGGTTCGCTATAATTTTATCTCGTGTTTTGTTTTCGTTTGTTTTTTGGGGTTTTTTTTTGTTTCTTTGTTTTTTGTAACGATCCGGCCAAAGAATCAGTTTTCTTGTATTAAGCCACAAGCGTTTGACTGAAGAAGTTGCAGCCTGAGAACAAACCCGATGAGTCTATTAATCTAGATTGTTCATGCTTAAATTTAATTACAAAATATTGTCAGTTTTCATTAAACTAAAAAATAAAATACAATAAAAAGCTAAGTAACCATAACAATAACGTATTTTTTTAATTTTTATTTCATAGCCTTGACTCGTTGTACGACGGATAAGTGTTTGTTGAAAACACTTGACACAGCAATCTCTCTCTTTTAATATTCAAGTGGTGCCTAAAATTGAGAGCCTGACCCAGAAGCCACTCTAATATTTGATAATTTGGTCAGATTTTTTAGGGAAGTGGGTCAAGCTTAGAATTCTTCATCACCTATCATATTTGGAGATTTGTAAAATAAATATTTCCGAGGCATAAACTTTTACGCAGGTGAGGTAATGTATTTCGATGTAAGATTTTAGTAAGTAGGGTCTGGCAGCGATAACTTTTCAGCACCCTCTATATACTACGCGGCTTGTATTTTTGTAACTTCACTAAAACAAATACATATATGAATCCTAACTAGATTCGAACGTTCGTAACAGGCTTACGATCACATCATGTTCAAACACCGGTTCCCGTACAATCACCAAAGTTAAGCAGCTTCGACCTTGGTCAATACGTAGATGGGCGACCTTTGGGAATTCCAGGTGCTGTAACTTTGGGGTTATATTCCCTTAGGCGCAAATACACTTGGGAAAGGTATGAATTCCCCTCTTCTCTCACCTCACCTATGAGTTAATTAGTAAGACTTGTATCACGAAACCATTATTATCTCAAAAAAAATCTTTCAAATTAAAAATATTTTCCGGCTTTAAATAACCTGCAAATGATTGACAAGTCGTAAAAAACGAGTCAATCAATCAATGAAAGTTAAACGGAATAATAATTGTACCAACGTTCCTGACAGGCCTGAGTAGATCAGTAGAATTAATTTACGAATAACAACTTAAGTAGAGCGCACAGATACTACAGAAAGCCTCCGATAAGAGTAGTATATGTGCGATCCATACATATAATCGACTTTGTCGGGATCATCGAGTCAATGCGAACGATCTTTTCCTTAGCTGCATACAGTTTTGAATAGTTTTCCTTCTCCTAGATCGGTTGCTACCCAAGGCTATAGAACCCATTCTCTTTTTCTGTTGTAGCATAACTACGGACGATAATAGTATGTCCGCATTCACATAAATAGAGTACTAAATACCGTATGTTGGTCTGCAGTTCGAGATTCGTCTGCAGCTGTGCTGGTCAAACTCTCTGCCTCCGGGCAGAGAGGATCCCCTGACGCGGCTATGTCGAAGGGCAGAGTCTCGTCTCGGAAAACAGCTACCCGACCCACTTTTATACTGGGTCTACGGATGCCCCACATTAAATTTGGCCTTGCGACACATCTGACCGCGTGGAGGCGGTTGCAAGATATCCTGCCGTTGGAGATTCATTGTGGAATTCACTTGACTCACTTCTAGCAGTTGACTACTTCATCGTGCCACTGGCGAATCTTATATGTGTTGTTCTTGTCCTAAGTATTATCGTTCATTACCAACCTTCGTTTTATTATGCTATTCAGTAACCTTCCCTAGGTTACACCACTTCGTATTTGCCCATCGCTGTGGATGGGAAGAAGAGATGAATTTATACATTTCCCATATTAGCCCGTAACAATTCACTACTTACATATTATTTTTACGGGTACTTTGTATATTTAATATTAAAAACTAACAGGTAAAAAATAAAGTCAACCTTAATAATACCAGGAGGGGCACTTCGTGGCCGAGTGGTTAAAACGTTCGTTTTCTGACCATGAGACCCGGGTTCGAATCTTAACATTGTCAACTTCCTGATGTCATCGGAATGGTTCGTGTGCCTCAAAATCATACTACGAGTTGACCCAAGTCTTGTGAGTGAAATTGCGTAGACGGAACAAAGCCACAAGTCATCATGGCCGAGGGCTTGAGCGTGCTTGTTTAAATTGTCGATCACGCTAGATAATATGCTCTCTTCCAGAAACGGTAACTAAGCATAGTTGCAGTATAAACCACAGGTGGGCTCTGTGGGTGTTGAACAAACAAAATGTACCTGAGCAAATAGACGGGTATCCTCGAATACGAGTAGCCAGCTATTATTATTATTATTATTATTATTATTATTATTATTATTATTATTATTATTATTATTTATATTAGGGCTGTAATGATTAGTAAGTATGTCACGCTGGTAACTTAGTAAGTCATATTTTACTGTAGGTAAACTGGATCATTTTAGAATTATTTTTAGTTCAAAGGGCAGGAGCTGCCCAGACTTCATTTTTCAATTTCGATAGAGTCCAAAATTGTCTCCGCGTCCTTGTGGGTGACACATTATTTCCCACCCTACAACCTTTTTCTCACATACGAAACTTTGCAAGACTCTCGCCTCTCTATCGTTATTTCCATGGTAAGTGCTCAGCCGAACTACATTCCTTAGTTCCACCAGTTTTAACCTTCACCCTCTAAGACCCGCCATGCCTCCCACATTCTAACAAACCACCTTCGTATTCCCCTGGTGAGATGTAAGTTCCACTCGAGCAGCTTCTTCCCGTGAACAGCTGCATTGAAGAACCGACTCCCAAGAGAATGCTTCTCCGATCACTACAATCTTATTCTTAAACTGTTAGTCAAAGGTTAGCCGTTACTTTCACCACATATTTGCATAAACTCTGTAACCTCTACTTGGAGTGGTTCTCGGGCCTTGTGTAGGGTGAACGTCATTGTAAAAAAAAAATCTCTTTTCAGTTTTTAAAACAAATGAAAGGTTATTTTTTATTCAAACCACTTTCTTTTCCTCAAGAAATATGAGGCATTTATTTTTATATTTATTTTGCTCAGTTAATTGGGACACAAACAGAAGAAAATAAATATCGCTTTTTTTAGTTTTATTATAAGTAAGAATCGACGACAACGGCAGCAAATGAATGTCTCAGCCGTAGTAGTCGGAATAATTTGCCAAAGCTGTCAGGCAAAGGCTAAAGAAAAGAGGAAGCCAGTTATTTTCATTGTGATCAGGTGCCCGTGCATGCTTCGTGTTTACTAGAGCCACTCTGTGAGCACGTGAACACTGGCTGACACGGAGAACATTGGGTTCTCTCTCTTTCTCTTTCCCACCCCCTCCTATTTCGTTCTTCCTACTGCGCCCGATTCCCTCATTAGCATTCTGTTTCACCTCCCACTCCTCTTTTTTGAATACTATTACTATTTCGTATTTCCTTTCCCCATTCTCTCACCTTTTCTACCCCGCCTCCATAGTCTGATATATAAAAAGCAATTTCGTTGTCTGAAATTAATTAATATCTGATGTTAAAAAAATAACCATCCGTAAGTTGGAAATACACAACTCGGTTAGTTAACAAGAAAAGACGTTTTTTCTCTCCTCAGAAAAGATTAACTTTGCCCTCATTGTGAGCGCGCTTTTCTTCTTTACAAACAAAAAGAAAGAAGATATTTACACAGGACTCAAAATTACATTAAAAAAAATAAAAGACCAAGCGACCAAGAAACACTTAATTGGTAGGTAAAATTTTCTTTTTACTTTACATTACATAGTATTTATTTATTTCATTTCAAGTTCAAATGATTTTAGCCTGAATTGCCGTTTAATTTTTCCCTTAGATTAAAAAAAAAATTGTAATTAATATCAATTCCATAATTTTTTTTTACCTGTATTTGCTTATTGGTGTGGCTGTGAAATCACTTAACCGTGTTCATCCTCCGTTCTAGTTTGTTGCGTTCAAAAGACCCTCAGCTATAGTTTTTAAAATAACAAGAATACTGGGTTCTCTAGCCTTGGTAAACAGCCAGTCTAGGACACAACGGGAAACCTTACCTCTGTTTCTCAAATCATGGCAATTAACAAAGGAAAGAAAAGTGGTTATTATTAGTAATTTAAAAAAAGATCGCTTTGTAGTTGTTTAACTACGAAATTATCATTTTAATTTTGACTTTTCGACTGAAAATGCAACAAAATACTTTTTACTACTTTATTTCTAAGGTACGCAGATGCGAAAATAAAAACGATCATTGAAGAAAAATGGAATGTTTTGACATTTGACTCCTTAAACTTTTTCGAGTCAAGAATAGCCGGGATATAAAATGCATTTACTTAAGCGATTGGCGTAACACAATATTTTCCAAATTCCCATCACTAGGCCTTTTTTATCGCACCGTACTTGAAAAGTGAAAACTATTACACGCATTTACAAACAGCCACTGCCAAGCACTATTATCGACACGCCTCCAAGCAAGGTGCACTTGTACTTGTTTTTCTTTGAAAAACCTTCAAAAAGATCCGAAAATCAAATGAGTTACCTAAGGAAAATGTGTAATTCAAATAAATGAGTTTTATTATTAATGTGTTTAGAGATCCAGCCGCTATTTAGTTAGATGAATCCTTTATAACAAAGATTCTTCCAACTGACCGACTTTTCTCTTCAAAACATCGCATGATAGTAATAAAACATAGTAATTCATTTCAGCGCGGAGAACGATAGCGGCGGGGGGAGCTTTAGTATTTAAAAGGCCTGACAATGTTTTCTTTTATACTTCTACATTATTATCACGCTCTTTTTGGGTACTAATGAAAATAAATGTCATCTTATTTAATTAATTCAATTAATCCCCCAAAAGATATTATTCGGTCACTGCCTGAACCGACTTATTGCTATTATCCTTGTTTTAAGAATGACAGAATCTGGACATTTTCGCGAGTCTTGTTCATAAAATCGGTCTTTATGGCTCATTATTTACTTAGTGAAAGTTTGTCTTTTTTTTCTTTTTCGCAGAACATTAAACAAGTACCACAGAGGTACTGTAAATAAACAATTACTTAGAAGTGGGGGTGGAAGTTGTAGAGACTCCTGATCGCTTAAGTAATGAAAGGACATGTTTACCTACAATCTGTTGTTCCCAGCTTCCTTGTCTAGTAAAAGTGTATTTGTTTAAATTATTATACATTAAAAATCAATTATGAATATCCGTTCCACGTCTCTACCACTAAAAACTTAAAATTTGCCTACTCCAAAGAATTAATTACCTAGTTCATTTGTAATGCAAGACTTGATGGAAATTATCAAATTGGGAAACTGTTCTGAATGAAGTAAATTTTTTTCAGTAAGCAATGCATTTGTTTACAAATCGGTGTTCTAAAAATGTTTTCGCATCTTTTTTTAACAATGACGCTCTGCCTACACCGTCTCTTACAAATGTTACAAAAGGGAAGAATTCAATTTTTTTTTTTCTTAAAAAAACGTAATCAGTTGTTCTATTTTAAGCTTCGATAAAATAGCAATATAGTTATTTGTGAAGATCTCTAAGGACCAGTGTAGAATATTTAAACGAAAAATAATAATACATTGAGTTTGAGTGAAAAACCGTACTACTACTTCTACTACTACAATATTCAAGCCATTCTTCACTTTCCTAATTAAATCACTTAATAGAAGTTCGGAGGAAAAGTTGGTTAATCTTATGAATCTAAAGACAACTTTATGCAATTCTCAATTTTTTTTTATCTTATTTAATTAATGTCCATAGTATTCTTAGTAATGTTCATTTCATACCTTCTGCTGAATGAGTGCAATTAGTCTTTCTTTTTTTAAAGTAATTCATACTTTCACACCTGTTCCAAACAATTGAACTTTAATCAGATGTGGTTTATTTTGAAATAGAAAACTTTTAAATAACTGATTTTAAATGATTTTAACTTTTTTTTTTTAATTAAATCTCTTTTCAAAACAGCGTGCAAAAAAAGCTGATAAAATAAAAAACAATTCGATAAAGATGAAAACAATTTGGTTTTCAGTTTTGTTTAAATGGGGTTCGTTACTAATTTTTAAAGATGTTCGTGGTTTCCTCCATGAACTAAGTTTCAAGATTGAAAAATAATTTTGATAAAATTACGTAATAGTTTTATGTAAATATCATTACAACACTAAGTTCATTTTTTTTTCTTGTTTGTTGTAAAAAGTTCTTTAAAATGTTTAAATATGAAATCAATCAAACTGATATTATTTTTTTCCCGATCTCTGTAAGTGCAAATGTGTGTGTGTGTGTTTGGTGCGCTTTTTCTTCGTTGTTGTCATCAGCTGACTATTGGCGCGAGTTTCACGTGCTGAAGGCGTGGCTCTGGCTGAAAACGGCGTGATCGTCAAATGCATTGCCTTAGTCATAGACATTAGCATTTCTGTGTACATTCATCCCTTATTCCATCCTTTCTTCTTAAGTTGTGTCTAGTTTATCAACATCTACCACCGTGACACGGTTTGTTTTCTTGACAAGATATTTTTAAAAGCGGGAAAAGTTCTATATTTCGGCCACCAACCCATTTAATTTAAATTATTTTTTTTAAAATAGTTCTATTTTGGAATTTGTAAATTCTATTATTTTTTGAAAATAGTTTTATATTTTGCAATAACCATTTTTTTTTTTTTTTTTTTTTTTTTTTTTGTGAAAATCTCGACCCACCGGGCACGCTTTGGAAAAGCAGTATTTATTTTTCCAATATTTCGGAAATTTAATTCATTTGTTTGTTAAGAATTTTTAAATTTATTTTATTTATTTATTTAATTTTTTTTTTCCAAGCATGATATTAAAAAGCTGACATTATAATTCAATTGACAATTCTGTTTTCCTAAGTGTGCTCAGTAAACCGTAAATGGTAGCCACGCCAGAATTGCGTTTTTTACCTGACTGCAATATTTGCGCATAATTTCAGCTTTATTTCGAACAATCTTTTAAAAAGAAATTCCAGTAAACTTTGATATTTCTAAATATTAGTTTTTTCTGTGCATTATAAATGTGAATGCAATTTCTAAATTGCCGTTTCTATCCTAATAAAATAATTTTAAAAAATCTATTGATTTTTAGTGTT
Organism: Acanthosepion esculentum; assembly: GCA_964036315.1. Lineage (NCBI taxonomy): Eukaryota > Metazoa > Mollusca > Cephalopoda > Sepiida > Sepiidae > Acanthosepion > Acanthosepion esculentum. The sequence continues at coordinate 71,085,432 of OZ038484.1, forward strand.
TGTATTATGGAAGGCGCTTTGCAGCAATATAAATAACCCGTAAGAAAAAAAACTAACAAACAAAAACATGCACCGACGTTATTCGTTGTCAGCGAAAATAAGGAAGAATTTTTAATAGTAATACAAATCATGTTTCTTTTTTTGTCATATTGACATTGTGATCTCTTAATTTGGCATGTGTAAGTTCCTAACATGCAGTGACTCAGCTAGTATCTATAAATAATACGCGTGCCTGCTTGCTTTTAAAATGTAGTAGTGTCTACTAGTGTCACGCTAAAGTCAGCTAACTGTACACTCGTTGATCACGCAGTCGGCAGGTGCCCTTCTCATTGCTCACTCACTCTCTCTTTCTGCCTCCTTTTTCGTTCGCTTTCCCTCCTTAGATATTATGCTATGTGCATACATATATTTATTACATACATCTTTCAACAAACCACACCTCCCTCCTCCTCCTCTCTCTGTACAACTTGAAATATAAGCCACACCTCTTTCGAACATTACTGCATTCTCTCACTCTCATACATCCCGCCACTCTTTACACGTCTTCGACCAATTAATAGTCATGTAAACAACATTTTTAGGCCATCCTGTCCTTTCTCGTTTATAGCGAACGCACAGCCAGTTTGGTTATCAGTCGAACACTACGCTGTCCTTTGTTGGATCTCTCGCTAGATAACGAATGCGAACTTTACCCATCTCTACTTATATACGTAAGAAGAAACGACGAATAGATGTTGTCGAGACATGAGCATTTGATCGTTCTTGTATTCAGTGTGCACTGAGAATTTTTTTTATTTCAACTTGAATATTAGATGAAGAAAAAAATTTTTTTGGCTTGAGCACTTGCTTTATTCGAGAGGAGAAAAAACTTAATTCATTCGTTTGTGTGTGTGCGTGTGTGTGTGTATATATATATTATATATGCTGATTGTTTTTTCAATCGGACTTACTGACGAAGAAATTTCCGCTGATCTGTCATTGTTTGGTTTCCACCAGTTTTTCGCCATGCCTCAGTTGGAAATTATCAACGACGAAATGAATTTGAACAGGAATCTAGCATTTGCCCAGGCCTCTGTCTCCTCCAGCCTGCAACAACCCGAAGTCCCTAAAGGTGGAGCACTTGTTAAGGTGAGTTTTTTGTTTGTGTTTTTTTTTTCGCTAACACATTTGTTTTATTTTAAAAGGGGTATTTTATCACCGATGTTTTTAAAGCCTTGTGCCTGCTTAGGTTTAAATTAAAAAAATAAAAAGAATATTATTTGGTACGTTATGTGAAATTACTCGATGATTCGCGATTCTGTTCCTCAATAAGTGATGTCAATTTCAAAGAAATATTCATTGCTGCTTTTGTGCGTAAATTTTTAAATACATTTCAAGAAAAGAAAAAACAAAAAATTGTACTTATCGATTATTCGTTGTATTTTAAAGGCAAAATATAAGCGTTAAAAATAGAGCCTATATTTCAAAAAGAAAAAAAGAAACCGTTCGTTGTCTTTTCTAATGTTTCACGTGTTTACTTCGTGAAACTGGCACAATCATCAGCAGCAGCCAGAGGTTGCGCTTGTGAAAGGTTAACGATTTTTTGTTGTTGTTGTTGTTTTTTAGTTTGTTTTTTCTTTCTTTATTCTGTCATCTGGTATGTTCTCTTTCGGGGGAGGTGAGGGGGCAAAGAGGGTGACCTGAAACTTGGAATTTTAAATGAGCTTCTAAATTTATTTACAAATTCAAAACTTCTAAAATGTATTATAATTCAAAATATTAACTTAACCATTTAGTCTTTCTGAGCCAGAGAAAGAAAGAACCCCAAGTTAGAGCGATTTCAGTTCCTGGATTTGTATCCTCAAGTTAGTCCCCTTCATGGACGGGTCTGAGTTGTACAGTTTTTTTACCTCTAGCCAGGCCCTTACATCTTCTACAAAGGCCAGTGGAAGAAAGCTTTCAAAATAAGCTCAAGCCCCAAGGGACCATAGGCATTGCCTCAATCGGGAGAGTGTTGAGGTCATTACCCGTCGTCCCCAGAAAGGGGAACTACCGAGAGGGCTTGAGCAATTTTCACACGGTATGCAGTTTTAAATCCACTTTAAATTGTTCTTGTTACATTCGGTTACGATGTGGGCGCACTGGGAGTGGGGACTCCTATGTTTACGTGGAGCCCCCCTCCCCACATCTTAAAAAAAGCCTTGTCTCATTCGGAACTAATCTGACTTTGTCAAATCTACCGTCGTTGGAAAACAAATGTAAAAAAAAAAATTGTTCAACGCCATACAACAATTGAATACATTAAATCGTCGTTAGACGTTGTGTAGGTACAAAACTAGAAATTGCAAATATGCACTATTTAAAATAAATACAATTGTCTTTTTTTCTAATTATAGGTGTGCTTCGCTGGTGCTTGCTACTCTGAGGGTCATGTCCGACGTAAGGGATATCGGCCCAGGTTGCCAGGCTATGAAATCTCTGGTATTATTTATGAAGTGTGTAACTCTTTACCAAACAGAAACCTCAACCCGGGCGATCGGGTTATTATCTATCCCAACGAAGAAATTGCAGATTCTGGGTAAGCAGTGGTCTTTTTTCCGTTGGTATCCTTTGAGACTTGAGAATTTACCTGAAGCATTAAAAATAAAAAAAGCTTTTGTTAGCTACGGTTGTGTCGCTTGTTCTTACAAATACTGCTAGAAAGATGCTTTTTTTTTTTTTTTCTGGTAATCAGTTTAACAAAGGTAACTTTGTGACCAACTTTCTTTTAGTTTGGAGATGGAACAATGTTGAAAACTTTAATGTGGAGAACTTTTTTTATAAAAAAAAAAAAAGTATTATGAAGCGACTTCCGAGAAGAACAACGTATTCATTTATTTTAGAGACGTTGTTCTTCTCGGAATTTAAAACGAAATTTAACGCTTTAGTGTGATGTACCGGAAAGGTAGGATAGGGGGTTTGGTTTACGTAAGCATTTTTTTTTTTTTTTTTTCTTGTTACTAATATTGACTCAATGCAAGCCCCAAGAGCCACTCAATGTAGAGGCTTCCTGTGTGGAGTTCTGTCTTCGTAGGAAAGGGAAAACTAGGACTAGAGCTGAAGTAGACTTTTTAGGAGGGACTGAAAACCCTGGGATAAACCTGTCAAACTCCTTTTAAAAGAAATGGAGTTTGTTGTAGTAATTAGTACTCAGTAGTTAATAACTTATTTGCATTTTTATTTAGAACATTTGGAAAAATACCAGACTTTGAATTAAAAGAAATAATAATAATAAAAACCTGACTAACTTAACCAGAACAGAGTATATTTATTTATTTTTATTTTTATTTTTTTACTTAGTATGTTATTGTAGCTGACTGAGTATCCTTAAATCAAAATCGCTGTGAGTGTAATAGTTCGGAACGCTTAACTACAAGATCGCTTTTATACTATTTTCAGAATTTCGTTAGTGAATATGAGCAAAGCTTGAAAATACTTGTTTCTTTTTCTACACTTGAAAAAGTACGTTATAACTTCGGCTGTTAGGAAAGAATGATCTACACATGGAAAGGATATGCTAATAATGCACAATAATAGGTAGTGGGAACAAACAAGTGCTAAAAAATAGGGCAACGATGAAGTTTCTCATTTTTATTTTTTAACATTACAAAAATAAACAAATGCACTTGGTAATGACATCTTTATCATTTGAAGTTATTTTGTCGGTTTTGTTACGATCCAATTTTCAAAAAAAACTATTCCACATTGTCTTTTCAGTTATACTGAATTCTTACCTGTGAAGGATGTTGATCAGATCTACCAATTACCATCTAATATGTCTCTGGCTGTGGCAGCAATGCTTCCTGGTGGTGGTCTCACTGGATACAGTGCTGTCCTTAAGGCCAAGCCCCACATAGAGAAACTGGCTGAAACTAAACGTAAGTAAATTATTCAACAGTCACTTCATACGATGTCTTAAGTTGGTATTATTTTTTTTTTTTTTTTGTTACACACACACGATGCCCTCATTGGGACTTTAAGCAATCCTAGCTCTGCATAGCTTCTGTCTATCTGTAAATTGCCCTATCTTTGGGACAGTGGTCAACAGTTCTGGATCATTAGTCTTTTATTTGGAAAATGGCTACCACCCAAGGCTAGAAGTTTAGTCTACCTTGCTTTTTTTTTTTTTTTTTTTTAAATAAACAGTGGGTGGAAGAAGAGATAGAGGTCTTTTTTTCTTTTTTTCCCCTAAGGACGTTTGTGTGGAAGTGAACACAGGAGTATGGAGTAATTTGACAGTAGCTTACCAATTCCACTAAAGAGTGATAAACGATGGGCAATATTAACAACCTGCTTTGTTCTCGGTTTCCACAATCTAGATATAAAGACAATTAAAAACTTAATACTTTTTCTGTCCTTCTCCACTCGCCCTTCTCCTCATATTATCTGCTCAAATATAATCTATTTTGTTTATGAATGCCTTGACTTTTATTTCATTCTTTATTACAGCCATTATTAACGTTCTTCTGGTGGGTGCCGGTGGTTTGGGTCTGTGGACCCTACGATTAGCAGAATACTTGATTGGTGAACAAAACAATAACACAGTGAAGATATATGCAGCAGACAGCAGCGTAAGTATCTTGCAATTAAATCCACTTCAGTTAAGTTGAAAGGCTTGTTAGTTGTTTAATGTAATTGAACTGGAACCCAAAAAATTACAATGAGCCACTTGTCAGAAAGAAAAAAAAAAAACGAAGCTAAAGTTAATTTTTACAGTGTTAATGATTGATATAAACTTGGTTTTGGGTTCTCTCTCCCCAAACCAATATCTTGCCAACAGGAAACTGGGGTCATTACCTAGCTGCTGAGGTATCCCTCTAGGAAGAGATGCCCCAGGAGCCATCATTTTTTTATTGTCCAATTTTAATGTTTATTGGAAATTACACTCTTCCATAAACAGGATATATATGTGGGGGGGGATTAATAAGGAAAGCTAGAATATGTAGGTCATTAAATGACCCATGTCCTTTGTGCATACATGAGAAACTATATATTACTAAGTTTATAAAAAATTTACTGAATCAGAGAAATGAAATAGCTATTTTTTTGCTGTCATTGTCAAAAATTTTCCTTAAATAATATTTAAAAATAAAATTAAAAAATGGGAGCTGGTGATATACATACTTATATTTGACATGAAAAAATAATTTTAAATAATGTAAGTAATTCTATTACATTTACTTGTTTTAAAAATAGTCTATTAGTAATTAAGAGTAAACATATTTTAAAATTGTAGTCAAATAGAACGTATTCTAACCCAATGTGTTATGTGGACTTTAATTAGTTATTAATGTCTCTTTCAGATTGACAGATTACTGACAGCACAGGAACATGGCTGTTATGACTGTATCCACTGGAATGAGGAAGGTAAGTTTACATTCAAAACAATGCATCTTGATATGGAGGAATAAAAAATTGTCTCCTGAAATAACCTGCTTGTAGGTAATCAGTATTTGATTGTGAATGGGCTTTTTAATATTCCCTGGAAAATCTGAGTCTGAAGAGATGAAAATATTGAATCCCAGTTTATTCTGGACTGAGGGCTTTAATTCCTATATTTTATCTTAATTTGTTTTTCCATTCTAATTAAGCTTTTAAGTCCCCTCTTTCTGGTACTAATTTAAACTGACACTGATTCTCATGTATTATAACTATTCTGCTTAAAGTTTGTATTTCCTGGATTTCAGGTGAAATCTAAGAAATTTTCCAACAGATTTCATTGAAATATAAACTTTCAAAATTAGTTTAAAATCAGTTTAAATCTGGAGAGAGTGGGCCAGAAAACTCTGCCATGACTTAGAGGAAGTCACCATATAACCAGGTGTTTTCTTTATAACCATTCAGCCACAAAGTACTCCTGAGAAGCACTTGTGGAGGAAAGTGCATTTGTGATTTAAGATCTTTCTAAGCCCATATCTGATATTTGATTTTTTTTTTTTTTTTTTTTTTTTTTTTATATTAGAAATGTAAACAGTAATTTCTAAGGAAATAATGGATTTTAAATCTGATGTTTCACATTAGCATTATTAGAGTTCTGATTTTCTGTTTGAAATTAGTTTTAACTCAGTCTTGTTTATCTTAAAACATCTGTTATTCTTTAATTGATAACTGAATTCCACTTTCATCATTCTCCAGATCATGAAGAATACATCGTTGAGAGAACACTAGAAACTTGCCGTGGTGGTGTTGATGTTGTCATCGATTTCATCAGCTCAAGGAGAACCATGAACAGGTCTCTTCAAGTTCTCAACAGAGTAAGTAATTATATATTTTCTTTCCTCTCAAAAGAGCTTTTTCTCTCTCTTTCCTCTCAAAAGAGCTTTTTCTCTCTCTTTCCTCTCAAAAGAGCTTTTTCTCTCTCTTTCCTCTCAAAAGAGCTTTTTCTCTCTCTTTCCTCTCAAAAGAGCTTTTTCTCTCTCTTTCCTCTCAAAAGAGCTTTTCTAATGACATGTCTTTATTCTTTTTCTCTCTCCAGGAGGGCCTCATCATCGTTGGTGGCAATTCCGTAAAAGAAATAAGCATCAATTTGAATGTTTTATCAGCAAAACAGCAAAGTATTACCAGTATTCCAAAAGGATCTCCAGAACAGTTGGCAGAACTCGTAGAATATGTCTCAAGTGGACGGGTAAGTTCAGTCCCAAGCTGATTCAATAGTCCTGAAATTTTCAATGTATAATGTTGGATCTGAAAAGTTCTTAACCCTAAACTCCCTCTCCCCCATCAGAAAAGCAGAAAACTCATCTCCTTATGGATTTTAATTTTAATCCAAATCTGAAACATTTGGCAGCTCTTGTCCAGTTCAAGACTGTCTGAAAATTCTGCCTGCTTGAACTGTGGCTCAGTCCACAAATTGAAAGCCAGGTTTAAATCTCACTTTAGACGTAAGCTGTCTTCTGTTCAGAATGATGTTATCATATCTCCAATAATTTTTTTTTTTTTTTTTTTTTTTTTTGTATGTACTTTATTTTTCCATTTAGATGTTGAACATTGGCATCAGAATTGGATAAGTGTTAATTTTTATTTTCAAGTCTTGTTTTTATCGAACTAGGGGTAGACTAGATTTTTTTTAATACTCTTTTGAGAACTGACAACACAGATGTTTAAACATGACAGGCTACAAACTCTGTTATTCTCTGTAACATCTTGCTAAATGGGCTTGTCTGAATTTTTTTAAAAAATTTGGTCAGGCACCCCTATATTAAAAAAGGGGGGGGCACGTATACACATACATTTGTCAGTATGTCACCCAAATTTCCCACATAAACTATTAATCTCTGTTCCATGTTAAAAAATTTTATTAGCTTATTTTATAATTTGTTTATCTGCTTTCGTTTTATGAGTTGATTTCTTTTTTACTGCAGGTGAGTCCACCCTCCTACGCAGTGTTCCCTATTGAAAATGCCAACCAAGTATTTGAAGACCTGACTCTGGCCAGAATCACTGGACGAGCTGTGCTGAGATTAGGGAACACAACTGTGGACAATTAAGACTTCTGCAATGACAGCATCTGTGTACTGTCTTTTGTCTTTCTTGTACGCAAACAAAAATGACAACTATGGGCTGTGAACTTAAAAAAGAAAAAAGTATATATATATATCTGTGGTCCACATCTGCACTGATTGGCCTTTTCTTGAGATCTGTACCTAAAATTCCAAAAGATTTGAAGGCCTCAGAAAAAAATCTACTACTACTACAACAATGACAATGAGAAAAAAATAATAGCTGGATTACTATTACTGATTTTTTATTATTATATGTAGTACCTAAGTTGCAGTAGTGAGTAAAATAAAACAGAGCAAGTTTGGTCTGTTTTGTGTCCGCGCCCTGGCTAAGTAGCACTTTAATCACAGCAGCTATTAAGAAAATTTGACATTATCAAATTCGTTCTTGGTAGATAAGCATGTATATTTGTCAGTATTTTTTCTTTCTTGGAAAGAATAGAACTACTGCTACAAATGCATGAGACATGAATGCAGTCCCGAGTACGTGTTCTTTGGTAGAGCTGCTACGACGGGAAATTAGGTGACTGTCCGAAGGGAAAGATGAACATTATTTTTCTCTCTCTTCTCCCAAAACGGAAGAGAAAGTGGTATGGTAAAAAGAAGAAACTCCAAATTATTGACTTTAACCCAAAGCCACTTTAAAAATGGAAAAGGAAAAAGAAAAAACTTAGTGTGTTACTCTTGCACTTAATTTTTTTTTTTTTTTTTTTTTTTTGCTGCAGGCAAGTCCACCCTCCTACAGAGTTTTCCCCATATAGAACTACCAACTGCTGAACTTTTTTCTTTCTCACCCCTTCAAAACACATACACACACCTCCAAAGGAACTTTGAAGGGCAAAAATTTTCCCTAACAAAAGGTTACTAAGTCTATCTTCAAAATCTGTAATGTTGACTATAAAAGTCTACTAATGTTCCTGAAAAGGCACACATTTTTAAACCAACTCAAAAAAAAAAAATTCAATTGTCTAAAGAACCTAACCTAACCCCCTCACCTTCCAAGAAAAAAAAACTTCTTGATAAGTAACACAAACTTAGGGATTGAATAGCACTCTGCCATGATTTCAGCATAAATTATATAACTATTTATTTGCAAATTTTCACACACCAACTCTAAGTTGGTACAGTGTTCTCAGGGGGACAAATCGAACATTTCTGAAGCCAAATTGGCCTAATGTTGCTTCCAAATCTGGCCTGTGTTATTAAGTGTTAGGTATGGAAGACATTGCAACTTTTTTTTCTTCTTCCCTCAGGTCATCTGTCAAGTCTTACAAGACTGACTGTTCAATGTTTAAATTATTGAAGTCTTAAAAATAGAATATTTAGATAATAAAATGTCTTGTGTACATACCAAAAGAATGGCTATAGAATATTTTATGTGCATATAACTTTGAAACTAAGTATGTTTTTGATGAAAAAATAATTCAAAGTGGATGTTCTTTTTTAATCCTTTATATTGTCTAATATATTTACAAGAAAAAAAAATGGCAATGTTTAATCTTCATACCTACAAAAAGGTGTCAAAAGTATGGTTGGTTTGTTTTTTTTGTTTTTTTTTTTTTTCCCCTGCTTCACATTGCTATTTAACTATCATCACTGTTCAGCAATGTTTGTTTCAAAGAGCAATGATTGGAATAAAACCAAAACATGAAAATGAATTTATACTTTTTTGTTCTTGAGAATTTACAGAAAAAAATATTAAACACTATTTATTAGATTATTTATTTACAAAAGTAATTTTATATTTACAACATTCTATAAACTAATACAATTATATTAAAACTATTGCAATGCAATGTTTATCATTTACCAGTTTATAAAGAAATATGAAAACGATTTTTTATTCATAATTTATAAACATTTACTATGTTATAAAATTACATGAAGCCAATTTAATGAAATCCTTATTTACAATTTTAAAGTTTGAATCAATTGGCAATTAGATTTGTTACATTGTTTATTGGAATGGTTGACAAGTAGTGTTTATTTTGCAAATACTCAAGAACAAAACAAATTCACTTTCATATGTTTAGATTTTATTAAAATTCTAATCATTGCTTGTTGAAACAATACAGCCAAGGAGTGAAGGTAATAGCAGCATCATGGGGGGGGCGCCCTTTTGACACCTTTTTTTTTTTTTTTTATATACAAAGGTTAAAAACTGCCCCAAAAGTTTACTGGCTGCGATGTTCTAAAGCATCCTAGGTAGTGGTCTGTTAAAAAAAAAAATGGCTCTGCATTATATAGAAAAAGCTTCTAAAAAATATTAATTTAAAAGATGAAATTCATCATTCTCTTGGTGTTCTGTGATGTACCTTGAGAAATTTAAAATCTTTTCTTCACCCCTACTTAAATTCTCCAATATGGCTGAGTGACTAAAGGGAGATAATTTCTCCCAGTTAGATTTTTTTTTTTTTTTTTGTGCATTGGCCTTTTCAATGTAGAATTGGTCAGTTAACTCAATGGACATGTTAAAGACTAAACTGCTATTTGTGAATACATATACATACACCAATTATTACTTGTACAATTTATTTGTAGATATTTCCAGAAAGTTTTTCTTAATTTTTTTTTTTTTTTTATTTATATAAAAAATAATTGTAACCAAAAAAAAAAAACAAAAAAAAAAATGAGAAGAAAATAAACTTATTTTGTATAATATATTTCTTGTTTTGTTTTATTTATTTTGTAGTGTGCTTGATAGATGGACTTCTAATTCTATTCAAAAGAATCTATAATATCAACATCAAGTGTCACAAATTAGATGTATAGTGTTTAGGTGGAGTTTTAAACATTTGGGCATAAACTTCAGTCTCTTGTAACTTCTTCATAAAAGCTGACAATGCTCCAAGAAATTTGACTTTGTACTGGCTTAGGTCACCCCCTGAGAATTGGTTAATTTACTTCATGAGATGTGGCTCAACTTAGTCGTAATTGTTGCTAACCATTGTACCACGTTGCAGTGACCTCGTGATAATCTACAGTGATTTTTCTGAGCATGATTTAAGGCTGAAAGTATGGGGCACTCAGTGAGGGTCAAACCTTTTATTCAGTCATAATTGATCTAGTCAAATAAGCTTGCTAACCATTACACGTTGAGGTTCCCATGCATGAGACATAACGTGTGGTTAATGCAATGGCTACATGTATTGATAGTAAGATTGTTAAATTCAAATTTTTCTTGATTCTGTTTCACTCCCTTGTACTAATGACCTTGAAAAGAGTTGACTCTTTCTTCCAGCTGAAGACTAAATACCTGGGCACAATAGTTAAGGAATTGCTTATGGTGCTTTTGTTTTTCTTCCTATATATTCATTCTCAAATTTAATTATGGTTTTCATTAAAATATGTTCAAAATTTATATATCTTCAAATTTTAGTTACCACCTTTTGTGATTAATAAGCTTGTCAGAATATTGTAGAGAGGGTAACTATAACTGGGTGTTCACATTTAGCTGCTAGGCTAGGGAGAGGGACAGTAGGCAGCCTTAAATCTGCAAAGGACTTTGACAGCAAACAGAGATCAAGGGTAAGGGCATTGAAATTTTATTTTAAATTGAAAGTTCCTGCAAAAAAATCTAAGTCAGAATTCTTACTGTTGAGGACTATTATTTTTTTTCCTCTGATGTTACAGGTTTTTAAACATGTAACCTAAGAATTCTGGTTGCCCTGGAATAGCTAATGTTTACCATGTTGAAAATAGCTTGTTCCTTGTACTCCATGCTGTCTTTAAAATGCTTCTACTGTGAAGATAGTTGTGTGTGTGGGGGTTTTTTTTTTTTTTTTTGTTTGTTTGTTTTTTTTTTTTTACATGGATCAAAAGCTGTTGTCAGCTCCCACAATACCTACATAGAATAATGTGTTAATGGATGTCAGCATATAACTGAGGATTTGAGGTGATTAACATGGCAAAACCTGTAACATCAGAATTCTGGTTGCCCTGAAATTGTAGGATATGTTTCTCTATCCAGTCAATAATTTTGTTTTATTTCCCCATCAAAACAAAATTATATCCTTAACAACTTGAAGGAAATGAAACTTTATGCTAAAATATAAAACTATAAAAAAAACTCCAACAAAACTATATAAAACCTTTTAACATGTACTTTGAGACAGGAGTAAATGGTGTTGTCATCTGCATAAATACATAGTTGGGAACTGATGACATCAGGAAGATCATTGATGATCAAAACAGTGTAGGACTCAGGATAGATCCTTGTGGGACACTCATGTTTGGGTGAAAGGACCTGGAAGCGAGTCCGCTCATTTCACGATTTGATTAAATCAAACTTTCATCCTGTGGCACTGTAAACCTAGACACGACCAAACAGCTGCAATTGTGAAAGCGTCAGAAGTTGCCCACGAGATAGTGAAGAATAAGGGACGTACGATTGGGGAAATATTGGTAAAACCATGTTTGCTGGCCTGTGCCAAGCTAGGCTTTGGAGACTGCCTATCAGAAGAGGAGGCAAATTTCAATGACACCATTCGCTCTGGTATTGACGATCTGGCTGAGAGTATGAAGCGGCGATTGATTTCAAAAATTAAGAAGTCATCTTTCTTTGCAAACTGAATGGATGAGTCAACGGATGTTGCAAATCTTTTTCAACTGTTGGTCTTTGTGAGGTATATCCACGAAGAGAAAATTGAGGAGGACTTTCTGTTTTGCCAACCACTCAAAACAAGCGCCAAAGCTGGAAATATCATGCAACTTTTGTCCTCGTTTTTTTCCGAAGAACTTGAATTAAGATTGCTTAGTTGAAGTGTGCACGGATGGAGCACCTTCAATGTTTGGTTCAAGATACGGATTAGTTACCCTCATCCAGCAAAAGAATTCATTGGCCCTATCTACTCACTGTGTGCCTCACAGAGAAGCACTGGCGTTAAAAACTCTTTCAAGATACTTACGTGAGGACTTGTTGATCATGATTAAAGTGATCAACTACATCAAAGGTTCCGCGCTTAACACAAGGCTGTTTTGGCGATTCTGCCAAAATTTTGAAGCAGGATATAATCCTTTCTCGAAGTGTCTTGTCCAATACCGTCATCAGTCTCTCTAGGATGAATTTTGTCAGTACTTTCCATGGTATGGACAGCAGCATAATGCCTCTCCAGTTGTTGCAAGATGACAGGTCCCTTTTCTTTGGCAGCTTCACAAGTTGACCTTTCTTTCACTCTTCAGGCACTCTTTCTTGCTCCCAGATCTTGTGCAGGATTGGGTGCAACATGACACTTGAAGTCTGGATGTCTGCCTTCGGGGCTCACTGCTTTTTCTGACTTAAGAGATTTGATATCCTTGGTGATCTCATTCTTGGTAGCGGGGGCAGTGTCAATGTCGATGAGTTTGGTTGGTGGTAAAATGTCTGGTGAAACAGCTGGTGCAGATCTGTTGAGTGTTTCCTTGAAGGATTCCACCCATCTTGCTTTTTATTCCTCTTCCCCTAAGATGGTATTCCATTCTGGTCTTTGACGGGGTAGCTGGGTTTACTCTTTTTCCCAGAGAGAGTCCTTGTGATTTCATAAGGACTTTGGAGTGGTGGTCTGATGCTGCGTCTGCCGTCAGTAATGATTGGGGGAGGGACAGATGAAAACATCACGTGCCAACAAAGCCCGACACGCTTTCAACACTCTGCAGCCAATCTGGAGATCAACAGTCCTCTCACTTTGCAACAAAATCCGGATCTTCAACACCAACGTCAAGTCAGTTCTACTTTACGGCTCAAAAAACTGGCGGGTAACCAAGACCAACACCCACAAACTTCAGACGCCTACCAACCGATGTCTTAGGAACATCTTCAATATCAGGTGGCCGGAAGTCGTCTCCAATGACTAATTGTGGACAGGACCAGACAAAATTCCAGAAAGCCTTCCACCTCTAAACAACTGAATGCAAAGATAAACATTGAATTGATGAGTGTAATAGCAACAACCCCGTCCGCAAACTTTGCAACTTCAATCATAATGATATCTTCTTCTATGTGCTGTGACCCTAGCGATCATGGATCTCCACAATTTCCTATCCCTTTTAGTTCTCAATAACTTTTGTTATTTCGCCCTCTCTCCAAAATCCTTCTCTGCCATCCATTCGTTAAAGCTCACCAGGTAGGTTGTGCATTGCTTTCCTCTGGCACTCTTACCTTCAATCTGTCCAGTGAGCATAACATTTTCCAAGTCCCCTTTCCTCATTATGTGTCCCAGAAATTTCAACTGTCACTTCCTGATTATGTTAGGTATAAGTGTTCTTTTTGTTGCTATTGTCTCTAGATGAAATAAATATTAGTCTTTTTGTTAGTATTTTGTCAGGCAAATAATGTTTGTCCAAATCCCGAACAATTTCCTACGTCACTGACATGTCAATAACGAGAGATTTTATCAAAATATTTATCGATAGAAAAAGCACAGGGAGACGTAGATTCATGCCTATCCCAAGAGCATTAGTGTTATTTGCCTCAACCCCCAGATCGTCACTCTATGACATAACATTTTGTTGGCACTTTATCGGGTAAATTAGATTTACCTACAAGGGTGGGTTGAAAACTTCATAGGCTGACGACGAACGAGTTATTCTAGAGCTGTTGAATTTTGCATACATTAAATTCAACTCTCCGTATTGATAACTTCATTGTTTCTTTCCGGGTAAACTGACATCTGTTTGTTCAAAGAAGACTTCAAAAGTAACTAATAACGACTTCTCTTGGAAATGGTCAAAATTTAGCATTGTGGTGTAATCAAATGTCTACAGAAAAAGAGTTTAGCCCCAAGGACATTCATGCCGACATGGTTGCTACATTAGGAGATGACACTACAGCTTTATCAACAGTGAAAAAGTGGGTTGGGTAGCTAAATTTAGAGGAAGGAAGAAAGAGTCTTGAAGATGACCCAGTGTCTGGACTTTCAGCAACCGCCACCACCGAGGAAAACATTAATCGTATTCACCACATGGTGATGGATGACAGATGACTGATTATAAATCAAATAGCCAATGCTATTAGTATATTCCGCACAATGAACATGACATGGCGAAGGTTTCTGTTTTGTAGGTGCCACATCTGAAGCCTGATCAAAAGTGCACCAGACTGATCACATCATGCAAAAATCTGACATTGTTTTCCTTGGTTCCCCAACCTAGAATGAGTGCTGGGTTCATCACTTTGAGATAGAGACAATCCATTCAGTGGAAACATCTCTCCCTACCTGCCCCAAAGAAGGCCAAGGTCGTTTAATCTACAGGGAAGGTGATAGCCTCAGTTTCTTCAGATGCAAAAGGCTTTGTGTTTATTGATTATTTTCAAAAGGGCAACACCATCAATGGAGAATACTATGCCAACTTGCTGATCTAATTTCGAAAGACCATACGCGAAAAACAACGAAAGGGATCTTGTTCCATCAGGACAATACACAATTCTTTAATTTCAATGGCTGCTGTGCATGAGTGTGGTTGATCACCATCCTATTCTCTTTATTTAGTCCCATCTAAATATCATCAGTGCTCCAATATGAAAAACACTTACAATGATGATGGCGTCATATCTATTGTTAATATTTTTTACCTATAGGATTAAACCTTCTTCACCAATAGGATCCAAGCATTGCAACACCGATTAAAGAAGTGTCCAAATTGTTTTGTGTTTTATGACCAGCAATAAAATCTGTGAATTGTGATCTTTGATGGCGGCCACCCAACTGACTAAAAGTGAATAAAATAATTTAAAAAATAAATGAAACATTGAGACCATGTGACAACAAAACCAGAAATTGAAGATTTCCGCTCACAGGCTTATATTAAGTCACAGTTGGGACTGAAGAATTTCAATTCTGAAGCATCTCTTAACGCGAACGGACTGTCTTTCGGGGTAGTCCTGATGTCGCCTGATAGAATTACCAGCCGCACGTCGTGATGTCGTGATTAGCAGAGATTTGGAAGGAGGAAGAGTTAAAGGGCAAAGCTGATCTGTTAGATTGACATGGCATGAGTTATCCTGTGTCACCTACCTGTCTACCCGCCCCGACTGAGCAAGCGAAACTCCGAATAAACGCCTAAATAAACTGTAAATAGGGCTAGAAAAATAATAATAAATGATAATGATGAAAACCTTTGAGGCCAATGAAAACAAAACCGGAAATTGATGATTTCCCTTCACAGACTTATATTAAGTCACAGTTGAGACTGACGAGGTAGGATTCTGAAGCACCTCTTAACCTGAACAGATTGTCCTATTGAGTCGTCCTGATGTCGTATGCTAGAATTGCCAGCCGCTCGTCGTGATGTTGAGATTAGCAGAGAGTCTGTAGGAGGAAGAGTTGAAAGGGAAAGCTGATCTGTTAGACTGTCTACCCGCCCCGACGGAGCATGTGATGCCCTGAATTAACGCCTAAATACACTAGAAATAGAGTTTGTTTTCGTCTTACGTTTCCTTGTATGCCTGCAACGAACCTTTCCTAGTTTTTGGTACCTACCGACGTGAACGAGAACGGAGACGCAAAGTGGGGTAGTTATTGGTCGGCCTGTGGGAAACTGTGTGAGTTCCTCGTTGTATGGTCACAGGGCGACGATCAGGAACAAGCAATAAAATGGAATAAAGCATAAAAAGTGTAAATAGTAGATAGGTTCGCTTATCGACCGGTTCACACTACTCCCCAGTTTTCTGAATATGAGTAGAGCTTTATCCTTTGTTTCCTGTTTAGGATTGGGTTTCCAGTTCCTTCTAAAGTCTTTTCCTTCTCTTTCACTTACGTCTTAGTGGCATTATCATCTTGCTTTGGGTGAATTGATTTTAAAATATTTTACTTAAAAAATGAATAATAAATGATAATGCTCAATCTTAGAAATTCGAATCCTATAAAGAGACACTGGAATTTGTAGGACACATTATGAGAAAGGACGACATGGAAAATTTAATATTCACAGGATGTATTGATGAAAGTTGATGTAAAGAAAAACATTGAGCAAGTTAACCAATGTGTTTGCGTGAATGAACGGCAGAGCAGAGATAAAGAAAGATGGTAAAAAGCCAAACGTTATCTAGAGCGACACTTTTCAGCAACACAGATCTGGCCCTAAATTCTTAATAATCACAATGAATGGTTGCAATTTCAATGACATTCAGTGCTTAGAATCTCTTTAGGGACTTAATTGTGCCTTTTCTATAAAGACTTTCACAGTAATTGTTCTGAGTTGTTATTTTATCCCCCGACACCAGACAAATAGTACATATGGGGACTAGTTAGGACTTCATAGAGACTTTCAGGTGTTGTGGTGGCTGTAGTAAGAATGGTAAGAATGTGCTGATTTGGAGCAAGGAATATTATATTTTTTGGGGGAGGGTCAGTGTTTGTGGCTAGCTAAGTTTAAGATAAGACAAATTGAAGACCAACCTTCTCCCATACCTCTACTTTGGCCTTGTGCCACATTTTTTGTATATTATGCAAAATAAATGTTACTAACCTCTATGACACCCACAGTCTATGAATTTAAGTGCAGTACTAGATAAGCAGTAAGATCTCACATTTTACATTTGAAATGGCGAGATGTAACCGTAAGTTCTATGCTAACAGTTTCTTCTATCGCAATTCTCGCTTGTGAAACTCTCTTCCGGTTTCTTGTTTCCTAATGAACTTTGATCTTCAAAAATTTAAATGAATGTCAATCGTTATATTCTGTTTTCCTAATTCCTCTTATTGTAATGTTCTCTCCCCTTAATAGTGTTCTTCTTTCTTCTCTCATATTCTCAAACACTCAATAACCCCCTTGCGTCTTAGTAGCTTTATTGCCTTCTAAAGACGCTGTAAAAATGGTCGGCTCTATATCCCATTCCAAAAAGGTAATTGTCTCCACGTACTACGCTCTATGTTTACAAGAGTCAGATCAGATAAAGAGCCACCTTTTAATTGCTGTTGTTCTCAGGTTCACCCTGACCCGGGGTAGTAGCACCTGTTAGGGTCCGAATTATTGGCAAATGGTGAACTCCCAAACAAAAAGAAACCACTATGAAAGTATGAAAATACATGTCTATAGTAAAAAATACCAGCAATACATGTTTGTATAAAAAAATTGCCAAGATTACCTATATATAGTAAAATGACCAACATTTTATTGGTAGTTGAAGCCATAAAACTGTGTTCAAAATATTTAGATTTCGGCATTAAATAACCCATAAAGATGTTGATATACCGCGAAACAAAATCCAACAACCAAAATCCAGGTACACAGGGTCGAATTATTCTCATTCATTTTGGGTTGTTGTTTTTTTTACAGTGGTGTTCACCCTGTACAAGGCCCGAAGGCAACTCGAGGTAGAGGCATCACTTATGCGGATGTGTGTGGAAGATAACGGTTAACTCTCAACATGAACTGGTTATGATTGGAATGATCAGGGAAGCAACCTCTTTGGAGTCGGTTCGACGTGGGAAGAATCTGCTCGAGTGGAACTTACATCTCAACAGTGGAATACGAAGGGAATGAGGGTAGTTCGCTACAATGGGTGTGGCATGGTGCCTCTTGAAGGTTAGTACTGACAGAACTAAGGAGTGTAGTTCATTTGAACACTCGCCATGAAAATAGCGATAGAGCAGCGAGATACTTGTCTATGAGAATGGGAATGTCGCAGTTGTAGAAAATAATTCATTGCCTACAAGGACGCGGAGGCACTTTTGCATTCCATTAATAAGAAGTTTCCATTCAGACATCTTCTTCTCAACAGTTAATACTTTGTTAAAGAGACTTCCAAGAGGATGCTTACTCGACTAATCCAATCTTAACCATTTCAAGTCAAGGTTTAACTGTTACCTTTCGTACGTATCCTCGTCATCTGCACTTATTTCCTCCTCTTCCACCCCCTACGTTCATGCCACATTTTGTCATACCCTATTTTGAGTGGTGCTTGGGCGTTATATTTGATGAACAATTAATAAAAAAAATTGTACTCAATGGACAATCATAGTGATATTTCTTTCTTTTTTTTTCAGTATGGTTGCACTAGTGTCAATGTCTGGATTACGTGATTACCAGTCAAGCGATGACACTCGTCCCACGAGATCATATTAGCTTGAAGCGACTAGTTAGGTGTCGCGTTGGTGGCCATATGTTACGAACGGTTTCCTGCTACTTCTTTTCTAAATGAGGACTCTGTTCTGATTTTGAAATGTCAGATCAGGAAAAATACAAAACAAATTTTAAAATTATTCTCTGAGCTTCCTCTGTAACAGCAGTAACCAGGCATATGGGTGATTTTCAGTAAACTTGGTACACTTTGCCGTAAATGGGGCATTGCGATGAGTAGGGCACAATGGAAAACGTCGCATAATCATAAAATAAGAAGAAAGAGACTGTTAGGAGTTGGCACAAAATCAGTTCACGTAAAAATTACTGCTTGCATTTTGAACATTATCTATCCATCTATCTATGATTAATACAAATATAAACTTTGTCACTTTGCTGATTGATTATATTCAGCACCCCGCCGACGAATATTTTTGTAATCGTTCGATACACTCATCAGGAGGTATCAGCAACTCCTCTCTCTCCCCATGTATATATATATATATATATATATATATATATATATATATATATATATATATATATATATGAAGTGGATATTGAAGTCAACACCCAGAGGGGACAGTCTGTTTCATGCTAAACGGCTCCCATTCCCCCTGAAAAGCCTTTGCCCGCCGCTTGTGCGGTGGCAGAGAATTAAAAGGGGGAATGGCAGGTTGTTGGCAGTGCTAGAGGGAATCTCCAGGGAAGCGGGATTTCGTTCCATGGAAGCACCTACGGGTAATGACACAAACCCACTCCCTCTTCCAGTTCTAAGGGCGATTCCTTGACCAGCTACGCCGATCAGCTGAGACAACAGAAAATGAAATAGGAATCATCTTTTGAGAAAGCTGACAAATTACAGAAGCTAAAAGAGGATTTAAAGGAGAAGCGTCTCTCTAAAAGAATTGACACCGTCTTCCCCATCCACAAAACTATACATCATGGCTCTTTCTCCAGCGGTTAAATCTCTATCTCCCACTCCTAAAATGACCAACTTAAAGAAGGGCCCCATTCCCAAATCAGCATCAAAGGAAAAACCTATTCCTATCAATACCCCTAATCCATCCCCTGTCCAAACTCCCATCAGCTCACCAAAGAAAACCGAAAACACAAAATGACAAAGTCCATCACCTGAGTCTACTGAATCAACAAATAAAAAAAAAGTCTAAACCCATTTATAACATAGGGGAAGACGTGTGCCGGGTCACGAAGGCTCAAGAAGAGAAGAGAAACACATCATACGGGAGTCGGATGCCCTCTCCAACGTCCAGGCGTTGTCTTGAAGGGCATTATATCATGTGTTAGGGGATCCGTACGAGATGATCTGATTAACGAAATCGGTCCTACGAAACAGGAGACTCTGTGTGTATGTGCGTGGCCGTGGGAGCCCGAGTTGAAATGCCTCAATAATGATGAGGCATCACTCACCTGGCTGGTGATTCGTAGGGCCCTCTGGGTCGGCAAAAGGCTTTGTTCGGCGCTCTTGGAGAAATCTCCAAACTGCGTTCGCTCTCATGGGGAGAGGAAACCTTGGGTCACGCTTTCTTTCATTGAAGGTTCGTAATCCCGTTGTGTAAGTTTATTGAAGGCATCATGGTTCGCATGCTGCGTGGAAAGTTCTTTGTCTTCGGGGCCAGTCCTGTGTGTAGCAATGTGGTACCACCGTTGACGAGGACTGAAAACTAAACGTTCTTTTGCTTACTAGATGTTATGAAAGTCGTGATTTGGACGACGCATCAGAAGGAATTCTATTGGGGTGAGAAATTAATTTCTTCCCAACTGATCGTGTACTTTAAGCATCTTAAGTCAAGATTAGGACGGAAAAGCTCCCTTCATGAGAATTTGGCAAAGGGTGAGTGAATCTTGCGCGTTTGTGTCGAATAAAAGGGGCTGACTTGGAGTGGCACTTTGATATTAGGCATTAAAATATTGTGCTGTGTTGAACATTGGCAACCCCGCCCGAAATTAGATTAGTTTAGGGTTGTTTTTTGTTTTTTAGTTTCTTCCGTTAAGTTAACTTAGCTAGTGGATGCCTGCTCATTAGCGCCTTTTATTCCTGTCCCTGTTTTCTTTAGTTTAATTCCCCTTCCTTTCCCTGTTTAGGTGAGCAGTGACTCCAGTTCTCTGGTGAATGCGGGGCGACTTTTGTTTCAGGTGTGATTTTCGCATTTGTTGTCGCGTTTGAATGTGTGTGTGTTTGAGTGAGTGTTTGGATGAATGAGTGTTGTATATTATTAAAGTCCCGCATTGATTTCGTCCAGTTAACGGATGTTTCTGCCACAATTAAGGATTGTAGGGGGTTTTATTACTAACACTATTTGATGTAGTTTCTTGTAAATATTTTTTTTTGTAAATACACATTGGAGTTTAGATTTTAAATTGTTGTTATTTTCCTTCCCCTCCACAGACAAGAATTGTACATATGGGGACTAGTTAGACATTGAGGTATTATGGTGGATGTTGTAAGAATGGTAAATAAGAATGCGTTGTTTTGGTGTAAAGATTATTGTGGTTCATTTAGGTCAGTGATTGTGGCTAGCTAAGTTTAATAAGACAGAAGAAGACCGCCCTTTTCCCATTTCCCATTTTGGCCTTGTGCCACATTTTGTATATATTATAGAAATAAATATTTCAGCCAGTGCTACTCGAGTTATGATTTTCTTCACTATCTGGTCATCGTGTTGGGATCATCTCTAATTGCAATGATAATATTAGCCGTTTCCTTATAAGGAAACATTAATTGACCGATCAGAAAGTGCTACTGTCAGTTGAAATTTATAAAATCCTACTATTAAAACAATTTTTCAGGTAAATAGGCTCCTCAAGTCCAGTAGCTGTTATTGCTCTTTCCTATATTGACAGAGGTTTCCTTCCTAACCTTTTGCTTGAAGTCGTGTGAAAGGTCAACATCTTAATTGTGTCATTATTTTCTCTTTGAGTTACATGTGTTTTACATTTTAGTTGTTAATAGATATTGGAAGTACTCAAGTGATATGGTTTCTGTTATTTTGTACAACTCTTTGTGATTCTGTAGCGCCAGTCCACAAGGTTCGAAGGCTGGTATTCCCTAAGGTCTACAGGTGACATTCGTTTGAAGCTATTTTCACTTATTGGTTTGAGAAAACGGTTGTATACGGCTGACAGTTTAGATATTTCTGCACAAATTTGGCGCCATGCCTGGCATTTATATGAAAGTCTCGATCAAATGAGGTTATTTGAGAACATGTCTCGAGTTCTTAGTTTAATGTTTTGGTTTTGTAGCAACGTGTAAAAACGGTTTCGTAAAAGGATGAAAGAGCCTTATGGCTGCTGGCCAGTAGCATCTCGTGTTTGAATTTCTTATTCTCAAACTTTTGTCTATTTGAGCTCATGCAAGAGGCACTCAGAGGATAGAATTTACGTCCCTGTTCTTATATTTCATCTTACAAAACAGGCAGATCTTATCACAATGGGTGATATTTCTTAACAAAAGTGATGGAAGCATAAACAAAACGAAAGAGAAACTAAACAAAATCGGCTGGACTATAAACCCAAAACATATATTCAAAAAATAATTTTAAAATTATCAGTGTCTCTTCTCCTCCATGCGCATATGTGGTCGCATCAACGTAAACATCACATTCATTCAATGTAGTCCTAAAGGATAAAATGCATTTCCAAGTTTCCAAGTTTCTCCTTAAAACTTTTCTTGACATATAAAAATTTACATATCGTTTCCTTATAAACATAAGCATACAAATTCAAACAATAATAAATAAAAATGTAATTATAAAACTAACCTACAATTAATAACCTAATAGTACTTAAGATACCACCAGATTAGATAATAAAACGAAATAATAGCCAAGAGAAGACATATATAAATGTTTATTATTTAAGCATTAAAATTAATTATTTATGTAAAAAAAAATGAAATACAATTTTCTTAACTGAAGAATAGATTAGAACGTTAAAATATTAACAACCACAATATGTCTAGAAAACCGGAAATCAAATGGTAGCAATTGAAAGAAAAGAGGAAAAAGAGAGAAGGGGGTAAGGAGTGAGTGTGAAAAAAAGAGTCGAAAAGGACTAATAATCACGACATTCTACATATCACATAGATCGATAAAAATTACACAGAGACTACACTACAATTTTTTATTTACTTACTCTTCAGCCCATGGATGTGTATATGACACGTTGTCATGATTTCCCAGTCTCCTTGAACTCTGTCAGGTAAACATCATATTATCTTGGCCTTTTCCATTTGGTGCAACACAGGAGGTGCTACCGCAGGTTTAAATACCCTGAGACAAGGTTTTCCACATAGCTAAGATGTGAATTTCCCGAAAACATAAAAAAGACACTACGCTCAAACACGTAACAGCAGAAGAAGATAGAAATAGATTTTCATTGCAGAAAGAAACCCGGGAGGCGTGCGCCCTGATCTGATATTAATCCATATATGCGCCGAGGTTAAAGATTTGTTCAGTTCTTGCAAGCATGGTCAAGCTGGCTCTGGTATCCACCAACCCTTCCTGTGTAATGTTCCCCGGGACTAGTCACCCCTCATTACAGAATAGTGAGCGGCCCGAAAGCAGAATCACGGTAGATATGGGGAAGAATAGTAACTGCACTCTAATCCTAGTACGAATCCAAGGAGTATTTACTTACCCTTCGCCACGGTGGAGGATGTCACATGATGGATTTAACCTGGGGTGCCCATATATGAATTCGAGAAAAAAAATATTTTTGTTTGCGTTAATAGAATGGATATAGGCGTAGTTGGCATTTTAAAAGTTCGAATTTTTAATGCGGGATGCCATAGATATAGGCCAAGGGCCAAACATTGCCCAATCATCGCAACCACTGTCACGTTGGTATCTACCAATGAAGTGCAATTAGGAAGGTGTTGCTGCATTCACTCGGTGAAGGGATATGGGACAAGGTAGGTTTAAAGTGGGAAGCTCAAGCACGTGCACATCGGTTCAAAAATTGAACCAGTCCACGCTACCAACGTCGCGTTGGCGTCAATATTCCACCGTCTCTCCCTGTTTGGTGCAATGAGGAAGGTTCTGCCGCATGGTTGGAATCTCCTGGGTCAGGCATCCTTCTTTTATTTGTTATGTTCTGTCCGAAGGCAGAAAAACAATTGAGAGATAAAATATTTGTCCACCCGAAAGAAGTTACTACACTTTGATCCGAGTCTGAAGGACAGAGAAAAGCAATCTGAAGGAATAGTGGTATGATGTGGCACAAGGTTGTTTTTAATGTGAAGTGCCAATACGTGTATATATGGATCAAGCACAAAATGTCCAGATCCCGTAACCTCTTTTACTTCTGGCGTTGGTATCCACTTCCGCTCTTTAATGAATGAGGAAGGTGCTAAGACCCGAGGGCGTGCATTCCTGTCTTAGGCAGAGTCCATGGACATTTTGATCCGAAAAATGATTCCATAATTAATGCAATCAATTGTAATAGTTTCAATGCTAGAACCGTATATATATATATATATATATATATATATATATATATATATATATATATATATATATATATATATATATTTAAATAAATTGTTAGAGGTACAAAAACGTAATATTGCAAGGAAAAGATATAATTTGTTTCTTATGGGCATTGTGAAATATGAAAATAAAAAATAAGAAATGAAAACACTTACAACATAAATCAACCGGTTTCGTTCCCAAGATCATCAGGGTCGACTGGGAACAGATTAATAATTTATTGCAAAGATACATTTACTCCAACAGAACAAAATCAAAACAACGCCAGTTTGCGCATCGAAAAGAAGGGGGGAAAAAGTGGGGAATGTATGATTCACAGATACTAGAGTCTAATAACGTGAATTCCAAGGAGACAGTCTTTTTGCTTACAAAGAGACGGCTCCCTGGACCGGATGTACAGAGACTCCAGTGCCCGCAAATGAAAAGGAGAGTGCGAACTAGACAGAACAGAGAACAAGTCCGAACTGAAATTCATTGCACAATCCCTGCAATTTATAAGATGTTCAGTGATAGCTGACCCGGAAGTATTGACCAGGTGGCTCTTACGGGCATCCGGATTAAGAACACGTAATGGGACATGCTGCCTAATCCTACAATCCAAGCGTTGGGAAGTCCTTCCTATGTAGTTGCTACCACAACCACAATTAAATGAATAAATCACCGAAGAAACATGATGGGGAGAAAGAAGAGGATCCTTACACATAGAGGAAAAGGCAGAACGAGTCGCAAAATGAATCCTTAGTTGAGCAGAAAAATAGCACAGTTGAACAGCAGACAAGATCCGCTTAGCCATAAGCTCGCCTCGCGAACCAGTAAAAGGAAGCCGTAGATAAATAGGACATTTCTGAACTAAGTATTGTTTATCCTTTCGAAAACTAATAATCTTATCACGCATGACACTATCAAGAGTATCACTAGGATATCCATTTTTTAAAAGAGTTCAGCGGATAAAATCCAATTCATCATCCAAATATTGTTCACTACAAATCATCAAGCCCCTGTGAGTTAAGGTCTTGATGAGATTAATTTTACGCTTTTTGGGACAAAATGAGTCCCAACGTGTATACAAACCAGAAAACGTTGGTTTGCGAAACACCGAAGTAAGAAATTGAGAAGGAGTCGGATGTACAAGGACTGGTTCTCTGTTCTGTCTAGTTAGCACTCTCCTTTTCATTTGTGAGCACTGAAGTCTCTGTACATCCGGTCCAGGTTGCCGTCTCTTTGTAAGCAAAAAGACTGTCTCCTTGGACTTCACGTTATTAGACTCTAGTATATGTGAATCATAAACCCCCCTCTTTTCCCCTTTTCGCTGCGCAAACTAGCCTTGTTTTGAT
Organism: Acanthosepion esculentum; assembly: GCA_964036315.1. NCBI lineage: Eukaryota > Metazoa > Mollusca > Cephalopoda > Sepiida > Sepiidae > Acanthosepion > Acanthosepion esculentum. The sequence continues at coordinate 71,110,830 of OZ038484.1, forward strand.
TTTGGTCTTCCCTCATACCATTAATCATTTCAATTTTTAATATTTTAATTGTATGTAGGGTGTTTGTGGGAGTAAATGTATCTTTGCAATAAATTATTAATCTGTTCCCAGTCGATCCTGATGAGCTTGGGAACGAAACCGGTTGGTCCGTCTTGTGAGTGTTTTCATTTCTTATTTTTTATTTTCATATTTCACAATGCCTATAAGAAACAAATTACATCTTTTCCTTGCAATATATATATATATATATATATATATATATATATATATATATATATGTATATATATATATGTATATATATATATAATAGTGTGTGTGTGTGTGTGTGTGTGTGTGTGTGTGTGTGTGTGTGTGTGTGTGTGTGTGTGTGTGTGTGTAAAATGCCTAACAAGAATTGAAATTAGTCTCAATGTTCCAACCATCCTTCGGTACCCTAGCGATTAACGCAGGAGTCCGCCAGGAGTCGCTTCTCAGACCAACCCTCTTTTTAATTTACATAAATGATCTGCCTAAGAGTATACTCCGATCATTTTTGAATATCTATGCTGATGATACAACGGTATATGCGTGCACCTCCAAAACTCTAGACGACCAGAGATTGGCAACTGATCTCTCCTCTGGCCTATTTCTAGCATATCTGGGCGGGAACTGGATGGTCACATTCGAAAACCAAACGAGTTACATTCCATCACCGCCAATTGAACTATCACAAAACACGATGAATGGATGTCCCCTCGGGGTGGCCCACTGCCTTGAGCGCCCTTTGGGCCTTAAACTCGTATATACGACCGCTAAAGATGTTGGGAAAATCGTTGGTTCCCTGTAGCGCCGGAGTAAGTCCCTGGCTCCTTCTGCTATCCTCTACCTTTGCACGACCAAATCAGACGTAAAATGGAGTACTGTTGCCATATATGGGCAGTAGCAGCCCAGTCTTCACTTTCCAGATTCGATAGAGTCCAAAAGCATTTCCGTGTCCTTGTGGGTGACAAATTATTTTCCACCCTACAAACCCTTTCACATAGCCGAAACGTCACAAGTCTTTCACTGCTCTATCGCTATTACCATGGAAAGTGTTCAAACGAACTACGGTGCTGTTCGATAAAAGAGACTCACCTTATCCTTTGAGTTTAGCTCAACTTTCGTTTCATCGGAGAAGAGAACATTCTTCCAGTCTTCTACGGTGAAATCTTTGTAATAGTGAGCCCATTCAAGTCTCTTGGCTTTGTTGGCTTTGCTTATTAGCGGCTTAAACCTTCGTGTACAAGATTTGTAGCCTTGTTCCAACAGCCACCGACGGACTATTGAAGAGGCAAGATTAACACCTTGCTATTCGCTTAGACTGGCTGCAATTTCTTGGCTAGTTATAGTCCTATTCTTCGCAACTTCTCTCTTGATTACCCTGCCAGTTCTATCATCAATCTTTTTCTTTCGTCCCCTTGGTTCCTTCCTTGGAGCAGGAGTGGCATCATTATGTGCCCTAAGCACTCGAGAGACAGTTGATTGCGAGGTTATAGCAATTTCTGCAATTTCTCTCGTAGACTTGTCTGCTTTTGAGAGACAATAATGGATGCCTTAAGTGGTTCTGATGCGTGTCTGTACCCTTTCATCTGGTTAGTGACTTGAGTGGCTATTTCAAGCTGTTTTTATACTGTAAGAGGCTTTCTGGAATATTCTGGAATACTCTAGATTTAATTTAAGCTGTTCTAGAATTCTCTAGAATATTGTTCTGAGTGTATTGTAAAATAGTTTTCAATATTTTGTCAAAAGCTCTTTAAATTTACCAGTTTAATCATTAGAATGCGATATCTGAGTCACTTCCTGAATCTCATTTATATCCAAATTTATAATTATCAATAGAATACCTTAGGGTGAATAAACTTTTTTCATAGCTGGTCGGGAATGGGTCTTTATATTAGTAAGATTAAAAATTATTTTAACCCCAAAAACAATAGACAAAAAATATTTTTAGTAAAAAAAATCAGGTGAGTCACTTTTATCGAACAGCACTGTACATTCCTTAGTTCCATAAGTTCTAACTTTCACTTTTAAGACCCGCCATGCTCTGAATTTTGTAGCGAACCACCCTCATTCTCTTCATATTCCGTTGTTGAGATCTAAGTTCCAGTCGAGCAGCTTATTCCTGCTGATCTCTGGGGTCGACTCTCAAGAGGGTGTTTTCCCGATCATGACAATATTAACCTGTTCAAATCTAAGAGTAACTGTTATCTTCCCTACATATACGCATAAACTGTGTCTCTTACTCTGTAACCCTCTACTCGTGTGGCTCCTGGGCCTTGTACACGGTGAACAGCAATTTTAAAAAAATAATTATTTTATAGGATTACAACATCTACGGTATTTACTCGTAGATATAAACAGAAGGAAAATTTGAAGGCGTGTTTTTTGTTGTTGTTGTTGTTGTTGTTTAACCAGGAACAGCCCTAAATTAAAAATTGGAAATACCAAATTCAAACAAGTACAACAATTTAAATATCTGGAAAGTGTTTTTAACAGAGAACGAAAAGTGCGACACTGAAATCCGAACGCTTCTTGAGGTAACGAAAGATACCTTCCAAAAGCTAAACAAAGTATAACGAAACAGAAAAAATGTTTTTAGAAACAAAGAGAACAATACTGAACTTTTACGTCATGTCAGTCCTCCTCTAAGTGCAGTAAATGCTGAACAATCACCTCACAGATGAAGAAGAGACTTGAAGCAATCGAAATGTGGTTTTACAGAAGGATGATGATAATATCATGGATCGATCATGTGAGCAACAACAAAGTTTTAGAGCAAAAAAGAAACTTACACTTAACATTTGGAAGAGACAGTTGAAATTTCTTGGGTTTGGAAAATTTGATACTCACAAGATAGATCGAAAGGACAGAATAAAACAACGCATAGCCGACCTAGCAAGCTTGAGTAAATGGATGACGGTGCACAAGATTTAAGAGGGATAAAAAGACAAAATTTATTAAGAACTACAAAAGACGGGAAATTGTGGAGAGCCATGATCGTCAACGTCCTGAATGGACACGGCAGATTGAAGAAGAAAGCCTTATAAAAGTTTGAACAAAAAAGTAACCCATAAAAATAAATAAAAAACGGGCCCATTCAAAAGTTTTTTTTTAATTCGCCACCTTCCAAAACTTCATTGATTCGTATTACACGAGAAGAACGGAGACGTGCAATTTTGCAGCTATGAGTCAACCGCTGCTTTTTTTTTGCTTTTTTTTTATATTGCTTTCCGCTGATCACGTCTAAAGTTCATGTCAGATCATGACTACTGCTATGGTTCTTACATAGTAACGTTCATATCATGTTTTAGAAGCGAGTAAACAGTTCGACTTTCCTATTGGCTGCTTTGTGTGTTATATCAAGGTCTTTTCTCAGATCTTAGTGTGTATACACTGAAAACGCTGGGTTCAGAGATAGCTTACTAGTTAGTGCATTAAATGAAATATAGGTCTTCGGTTTAAATCCCAAGCAGAAAATAATTTCTATCAGAATCTCTTGTGAATATAAGATGTTTTGAAATATTAAATAAGAAAGGTTTTGAAATACTACGTTGATTGAGAGAGTTTGGAAAAATCCTTTGTAACGCGTTTCGTCCTTCAAACGGACTTCTTCAGACATTTTCATTGATGGAATCATATATATGTGAGCGAGGTACAAAAAATAAATAAGCGTCCGTTATACCATATTTCCTGTATGCTAAGGTGGAGACACGGTGGATAGCAGCTCGTATTGTGGAATCGGAGAGCCGTTTAAATTCCAGTTGAGTTCATTACGTCTCTTAAGGCTATGGTTAATTAGCAAGACAGACTGTGTCCTATAGCCTCGGGTGGCAACCGGTCTAGGAGGAGTAAAAGCTTTGAATACAAATCCAGCCTGGAGAGGGTTGAACTCTGTCAGGCTATCTTGCTCAGAAAACATCACTACTACTGCTTCTCTATTACGTAGCAAGAGTTGGGGTTTGTGAAGATACCGTACGATATGCCTAGACGAACGAAAGACGTACAGTGCCTGTAGAAAGCTGCCTACTGGTTATCATTAAAAAAAACAATATATATGGTATGATACTAACGGGATATACGTCATTTATTAATTATGAATGATAATTGTAGGCTTATATTATATATCTGGGGTTCTTGATCGGGAAGTGACAACTCAACACCGCCAACTCAACACCACCGACTGGGCGCCGGGACAATCAGGCCTGAGACAACTCAGGACCGAGACAAATGAACACCAGAAAAACATAACTGTTTTTTTGTTTTTTTATACCCGAATAAAAGTAATTTATTAAGGATTAAAAATCCTACACCCGTTCTTGATTGCTTGTATCTCGTGAGTGGGGTTCGTGAGGATTGGCTCTCTACAACTTGACCTTTCCGTGGTATGACGCAGGGTTATTTTGAGAACATTTTCAGAAGTAAAAAAAATGCTTCTTAGCATACTGTAAATACGGTATTAAACATCGACAGAAACATTGAAGATGCAGGGACTCCTAACTTTAAATTTAAATTTTACATTTCTGGCGTTCGGTGTTTCTAAATGCCTCGCCGACTTCTTTCAGTTTTTTACCGCTTTCGTTTTTGCTTTTATCGCAGTTGAGCTTAGATATCCCATATTGTAGTATGAGTAGCTTGGTTAAGAAAGGTGAGATACTGTTTGCACCTGGACGTAAATTCACCGTAAAAGATTAAGAAATTAATTAATTTCTATTCATTTTCATCTCAATAAATTACCTTACTCTTTAAATAAAACTGTATTCTTTAACTCGAATTTATAGTCAGACTAATTACGATGAACAACTAATGCATTGTGTGTGTGTGTGTTTGTGATTCCATCAATAGAAAACATTATTTTAGTCTGAAGAAGTCCATATGAAGCACGAAACGTGTCACATAGGATTCTATTCCATTTTGTCATTTCATTAGGTTGAGTATATAAGTTTCCAGCGTCATCGTTTACACACTGATAGTAACATCTTAAAAGTGTCAGCAAAGTTTTATTTGGCTCTTTATTCAGAGCTTCTTCCAACGGCAGACTGATATCTCTTGCTTTGAGATGGCAACCAGGAAAACTCTGGAATCAAAACCAGCTTGAAGACTGATGGGCACCATCAGATTATCCTGTCGAAAAACATTTTTTATCTGGATCGAACCTATCTACCTCCATACATACATAGTGATTGCCACATATTACTCGGATAAGAAACACTCCCTCCCCACTAGCATCATTTGTGACGGATTCCGTCTTGTTTCAGTGTCTATGACCCCCAAAATGATTCTTAAGACCAGCATTCGATTTCCCAAAATTGACTTTTAAGACTAGCATTCAATAAACTGCTCTCGACAAAAGAATGCGTTCACACACACAACATTTACAAGACTGTATATCAGTGGGCAAATTAGCCATACATACTTACATACAACTACATATATATATATATATATATATATATATATATATATATATATATATATATATATATATATATATATATATATATATATATATATATATATATATATATATTGTTTATACATTATATTTATAGATACAAATATTTAAGTAAATGCACTGTTCATAGTAAACAGTATTAACAAAATTTACTGGCCTGAATGTCCGAGAAATTGCATAGAAAATATGTCCTCAGACAGGAATCGAACCTGTATCCCATACGGAACTGTCATATAGCCTGACGTGCTACGCTTTTTAGCTACAGAGGAAGCGTTTGATCCGCAAGGTCGAATTACTGATTTTAAACTACAAATTTCCCATGATTTTTCTCGAATAATATATGGCGTCATTTGTTTGCGTTAAGATACGCTTCGGGCAGATATGAGCGTTCGAGAGAAATCATGTATTGCTGGTCATAAAAAATGTATTGTTGATAATTTTATTATAAAAATGTACTGATGATTTTTGTTTGGGTGTTCACTATTTTCCCATAGCTAGGACCCTAACATGTGCTACCACCACAGGTCAGGGAGCAACAAGAGTTAATAGGTGCAGGCACGCTCCTCTAAACCACCAATCTCTCAATCAAAGGCCTTGCCATTGGATGCAGTCTATCGTCATAACCAGAACGTGAAATGTTTACAGTACAGAAAGACGTTGCACGGAGTCACTCACATTCTCTAAGCAGGAACAGTATGTAACCCCCCCCCCAAAAAAAAAGAATCAGTCAACAAGGAACAGATAGGTTCACCTATCGTTTGATTCACACTCCGGTCTTTTGAACAGGAGTAGAGGTTTAGATATTCTTTATACATTTTTTCCTGTTTAGGATTGGGTTTCCGTTTGCTTCTAAAATCTTTTCATTTTTACACTTCCAGTAGCCCCTTGCGTCTTGGTGGCATTATCGCCTTGCTTGGTGTGAATTGATTAAAACAAGATCATGGTGATGGCCACATCTTACTCGGATGAGAGAGATTCCATCAACCCTCGAATCATTTTTGATAATTTCCGTCACGTTTCTTCTATACTCACTTCTAAAGTCTCCGCCTAAATTCTGAAATTTTATTTGCTATTTATTCATTTATTTTTTTTTCCAAAATAGGAGGAGATTGCTTCACCTTTTGCGCGGTTCACACTCCTCTCTGACCTTTTTAAAAATAATAGAGGTTTATACCTTATTTCCTGCTTGGGATTTGGTTCCGATTCTTTTTAATTACAATTCAGTACTTCTATCATCTCCGCCTAAACACTGAAATTTTATCTACTATTTAGTTACTTTTTTCCATCAATAGGGATTGATAGGTTCGCCTGTCGTCCGGTACACACCCCTTCCCGGTCTTGTGAAAAGGAATAGAGGTAAATCCCTTGTTTCCTATTTAGGATTGAGTTTCCAGCTCCTTCTAAAATGTTTTCCTTCTCTTCACTTCCAGTGCCCCCTTCTCCTGCGTCTTAGTGGCTTTATTGCCTTTCTTGGGTGAAATAATTAAAACAAAAAATCATTGAATGCTGTCAATCCGTCGGTGTTACATCAGAGTTTTCCTTCTTCTAGATGGATACATTAACGAAGGTTAAGCGGTTCAACACCCTCATTGGGTTTACCGCGTGAAACAACGTATAGCATCTTCGCAAGTTCGGTTCAAAAGATTACTGGCGGTTCCGCAAGAGTGACCTGCACTACAGCAAATCCTCAATCCTTCCTCTATTCAATCAATTCAAAGTCCTGACATCTACAGCAGATAAGGTTGAATGCTCAAAAATTCTCTTCCAACTCAACACCCGACTCATTTAGCGTACCCACACCTCATTTCCCCACGAGAACAGAGACTCTACTGAGTGATATGTGCATAACCCCGTCACTGGTCTCGGGCATCATTTCTAAATTAAACTCCCATAAAGCAAGAGGTGGTGATGGGATCTCGGTCGTCATCCTAAAGAAATGTGCTTCCGATATGGTTCCAGTTCTCTCTAAACTCTACAACTTTTGCCTCTCTGCTTCCTGCTTTCCAGCTTGTTGGAAGTCCTCCTCTGTAGTTCCTACTTCTAAGAACTCTGAAGAATCTTCTGACCCCTCTAACTATCACCCTATTAGTCTCCCACCGCTTTTCGGCAAAGTATTCGAGGCTTTAATCAATCCTGAAGTGGTTAATCACCTTACCTCTCACATGCTCTCCGACAAACAATATATCTTCCGTTTTGCCAGGTCTGCTGCTGATGTGCTACGGCCATCACTGAAATATCAAGCTCTTGATAATAACGGCGAAGTTCGAACTGTCTCTCTAGATATCTCGAACGCGTTTGACAGGGTTTGGTACGCTGGTCTTCTACGCTGACTCCAGGGCTACGGTATTACAGGACGATTGTTTGATTTAATCCAATCGTTCTTATCAAATCGTGAAATAAAGGTCGTTTTGAACAGGCTCGCTTCCAGATCCTTTCACATCAACGCGGATATCCCCCCAAGGCTCTATTCTGGGTCCCACGCTGTTTCTGATATTCATCAGTGATCTCCCTGATGTCATCAGTTCCTAAGTAGGCATTTATGCAGATGACACTACCATTTACTCCTGTCTTAATAACAAATCTGTCAAAGCTGACAAAGTTAACCTGGCCGCTGCTCTTGGACCACTAATCAGTGGTTAACTGGGGCAAAAAATGGCTTGTAAATTTTAATGTCTCCAAAACGAAACTGCTCTCATTTAACCACCATAGAAAATCTTTCCTACCCGCCATCAGCATGCCTGATGCTAGACTCACGGAGAGCAACAGACTACACCTTCTTGGCTTCATGTTCTCAACTGATTTGAAGTGGAACACCTACATTGAGTCAATAGCTGCATCTAGTGCAAGGAAAGTTGAATCACTGTGTCGTGCCAGAAGGTTTTTCTCGTCGGAGTCCATCTTGCACATTTACAAAGCTACCATTCGGCCGTGCATTGAATATTGTTGCCATATCTGGTCTGGTGCTCCTGCTATTCATCTCGAGTTTCTTGACAAAATTCAAAGCAGGTTCTGCAATGTAATCGACCCTGACTTGACATCTCGACTCCAGTCACTTTCTCACCGATGTGATGTGGCTTCCAACTGTCTTTTCTATAAATATTTTCATAGCAACAACTCTGACGAGTTTTTCCGTGGTGCCCCAACTACGCGAATTTAAGCGTCCTACTAGATTGGCATCTAGGTCCCACCAGTTTACTGTTGAAACAGTTCAATGTAACCGCCACTTCTACTCCAACAGTTTCTTTTCTCGCACTTTTGGAGCTCCCTTCCGCTTACTTGCTTCCCCGAAAACTACAATCTTTAAAAATTTAAATGCAACGTCAATCGCCATTTTCTGTCTTCTTGAATCCCATTCATCTTTTATCTTTTCCTCAATCCTCCCTATACTCATCCTTTTCTATCACTTTCACACTCTCTAACTTATTAGCGTATTAGTAGCATTCCCGCTTTGCTTGGAGCGAAATGATTAAAGAAATTCAAGTATTTCTACATCCCTGCGTTAACCTACATACCTACCTACATATATATATATATATATATATATATATATATATATATATATATATGTGTGTGTGTGTGTGTAAATGAAAAGAGAAAAGGAAAACTTATCTTAGTCGATGCGTTTCGTCGTCTGAGGAACTTTATCTAGGCAAATGCAAGGATTTTTATTTTGTAACAAATATTTATATACAAGAACAAAGATGTTATCTGTTTTTCAAAATTTTTCAATTTAAGAACGCTCATAAATATTCATCAGCTTGGCCGAAAAATCAAACAGCTGTGGAGAACGCGAAATGGAACAATTAAATTTCTATTAAACGAAAGAGTAAATGATGTTCTTGAATTTTTTCTTTATATTAATGAAATTTGAATTAGTTTGCGATTAATTTATGTGTTACATATTTTAAATAACATGGCGTTATGAATTTAACCGTTTTCTTTTAATTTTTTTAACATTTTTATAGTCATGCGTAGTGGCTTTGGAAAGTATTAATTCTTTCAGGAATGGAGATATTTGAAAAAAACCCGGTTGATTCCCTTCCCTGTTCTGCTGATTCGGCCTCCATATAACTCTGTAAATATGTTCTCTGACATGAAAAGAACACACTTGGCAGGGAACCAGTATCGCAGTGATGATGATGACGATGTTGATGTCATATCTGCTGTTTTATGATTCTATTGACCAACAGGATGAAAGCTTCTTCACCAATGGTATCCAAGCTCAGCAAGTGGAACTATGGTTGAAAAATAAATCTCATTTGGTCATATTCCATGAGAGTATCTTGGTCTTTCTATGAATTTTTCAGTAGTAATTATAAATATTACTATGATTCATGATATTTATTTTCATTTATATCATGGAGACAAAGCAGACGATCAATAGTTATTTTTACTTCTCTTTATTTTTAAATTAGTTTAATGCGCTGGAATTATTTCACATGGCTAAGCCAATGCAGAGCAGCAGAAAGTTCTTGTTATTATATAAACACAATACAGTTGCCAAATTACCGTCACATTTGGACGGCATGCAGAAACGACTATATATATATATATATATATATATATATATATACATATATATATATATATATATATATATATAAGTTTTATTAATAAAATCTCTCTGACCATAGCTGAATTAGATCTCACATATGGAGACCTACCAAACTCCATCTACAACATACACCTTGATAATACAAATAGCCTCATCCACATGTAAAAAAATCATGGAAGCATTATTAATAAATAAAAAAAGAAAAAACAACACTCAATAGCATCAACTATGAACACGGCCACAATGTACTGGCCGTGTTGGGAAAATAAAACATTCTTTAACTCTAGACACATACATAAAACAAGTCATACATTCAGTTGAAAGTAAAATTAAAATCATCCTTAATAATGGCTAAAAATATAGCCCAAAGCGCACGGACATACAGAACATTCGAACAATTTCTACATAATTTATGTCCAGAAAAGAAGAAAATTATAAAAACACAAGAAAAATTAAATAAAAAATATAACCGCAGTTCCTTATCAGTCGTTTTTAATGAAACTTGTATAAAGATGTGATTGCTGCCCATATATATATATATATATATATATATATATATATATATATATGTATGTATATATATATATATATATTGTATTACTTTCGAAAAGAGGTTAAGTCAAGGTAGGTTCGGGGTGCCTATTTTCAAACGAATGATGACATCCGTTCAATGCATGGGGACCAATGGATTAAAAACACTGAAGACCATTTTGACATTACCATGGGATCCTTAAACTCTGCAGAGTCTTCTGACCTTATCGGTCTATTTATTCTATACAACCTAACCGCGCACCGTGAATTAGACATTAAGGACATCGGGTTATACAGGGATGACGGGCTCATGGTAGTGAGAAGTTCCACAATTTTAAAATAGATAAAATTAGAAAGATAATACATAGTGAACTCAGAAATCTAAATTTAAAAACTACAGTTAACACAAAATTGAAAAATTGTAAACTTCCTCGACATAACTTTAGACTTAATGAACAACATATACTTACCTTACAGAAAACCTAACACTAACCCCTTGTATGTACACCCCAGGTCAAACCTTACTCCATCCACAATTAAGCATATACCCTCATCTATGGAGAAAATCAGCATGAACTCCGCAAATGAAGAAATTTTCCAAACACACAGTAATTTTTACAATACAGCTGTAAAAAATAGTGGATACAAAAACGCTAACACCAGTTATAAAAACAATAGTACTAACTAGAAGAAAAAAAAAGAAAAAGCATTTGATATACCCCCTGTCCAACCAAATGGTAAATATTAAGCTAAGACAAAACTTCCTAGCTTTAATTGAAAAAAACTTTCTTACTGATAGCAAACTTAGCATGATCTTTAATAAAAACACCTTAAAATTAAGTTACAGCTGCACTGAAAATCTAGAAAGAATCATAAAAAACATAATAATAATATCCTAGAAAAACACGCATGCCAAAATCAAAGTAATAAAACCCTAGATTAAAATTAGACAAAAATAATGAAAAATGATGCGATTGTAGAAATCCTGAAGACTGCCCGTTGGATAATAAATGCCGCATAGAATCTGTAGTATACCAACAATCTAATCCATTGACAATCAAAACAGTGAAATGATTTATATAGGACCCACGAAGAATTAATTTAAAATTAGGTGGAAACAACACAAAAGCTCCTTCAATAATATTAGAAATAGAAATCAGATATTCCTATTTAAATATTTTTGGCATTTAAAAAAAAACGAATAAAACACCAAAAGTAAAATGGAAAATAATAAATAGAACAAGAACTTGTAAAACCTCGGATGAGCCATGCCCTTTATGCCTACATGAAAAACTACACATTAAGTTTCTATAAAACGAAAATTTATTAAATCAAAGACAGGAGATAACGGTTTTTTGCCGATACCGACAAATATCCGTCTTAAATAATTAGTTTAAAAAAATAATTCTAATTTTCGTATGTTTGCTTTAGTTTCGAGTGAAAATAAAGACAAAAATTGTTCAACATTTGGATATTTTTTATTAAGTTGGTCCTTGATCTATGCTTTCAGCTCACATGATATATATATATATATATATATATATATATATATATATATATATATATATATATATATAAACAAGTTTGATTAAAAAGAACTGACTAGGTTTGTCTGTATAATATTTTAATATATTTTTCCAATTTTCGGATAATAATTTTCGAATATTGTTTTGTTATGGATAAAATCTCCGAAGTTCATATTTTGTTATTTTCATTCAAGTACTTGCAACTTTTGCAATCGATGTAGTGTTTGTGTGGTAGTTAGAATTCCTTTCTCTGCATCCTGGTACTCTTTGGGAAGCTGGGCGTTTGAAATGGCCTCGCATGACGCCATGTCTAACGGCTATTGGGAACGAGGCCGCACAAAAATAATACGAGTTTTATTTATTATATTTTATTATTTAACTAATTTACTAATTTATTTTTATTTCTATTTTTACTTTTTTATAATACTAATATGCACTTCAAGATACCATCTCCTGTGGTGAATGATAATTTATTTAATGTGGGCTTATATTGTATAATAATACCTTCTAGGGTTTTGAGCTCTTCCTTGTATTGGGTGCTGTAGGATATTTGGGTGTTATCTACTAGTATTTGTCTTATGTTGATAGTTGTATTTTGGTCTTTCGTGATATGCTGCTCGTTGTGTGCACGGATTGTACTGAGATTCGACAGATGACAGGTCAATCTGCGAGAGAATGTTATACATATGTGCCCAACGTAAGTAATGTTGATTTTTGATTATTAATGTTGGAGATGCAAGGAGTATGAGAATTCATAGACAACGTTATTTTACATAGTGGGGATTTATTAGTCCCGATGTTGTTGATAATAATTAAGTTAGATGTTTTAAACATTTTGTAGTAGATGGTAAATCTTAGGTGTTTGTTAGGATCATTGAGTGGTATGTACCGGTGAATTATGTTTTTAATTGTTTTTCCATCCTTTTTATCATTAGGATGCATTTTTTACGTTATAATAAGTTAATGGTGTGTTTATTTTCGTTTGCGCTATTGGAAGGGCCTACGGTTAATTTTATGTGTTCGTCGAAATAATAAAATTAACCGTAAGGAACAAATAAAATTAACCGTAGGCCCTTTCTGTTATTTCTCCTAAGCCCTGTTTCACCATTCATTTACTCAAGCTCATTAAGTATGTCATACTTTGTTTTCCTCTGTCCCGCTTGGCTTTTATTTGGCCCGTGAGTATCAGATTTTTCAAGCCCTGCTTCTTCATTATGTGGCCCAGAAACCCAGTATTAGTTTCCTTTTTGTTTCCATTTTCTCCAAAACTTCGTCGTGACTTACACGTTCGGACTACGGTATCCTCAGTATCCTTCTGTAGAACCACATTTCTTTTGCTTCGAATCTCCTCGTTTTCTTTAAGGAGGTCATGTAGCACTTACTGCCATACAGGAGGACAGATATCACGTAGCAGTTTAGTACTCTTTTCCTTGTTTATAGCGAAGTTTTCCTATTTCTTAGTACTCTGCTTACCTTTTGAAATGCTTCCTTCGCTATGTCAATACGCCTTTGGATTTCAGTGTCGCTCTTTTAAAAAATTTCCCAGATATTTAAATTTCCGCACTTGTTTAATTTTGCTACTTCCGGTTTGCAAAACTCACTTTGGCCTTATCCTTTAGCAATTCTATCTTCTGGCAGTTGCTGCTGTCTTCTCGCTTTCCTGTAGTTTTTGGAGCTTTCGTTCTGCGTCAACTATCAACACTGTCATCTGAATACCTTATGCTGTTGGTCTAATTTTAAGAGGTAGGAACGAGGCTTGATTGTATACGTTCTGTAGGACAATGTCTATAGTTTCTTTTACTGGGACATTAGTAAATAAGATTTCAAGGTCTAGTGAGGAAAGAGGGGGGTTATTGAGTTATTCCAACAAGAGAGAAATGTATATGTTAAAGAGAGAAGACGCCGTAAATGTGTTTGGCTAAAATGTGGAATTTTTATATGTTGTATTTTATTTTCTATTTCATATACTTACTATGTATAAAAAATAAAATATATATAAATGTAACAGAGAGACAGTCTGGGAAACACACACACACTCACACACACACGTATATTTTTTATTGAAATTGGAGTAGATCTGAGTAGCGAAATTAGATCAGAGCATTTTGTTTACTGATGGAGAAATCTCATCTAGAGCAGGAGTTGTACCCATTGATCTGGGTCATTAGAAAGACAATAGAAATGGTCGAAATAATTTTTATTGATTAAAACTTGGAATAGAGCTGAGTAAGCAAGGAGAACCTTTAGAATTCACATGATTTTGGTTGAAGCAGCCAGAACCTCGTGATGATCGCGTTCGAGGTGGTGGGGCCGAGGGTCGGTTATGACCAGCCGGGTTTTTTCTATATAAACGGGCAGTTATCCTGAAAATTGGCAGACGGAAGCGGCAGACGAAAGAGAAAGACGGGAGAGGTCGCGATCGGTCGGCACGTGGTCGTCGCTTGCGCGCCCTGACGTGAATGGGCACCCGCGTCGACCGTTACGGGTCGCGGTGCTAAACGAGAGACGGGAGACAATTCTTGGCGAGACTAAAGAAGAGAATTAGCCCGGGAAAGAGTTGGGCTAGAAACAGTGGAGAGTCGAGTTGGAGACTCGAGGAAGAGAGGAAGTGACGTCAGAGATTAAAACGAAGCCTCCGCTAACATGTACTGTTGATATAAGTACCGCTGCTTCTGCTACCAAGAATATTACTACTACTGTTATTACTGCCGAGGAGAAACGCCACTATAAACTTTAAGCCTCGCACAGAAATCTTATTCCCCCATCGCAAGAGTTGTATATAGTTCTGAGACAATTTAACAACAAGTTAATCACAACACTCTCTCTCTCTCTCTCTCTCTCTCTCTCTCTCTCTCTCTCTCTCTGTCTAGAATCCAGTGTATGTGTTTTTACATCAATTATTTTCTTTTCTGTAACCCGTTTCTTTTCTATACTATTCTTTTCTGCTATATAAAAGACATTAACAATTCAACCATTGAATAGTTGTTTGTCTGGCTTTCTGCAGATACATATTTTTTTTTTGTGCATTCTAAATTTCTTAGCACAGACACTCCAGACGTGTCTACATCTTCAGTCGACCGTGAATGGATGAACATCACTTCTGCTTTCTGGATCAAACCAAACACAACCTGGGCAGGAAGCAGGATTAAAACCAGTGAACCGGTCGAATAATCTACGGATTCTCAGGGGACCTACGGCCACTCCTTTAAGTTCGATTAGGACCGACTAGACACCTCAATCCAGAGAGTAAGACGTCGGAGGTTGAGGGGCTGGAGCGAAAGTGTTAGACTGCTGGCCGTGACCAGGATAGAATTACCACAGCCGTCTGAAAGAGGAGAGAGGGTTGCATTTGTTTTGTCCGGTCGGGACCAAGTAAAACCAGAAATGACTCTAGTCTCCGGACTATATTTGTCTGAAAGGGACATAAGGAAGAAAAGAGAAGGAAGCCAAAGAAGGATGAAAAAGAAACAAAACACGGGGCGGTGGACGTCAGGTAAGTCACTTTTTGGTTTCCTTTGTTCGCTCATTGCTCTTAGATCTGCCAGTAATATTGTTGATCTTGTTTTGACTTTGTCGACGTTGTACGCAGTTGAAGCGCCACCACCGTGTTAAGTATTTTTTCCTTTCGTTCTGTCGTTAGTCTCTCCTCTCGTGGGAAAGTGGTAGTTGACAAGACACTAGGATGAGCGTAGCAGGATCAGACGCCACAGATAACCTTGGGGACGTGGGAGTCCCTGAAATATCGATGGGTTTCAGGAGGCTGATAGGTAGCATGAAGCTACCAACTTATAAAGGAAACCCTGCGGACCTGCACGAATGGATTCTGTCTATTCAGAAGAAGCAGGTGATCTATGGTCTCTCGGACCAAGAAATGGTTCTCCTAGCTTACGACGCCGCAGCAGGGCAGGTGTCCAAGTTCATAGGGGGTTACAGAGAAAACCCGGCCCTGACGTGGACTGAGCTTAAACCCGCTCTGGTGCGGCAATACGCAAGTGAGCGTACGGTCACTCAGGCAGTCAGGAAATTATTCCGGCTGCAGCAACAAGAAGGAGAGAGAAATGAGGAACTGGGGGAAAGAATAGCGGGGCTACCGGTGTTAGATTTTCTGGAGTTGGCAACTCGGGACAGTGGTCCTAGTCAGGCCTTGTTGGTCGATGTGTATGTGGACGCGCTGAGTGACAGGGACCTGAGGGGCAATGTTCTGAAGGGGGGACCGGTCAGCCTGGCCGCAGCCAAAGAGGCGGCTCGGACCAGCGAACGACTCTGAGATAGAATAAGAGGGGGTGTAGGTAGGAACCCCGGGGGTGCCAATGAAAAAGAAGGATCGGGAGCGGATCCAGATACGGGACCCGAAAAAGAGGTGGAAGAGGACTGGAAGGCTGAGGCAGTTCCCAATAGGAGAGCCTGGGATCTGCGTTATGGGTTTCACAAGCCCACACCGGGCCGATATGGGCTGGTGTGCTGGACTTGCAAGTATGGTAGGCATCGGGCCCGCGACTGTCCGACAATCTATGGTGGCGACCCGAGGTCTTTAGGACCGGACTGCATGACTTATGCCGAGTTCGGGCACAAGGCTCTGTGGTGTACGGCAGAGGGAGACCTTAAACTGGGGATAAAGCGAATTAATATGCTGGTGCCCTCCTACCGAGAAGGAAAAGGGTCTGGGAAACGCTGATGGGTCACCCGTGAAGAAGTAAGAGGCAGGGTGACCCCAGTGCAAGTAAGACCTCTGAGATGCTGGACATGTGGTGTGGTCGGACACTTTTCGGAAATTTGTAAGGAGAGAAGGTGTTGGCGCTGTGGAGGAGCGGGTCACCTGAGACGAACCTGTCCTCGCAGGAGAAAGATGGACCAAACTGAACGGAACAACCCTAACTCGAATGGAGGGGAGAAATGGGTTGCTAGTCCGAGAAAAGAGAGTATCCGAGCTCTACCCCACCTAGGAGGGCCCCTAGACAGAAATTTGAGCCCCCTAGAAAAAGTTGAACTCCTGTCACCGACTCCCACGTCTCGGTTGTCGAGAAAGCGGGAGGAAGGGAGAGAACATACGGGAAGAAAAGCACAGGTATACCGTTTGTTGAAGGAAGGGCCAGACTTCACCTGTAATGTGTTGCTGGGAGACAAGAAGGTGAAGGCCCTTGTTGATACTGGAGCTTCAGTGTCACTGGTTAGCTCCAAGGTTTTTAGACAATTGGGACTGAAAACGAAGCTTAATCCCGTCGATCTACTAATAAGTCAGGCTGATAGTAGCAGGATGAGGATAGAGGGTATGACGTGGCTACTTTTCCAGTTGGCAAGAACCAGAGGTAAAATTAAGGTTTATGTGGCACCTGACTTGTGTGGTGAGCTAATTTTGGGGAATGACTGGCTTAGGCAGAATAAGGCACAGATCCGTTTCGACCCCGCCACCCTAACATTGGACGGAGTAGGGATATTGTTGGGAGAGTATAAATATGAACAATTGGAGAAGACTAGCGAAAGGATTATAACTAGATCAAAGTGGTTGATAACTTTGGTGATAGACCTGCAGCCGTATGAGTAGTTACTGGGTCAGTTGAAGACCGAAGTGGACAAACTAGATACAGCCAGGACCAAGTCGCCGGAGACTATTTACAGACTCCGGAATACCACCGTATATTATACCCCTTAGCTCAGGAATCCCTAATACTTGAGAGACAATGGAAGGATATGAGTTACTATTTGAAAGGAATAAAGTTGTTACGGACCAGGCAAAAGAGGGCAGTATTACCTATAATGGAAAAGGCATTAAGCGTGTTGTTTGGTACAGTCTCCGAAGGCGAACTGAGAGTAATTAAGTGGAAATTAAAGGTGGTAGAACAGAGACAACAAGCCATGGCTCAGTCGGTTAGAGAGAGCGTATCTATACTCAATGTTACTAGGCTGGAATTGGTTAAGAATAGAGGGAGTATCAATTGGTTGATTTCTCACCTACAGGCTTTTAGAAAAGAAGTGATAAATGTAACCACGTCTGTAACAACCGAATTACAGAAATTAGAGGGGTTTTTGCAAAGGTATTTTCAATTATTAGCTATAATGAGTAAGGTACGTCAAACAAGTCACTCTTTAACGATGTTGTTAGAGCATGTGAGAGCACAATTAGACATGCTGTCGCTGGGACACCTGTCTCCGAGTATAATAACTCTGGAACGATTAATGGAAGTACTACTAGAGATACAAGCCAAACTACCCCATCACCTTAGATTACCTGTAGACCCCACCCAGCAGTTATGGAGGTATTATAGCGCCTTGGGATGTTGGAAGATAACAAATTGCTAGTGCTAGTGCCGGTTCCATTATTGGACTGAGATAGTACCTTTGAAATTTATCAGGTGATGAAACTTCCCCTTCCCTATACAAAACTATGGCCGAAGATAGGAGCGGTGGCTAGGTACAAGGTAGAGACGGAATTTGTTGCTCTAATCCTAGCTAGGACAGTGTTTATGCTATTAACGAAGGGAGAAACAGAAAAAATGCAAGAATGATGCCTTCGGTACCTATGGGTCTGTAAGTCCAAGTTACGTGACATGTAGTCACAATCTGTGTGTACTAGATTTATTTAAGAAAAATAAGAAGGGAATTAGAGATCATTGTCAGGTAGAGGTGTTGGCTAGTGTAATGATACCTAAAGCAACCAGTGTCTCTGTTGGAATTTGGGCGGTGGCCACACAAGAAGAGATCGAATTATCTAATGTGTGTGAAAGGAAGCCCACCGCTACGATAAGAGTTATTCCCCCTTTATTTTTTGTAGAGCTACCTATTGGTTGTGGAGCTCATAGTCCATCTATCTCTTTATCTGCCTACTACCAAGCAGAAGAGAAGTTTGAAAAGAATGAGGCTTTGTTAGAGCTGGTAGGAACGAATGCCAGTGGATAAACGGGCTTGTAGGAACCCATTGTAAGAGAGATTCCTAAGATGTCGCTAGAAAAGATGCCGGCGTTGTTAAGACAAATCGATAAGATTGATCTTGGACGGTAGAAGTCGGAGTTAGATAAGATAGGTACGCCGAATTCGGGCTGGAGAGAGAATTTGGTTGCTATAATAACCTGGCCGAACGTTGTGGGAATTATACTAATGATAGTCGTGGCCTTGCTGTTTTGGTGGTGGTTGAAGAGGTGTGCGGTGTTGTCGACCGTGCAGAATAAACTGGCAGGGGAGTGCATGAGTGAAGGAGGGATTCAAGTTAGTGCACTTTACCAAAGTAGGTCCGACCCGAGTGCATTGGAACCCCTAACTGATATTGAACATGAGTCCACGATTGTCGTGGAAGGACCTGAACCAACAAGATTCGACAAAGCCTATTGTGAAGGCGAGACAAAATAAGAGGGACAGATTTACGAAATAAATATATTTTTTTTTATTTTTTGTAATGAGACTGAAATAATTAGTAAGGAGTGTTGCGAACTCCAATAATAATAATAAAAAGGAAAGAACACTCGAACTAGTGAACTATGTGAAAAGGTTCTACTGCACGAGACCACCAAAACAGTGAACTTTAACCGGAATTTGCATGTACATATGTGTCGCAAGGACAATGAAAATGTAAATAGGCATAATAAGCCCTGAGAAGAACTGACGACTCTACCTTTGCATGCTGGAAGAGACGTATATTTAAGTAGCCCCTAGTAAGAAGCATATTGGACTGGGTTTTCTCATATTTTGTTGATATGAAAGCTCGTGTGTCATTTACTAGTAAATGACAGATGGGTAGCGGAGGAAATGTGACAGAGAGAGAGAGAGAGTCTGGGAAACACACACGTATAGTTTTTTTTTATTGAAATTGAACTAGATCTGAGTAGCGAAATTAGATCAGAGCATTTTGTTTACTGATGGAGAAATCTCATCTAGGGCAGGAGTTGTACCCATTGATCTGGGTCATTAGAAAGACAATAGAAATGATCGAAATAATTTTTATTGATTAAAACTTGGAATAGAGCTGAGTAAGCAAGGAGAACCTTTAGAATTCACATGATTTTGGTTGAAGCAGCCAGAACCTCGTGATGATCGCGTTCGAGGTGGTGGGGCCGAGGGTCGGTTATGACCAGCCGGGTTTTTCTATATAAACGCGCAGTTATCCTGAAAATTGGCAGACGGAAGCGGCAGACGAAAGAGAGAGACGGGAGAGGTCGCGATCGGTCGGCACGTGGTCGTCGCTTGCGCGCCCTGACGTGAATGGGCACCCGCGTCGACCGTTACGGGTCGCGGTGCTAAACGAGAGAGGGGAGACAATTCTTGGCGAGACTAAAGAAGAGAATTAGCCCGGGAAAGAGTTGGGCTAGAAACAGTGGAGAGTCGAGTTGGAGACTCGAGGAAGAGAGGAAGTGACGTCAGAGATTAAAACGAAGCGTCCGCTAACATGTACTGTTGATATAAGTACCGCTGCTTCTGCTACCAAGAATATTACTACTACTGTTATTACTGCCGAGGAGAAACGCCACTATAAACTTTAAGCCTCGCACAGAAATCTTATTCCCCCATCGTAAGAGTCGTATATCGTTCTGAGACGATTTAACAAGTTAATCACAACACACACACTCTCTCTCTCTCTCTCTCTCTCTCTATCTCTCTCTCTCTCTCTCTCTCTCTCTCTCTCTCTCTCTCTCTCTCTCTCTCTCTCTCTTTGTCTAGAATCCAGTGTATGTGTTTTTACATCAATTATTTTCTTTTCTGTAACCCGTTTCTTTTCTATACTATTCTTTTCTGCTATATAAAAGACATTAAAAATTCAACCATTGAATAGTTGTTTGTCCGGCGTTCTGCAGATATTATTTTTTTTTTTGTTGCATTCTAAATTTCTCAGCGCCGACTCTCCAGCCGTGTTTACATCTTCAGTCGACCGTGAATGGATGAACATCACTTCTGCTTTCTGGATCAAACCAAACACAACGTGGGTAGGAAGCAGGATTAAAACCAGTGGGCCGGTCGAATAATCTACGGATGCTCAGGGGACCTACGGCCACTCCCTTTAGGACCGAGTAGATACCTCAACCCAGAGAGTAAGACGTCGGAGGTTGAGGGTCTGGGGTGAAAGTGTTCGATTACAACCTAAAACGATTACGGCGTCTTCTCTCTTTAATTGATAAAACAAAGCATGTTTGCGCTTGAAGATCGTTTATTTAATTTGTAAATTATATACAGAGACGGCATAAATATAGAGAAAATGTAAATATATTCTTTTTTAAATTCTAATCTTATTGCAGTAAACTTTATAAATAAAAATGCATATTATATGAAAAGAAGGTATACATACACACACACACACACACACACACACACACACACACACATATATATATATATATATATATATATATATATATATATATATATATATATATATATTCCTAACCGGTAGCACGAATCGGAGTTTCACGCTCGACGCAATCTTCAGATGTTGAATTGAGATTCTCATTCAACACCTGAAAATGGAGTTGTACATGAAACTCCGGGCCGTGCTTCCGGTAAGGAAAATGTATTATACTTATTAATATATAATTTATAGCTCTGTTATATTACATCGAGCACTATTTTATTAACATCAGCACTCAATTTGCGATATTAGATATCCATATATATATATATATATATATATGGATATATATGAACAAAAGGAGGAAAAACTATTCTTAGCCGATGCGTTATGTACTCTGAGGGTGTTTATCAAGGCATTATATATATATATATATATATATATATATATATATATATATATATATACATTTTTCTTCACCGGTAGCATGACTCGGTGGTTCATGCACAAATGCAGTCTTCCGAGGAACTTTGTCAATGTTCTTTGCCGCCCTCTGCCTTGATAAAACCCCACAGAGGACAAAACGCGTTGGCTAAGAATATTTTTCCTCCGGCCATTTATTTTATTAATATATATATATATATATATATATATATATATATATATATATATATATATATATATATATATGTATATTGTTTACGAAAAACTAGGTAATCCGTATAGGTAGACCCAAGGACCCCAGAGAGCTCAATGTAAATCAGAGCTAATAATATATATATATATATATATATATATATATATATAGTGTGTGTGTGAGAGAGAGAGAGAGAGAGAGAGAGAGAGAGTGGGAGGGAGAGAGAGAAAGAGCGAGAGAGAAAGAGAGAGAAAACTGAGTTTTCTGATAAATCTTTTTGCAGAATTAAAGAAGAAAAGGTATAAATTAAGTAAGTTACAGAATATCATAAATAAATATGCCAAATAAATAAAGCTAACGCCATACCATGTGAGCATAAGCATGGATGTGTCTCGGCAATCATGTTGAAAGTGGCAAAGATTGCTGTCTTAAACAAAAATATGATAAGATCTGACTAGATGCCATAGTGTAATAATTGCCTTATGATTCGCTATGCACAGAAAAAAAAAGAAAGGATGCTAATCGCATTCCTGCAACTTTTTCTAGAAAAATATCAATATTCGACGGTTTATTTGCATCTGAGAAGCAAAAAAAAATGGCTGTTATTTTCCTTCGTCTCCTCTGGTAAATCTCTTCGGAAAGAGAAACGATAACAGATTTTTCAGTAAGCAAATTCAATTATTTGCTTGTATTTTGTGTGTAAAACAGTTAGATAAATCAATTGGCCATTCGTTCTCTTTATATATTTTTTAATCGAAGGAAAGAATTGAAATTAATCAATCCATGATTGAAGAAACCACAAGAATTGTACACCTGAAGATGACTGTAGAATAGATCGGCCGAAATGTTGTGGCAACAGCCAAAAGAATGTGATCAATATTCCGAACTAGTTTTGCATGATAATGAAGCATAAAATTGCAGACGGTATCTTAATGTAAATAGAAATTAAAAATAATACACACACACACACACACACACACACACACACACACACACACACACACATATATATGTGCGTGTGTGTGTGTGTGCATGTGTGTAAAATATGTTTATTTAAGATATAAACAAAATATATCTGTATGTATTTTATTCTCATATATATATATATATATATATATATATATATATATATATACATACATGTGTGTGCGTGTGTGTGTGTATTGTATGTATGTACGTGTCTGTGCAAAATATGTTTACTTGAAATATGAACAGAATATATCTTTTGTTCATATATAAGACCCCCATCAATGTACGCAGAAGGGCGCACGCAAGCGAACGCGCATCCCCAGAGAAGGGCGCATGCCTGAACGCGCACAAACGCACATACAAACATAAAAATACAGAAAAAACTTTCAATGATGTTAAATACATATAAAAAGCAAAACATTGGACAAAATATAAGCAGTAAATTGCTGATACCCCCTCAAGAGTGAACAGTCCGCCTACAAAACTCTGGTGTCAGAATACTGAAAGTAACAACTAGGTGACAAACTTTTACACATATTAACCTTATATATATATATATATATATATATATATATATATATATATATATATATATATAATCAGTCGGGTTTAGTTCCCAGCTTGAGGCAATCGGGTGTTTAGCTACACTGATGAGCTGTGATACAGTGAAGCAGTGTCTGTGGATGACGATACGGATACATTCTATTTATATTTTAAAGATATTTTACACACATACACATAGACATATGTGCGTGTGTGTAAAATATATTTCTTTAAAAATATAAAAAAATATATATGCATGTATTTTATTCATATATATATATATATATATATATATATATATATATATATATAGAGATAGATAGATAGATAGATATCTGAATGTAATGAGAACAATAATATATAAATTCTAACATTCACAGCATTAATTCAAAAGAGGGCTCAATGCTGATAGTAGAGCAATAATTATTTTAGAATTTTTTCATATAGACAAAAACAATTTACTCACGACAAAGATGCAACTTCGTTTGAAAAAAGGAAGTGGTGTTCTACTTGCGACCTGCTTGCAAACAAAATTGTTAACAACCATTTTGATTTTCACCAGTAGAGGTGTAACTAAATGCACCGAAACGAAGTTGCATCTTTTTCGTGAATAAATTGTTTTTTTTCTATATGAAAAAATTATAATATATTATATGCACTTCTTATTTTATACCATGAAATATACACTATTTTATTGGTATAAATGTTATAATTGTTGGATAGACGTGTTTGAACAGACACTAATTTTTGTTTTGCTGTTGATAATTTAACTTCTCAAAAACTCACCCACTAGCGTATAGTACAAGAAATAATGTCGGATTAAAAATCTATTAATTTTCTTTATATATATAATGAGTCTCGTATTTTTCCTGTATGAGTAAGTTTGCTTTCTCTCTGTTGAATGAGCTTGTGCTAATTAAATACCTAACACTCACACATACGGAGAGGGTCTCAGACATGTGTCGATTATTATAAACAATCTGCCAAAAAACTGATGTGTGAAAGAGTTATACTGACGTTTTGAAATGTCTCTGAATTTAGATTGGAGACAGTTTTCTATCTCATCGTCTGCCGATTTCCCTGTCAAGAGAGACAGCTTTATCAAAGCAGACGTTTTTAATCGAACTCTTTCATTTTTAATGTATGTTAAATATAGGTGCCACCGCAGAAAACGCGATACCTAAGGTCTAAAATTGTTTTTTTAAATGAAAAATCTTCAATTGAAGCTTTTATTTTAGTTTTAATTTCAAGCGAATATGTTAAACTGAATATTTTCAATAAGCAAAATACTTTGCTGTCTTTCAAAACTAATTTAAATTGATTGGAAGTTTGTTTTTTTATAAAATAGCTGATCAGCGCTCTATTTTAGTCGACTTCCCTCGCAAGATAATTATCTTTATAAACAAAATCTTCCAAAAATCAAGTATACTTTTCTGAAACGTTATTTGAGAAATATTAGCTGATTTTTAAGCATAATTAATCTGATTTGAAACAAATATTATTTACTTTAAATTTAAAATATCGCAGAAATGCATTTTTAACACAGCATGTTTGTCAGCTTGATGCTTATCTAATATTGTTCTGTGGAGGCTTTAGTCGTAAAAATAATTGAATATAAAGTGAGCGCCTT
Source organism: Acanthosepion esculentum (assembly GCA_964036315.1). Taxonomy (NCBI): domain Eukaryota; kingdom Metazoa; phylum Mollusca; class Cephalopoda; order Sepiida; family Sepiidae; genus Acanthosepion; species Acanthosepion esculentum. The sequence goes on from OZ038484.1 coordinate 71,135,960, forward strand.
TATACAAAATTTTTAAATACTTAGTAATCTTAAGTATTTAAAAAAATATTATCCATAATCTAATGTTTTATTGAATTTTAGATACTTTCTGGTTTTATATTTACGATAGTCATCGCTCTTATTTTCTGATGAGGTCGTGTATGGACGCCTGTATCTAACAAATATCGGCACGTTTATACGCATTCAAAAAATTTAAATTCTTTTAAAAATATTAACTTTTCGAGGATTTGTACAAAGCTTTTCCATTTATGATTAGTAAATATAGCTTTTACTTAATAGTATTATCAAAAAGGGTGAAATTAATACAAGATTTTAATATTTAAAACTTAACAAATTTTCTAATTAAATTTTAAAAAATGAAACCAATTATTGTAAAAATTCATTGTTCATCCAAAGAAATGTTCTCATGACAGTGGTGTCCTTATCTTATTTATAAAAGCAATTAAAAACTTTTCGATTTAAATAATGTCATGGTTTTATTGAATTTTTTATTTTACGAATTTTCTGTAAATGGTTTTACTGTTTGACAAAAACAAATTGATTTAAATTCTCCAAAGAGTCCTCCTTTTTAACTAATAAATTGAAAAGGGTGGAATTTTAATTTCTCAAAATTTCATAAAATTAAGTGAGAATAACATATGTAAAAAACATATGTAAAAAAAAAAAAATTTTTTAATATAAAATAATTTTCAAATAATTTCTTTTATTTGAATGAAAATTTAATTAAAATCCGACAATTATTTGATATTTGTAAGAATTTCTAAAACAATGTGTTTTTACCGCAAAAAAAGACAATCAGTTTTCCATACTAATCTTTGGCCCAGCCGCTGAAGAGTAGAAAAAAAACAAGATGTTTAACCAAAATTTCGAATGTGCTAGAAAGGATTAAAAATTTAATAAAATGATTGAAAAATACCTTGGTCTTTCTTCTTAATAATAACAGACATTTTGACGATGAAACCTTGTTTTTATCAAGTTGGGGGCTTTTTCATCTCGTTATGGTTTTTTTAGTGAATTTTTGGAGGTACCGAGTTAGTTATCAACTTAATTTCTAACTTTAAAATAAAGATTTTCAGAATGAGTTTAAATTTTAGGCTTACATTTCAAAAATTTAATTTATCTGTACAGACAGACAAGAGTAACAGAGACTGTGTTTTGCAAAAAGTAATAAATAAACGTAAAGTTGTGTAATACAGGAGGATCCCGTTCAGGTGCTCAATATTAATAGAGGAGCAATAGTAAACAAATTTTAAAAAAGTACTAAAATTTATTCCCGAATTTCGTTGAAATTAATTCGTTCAAAAGTGGTTAGATAATTAAATTAAATTTATTAACATATAACATATATTGCTTAAATACGGCGCATAATAAATTCAATTATTTTTATCTCACTCCTGATGTGCGGATTGACTTCGGTGAAACTTAAAATCAGGAGATAATTTATTTAACTTTTATTTTGTTTAATATATATATATATATATAAATATAAAAGTGAACATAGAAGTCAACACTTAGAGGCGACAGTCTGTTTCATGCTAGATGCAATCATCGGGCCCGATGATTGCATCTAGTGTTGACTTCTATGTTCACTTGTATATTTACACACGCTCTATCTCTGATATCATAAATATCAGAGATAGAGCGTGTGTAAATATACAATTATTATAAATATAGCACACTTTAAGACTATATTTCTTCATATATATATATATATATATATATATTATATTTTTTTCATATATACAAAAACAATTTACTCACTAGAAAGATGCAACAGGTGAATTGTTCATAACCATTTTTGCAATCACCTCTTGAAGAGCAATTTTAAATACACTAAAATGAAGTTGCTTCTTTGTCGTGAATAAATTGTTTTTGTCTATGTAAAAATTATAATAAATAATTATTGCTCTACTATCGGTATTGAGCCCTCTTTTGAATTAATGCTGTGAACGTTAAAATTTATATATTATTTTCGTTCTCATTACATTCGGATATTCATGATAAAAATATTCATAATAAAATATAGTTTTAAGGTATTCTATATTTATGGGTAAAAATGATCAATATCAGGGATAGAGGGTATGTAAATATAAAAGTGGACATTGAGGTAAACACCCAGCGGCAACAGTCTGTTTCAGGCTAGACGCTATTGAGGTCTAATTAATATATATATATATATATATATATATATATATATATATATATTAAGTATTAAACCCCAAGCAAGGCGGGAAGCCACTAGCACGCAAAGGGTTTCAGAGTAGGAGCGAGAACAAAGAAGAGTGATAGAGGAAAGGATGAAGAGACGGTTAGGAAATAGATCAAGGCATCTGGAGACGTCGATTGACATTACATTTGAATAGTTGGAGATTATAGTTATCAGGAAAACAAGAAATGGGGAGGGAGTTCCATAGGCGAGAAGTGCGATACATGAAGCTATTGGAGTAGAAGGGACGGC
>OZ038484.1:71153417-71388417 GCA_964036315.1 Acanthosepion esculentum
CATCACCCCAAAACTTCAGACAAAACATATTCACGGTGTTGAAATTTTATGTTTTGCGTCAATAAACAGACCAAGATGACAACTACGAATTGGAGATGTAAAAATTACAAAAATCTAAATATGTTGGAAATGTTTTAACAGAATACGAAGAGTGTGCTACGAAAATCTGAAGGCGTATGTGAATAGTAAAAAACGCCTTCCAAAAACTCAGGAATGTCGAAAAAAACAGGTAAATGTCGTTGAAAACAGAAAAGAGTGTTGACCTGCATTGCAGTGTCAATCGTCTTACTTGCCAGTGAATGCTGGACGAGTTCCATATTGAGATAGAGGGAACTTGAAGCAACAGAGATGTGGTTCTACAGAAGGATACTGAGAATATCATAGAATGAACATGCAAATAACGAGGAGACTTTAAGGAAAGTGGGAGTGAAGAGGACACTTATACATAGAATTAGAAAGAGACAGTTGAAATTACTAAGATACATAATAAGAAAAGACGGGTTAGAAAATTTGACATTCACAGGGCCTTCAAGATGACTAGTAGAAAATAGCCTATCTAACGAGCTTTTGTAAATTAATGGCAGAACAGATAATAATAATAATAATAATAATAATAATAATAATAATAATAATAATAATCTATATATAAAATTCTGAGACTTCCGTTAGTCTGTCAGTCTGTCGCAACCGCTTAAACAGACATTTCTTGACCGATCAAACCACATTTTCGGGAGAAGTGCAGCTAGGTAAGTGGGTACAAAGTACACTTAGTTTTATTAGAATGCAGAGTTTAGTATAATGAATTTTCATTTATTTTGGGGGAAAAATTAAAAGTTTTATTATTTAATATATCGTGTTTGGAAGAGGATGGGTGGTATTAATCCCAACAATAAAATGTATTCCTAAACTTTACGAATATCATTTCGAATGGACATTTCGAATTCAGTTTCCAGCTCGCCCTGCGTTTGCGAGAACTATAAACAATTCACAAGGCCAAACACTTCAAAAAGTTGGTTCCAGAAAGAAATATTTACGCATGGATGTTGTATGCTCAAGTACGGTGGAGTAATGGATAGCGGAGAGCCGAGTTCGAATTCTAGTCGAATCCATTGCATTCACTTATGTGCTAATACCCTTGGGAAAGGTATGAATCTTCTTCTTCTCCCCCCAGCTATGGGTAAATAGCAGGACAGACCGGGTTCTAAGGCCTTGGACTGGTCTACCGCAGAAAGAAATGGCAACCTACTGCGGAAAAAAATCTTCCTCGTCAGTCATGTATCGAAAGATACATAGTCGCCTGTGTATCACGCATGGCACAAAACTGACTGAAGAGTAAAAAATCCTAAATCCAAATCAGCTTATTCAAATTTCATCGATTGGTTTTCGAAAATGAACGAAAGTTGGAGTTTATAAATCTCGACGAAAAAGTTAACTTAACAATACTAGATACTGTGGAATTCAACAGGTGTCAGCGTGTTGCAAAAAATTCTAGTAATAATAAAACGCGCATTTTTGATGAATGTTTCAAACGTTTCTCCATTGTTTCTTTTTTTCTCTTTGATTACGTAATACGTAAAGAAAACGATAGACATTTTCTTTTCGAAAAAAGATTAAACCTTCTCCTGAAATGACCTTTTGTTTATTCTCCTCAGCAGTACCGATAAGATAGTGTTCCACTTCTATTTTTTATGAGGGCTTTTGTGATGATAAAGAAATCGGACGTAATGCGTCAATAGGTTATCTTCTCAGCTACAGATGATAGGCCAGAGACAAGAGGCGGGAAAGGGTATTATGGAAAGGAGGGGGATAAGGAGGAAGAACAGGTCAAGGATTTGCAAGAGAAAGACGATATGAGCGGTGAGAAAAAATAGAACAAAACTGAAGGGGGAATGGTCGTGGGTGCATAAAAACCGGAAAGATAAAGGGTGTGGATATCAAGGTTTAAACTGCATTAGCAGTTGTACGTTCAAAATAAAAGTTGAAATATCGAGGGTGAAGGCTCGAAAAGATTTCGTCATTATTACCTAAATTAATTATTTACGTCTTTTGCGTCTTTTAAGGAATTCCCCGAAACATATTCCTTACATTCTGTTCGATCATCATTCAATAGCTGGGGAAAAAAACAAAAACAAAAAAAAATGTGTGAGTGATGTAGCGGTTATTGACGTTGAAAATGGAATCAGTCGAGTTCAATTTCTGGCGAGTTCATTTCGTACTAATGCTCTTTGGAAGGGCATAAATCAATTGGTTAGCAAGCTTGTTTCGCTAGAACAATTACGACTGAGTAGTGAGTTCGATCCTCACTGGGCGCCCCCATACTTTCGGCCTTGTGCCACATCTAAGCTACGCTTGGAAAATAATTAAGTGTGTAAACCCCTCGTAACACATTATTTATCATCTCTCAGTTGCGTCTCTGTCTTTGGGCAGAGAGCACTCAGGGACGACTCCGTGAAAGGACAGAGTCGCAACTGAGGAAAATTATACTGAGAGGTGCCAGCCCCGGAGAACAGCTGCCCGAGGCCGCGCCTCATCTAACAATTCATTTTCAATGGATAGCAATACGTATGATTCCAAATTCTCCTCAGATAGCGAATTTCGTAACCTTGTCTTTATGATCTTTGGCACTGAAAATGTCCTCTCACATTGGTCTTGAGTAACTGATGGTGTACGGATTACTTTATAAAGTTCTTATTCCTTTTTATTATTATAACAGTCGTCTCTGTTTCTTTATTGAAATTTTATTTGATAAAGGGAGTTCGTCCCATCAGGAGCCCATTTGCCCTCGGGTAAGCTTACACCCTTGACCAGGCTGTCACTGTTTAAAGTGGTAATATTACATTACCACTTAATGAATGACGAATTCCCTTCTAGCGGTTTGAAGATGAAGCTCCCATGTTTACCAAATCGTAACCCAGACCCCTAGCGAGTTGCATAGATATTATATAGAAATGTATAAAATCTAGACGTTGCTGGAACAACATGAATGACGCAAGGAATGATTTCTATTGTAGGAATTACTTTTCAGCTCAGCATAATTGCAGTATGAACCACAGGTTGGCTCTGTGACCGGTAAGGGCGTGTAACAACTGGCCACCATAATAGACTCACTCGTCTTACAAGACTGGCGGATGCCTACTTTTTAGAAACCGTGAACGCATTAATCGGCATTTGCAATCTTTTACTGCAGTCCAGCTGTATTACGACATACGGCCATATTACGTTGAAACACTGGTTCTTTTATGATCAGCGAAGCTAATCAACGTCGGCCTTGGTCAGTACCTAGATGGGTGACCGCTTGGGAATACCAGGTGCTGTAAGCTTGGATGCGCAGGTGGTGTAATGAATAACGGCTCAGAATTAGTAATCGGAGAGCCGAGTTCCAATTCCAGTTGGGTTCATTATACACACTTACCCTTGGTAAAAGCATAAATCTGCCTCTTCTCCTCCAGCTATGGGTTAATTAGTAGGACTTGTATCAGTAAAACTATTCTTATCTCCCCAAAATTCTTACAATCTAAAAATAGTTTCTGCAAAGGTATGATAAACCGTAAAAGCAAATCAGTCAATCAAATCCATCGCTTAGTTATTAAAGGCTGCTAGAGCGGCTAATCAAACGCTGTTGCAGAAGTTTGCTCGGGCAGCTTTATGGTTTTATCACCAGCCATAGAGCCGACCTGAGGTTTACACTGTAACTATATTGAGAAGGCCTTAGTTTCTAGGAGTGCATAATCTGGCATGATCAGCAGTTTGAGCAAGGCCAGTATACTCAAATCCTAGCACAACCATCGGTGGGTTCTGAATAGTTTTGTCTAGCCAATTTCAATCACATGTCATGATTTAACCTGCGGTATAGTTTTCAGGCACTTCCCAGCGCTGTCACTCGCTGGTTTCACCTCCTCGGGCCGATAGCACCAAGAAGTCATCTCTTTGCCAAATCGACCATGGTGAAACCAGGAACTACATGGTCAGAAAGTGAACATTCAAACCACTCGAGGATAATGTTTAGAATGTTAATAATTATTTAATAAGCATAGCTTAGCTTTGGCACAAGGTCAGAAACATAGGGTTCCAGCGAGGATTGAACACACTACTTAGTAGCAATGATCAACTTGGTTAGACTCGCTAACAATAAACCCGTGCCAGCGTGCCCACGCTGGGTCTTGAGTAAATTGAAATACATTTATTCAGGATTTTTTTACGACTGAGTAGTGAGTTCGATCCTCACTGGGTGCTCTATACTTTCGGCCTTGTGCCACATCTAAGCTACGCTTAGAAAATGACCATATTCAGGATTTTGCAATTTTATTTTTGCCTCAGTGTATAAACGCATGTTTAATAAATACTCATAAAGTCTCTCCAGTGTTTAAAGCTTTTCTTTTTACTGATGACGTGAAGCCGTTCTCATATCGATATTCTTTGATGAAATTTGCACGCAGCATGCTTCGTAAAATTTGAAATGTCGCCAAACTAAACACCAGAGGTTGAATAGTCATTTGACATATTGAATGAGAATTCAAAGTAAATTTTCTATGCATAAAGTACATAGTCGAATGGACATCTAAAATAAACAGCTCACTTAAATGTTCTTATAATACTAATTTATCATGCGTCCTGTCATATCTAAGATTGGAGGTGCGGGTAGGTAAACTACTATCAGCGCAAAAAGTGGAATCGGATAATCGATAAACAGAGTTCAAATTTCCCCTCATTCTCTTTCTCTCTCTCTCTCTCTCTCTCTCGTGCCTAATAAGCCGCGTGTTTGTACATGTTTTTTTTGTTTTTGGGGTGGGGGACGATTAATTTTTTTTCTATTTTTTTTTTTACGAACTGTATTAATTTATTAGAACATTTTTTTATACTTCATGCCTCCCATTGAATGAAACGTTAAATAGAAAGCGCTATGGGTAACGGCTAATTCCACCCCCACCACTAAGAATTCACAAGAAATTTCTCACCCAATCTAGTTATTAGAACCCCCACCTCTCCTGCCAACGATTTATTAGGCAAGGGAATGTCGTCAGTTGCGATCGCTTTCGCACTAATGCCCTTCGGAAAGGCATGAAACCGTCTCTTCCTCCCCCAACAATGGGTTAAATAGCAGAATAAGCTGGACTCACAAGACTTGGGGACTAACAGATTTAAAGAAAGAAAAACTTTCAATTCCAAACCGTGGAGAAGGCAACGGGAAACCACTTCACTATCTTCCCGAAGACTGTATGGTATTTCGCAAATAATTCGCAAACTAAGTGGAGAGCCATAATCACGTTCTATTCACTATAATGACTATATATATATATATATATATATATATATATATATATATATATATATATATAATGAGATAAATCCAAGTGCGTGGGAGAATTAAACCATAATTAGTGTTGTATTTTAGCACCGGCTGCATTTGAAACAATTATACCAAGGCAGAGTTTCGATGTTTAATATTGCTAACCACCTCGCTTAACTTTCATCATTTCTTGCACTTATAACAGATTGGTAATCCAGGCTCAACGTTTTACTGTATGAGAGATATAAAAAGGTGGTGACCTGGATCAACGTTTTACTGTATGAGGAATATAACAGGATGGTGACCCATTGTTCAACATTCTACTACATGAAGGGTTAAAACAGGGTGGTGAACCTGGTTCAACGTTTTACTGCATAAATGCATAAAGGGATATAACAGGGTAGTAATCCTGGTTCAATGATTTACTGTATGAGGGATATAACAGGTTCGTGATCCTGGTTCAACATTTTACCGCATGAACGGATATAACAGGGCACTAACCCTGGTTAAACGTTTTACTACATGAAGGTATATAACAGGATGGTAACTCTGATTCAACGTTTTACTGCCCAAAGGGATATAACAGGTGGGTGACCCTGATTTAAAGTTTTATTGTATAAAGGGATATAGCAGGGTAATAACCCTGGTTCAACATGTTTTCTGTATGAGGGATATAAAGGTTTTTACTGCAGGAGGGATATCAGACGTTGGTGTTCCTGATTTAACAATTTATTGCATGAGAATGCTTAATGAAGATTTAAAGCAGGAAATAATTATGATTCAAATTCTGGGGAACGAATTAAGCGTCAAAGAGAAAAAGAAAAGAATGAATTAGAAATAATAATTGAAGCTATAAAATGAGTTTGGAAAATGCTTTTCTGAAGGCTTTCAAAGACGGAGAGAGGACATCCGGGTGGGTTTAGAATTATGCCAAATTTTGCAGTTTTTGAACTAAAGCATGGATCCCTCGAGGACGAAAATGGAATTGATAAATACATGATCTGAAAGTAGAAAACGCACACAATGAATCTCGCAACACAAACTCGCTGATATATGAGTGGATCCCGAAGGTAAATCATTGTTTGAAAGTAAAAGCATCAGTGACTATTGGTGTAATTATTTTTTATTTATTTATTAATCGTTTCACCCGAAGCAAGTAGACAGCGCCACTAGCCCGCAGGGAATTACAGAGAGTGAAAATGAAAGAGAATAAGAAGACTAAGAATGAGGAGGATTGAGGAAATGATAACAAAAAGGAACGGGGGCTCAAGAAGAAATAAGATGGCGATTGACGTTGCATTTAAGTTTTTTGAAGATTGTAGTTATCAGGGAAGCAAGAAATCGGGAGTCCCACAGGTGGGAAGTGCGAGAAAAGAAACTGTTACATTGGAAGTGGCGGTTGCATCTAGCTAGTTCAACAGTAAAATGATGACACCTAGTTGCCAATCTAGTAGCACGCTTAAATTCATGTAGCCAGGTGACTAGGAAAAAAATGGTCGTCAGAACAGTTGCCAAGAAAATATTTGTAGAAAATACAGAAGGAAGTCACATCACGTCGGAGAAAAAAATGACTGACGTCGAGATGCCGTGTCAGAATCAATTACATTACAGACCCTTCTTTGGATTTGGTCAAGAATCTTGAGAAAGAATAGCAGGAGCCCCGGACTAGATATGGCAACAGTATTCTATGCACGGACGAATGGTAGATTTATAAATGTGCAAGATGGATTCTGACGAGAAAAAAGTAATAGCACAACACAGTGAACCAACTTTCCTTGCAGCAGACGAAGCACTTGATTCGATATAGTCCCTCCACTTCATGTCAGTGGAAAACGTGAAGCCAAGAAGGCGTATAATGCGATGTAGCAGTTGAGCCATCGTAGAGAGGGAAATAAGTCACTCCCACAAGAGCGGGTAAATTATGGCTTGTGGTGACTTAGCTTCTCCTGCACAGATATGACAGCAATACGCCATTTGGCGTCTAATCTGACTTTTGCAATGATAAAACATAGCAGAAGGAGTCAAATACTCCCAAGAACGATACAGTGAGCCGACCAATATGGCAGTCAGAATTTTAGATAAATGATAAAGATCGGTTTAATAGATTAAAGTCAAATGAATAAATTTAGTATTTTGTTTAGTTCTCAGTTCCAGCAAAACGTTGGGTGTCATCATCCCCAACCCAGCGCAATGGATGCTTAGATGTATGAAAGGTGTACCGAAATGTTTCCTATTTATTTCCCTCAAAACTATAACAGATAAAAGGAGCACAGTCACACCGTTGGATAGAGCATGTTTTCAGTTAGAAAAAGTACTTTTAAAATTTTTCACGGCACCGATAATGATGTCAGGAAAAGGTTGCCCGTGGAGTCCACCTGTAGTCTAGGTGTAGCTTGCCACAGACGCCTTTGTCGCTGTTGCTGAAAAACATTACCCGCATCCTAACTGAGCTCACACCCACTCTTTGGTCTCTGTAAACGTTCAGCAAATGACGATGAACGTCGATATTTTTCCAAATGTGGGAATTCAATGTACACACTTTCATACCAGACGACTACTCAGCTGATATATGTAACAAGACAAGATATGGGTTACTGGCGGTAAAAGGCCTAATCTCTGGTGTAATACCAACAATATCCGGATCGCAGGGTGACTGTATGTGGTCTAGCATGACGCTGCTAACCAAGGGCTTACAGTCATATCACATTGAAACACAGGTTCTCATCCGATCAACGAAGTTAAATAACGTTGAATCTGGTCAGTGCCTAGATGGGCGACCATTCAGGAATACCAGTAAGCTTAGATGTGTGGGTGGTGTAATAGATAAAAGCTCGAAATGACAAATCGGACAACCGAGTTCGAATCCCAGTCGGGTCCATTAGACTCACTTACGCAAAAATACCATTTGGAAAGGTATGAATCCACCTCTTCTTCTCGCAGCTATGGGTTAAATAGTGAGACTTGTACCAGAAAAAACATTATTACCTCAAAAAATTCTTACAACCCAAAAATGTATTTCGGCTTTAAATAACTTCAAAAAGGTTGTTAACACGTAAAAAAACAATGAATCAATCAATCAAAGCGAGTCAGCATACTAAAATATGTTGATGTTATTCTTTTAGCAATTTTGCCCAACACAAGGCAAAATAGCCCCTCAAGTTAGAGTTTTGCGAATCCAATCGTGTAAACTCTTGCCGTTAATTTTACCCTAGAAATTCATTGTAAATAATTTATTTTAGAAATACACTCTAAATTATTTTACTACATATTTACAGTGGATTTCTATAAAAATGCGTTGAAAGTGTGGGAGAAAGGATTTGTTACTGGTCAAGAATTATAGCAATCCTCATTCAAAGAATAAGAAGACTATGTATAATTGTTTCCCATCATGAAATGCCATGACTTGGAGTTTAGGATATGAACAAGCCTTTAAATCAATGTTTCTCAACCGGTATCTCCAAGATTCAGCAAGAGGTCTGTATGGGTTCTGCGGAAAATGTTGGTAAATAGGATAGTAAATGCATTTTTTGAGTATTTTTTGTTTAATTTTATATTCATAATTTTACTATACACTAGTGGTTCTCAACCGGGGTCTATGTAACATTACTGGGGGTCCACACAAAAAATATAGCAAACTAGGGGTCCATGGTAATATTTTAGTGGTCCATAGAACAATTTCACTTCGGAATGGTTGTTACAACTGAGAATTGGAATCTATACAATAATTTACGAACGTATTAAAATACTAAAATTAGAAAAACAACTCTAAAACTAAATCTAGCAGAAAACGAGGTCATGCGATGCAAGTTAGAGTCCCTTTTACTTTGTCGGATGTTTTGATTGTAAAAGTTGAATAAAATCTGAGAAGGAATTTCATATAAAGATTATAATTAATATAAACTGATTTAATATATTAATAATATAATTAGATTTAAATATTAATAAAATAAAATATTAATATATTAATATAAATTAATTAAATTCGCCATTGTGAGAAAGGGTGATCTTCGACTATCATTGACATCGATATATATATATATATATAAACTTGCAGAGTAGTATCAGCCACAATGATCCCATTGAATAAATCTTCACTTTTTTAAGTTCATTAATCACATATTTTAAAATGATTTATTATGAGTTATTTTACTAGTGTACTTAAATGTTCCACAGAATTTAGTTGTTAAATACAAGTTTATTTCCATAAATTAGTTTTATTTCAAAATAAAGCGTATACATTTACTATTTCTATAATACAATTATCTATTAGTAAAAAATAAAATAAACTTTTTTTCATCGAATGGTTATGGGGATCCACTAAAAAAAATTAAGAATGAAGATAAGATGGTCCATGGGTAAAAAAAGGTTGAGAATTTGGTTAACAAAAAAGGGGGAAATTTTTTTCCTTAAACCAGTTATCCGAAACAAAAGGTATTATGTTTACATGAACTACAATAAAAATGGTTTATGATAATTTTAACGCAGGTGTTTCGTGGGCCATGAAAAATATTTCAAAGCTAACGCAAGTGTAAAAAGATGCTTTAAAAGAAATTACCCAGCTTTTAGGGGCGTCTTAATGCCTTTCAAATGTCCAACAGCCAAGTTGAAGCTTGCGTGGGGGTGGCCCTGGTCACTGGCTTTCCTGAAATGGAAAATAAAAATAAATGAAATATGAAAAATGTTTTGTAAATTAAACATGTGTCAAGATTCCCAGGAAAAATACAATAAAAATTGAACTTTAAAAACAGAAAAAATAATTTATCATCGCCCCCCCAAGCAAGGCAATAAAGCGACTAAGACGCAAGCGGTTACTGAGTGTGAGAGAATATTAGAAAAAGAAAAACATTATTAAGGAGATAGAACAATAAGAGAACAGAAATTAAGAAAACAGAAGATAACGATTGACATTGCATTTAAATTTTTGAAGATCAATGTTGACTGGAAAGCAAGAAGCCAGAAGAGAGTCCCACAAGCGAGAGAAGAAACTGTTAACATAGAACTTACAGTTATATATAGGCACTTCAACTTTAAAACGATGAGACCTTGCCGCCAATCTAGTACTGTGCATGAATTCATGAAGTCCAGGTACCATAGAGGAAAGTTCATCAGAATAATTACCATGGAAATATTTATAGAAAAGGCACAGGAAGCTACGTTATGGCGATGATAAAGTAACTGAAGCTGAGATGCCAGGTCAGAACCAATAACATTGCAGATTTTTCTTTGTATTTTATCAAGAATCAGTTAAGGTTTGAATGCCAAAGTTGTAACTACTCGGCTATTGATAAGCCATTATTATTATTATTATTATTATTACATAGCAGAAGCAACAGACCAGATGTGGCAGCAATATTCAATTCATTGACGAATGATAGACTTATAATGGACTTATTTTCATTCAATAATACTAAGTGTTAGTCCTTCGTCATCCGGGAGAGCATGCATTCTACTAGGATGTCTTACAAACAATTTCGTCTACTCAATTTTACTCATAAGGCTTGGTTCAATTCGTGCTTTAGCTTGCAGGCATTTTTAAATGGAGTCGCGTGCTGGAATCTTCACCGCCCCCCACCCCGCCCTGCCAAGATTCACATTATCAGTGTTAAAGTTTGAATGCCAAAGTTGTAACTACTCGGCTATTGATAAGACATTATTATTATTATTATTATTATTATTATTTGTGTCGCGTCTCTTCAGAACATAGGCTATCATGGCTCTCCACAACTTTCTACCTCGTTTCAGTTCCGCTATCCATTCACTCAAGTTCGATGCCTTCCCCTATCTCTCTTGCCCTCAGTATGTCCCGTAAGTTTTCCAGGCCCTAATTCCTCGTTATGTGTCCAAGGAATTTCTTCTGCCTTTTCCTGATTTTGAGTAGAAATGTTCCCCCTGTAGCCATTTTCTGTAAGCCTTCCTTTTAGCTTACTCGCTCCGTCCATAGAATTTTCAATATCCTTCTGCAAAACTACATTTCTGTTTTATCAAGGTTTTTCCTCATCTATGGGGAAATCGTCCAACATTCACTTCCATAAGAGGATGGATATCCCTTAGCAATCCAGCACTCTTTTCTTTGTTGCTAATGATTTCGTTTTCCGTTTATCACTACCTTGTTTAGCTTTTGGAATTCCGCTTTCGCTAGTCCAATACGTGTTCGGATCTCAGTGTTGCATTTTCCATTCAGTTTTTTTAACTACTTTTTACTATTTTTAGTAAATAATAAAGTGACCCTGTTTAAATTAATATATACCAATTGGAAAATATATGTAAATGTTTAAGTGAGAAACCCTAATAATATTAAGAAGAAAACTTAATATCAATTTCATTTATGTGGATCTTTTTACAGCATAGAATAGATAAACTCGTATTAATAGAATATTATTATATTGGATATAAAGTGAGGGATCAGTTTTTTATTGTTATTAAACAATAAACTGATCCCACCTTAAATTAATATATAGTAATTTAGGTATATCCAGAGAAAATCCGGTACCTAAGGATTAAAATTAATTTAAAAAAATGAAAAATCCATCCTTAAGCTTTTATTTTAGTTTTAATTTCAAGTTGATTAAATTTAATATCTTCAATAAGCAAAATAATTTGCCCTATTTCAAAACTAATTTAAATTGACTGGAAGGAGTTTTAGATTTGAAATCAGCAGCCTCGCTGATTTTAGTGCCAATTTTAGCCTTCTGTCATCGCAATGTAATACTCTTTATTAAAAATCTTTCGAAAATAAAATACTCCCTCCGTTCCGAAATAGTTGTTCAAAAATAATTGTTCCAGTAGATAAAAAAACATCAAAAAGAACAAAAAATATCATTTTTTCCCATACTCAACAGTAAATGAGTAATATTAGTGAATTGTCATATAAATAAGTGTGAAATATATCGAAACTGATATGCATAAACAGTTAAATTAATAACAAAAATAACTGGAGAAGGTTTACTTTAACAAAAAGAGTTTTTGTTGCAACTCGTCAGAAATAGAAATGGATACTTCAAGTTTTCCTTCTCTTTCAAGCTTCTCTTCAGACATGGGCCAGAGTTTATAGTTGTTATCGCCGTCAACTAAAATAACTTGTTCCATTGCTAACTGCAAACTTAGAAAAGTATTATTAAGCTTCGACTTCTGAAGTTTATTGAAGCTTTCTTCCACTGCTTCAATGAGCTAGTCAACATTATTTGGAGCTTGCTGGTGCAGAATTGATTGAATTGCATTAAAATAACCCAGATCAAGGACATTGAGATCAGGACTATTTGGAGGCTGGCAAACTAATTCAATTTGTAAACCCAGACGTTCTACAGCTACGTTTAATTCATCTGCAACCTGTTTTATTGCACCACGCTTCAGGACACGATCTGTGGATCATTCCAGTCGTGCTTGCAACACAGCACTACGTTCATTATTTGTCAATTCGTGCTTCTTGCAATTTCGTTTAGCATTTCTGCCCATTGGCTTCTCTTCTCCCATCATAATATCTTGCCAGCGGGTGGTCTGAAAAAAAAATACAATTTTAATGTGGTGAAAAAGTGATATAATTTGCGCTTCAAATTATTCTACCTGAATAAGCTAATATAAATACTTCAGGAACATCAATGCTAACCTGTTAATGTCAACGGCAAACAACTCGACTAAGAATTAGTATATTCCACATGAGATTTCCGACTATGGAACAACTATTTCAGAACAGAGGAAGTATATTTTTTCTGAAACTTTATTTGAGGAATATTAGCTGATTTAAAGTTAAATTAAACTGATTTCAAACAAATATTACTTCCTTTAAAGATAAATATCGCAGAAATTCATTTTTTTAACACAGCGATAGCTGTTTATTTTAGGTGTTGACATGTTGACAGCTTGGATGACAGACGGAAGTTATTTAATTAGGTACCTCCACGAGATCGCTAAACAAAGAGCATAGCATGGTGAAAAAGACGCCGAACTTGACGAAAACAAAATTTTATCGTCTAAATGTTTATGTTATTATTATGAGGAAAGATCAAAGTTTATTTTAATTATTTTTTTAATTTTTTCTTTGTTTTTAGAACAATCTGAATTTTCATTTAAAAATCCTTGTTTCTCTTTGTATCACCGGAACTAGTAAAATAACATATACAATTTTTAGAACTTTTTTTTGTTTTTTTGTACGACACACATTAATTTGGAAAATCTTGCAAAAATAAAAATAACTGTCGGATGTTAATGAAACTTTCAAAACCTATTCACAGATGATCGAAATTATTATAAATATGTTTTCTTTTATTAAAGTCATGGCAGAAATATTTTTTTATATTTATTACCCCCCCCCCCATAACTAATTTTATGAAAACTCTAGAAATTCGATCGAGTTCACTTTAGTAATTACAATAGTTAAAAACACAAAGCTTTGAGGAATGCAAATCATGTTTTTATTGTTTTTAATTGGACCCCCCACCTACCTGAAAATCAGCTCTGAATTGTAACATACAAAACTCAATAAAACAAATATATTATTTAATTTCAAATGCTTTTATTTGCTTTTACTTGTTTTTATGAATATGGACAATATTTTCTGAAAGCAAAAAACTTTTCGATGAAAAATGAATTTTTAATACAATTATTTGTTATTTTTTAATTATAATAGATTTTTACATTTAAGTTGTTAAAATATTATAAAATTAGTTAAAAGCCGCATCCACTTTCGTAAGTCTCCTTATGAGATAGATCTTTTATAGCGCGTTGTAGATTGTATCGTTTTGACTAATCAGAAGACCCGCAGTAATTAAGAAATATAATTTTGTATTTATAATCGGACTGTAATTATAAAGTACGGAATACCAACCAGAATACAATTAAGTTGCGTTATTTAAGTTAAATATTGTTCTCCGCTGTTAAGGCCTTTATTTTTGCGAAACACGTGTGGAGAAGTTTATTTGATTTTTCAATTTCAACTGAGAAGGGTACCTAAAAGTATCAGTATCATCTTATGAAATTTATATGATCATATTTTAATATTAATCTCAGTTATGGCATTTTTTCCATAAATGAGATATCAAAATTAATAATAAAATGAATGGAAATACAAATAACACAGTAAAATGTAGTAAATGTGCATAAAATTATAGTATTTTATGTACACTTGTGATAAAATTTTATAAGAAAGGTACCTATAAATTACTTAGATACCTTTCTTAAGAAATTTAATCTCAATCTTAACAGTCTTATTTTAATTTCTTTATAATATATTTTCCATAAAGCATCATAAACGTAAAGGTGAAAGCTAAGTACAAAAAAAAAATTAGAGCGCTGAAAGTTTTCCTTAAAAATAGCGAGGTAAATAATTTGTTCATTTAAATGTAAATAATTTCACTTTTCTCCTTCTGTAGAACAAATTATCCTCACGGAATCCGTCAATATGTCATTCATCACCTGTCAAGTTACGCGAAAGTTTATGACCTGCTTTGTTTTATTTTCAAATTACATCTTTTCGGCGTAGAAGCCAAGTTAAGCTTCGTTCAAAATATTTTAAATAAAAATTATAATTTCTGATTTTCTTAAAATAAGTTTTTAAAAAATGATAATTGTATTTAAAAGAATTTCAAACTGAGATTTTCAGTTTTTTTGTAAAATAGAAAAAAAATTGTTGCCATCTGTCAATTTTGCTGACTCAAAAAAAAAAAAATTTTAACGAAAATTTCGGACGTGCTAGGAACGATTACAAATGTAAAAAATACCCCCAAAATACTTTGATCTTTCCTCTTAATAATAACATAAATATTTAGACGATAAAATTTTGTTTTCGCCAAGTTTGGCGTCTTTTTCATCATGCTATGCTATTTTTGTTAGCGATCTAGTGGAGGTAACTATATTTAATGTTTTTCTATGATGTATATATCTGTAAAAATTACTTGCAGAATATAACGTGAGCGCCTTTTTACATAATTTTTAAGTACTCAGTAATCTTAAAAATTTACGAAAATATTCTCCGTAATCTAATGTTTTATTGAATTTTACGTACCTTGGCTTTAAATTTACTATAGTTATCGCTCTTATTCTCTGATAATGTCGTCTAAGAACAGTCGTATTTACAAAAATCGGAGCGTTTATACACACACACACAAAAAAAAATTCAGAATTCGTTTTCAAACAAAGTTATTTTTCCATTTATGATTAATAAATATAGTTTTTTTACTTCATAACAATATTACCTAACCACTACAAAGTAACTTTATAAATTATTATAGTTAAAATTTTTTAAAAATGAAAACAATTCTTGTAAAAATCCATTATTCATCGAATAATTCTTAAGAAAATAATGTCCATAATATATATCTCCATGGAATTCTCAGTATCTTTTTGTAAAACCACATTTCTGTGACTTCAAGTCTCTTCTTCAGCTGTGAGGCGATTGTCCAGCATTTTACGTAACAGTTCATCACAAAAATATATTGAACAAAAAAAATTATTTTTCAAAAGCCAAATAATTTAGATCTATTCTTCCAAAAACATTTGTTGTTAATGAACCTCTCCGATCTGCTTGTGTGTCAGCCTTATTACATGCTGTTTGCACTTTTGTGCGAGGTTTTATTGATGATGTTTAAAAGTTTAGCTTTGTACGACGCCAAATGGAAGAAAATGCAAGTAGGAAGATTGTGTTGCGCCAATCTTTCAGTTTGTATGATCTGTCTTGAAAGACAACATTCGAAATCTAAATGGCTTTTAGCTCGGCGACGGCAGCAGACACGCAACTATCCAACCCACCAAACAGTCCATGGTTACAATCTTCATCATAGCAAGCAAGCCCTATTCATAGCTGACCGATTGCTAACAAGGTTTCATTTTTAATCAGCTTTCTTTTAATCAGTTCCTCCTACCGAAAAACATTTACCCCATGGCGTTAAAACGATGTGATCTAATTTTAGTGTACAAATGCTTATTAGCACCCACCCACAATTTAAAGAAGCCCCTCCGTATTCAAAACACTCTGGCGACGAGCCTGCTTCTCGTTTAAGAGTTGTGCTTTCCTTCTAAATCGGTATTAACAAAAAGCCTCACATTTCACGAATTCTTTATTTAAAACTCTGGCATTATATCCTCCAGCCCAATGTTAAAACCATTGAGCCATCAACACTGAACATACATTTTGTAATTTTACTGGCATTGCTAAATCCGGCTGTTGAACCGCTTGCCAATAAAAACTGGTTCTCATTGTAGATTAGGGTGATTGGGTGGGGATAACATTGTGGCTCCAGAAAAAGTTACCATTACAATTTAGCATCACGTTCAGTAGCTTAATTTTAGATTTGTCTCGAAGACGAAACAGTTCTTAGCGGTAGGAGATGACAAGTAGATGTCGCTAAAATGGCAAAGAACCAAGCAGCTGTTAAGTAAACAACAATATAAATGTTTCGTTTGTAGGGGTATGTTATCAATGGCAAACTCTTGCAGCATTTGTAAGTAAGCATTTGCAGTCACCGTTGGAGTTGTAAAGAAATATGGGCCAATTACACAGCCTGTGACTCCTGGTTATGGGGATAATGGATCGCGTGTATAGCACAAATGTTAGAGACATCGAAGAACTCAAGGATAAAAGATGTAATATCAAACATTCCCCATGAAATGTGTGTCAAGGCACTTAATTCTACTGTTGATCGCTGGTTTTTGCGCCTCAATTGTGCTGTTGGAAAGGTGGAGACTGGTCAGTAAACTCTGAATAAATGATTCCTCTCACACTAGTGTTAACGATATATAGGAATAAAGTGTCGCTGCGGACACTTGAATTTGAACATAGATCGCCACTGAGCAAACACAGCCGATCCCATTATTGAATTAAGTGGATCATGTGACCATAGAGGAAACGCATATATTGGAAGTCGCGTGACGTCTAGATTGATCTCCATTTCTATTCTATCCTCTATTACTATAGATCACCATTTCTACGCTATACTCTATTACTATACAGACCGCTATTCTCTCTACTATTTCACTATACGGATTACTATCAATCGTGCTGGGGAACAGGTAGAGACTGAGTAAATTGTCGTGCCACCTGATGGAAAGGTTTCATGATGGAAAAGTTCCTTTCAAGAGTTCTTGAATTGCAAAAGGAAAGATGAAGAGAAGTTTCCGACAAGATCTTGCTGTGGAACTTCCAAACCATATCGGTGACAAACATGACCTATGTTTGTGGTTGGCTTTGCTTGAGACAAAGCAAAAAAAAATAAAATCATAATTGTTTTAATCATTTCATTCCAGACAAGGCTACACAACCACAGAGACGAAAGAAGCTACTGAGAATAAAAGAAACAGAGAAAACGTTAGTGAGGGGAAAGGACAATAAAAGTACGGATTAAAAAAATAGATGATGATGATTGATATTTCATCTAAATTTTTGAAGAATGTAGGTGGTGTCTTCTTTATGTGCCGTGTCCCCTCAGGACATAAACGATTATAGCTCTCCACAATTCCCCGTCCCTTGTAGCTCTTAATAAACTTTATCTTTCTGTCATTTCTTCTTAATGTCGGACGAGAAGTCCTTTGAACTATTCAATATTGCTTCGCTATTTTTTTCAATATTAAGCAATTTATTTTAAAAAGTCCTCTCGCCTGTATCTGTACTTTATTTTCATTTACAAATGCCAAGTTTGAAACTGTGTCTATGGTGTTGTCCTTTTCCCCAATTCGTAAAGGTACGCAGTTATCATTCGCATAAGCAGTTTCAAACTTGACACATGCAGATAACTTATTAAAAACTCGTGGATCGATTTGATACTTTATTTTATGAACAAGACGCTCCTGATAAAATGATAAAATCCAATATATTTAACTACTGACAAATTCGAATAACGCTAATCTGAAAAATTGGTTAATAGAATATCCCATGTTTTTTTTTTGTTTTTTTGTTGGGGTGGGGAGGATATAAGCGGATCGGTTAATTTAAGTAGTGAACCCGACCATGACCGAACAATCCAAAAAGGATTGGAATTGGTTATGGAATCTGTCTAAAGATCCGAGTCCTAGAACTTTCCGTTATCACCTATTAATGTACTTGATTCGATGTTATCTCGATATTATTCTGAGGTTGTGTTCATTGGAATAAATCTAAAAGCAATTGATTGTATTTACCGAGAGATTCTGCTTTTTTTTTCTCGGCTTGAGACGGATGAATCGATCGATTGCAGCAGCTCTAAAAGTGACAAGCAGAGATTGTCATAAAAAAATCAATATTGGGAAAAAATGTAGTTTTTTTTCGACTTTCACAAACATCAGGTGATCGACCTCATCACTGAAATATTTATTCTGATAAAATTCGATCTGATCAGAATAGAACAGACCTAACAAAAGGAATCGAGAACTGAGATTATCGTTTTTGTAGAATACACAATACACTGATCTTGCAGGCTACCACATTCGATTACTATCCAGGAAAGTTGAAATTAATATAAGCTCAAGCCCCCCCCCATCTCCACCAGGGGGGAGGGGGCAACCACCAGACTGTATCGTTCCTTCGGGAGGGAGGTGTGGTCATTACCCGTAGCCTGAGGTATCCCTAAATGGGAAAGTCCCGAGGGGATTGAGCAATTTTTCCACGGTGTTGCTGTTAAACCCACTTTAAAACTTGACCTTGTGTCACATTCGTTAGCGACGTGGGCGCACTGAAATATCCACTTACCTTATATAGAAATTCGCGTCTATCGGGGAAAGATGAAACGAATATTAGCTCAAGCCCCGGGATCCCCCAGGTATTACCTTTCTTGAGGCGAGGGGTTGTTACCTGGCGCCTTAGACGTTCCCAAAGGAGGAAGTGTCGTGGATCTCTGAGCAATTTTTCCAGTAAACCCACTTTAAACAGACCTTGTGTCACATTCGATTGCGATGTAGGTGCCCAGACCTCAACTGGAATTCGTACGTACGATCAATCGGTAATGTTGCAGGGAAAATATTCGGTTCCCTTACCGCTCCAGTAAATACCTAAATCCTTGTGGGTGATAAATTATTTTCCATCCTGCAACCCCTCTCTCACAGACGAGATGTAGCAAGCCTCTAGCTGCTCTATGTATACTTCCATGGAAAGTACTCAGACAGACTATATTCCTTAGTTCCACCAGTTCTAACCTTCACGACTCTGACCCGCCATGCCAT
Organism: Acanthosepion esculentum; assembly: GCA_964036315.1. NCBI lineage: Eukaryota > Metazoa > Mollusca > Cephalopoda > Sepiida > Sepiidae > Acanthosepion > Acanthosepion esculentum. The sequence goes on from OZ038484.1 coordinate 71,172,826, forward strand.
GTGCATTGTAACCAACCACGCCCATTCCTTCTTTATTCCAGTAGTGAGAAGTAAGTTCCACTCGAGCAGTTTCTTCCCATGAACCGTTGTTCTGTGGAACCAAAAACCAAGTTGATACCTTCCCGATCACCACAGTCCTAACTTGTTCAAGTTTAGCGTTAACCGTTATTTCCCCCACCTATCCATATAAAGTGTGCCCTTACTCAGTAACCGCCTACATCGAATGGCACCCGTGCCTTGTACAGGGTGAATATCACCTTAAAAAAATTATTTATTATTATTAAAGTATTTTTTAAGGCCGAATCGTTATTTTAGTTAGAAAATGTGAGGTGGGTTAAATTTTTAAAAACCCAAATCCTTGATTGAGTTTCAAAATGTGAGATAAAATTTTAAGACTAAAACTCATAATTTTGTATAAAAATTTCAGACATTTTACCTTCAAATTATTGATTTAATTTTTTTCTTTAATGAAATGGAGTAAAATGCTACCCAACTTTAGTATATAAAAAAGGAACTTTTGTACGTCTCTGTGACAGGACACACGCTTGAAATGAATGCTTTCACCACACTGAATTTTGTCAATGTGTAAAGTTCAGACACAGACGGTGAACTGGTATGAGTGTTACTACATCACATGATGGCTGAAGACTTTGAAAATTTTACCAGAAGCACGTTAGATGACCTTAAGTGCTATAAAAAGGCAAATATTTCCTTCCTTTCTCTCTTTCTCCCTCTTGCTCAAAGATATATCAGAACATGGAAAAGGTCTTCTCCGCTGAGACACGTTCGTTTCCTCCCTCCACTGACAACTCAACTCTCTCTCTCCACTTTCCAACTCATAGCGCTCGCACGTGTCATCCGAAACCCACGCCTATGAAGTAAATCAACCTTTTCTTTGGTCGTTCGAACTCAGTGCATGGTTGACTTAATCTCCACCATTATAACCAGGCTTATTATGATTTGTCCAAACTTACTTCTGAAGTAGAAAAAGAAACTCTCTTTCACTTTCCAATGCACAGCGTTCTCACGTGTTTTACGGAAACTCCACTGATGAAGTTTTACTTTAGTCGTTCCAACTCAGCGCCAGGCTCTACCATTATAACTGGCAATGAAGTAAGTACAACCTTTTTTGGTCTTCCAACTCAGCATAACACTAGTCAGTAGGATAGATTCGCCTATCACCCGGTTCAAACTCTTCCCCAGTCTTTTCAACAGGAGTAGATTTTATTCCTTGTTTTCTGTTTAGGATTTAGTTTCCAGATCCTTCTAAAGTATTTTTATTCTCTTTTACTCCCAGTAACCCCCTCCTTGCATCTTAGTGGTTTTATCACCTTGCTTTGGATTAACTGATTAAAAGAAAACAAAAAAAATTATCAACGAAAATTAATCGCAAAAATAGTTTATCTATGTTTTACGGATGGACTATTTTCTCTCGGAAAACATCTACATTAGCGAAACAACACGTTATAACACTCGATGCTTGATTTTAGGTTCGCCTATCGTCCGGTTCACACTCCTCCCTGTTTTTGTAAACAGTAGTAGTGTTTTATCTCTTGTTTCCTCGTAAGACTGAGTTTCTGATTCCTTCTAATGTCCATTCTTTCTCTTTCACTCCCAGTAGCTACTTGTGTCTTAGTGGCATTATCGCCATGCTTGGGGTGAATTGATTAAAAAAATAGTTCAAAAAATCTCTATTGCTATAGGAATTAGATTTTAAGTAATTTTAACGCAGCCTTTATTTTGATTTATTTAAAGGTTTAAATATTTAGTTTCAGTCCTAATTTAGTTAGAACAGGCGATAAACTGGAATAGGCCGGCCGTATATTAAGCGTAGGGGATTCGTGGTTCGTGGCATTTTCAATGCATCTTCGTCTGAGTAAATAATATTCACCAGTTTTAACACGTGAAAATTTCACGGTTTTACTATTTTAAATTTTTGATGAAACTTAATTCTTCAGTCAATTATTGAATAGACTCGTGGCAAGTTCTACTATAATAAAATATCCGTAGAAATTCCCTTATCGCATCGTTAAATATTTGAGCTTAATACTTTTAACAAAATATTACAATAATAATCATAAATATGAATGCTGGTCGTTATTTAAAAAAGTAAGAGGTAATTAAAGAAATTGAAAACGTTTTCCCCCCCTTTCACAGAAACGGGCGTTAAACAATTTTATCTTCCCTTTCATTTTTTCACTGAAACCAAGCAGTGTCTTTGATATATATTTTGTCTTCTCACGCGATGAAAACGGAATAGCCCATTAATTATGAGGTATTAGCAGGAGACGTTAAATACTTCTATCTTTCTTTTTTTTTCACTGAAACCAAGTAGCGCCACTGATATGTCTTTCCACACGATCAAAACGGAATAATTCGTTATTTATTAAGCATTGGCAGGGTGTAACGTCTCTGCAAACTACAGAACTAATGAAGAGAGGTACAAGCACAATTATTATATGATTTGTTTTATTACAACGGTATTTTCCAGGTTGAACTTGAGAACATGAAGTAGCACATTAATGCATTGAGTGTATTTTTAAATCTGAAATCTCCTTCCAGTTTCAATTTTAATTATCTCCCTTGCACCAGACTGTTATTATTATTATTATTATTATTATTATTACTATTATTATTATTATTCGTTTTTGTTTTTAGAATCCGGAAAATATCACAGGCGAAACAGAACACATATTCGACTAACACTAGTAGAAACAAGATACAAAAACAAAACAAACATTCAAACGAGCCCTAAGGGAAGACAACCCCATTCAACAAGCAGACAATTACGATTCTCAATTACCGACAGATACACACAACTACCACAGGATACATGCTTGACAATACCAACAAGATAGAGAAAAAAACATCCTATCACCCATGAGGTTTAGATAAAAAAAAAAAAAAAGAGAGAAGAAAGCAGAACTTCTCGAGAAAGAGGGATGTTAAGAAAAAAAGGGAAATAAGCAAAGGCCCCAACACGCATGCGCCGGAAGCGGCAAGCAAGAAGAATGCTAGGACTTTTTTCATAACAGATGTCGAGGCAGAGAAATGTGCAGCTGGTATGTAAGAAATAAATATTGTTAAACAAATATCGACTTTAGTTATTGTTCAATAACCACGAAACATAACCGAAACATAACATGATTTCAACTTATGAGTATATGTACGACCGTTCAAGTACCTCGACTGTAAGAGATACTTGACATCTGTTGCAAGAGTTTCATGTTTTTAGTACATGTGAGTGTGTCAGATGTGTATTTCTGAGTCTGGATAAAAGTATTTCCTCTTGGAGCCATTCTCCTATAGTTGGTTGAATATCGCATACTTTGTTAGGCTTTAAGTCCCATATTGCTGGTCATTTTCAATTGAAGTTCGGGGTATCTTTAAGTTTGCTTGTTGTCATGTTGAAGACGTCTTTAGCTAGTAGTTTGTTTGCTATTTCATTGGAATCCAGACTAAGATGACTGATCTTTGTGATGTAACTATTTCAGTATATGTTTGTAGTGAGTTTAGATAAAAATAAAATAAAATATATCAACAAAAATAAAAAGAATTAAAATAAGGCATTTTCGCTTTCCTTTAAAACCCTTATCTCTTTCTTTCTCTTTCTAGACTTCTCTCTCGACTAGCGAGAAGTGACCATTCGAATCATTACATGCGATGAGAAAATGAATACTCTTTGACAACAGTGAGTGAGTAGGCCAGTGGTTAGATGCAAATGAATCACCAAAACAACCCCCAAACCTACACTGTACCCTAAGAAGTTAATGGTTACTGTGCGGTGGTCTTTCAAAGGGGTTATTCATTATTCATTCTTTTCTCGTGGGAAAACAATAACAGCAACCTCGTACTGTGGAGAAATTGAGTGTATGCACGAAAAATTGAAAAAGAAAACATCCTAAAGTTGTGAATAGGGATGGTCCAATTTTGCTGCACAACAACGCACGGCCGCACGTTTCCCAATTAACTGTCCAAAAGCTACATAGCCTGAATTATGAAATTTTGCCTCATCCTATATATTCACGTGTTATCTCTCCTACTGATTATCATATATTTAAGCATTTTGAGCCTGTCATACGCAATAAAACATTCTCCAATAGGGAAGAGGTAATTGAAGTGTTTGAATTGTTTATCACATCAAAGAATGAGAATTTTTCGAGATGGGATCAAGAATTTAGAGGTACGTTGGAGAACAATCATTCATAAACATGGTGGTGATTTCACCTATAAATGAATTAGTTATTTAACATTTCAGAAGCGTTTTCTTAATTTTCTTTTAACGTGCGTCATTTCATGTGTGACAACCTAATATAAGTCACGTCCCGGTTCGTGCTGGACAGAGAGAGAAGCCGCCTGTCGAACCAATCATGTTGGCAGCAGTCGAGAGGCGGAAGTAAAAGTAAGAGCCGAAGGGACTGGTGTGCCACCAAGCTAGCTGCCACCGGAGAGAATTATTACGCTCGACTGCGAACCTTATTGAAATAAACACCAAATTGTTGAGAACCAGATACGTGTCTTCATTTCTTGCTGCTGATTTCATTTTCCGTTCCTTGTGAATGTACCACGAATCTTTTCCAGTCTTTGTACTGGGCGTCACGAACAATTCGCGAAATGCAATGTGGGGATTGATTTGTCCGTTTGCTGAAGGATCAAGTTGTACAAGGTGCGATGGATAAATTGTCGTCTAAATTACGCAAAAATGAAATAATGCCCATAAATTTACCAAAATTACATAAAAATACCTTGAAATACTAAAGAGTACATTTCTTTAATAAAATCCCTGTATTTTATTTTCTTGATTTCACATTTACCTACTTGTACTTACTGTGCCGGTATAATATAATCTTGTTATGTACAATAATGGATCATATGTAATATAGGTGAACAAGTCGACTAGAAAAATTGAAAATAAATCTAAATACAATAGTATTTAAATACAATGCAATACTATTATGACATGTCATAATAGATCTTAAATAAATTAACAATCTTTTGTGGCAATTTCTGACATCAACTGGAAATTGTTCTTGTTAAAAAGTTGGAGAATTTTAACACATCCAACATTATGGATAAAGAACGTGAATTTTATATCGTGTTTATTTCGAAACTAAGCTTGAGCAAAATGAAATTCACGGATTTGAGAATGCCAAAGTCCACGAAAATTGTTCATCCTTTAATAATCAGTTGTGCTTAGTTTAATTTATAACGTTTTTAAATGTAGGTAGAAAAGAAAATGAAAAGCAGTGCTTTAGGACCCCAATCAGGCTTGACACTCCCGGTTGAGGTGTTCGGGGATAGTACATGCCGGCCCTGTGTATTTGTCATCACCGACAGAAAATAAGAATGACTACTTACTTAAACCATTCCATTGCTTTTTCGGGATGGGCACTGACACCAATACCTGACAGATACAAAGAAGAATGATTAAACCATTTCAGAAAAGAAATATTAAAAAAAACACATACATACACACACCACACACATAAATATTATTGTGCTGAATAATATCACGGTTTTCCTATTTTAATTTATTTCAGGGAATACTGATAATTTTAAAATTATTATAATTATGTTTTGGATATATAGTCTGGCCGATTTCAATGTTTTTAGTCATTTCACACCAAGCAAGGCAATGAAGCTAGTAAGACGAAGATGGACTTTACTGAATGTTAGAGAATATATTTGTATATCTACAGTGTGACCCGGATATAAGAGAGATTTTCTCTGGTCCCAAATTAGAACCATACTTACCTAAACAAAATAGACTAAACACGGATATAAGAGAAACCCGGATATAAGAGACTTCTTCTCCGGTCCCGACAACTCTCTTATATCCGGGTTACACTGTATTACATTCCTCGGGGACACTAATTTTGTGTTGACGTTTTCATTATAATGAAAGGCAAGTATTTTTTTAATGCAAGTATTTTTTTGCTTTCTTTTTAAATTTCATCTCAAGCAAGCCAGTAAAGCCACTAAGACGCAAGGGTTTACTGAGTGCTAGAGAATATGAGAAAACATTAAGGAGAGAGAACGATAAAAGAACAGAAATTAAGAAGACAGAAGATAACGAATGACATTGCAATTAAATTTTTGAAGATCAAAGTTGACTGTGAAGCAAGAAGTTGGAACAGAGTTTCACAAGGGAGAAATGCAATAAAGGAAACTTTTAGCACAGAACTTACAGTTGCATCTAGCCCTTTCAGCTGTATATCTTTTTTTATCACTTATGTTATTAAATATCTCACATTGCGATAATAGATCTGCTAAGAAAGGTAAAATGTTTTAAGAACCTGGACGTAAATTTATAATGACTGATCTAGAAATTAAAGCACTTTCTATATATTTTCGTTTTAGTAAATTGCTTCCTCTTTTAATTAGAGTAGCATTTTGTAAATCAAAATTATGGTCAGACACATGACAGTGAGTAACTAATGTATTAAATGTATTGCTTTGTAAAAGATCCCTTTTGTGTTCATATAATTTATTATTTAAATTCCCTGAGAAATATTATATCTTAGTTTAACATAAAATTTGTTAAAACAATAAAAGACTTAATGAAATAATATGCTAAATCTTGAAAGACAGATTTACTCTAGCATCTGTAATAATTGCCACAAGGAATACATAGGAGAAACTTCAAGGAAATTAAATAAAAGGTTATAGGCACACAAAAGGGATCTTTTACAAGACAACACATAAGCTGATAAGAACAGATACTATACAGTGATTTCATCCAAAACGCCGAGAAGCAGTAATAGCGTCATTTTTCAAACGCACATTATCGAACGACGGAAACCGAGTAAACGATCGCCAAAAATATAATTACCATAAATTAAATAACAACGTTTGATGAATTATTTTAAAATTATTATTAAGAGAAATGTTCGTAAGATGGGGATTTGGCTAGAAAGAAAGAAAGAAAGAAAGAATGAAAGAAATAAGTAAGGAAAGATAAAAGTACTTAACGTCTTCCGCCAATACCTCATAAATAATGGTCTATAGTCGCGAAAAAAGAGTGGGAAAGACACTACTTGGTTTCATCGAGAAAAGGAAAGAAAGAAAGAAGAAAAGTAAAGTATTTTAACGGCTATTTCAATGAATTTCGTCAATTTCAAATCTTTTCATTTGTACCCACTTCTTAAAATAACGACCATATTGGTATTTTCATATTGGTATTTTGTTAAAGTTAAGCTTAAATATTTAACGATATGCGATAGGGGAATTTATAGAGATATTTTAATTGTCACAGAACTCGCCATGAGCTTACTCAATCATTAACCTAAGAGTTAAGAATTACGATTCATTAAAAAAATTTAAATTTTCACGGGTCTTTCTAGTGAAAAAAAATTGTTTACAGACACATGATGTTGGAAACTAAGCGATCTTTAATGAAAGGGAGACAATTCCTAATTCATTTTCTTTAGTTACGTCCCTTCTCAAATCATTTCAATCTTCGCTATTATTGCAATATTGGATAAAGATTTAGTTAAAGTAGCTAAAGTGTGTACTTTTGTAGAAAAATATAATTTTCTTATATATTTTTATCTGCTTTCAATGAATATGACTAATTTCCCAAATAAATTATGTTTTCAAAGCTTTTAGGAATATTAAATTGCTAAATTGTTATGTGATATCCATCATCTTATCTAGGCAGTGAAAGCCGGAAAATCTCACAAATGAGGGAAAACAGAAATATGGTACTACAAAAAGATACTGAAAATTTTATGGACGGAGTGAGCATGGAACTCTCTTCTAGCTTCTTGCTTTCCAGGCAAATTTGATCATCTAAATTTTATATGTAATGTCAATCATTATCTGCTGTTTTCTTAATTCTTGTTCTTTTATTGTCCTATCTCCTTAATAATGTTTTTATTTTTTCTTATTCTTTCATGATCAGTAACTCCTTGCATCTTACTAGCTTTATTGCTTTGTATGGGGTAAAATGATTGAAAAAATTATATACATGTACAGCCACCTGCACTAATGCAAAGCTCTTCAGTAAAATGAATGGAGCACTTTGGCTGATTGGCATTTGTTTACATTTGTAAAAACAATACGCTAGATTTAGTTGTGTAACTCTACCGAGTGAAGATAGCTCTGGCTGATACCAAATTAGTTGAGTTTCAATCCTGGCTTGAAGCATTCAGAAGTCTAGTCGCACTGAGGAGCTGTGATACAGCGAAACAGTACTGTCTGTGAATGACATATATATACATATATATATATATATATATATATATATATATACACACACCCAGTATATTTCCATGTATAAATCGACCTTCAAATCTTAAAAATTATCCCCCGAAAAAAGATATCATCTAGTACAACAGTTACAAAAAGCTAACCTCAAATCCTGTGATATATCAGCACCGATAAGTAGGCTAGTATGCTTGCACCATGGATTATGGTAGACTAACAACTGCCTCAGTGTGGCATCTACTGATGTAAATACTTCTAGTTGAAACAATTCACATTATAATGCTGTGCTACAGTTATAAATGTAATATAAACTAGTTTTATTTACTTTTTGATTTCACATTAAAATGCAATATTCATGAGACAATTACGCAACAATTTGCAAAAGTGCCACTGAGCAACACCTACGAATAACAAGTAATGTAATCAAATCTTTCGTTCTTGATTTGTAGAGCTATGAGCGCGTTCACATCAATCATTATTTCTCATAGTAGTGTTAAATAATAACATTCAGGATAATATACAATCTATATTTCTAATTAAAATTCATTATTATTGTGGTGTTAAATAGCAGCAACATTTAGTATAACATACGGACTTTATTTTTCAATAACCTACATTATACAGTTTTTATTTTGCAGTGTCAAGCAATAAAACATTTAAGATGCTATACAATCTGTATTTCCCATTACAGAATCAAAACATAAGACACCCACATACATAATTAAAACCCTTCAAATTACTATGATCATCATCATCTGATGCAAAGAGCTTGTTATAAACACATTCATTTACAGTTTCGTCATATAGATCCCAGTGAGTCTACTCTACAGATATCAGATAAAATCATGAAAATTTACCTAGATTTGGTCCTCGTTTTATCTAGGTTGCCTTATATGTCGAAATATATTCCATTCTTATTCCATTCAGCCATGGTCTTTATTTTTTGTTACCAAGAAAGATATAGTTATTTTATTGTTAAGAAATTAACATTTGTTTTGGGTTTGTGCAAAAACAATTAAATTCTTGCAGTTATATCTGTACTAAACTGTGAAACATACCATGTAGATATCTTTGTCCGACCTGGTGTTGGGCTTCTGAATATCCAAGATGGGCATAGGCATTGATGGCATGGAAATGGACATTCTCAAAATATAAGTAGCAGTATATAGCAAACAAGATGGTACCAATGACAACCAAAGCCTGGAACCAAAGAAAACAAAACACAAATTAAATAAGTATTTACAAGAATCTTATAAGATTTTTAAATGATCACTTAGTAATGGAGATGACTCCTTTCCCAAGTCAACATACATGACTTAAAAATGTTAAAAATTAAAAGAAAATGGTTAAATTCATAACCTCCTGCTATTTAAAATATCTAGTAAGTCAGTAAGTGCCACATGTGATACACACTTGGGCAGTCATGTATTTTTCGATACATGACTGATGAGGCAGAAGATTTTCCTGCAGTAGGCTGCTGTTTCTTTCTGCAATAAACTGGTTGCCAACCAAGGCTAAAGAACCTAGTCTGTCCTGCTATTTAACCAATAGCTGGGGGAAGAAGAGATGAATTCATACTTTTCCAAGGGTATTTATTTATAAATATATAATACATAAATTAATTCCAAAATAAAATAATGCAAATATTAAATTTTAAAAAATTAGCAACATTATTTACTCACTTTTATTGATTAGACATTAAATTACCTCATTTGCATCCTCCATAATTTACTTTTTCCCTTTTTTTTTAATCATATGGTGAGACCTAGTTGCCAATCTAGTAGCACGCTTAAATCCATGACGTCAAGGCACTAAGGAGAATTGCTCATCAGAACATGAAAAATATTTGTAGAAAGGCTAGAGGTAAGCCATGTGACATCAGTGAAAAATGGCTAAAGTCAAGATGGTCACGATCGATTACATTACAGACTATTCTTTGAATTTAGTCAAAAATCTTGAGGTATATAGTAGGAGCACCAGACCAGATATGGCAGCAGTATTCTATCCATGGTGGAATGGTAGATTTATAAATGTGCAAAAGGGATTCTGGCAAGAAGAATTATCTGGCATGACACGGCAAACCATCCTTCCTAGCAGTAGACATAACAATTGATGGCGTATTATCACTCGATTTCATGTCAGTGGAAAACACAAGTCCAAGAAGTCGCAAGGTGTTCCTCTCCTGGAAGTTAGCATCAGCCACACTGATGGCAGCTAGACAGATGGGAAAGCATGAATATTGATATGTGTTGTTATTTTAGATGAATATTAAATTGAAAATTAAATAGATAGACCTTGTTGGTGAAATTTAACAAAACTTTGAATTCTTGCTGCCTAAATACATAAAAAAAAAAAGTTACCAATATCCAAAAGGAGGCTTATAAAGGAGCGTTTCTTTTTTAATATTTTGAATTTAATGTAACTAAAAAAACATTTTACTTTTAAACTTGCCTTAGCAAAGTTGGACTAAGAAATATATTTTCCAATTTTTATCTTAACCAAATTATCTTCAGAATTATTCTGAGAAATTTAATAATATTTATACAAAATAAAACATATATAGGATGTACAGAGGTTTCTTTTAATAGATCATCATTTAAGCTAGCAAATCTTAGATACTCCACCAAAGAAAAAACAACAGGGATCCGTCCATAAGGAGGAAATTTGAAATATCATATCAAAAAATTTTATTAAGTGAATATGAGGCTGATAAAAAATTTACATTATTCAGACTATTGTCCTCATCTTTGTCACCATGTTTATCACAACATTTTGGACGTTGTACTATCAAGCCTTCTTCAGGTGGTTTTATTTCACTCACTGGGGTAGACTGTTCTAATGGATGTCAGTTATCTCCTGCTAATTCCCCTCTAAAAGTTCCCCACCACCTTAACCAGATATTGAACTAACACTCTTTGGGTCCTGTCACTGGATCTAACTAACACCTTTATCCACTGTGCCATGTGTCCTTGAGGACATCTGTGCATGAATTTCTGGGTATTATAAACATAATGTCTTCAGCAACCATTTTTACCAGTGCTCATATTGTAATTTTTTCTGTTATCATTGCATTTTTTTTACTAGAGCTCATATTGCAATTTTTTGTTGTTATTATCGCTTTTCTCTGGTACTCCTTGTTACTGGTTCCCATATTGTATTCATTTCTATGTTTGGTCAGCTCAGGAGATTTTTGTGGCCTAGCATATGTGCTGATTGCTTAAGTTTACGAATTTTCCAATGATATTTTTTGTCTATGATCTCAACTTGATCCTACAGAGGGTGGTGATCTCCTTTTTCTCTCCATATGTGGTCAGTCACACCTGATTTTTCCACTTCTCCTCATGTTACAGCTTTCTGGTGTTCTTGAAGCCTTACCTTAAGAGGGTGGCTTGTCTCCCCTTTATATTTCTTTCCGCAGCTACACAGGATAGAATACATAGAGTCTTTAGTCATGTTCAGGAGAGATATCTGCGAAGTGTCGTCCCGCTTTGAAGGTTGTTCTGATGTTATATGGACTGCAGATTCTTTGTATTTTCTCTGATAACCCCTTCACATAAAGCAGGCAGATTGTTTTCTGAGTGTTGTGGTTCATCTCTTGTACTGCCTATCCAAATATTTTGGAGCTGCTGCCATGTACCCAGGGTAGTTGTTACGTTGTAGGGTACTACTTATACTGACCAATTCTTTATCTAATGTCTCTGGATTGCTACTTATGACTTTTGCTCGATGTTGTAAGCAGTGGACAATCTCTTTCTTTATGCTGTATGGATGGTGGGAGTTGAAATTAAGGTACTGTTTGGTGAATGTTGGTTTACGGTCTACAGGCTAACATCCTCAGTTAACATGAAGAGAAATGTTATATTGAACCCATTGCTAAGTCAGCTGCTAAAAAAGTCAGTTCACTGTGTTATGTGAGACAATTTTTCCCTCTGGAATTTATCTTACATATCTATATCTGCTATTCATCCATGCTTAGAATATTGTTGCCACATATGGTCTGATGCCCCTGCTGTTTACCTTGAGCTCCTTGATAAGATCCAAAGAAGAATCAGCAATATTATTGGTCCTGATCTGGAGGCTCAGCTTTAGTCACTTACCCACTTTCCTCTGTGTGCCTTTTTTATAAATACTTTCATGATACTTGTTCGAATGAGCTCTTTGATATGGTAACTAGACTCTATGAATTTAAGCACAGTACTAGACTGGCGTTGAGATCTCATCAATTTACAGTTGAGCTGGCTAGATGTAGCCATAAGTTCTATGCTAAGGGTTTCTTTTCTCACACTTCTTGCTTGTGAAACTCCCTTCCAGCTCCATGCATTCCAGCCAACTTTAATCTGCAAAAATTTAAATACAATGTCAATTGCTATCTACAGTCCACCTGATTACTCTTGTCTCCTTCTGGTCATGATTAATGTTTCTGTTCCTAATTTTTCCAAACCTTTAACCCCTTTTGTTATAGTGGCTTTACTGCCTTGCTTGGGGTGATTACCAATTAAAAAAAAATATTTATACCAAGACACGTGGAGTTAGCTGGAAAAGTGTTCAGCTGTGCAGCATCTGTACAGTCATGGGACTGGTGATGATGATGATGATGGTGGTGTTGATGATGATGAGGATGATGACAGATTAAAATCATGCCTTTCAGTTCCTGTACAAATTGGAGCTTGTACATTCATATTCAAACAAAATTTCCTAAGTCAACAAAACTGTAAATGCCTACTAATTAAAGAAGTGTTAAAACAAACAAAGGATAATTCCATCTTCCTTGTTGTTGTTCAATTGATTCTGTCAAATGATGTGATTGATTGGGTTAAGTGGTAATGAAATCGTAAAAAAAAAAATGAGAACGTTGTCTTTTCTCTTTAATGACTGATTGATATCATGTGAGGCACACCTGATTACAGGTCAGCAATGACGAAGTTAATTAAAAGCTGTTTTAAAAGCTTTTAGAAATGCAATGATTAAGTTTCAAGGTCAATAAATAGTGAAATCAATAACTTAGATTCCAATATTTGAAATTTGTACTATAAAAGAACAAAAGATGTTGTCAGTCCTCCTGGTCATAGCTAGAAGACTGTTTTCTTTCTTTATAAATGTATTACATTAAGAATTCTCAACAGATGTTTTCTTTGTATAAAAATTCATCCTATGTTCCTATTCATTTCTATTGACTACACACCTTATTTTAATCATTTCATTCCAAGCAAGGCAATAAAGCCACTAAGACATAAAAAGTTATTGAGTGTGAAAGAATAAGAGAAAAAGAAAACATTATTAAGGAGAGAAAAAAAGAACAACGTTAAGAGGACAAAAGATAATGATTGACAGTGTATTTAAATTCTCAAAGATCAAAGTTGATTGGAAAGCAACAAGCTGGAAGAAAGTTCCACAAGTGTGAAGTGTGAGAGAAGAAACTTAAAATAGATCTTACAGTTACATCTAGCAACTTCAAATGTAAAATGATGAGACCTAGCTGCCAATCTGGTATTGCATTTAAATTTGTAAAGTCGAGGTAGCAAAGAGGAAATCTCATCAGAACAATTACCGGGGAAATTATCATAGAAAAGGCACAGGGATGTTACATTACAGCAATGAGAATATGACTGAAACCAAGATGCCAGGTTATGACCGATAACATTGCAGATTCTTCTTTGTATTTTATCAAGAATCTCTAAATATATAGCAGAAGCACCAGATCAAATGTGATAGACAAATGATAGACATATAAGTGTGTATAATAGATTCTAATACTGCGCTTAAATTCATAAATTTGCAGTAGAAAAGATGAAAGCTCAATGTAAATAAATATCACTATGAGAAAACTTCTTTTTTTTCTAATTTTACAATTCAGTCAGTTATGTGCCATGCATGATACATATTTCGATACATGACTGACAAGGCAGATTTTTTCCTGCAGTAGGTTGCCATTTCTAGGTTTTATCGTTTTACTGTTGAAATATTTAGATGTAACCATGCTAACCGTTTCTCACTAGTCAGAAAGTTAGACATAGGTCCAGTTTTACACCATAGTCAGAAAGGTAGGTGTAGGTCCAGTTCTATATTATAGTCAGAAACATAGACTTAGGTCCAGTTTTACACCATAGTCAGAAAAGTTTATGTGGATCCAGTTTTACGTCATAATCAGAAAGGTAGACATAGGTTCAGTTTATACTGAAATCAAAAAGGTAAATATTTATCTGCTTATACCCTAGTCAGCAAGTATCCATCTGGAAAGTGGATCCTCTTTTGGGGTGTGGAATGCTTACCCATCTGCACAGCTTTTAGTTTATGTATATTCTAAATCCGACCAACAATTTATCAAAAGGAACAATACAAAGTTCTTAATTCCCTTACATGGAAGCCTGATGCCTTTCTTTTAACCAATCACTGATGAACATCATTCACCATTGATAATTTCAAGCATTCCAAAGTGTGATGAAACATTGAGGAAATAAACTAGATAGGTGCCATCAAATAAAAAATATATCTTGTGTCTTGTGGTTTAATTGCCTTCCTGGGGTCAAATGATTTAAAAAAAATGTATTTCTTCTCCTCATTATTATTATAATTAATTTTTTTTTTTTTACTGTTAGTTCACCCAATATAAGGACCAAGGGCCACTCAAGGTAGAGAGTTACTGTGTAAGATTTTTCTAAGAGAGGGAGAAGGAGTAATTAAGACATGTATGTTATGAGAACATGTAGGATAGATACTGGTTGACGCTGGGCTTAAAGAAACCAAGATTGTAGGTGTCAGGGAAGCATCCACTCTGGAGTCTGTTCCATAAAATAACAGTTCTGGGTAAGAAGTGGTCTAAGTGGTAGTTGTATAAAAATTTTATTCCTACTAAATCCAAGTTCTTGTGCCAAACATAAAACTTAGTAGAAACAGCAAGACACAAGAGATGCAAAATTTTAAATCAAGACAACCACTGCATAAAATTTCAAAAGGAAAAACACACTTATTTACAGTTTACACAATTATGAAAAAATGGTACAATACAAGTTTGCACAAAAATTTCCTTCTGTGCACCTCAAAGGCAAGATAACAATTTCAAGGATTACCAAAAGTGAAAAATTACAGCAAGAGAAAAAAAAAACAATTTTGTAACTGACAAAAAGAGAAAACAATACAAGAAGGTTGTAAAAAAACAAAGGTTTAACAACCTTTGAGAAAAAAACAATAAAGACCTGCTTTCACAGCAGTTATTTTGAAAAAAAAGTCCCTTTTAACTTCACCCAGTTTGTGCTTCGGAAAATTTCTTCAAAATCTTTTCATTTTAGGCTGTTCAACAACTTCCACTTGAAATTTTGGTCCCTCTGTGGCTGGCTGGTAACTAGAGATTTCTTAGATGTTCTCTTCTTGAGGACAAATGGCTCCTTTGATGTTGATGACCTGCCTTGTTCCCTTGTTGTCCAAAAGTCTTCTCATGTGTATTTATTTAAAAATTTTGGCTCACATCAGCCACACTATTTGGGATGTTATCAAAGCTTGAGGCCATGTGTCTGATTGGTCAATAAATACAAAAAATAACTTTTCATAAATTGATTAATGGAGCCTTAAAAATTTTGGCGGGTTTTAACCGCTGAGCCAAAAAAAGATACACATTTGTAACAATTTTTACACAAACCATCTGGCCTTCATAAAAATACACTTCTCTCAAGAGAACGTGCATTAAAAAAACAACCTAGACAATTTTACATTTAGACTAATGAAAATTAAATTTTTATAATTGCTCCTTGCCAAACACAAAAGGAATTGGGGTGGTTTGCTACTGTGAATATTGCATAGCTGGTGTTATCTGTGAAAGTCTGAGCTGATGGGACTAAGGAATGTAACGTCCAAATATCTGTCATGGTAATAATGACAGAGTAGTGAAAGGCTAGCAATGCTTCCTTTGTTTGTAGTCCAAGGGTTAGAGTGGAGATTATTAAGTCATTACACTGAAGGCTGCGTAAGCGCTTTTTAAACTATTTAAATTAACCATTACAGTATTATTGATACTATCATTTAAACAAAGAAAGAAAATTTTAAAACCTCAAATATAACCAAAACATTTTCAAAATCGTTTACTCGTTGTCATTAGCAACCTAGATACAATCCACATCAGTACTGGAACCGAATATAAAATTTTAAAATACCTCGATTATTTTGACGTAAGCAGGATCGGGTTTCTTTCGACGTGCAAGGTAAACTTTGGCATATTCAGGGATATTTTCAGTCCAGTGTTTTTTCTTTTCTGATATATTCCGCTTCCTAACAGTCTGCTCAGCAGCACCCAGCAGAGGTTGACTGTCATCCATGTTTACTCGTTGCCAAGTGATTCCTATTACTTTTTCACTTAATACATTAGAGTTATCTCCCCTTTTACCGGAAGTTGGTTTCGTTTGATTCCGGGAACATTATTATTATATGGCGGAAGTTTGAATAGAAAAGAAGAGAATTTTTCTTACATTTTTTTTTTTTTTTTAAAGTTTCTTCTGTTTGCAACTCTACTGCATTCTGTCAGAAAAAAGACAGCTAGCAGTTCTGCATTTGAATCCATCCATTGTGAGATTCTTTCATATGCCTGACAACAACGAAAGCTAAAAAGGGAAGTCGATTATGATGGCTGGTAGTAACCCAACAGAAGAAGAAAGCGATCCACGACGGAAGATTTTACGAATGGTGGTTTGTTCTTTGTGTTACGATGCTGGTTTTTCCACAGTGCAGAACACAGTGGTCGAAACACTAACAGAAATGTTGCAAAGCAGTAAGTCTTTACTCTTTACCTATTTGCTTTCTTTTTTTCAACTTCTTTCTTTCTTTACCTTTCCAACATGGTCGTGATTACCGGTTTTAAGAATGTCAGAATAAAAAGTTTAGCTTAGTTTGGCACAAGGCAACAAAGCATGGTGCCCTCAACTGACAGTCAAATATACGGGTATATAGTCCATTTCATCACAAATATCGACTTTTCTTTCTTAAACTGCATTGTAAATTTTTTTGAATGAGACTCGTACGAAACCCTTTCATTGTATGTAAAACAAAATAAATCATCTTTTATTTACTTTTTAAATTATTTAAATTACTTGTTCAATTAGTATTTATGTGTGGCTATTCCAGAATTGATCGCCAGTAGGTCTAATTTTCGTCTCTTTTTTGAGGAAAAGACAATTTCATGAGGATCCACCGAAAAACATAGCATGGCCAAAGTTTGGAACAAAATTTAATGCTGATCTAAGAATTTCGAAAAATTGCTTATTTATTGATTTTGTTTTTCAAAATTTATTGGTCACAAATGCTGGATTAAATTTATTTTTTTCCTTATATACGGAAGAAAATGCTGAAATTGCCTTGGCATTTTCGAACGCGTATGTTTGTTTTTTTTTTTGTTTGTTTTTTTTTCAAAGAACTAAGAATAGGAATCATATTCAATTCCAAGATAGCGTGCAAATCTAAGGAAGATAAATCAATATTATTTGTTATGTAGAAATCGTTTGAAACGTTGAAATAAACTATACTCCAACGCTACTTAATTCACTCGGTAAATATAGTCGTACTTGAGCACATTTAGTCAAAAAAGTAATTTACCCTGAAAATTTTTTCCGGTGAAAGACACATTGATTTGGAAATTCTTGCAAAAATCAAATAATTTCCGATTTTAATAAAACTTTCAGGACTTATTCACAGATCAATAAAGTTATTTGAGTTTTTTTTTTACGTCTGTTACACTGCACTAATTTATTAATTTTATTATTAAATTTTGTAAAGCTTAAAATGTTTAAAAAAGAAAAAAAGCGGAGCTCCTTGGAGAAAATTCATAAATTTATTTAATTTTGTAAAACAGGACCTCCAGTTACTGGAAAATCTGCTCTGACTCATAAAAAAATAAGTTATTATTTAATTAGAAAAGCTTCTAACTGCTTTTATGAATAAGATATATGGACACTTATCGTATTTTCTAAAGAAAAAAAAAATTCCCTGAATAATGAATTTTTTGTAAAAATTTTAATTAGAATAATTTATGAAGTTTAAAATCTTTTAAAATTCTGTATTAATTTGTAATTGTTAGGTGATATTGTTATTAAGTAAAAACTATATTTATTAATCCTAAATGGAAAGCTTAAATACAACTCATCATATAGGTATAGCAAGTGATTCAGTATAATCTTTCCATTTCAAGTCAGCAGGAAACATTAACCCAAGAAGACACAATGAGTCACTCTCCTGCCGGTTAGCATCAGCCATGCTGACAGAAGGCAAAAAGGCTACTGTAAACAAAAGAGAGCAGTTTCATTTTGGTTGTGTTAAAATTAACAAGCCATTCGTTGCCCCCATTTTAACAGATTGTAGGTCTTTCTTTCTTTTTCTTTTTTTTTTTTTTTGATAAGCTGCCAATTTAACCTTATCAATCAGATCAGACTTACTATTAAGACAGGAGTTAATTGTTGTGACATCAGGAAGGTTATTGATGAAAATTAGGAACAACATAGGTCGAAGGATAGATCCCTGAGGAACACCTGCATTAATGTAAAAAAATCTACAAGAGTAACCATTTAAGAAAACTTTCATTTCGTGATTTGATAAGAAAAACTGAATAGGTTCAAAAATTTGTCCAGAAATATCATAACCTTTCAACTTGTGAAGAAGACGAGTATGCCAAACCGTATCAAATGCCTTTGAGATGTCCAAAGAAACAGCCTGAGCTTCACCATTCTTATCTAAATCTTGATAGACTTTCAGAAATAATTGTTAATATTTTAGAAGTTGACTTAGATATGTGAAAGCCATATTGCTTATCTGAAAGAAGATCCTGCAAGTTGTAATGCATAACCAATTTAGAGTTTATTAAGGCCTCAAGTACTTTACCAAGAAGTGGTAGAAGATTAATAGGCTGATAGAAGGATCAGTTAAGGAGTACGTTTCTTAAGGACTATTGCAAGGATACTATAAAGTCCACATGCCTTGTTAGGATCCAGTTTAGAGATAATAGAAGAAACCATGGCCTGAGTTATGTGCATATCATTCAATAGAGACTCGGTTCTAAGTGGAAAGTCGGACAAAGATACTCCAGATAAGTCAAGAGTAGAATTTAAAGTGAATTTTCAAGCAAAACATTCTGCTTTATCGGCAGATGGTAACACCTTGGATTGAGTAAAGAGAGGAGGGATAGGAGATTTACTCTTATTTATCAAACTATTACAGAGCTACCAGTAGTCACGAAAATCAAAGTTGTTAGAGGCTATACAGTGTCACATTCTGTCAGCAAACAAAGACTTAGCCTGTTATTGCAAGCAGACACAAATAGATATCTGTTGTGATCAGAACTATCATGTTGGTACACCCAGCAAAAGTGATTCCGGTGGGCTATAGTGGCTGAACAGACAGGTGTGAACCAAGGAGAAGATTGTGCTTTCACCTGGTATTTACAAGAAGGTACAAAAGCATCAGTGCTGTTTTTAACCCAACAAGAAATAGGAAGGTTAAGAATATCAATCCAAGGCATGTTGTGAAATGAATCCCAATCAGTATGCTTGTAACAGAAAGAAGTCTTGGGATTAAGAGGTTCCTTTCTAATAGATGACTCAAAAAGAAATATTAATAGATACTACAGAGTTCTCTGAATTGTCATGAGGACACAGTTGTGATGCTCAACAAGAACCAGGAGAAAAGGTAAGGAACAAATCAAGTAAAGAAGAATGTAGATCAGATTTATTAGGGAAACTAGTCAGGAAAACCACTTTTTGACTGAGACTGAATAAAGAACAATTGAAAGTTTTATTACCAGCAGCATCGGTAACATTAGAATGTTTAAGCTACTTGATATGATGTTGAGAAAGAGAGCCATTTCTATATTATCAGAAATTTTGTTTAATATATTACAGTCCTGAGAAGAAGGAGGGCAATAAAAGAAATTTTCTGATAGCTAAGAAAGCACATGAAAGAATCATCTGAAGACTCAAGAGATACTTCCCTTGCAACTGGGAGATTTTCCCAATTATAAACACCAAGGCCATGCATATATATCCCCGAATCTTTTCCATAAAGGGTAAGGAACCTTGAACAGAGAATTCATTAGTAGCGATAGAAGAATTTAAATTAGTTTTACAAATTGCAAGGATATATGGAGAACATTTCAAGAGAAAAGATTCTACACTACAGAAATTGAAATGAATGCTACAAATATTGCAGAAAGGTTGAGAGGGGTAGGTGATTGTTTTTTGTTTACTAGTTTGCACATAGTTTGCACGTATTGCTTTTCATTGTGTTTATCATCTTCCATTTCATCGATACATTGTTAAGTTCTTATTTTTAGTACTGCTCAGTTATTGCTCACCCGTTTCTGCTAAGTCCGATAGCCTAGTGGATTAAATTGTTGGTTTGTGATTTTGATGACATAGTAATTGTGAGTTCAATCTATGGGTCGAACAATATGTATGTGTACTCAGTGGAAACAGGACAAAGAATAAGTGAGCAGTACTAAAAATAAGAACTAGACAAGATATCCCTAAACATGGACTGTAGAATGAGAACAACCCCATAGATTAACCTTTAGCACTTTGTATATATTTGCCAGGCAAAATGCAAGTCATGCAAATGGAAGTTGAATCTGAATTTGCTGTTTGTGTAGTCATCATATTCTTCTATGGCAACATATAAAAGAATCCTGACTGAAATTGAGAGCCAGGCTATTGCAATTTCAAATATATACAACTAATATATAAAACATTATATTTTGAGGGGATTCTTTATACAATAAAAGGAGAAGTAATATTTATAAATGAAGCAGAGCAAATGTTAAATAAAGGTTTCAGTTCAAAATTCCCTGTAGGTTACCCAGATCAATATATACCTGATGAAGGCAGGAGGGAACAATGGCAAAAACGTTGTGATAACAACAGCATAGGAGCACAATAGTTCAAATATAAATAATGTAAATAATAACTCCTTATCCCATAAATTCAGACAGAAACAAAAAGATAGTAATAAATAAAAAATTGGGGGAAATCTAAACTTGTATAAAAGTTAATCTCCTGGACAATGAGAAAAAAAAACATACAAAGTCGTTCAGTCTTTGAAAACAACTCTCGGAAACATAACTGGGGAAAATATCAGCGACTGAGTGCTATAGGGTGAAAGCTTAATATGAGAGCTGAAATAATTATCCTGATTAAAATGGGGAGGCTAAATTGGTTTGGCTATGTAATCAGTAGAGAAGAACCATGCTTTGTGTATAGATCCTACAAAGACAATTTTCCTGACCAAAAACTCACATGGTTGGCCACCTAAAGAGAAAGGAAGACCAAATCTGAGAGGACACTGGAATGCCACTTTTGACACTTGAATAGGTAGAAATGGCAAAGTTGTATGGACAGATATATTAAAAGGTTTAACCTGTAAACCAAAAATAATTGCTAATCTTTGTGTTTATAGTAAGCAAAAAGATTGAAAAACAAAATATAAAAATTGTTTACAATGGAGATATGTTAACCTTTATCACTCTATATGTGACTTCATTTGCCGTTCTAAAAGTTTATCCTACCACTGAAGGTGACTCTGATCCCTGAATTTGAATTTCATAGTTGTTGTCATATCTTGCTATAAAACTACTTTGAGTGAAATTAATAAGGATACTGCAATTGAGAGACATTGAAAAAGAATGCAGTAGAAAGAGAAGTAATAATAATGCAGAGTGCTAAAAGTTAAAAGCAATAGTGTCAAGTGTTGTTTTAAGCTGTAAACTAAAAATAAATTGCTATAATATGCAACATAAACTTTTTAATTTAAAAAAAAGAAAGATAATTGACAATAAAATTAGTCTGAATATAAATAATATAAAAAAAACAAAAATAACTATGTTTCAGTACTTTGTAAATAATTAACTTTCTATTAAGAAAACTTCATTTTTCATATGATTACATCACCAACTTCATTTATTTGACTTACACAATTATTCCTTCATTGATAATTTCTTGGAGAGATAAATTCTATATTAGATACCTGATTGTCCATAGAAATATTAAGTATTGTCTGTTTGTGTTGTTGTTTTTTTTTTTTTTTTGCCAATTCACCCAAAGTAAGGCAATAATGCCACTAAGATGCTAAAGGAGACTGGGAGTGCAATAAAATGAGAAAACTTTAAAAGAGATGGGAAATCCAATCTTAAATGGTGAACAAGGGATAAACCTCTACTCCTGTTCAAAAGAATAGGAAGGAGTGTGAACATGTCTACTTCTCTTGAGAAGATAAAATTAAAAAAAATAATTAGTAAATAAAATTTCAGAGGTTAGGCAGAGACATTAGACATCTACAGTTGAAGTAGACTCTAAAAGGAACTAGAAACCCAATCCTAAACAAGAAACAAGGGATAAACCTTTGCTCCTGTTCAAAGGACTAGGGAGGAGTGTTAACCAGGCAATAGGCAAACCTTTCTCCAAGTAAATTAGTGAAGTACAGTTAGTAAATAGGATTATTAATGTCTTTCTTAATTTCTTTTCAGCCTTAGGGGAGATTGGACGGAGTGCACAGGCGTATTGTGAGCTGGCAGGCCGGACAACACCAATGCTCAGTGATATTGCTGTAGCATTAATTGAAATGGGTGAGTAATGATGTTTCCCAAACCAAAACTTAGTTTGAACCTCTCTTTAGTATATTATTCACAGTTGCCATCTTGTTTCTTCAAAATTCTGAAGACACAGACTCTTGTTTGATCACTGAGGTTAAGCAGTGTCGAACCTGGTTAATATTTAGATACGGTAATAAGCCATTAACAAAAAAAAAACAAACAAAGTAATCAATCTTCCAAATTCTCATGGATATAAAACAAACTTGGTTTAAATAATGAAGATGGTTATTCAGATGAGTCCAAAGATCTTGTTTCCATGAATATAAAATGTCAGAATTCTTAATTTCTGATATTTTCTTGTTTTGTTGTCTTTTAACAGATTTGAATTCGGATTTACCAAAAAGTTTTCAGTTTCCAAAAATTGTGTCTTTTTCTTTAGCACCCCCACCGCCAAAAATTGTCTTTAGCCCCCACACTCCAAAGTGTGGGGGCTTTTTCTTTAGTTCCCCCTCCAAAATAGTCTTTTTCTTGCCCCTCCCCCTCATTCTACCTTTTTCTTTTGCCCCTCCAAAAATCTAAGAGCTGTAATAATGAAAAATAAGAGGAATAAGACTGTTGCATTTTCTTTATTGTCAAGTTTTTAAAGGTGAAATGAATCCAATTCATTTTTACATTCACAGTTCTGCTGAAGATTTGTTAATGAAAAATCTATTGTAAAAACCACAATGACATTTTAATGATGAAAAAAAGCTTCGCTACTATATATTAAAAGACAACCAAAAAAAAGAAATCCACAACATTTTACAAACCCTTTGAAAATGGCTGAAGAAGTGGCCGAAAGCACTTGGGACAATAGACACTACAGATAAATTTTACACTACCTTACCCCTACCAAATGGAAACATTTAAGAATGCTACAAAAACTCAATAAAAAAATTTATCAAAATTTCTTTGTCTATCATATTCAACGAAACATGTATGAAAGAAAGGTTGCTGTCCAAATATACATTATTTATTTACACACATACAGGGTGTGATGGATAAATTGTCATTTAAATTACACTAAAGTGAAAATAATACTGACATCTCATTTTAACAGATATATTTACCAAACTTACACAAAAATATGTTGAAATACTAAAGAGTAATACTAAGTCTGTGATTGCGTGCATGCTTGTGTGGCATGTCCATCCTGTGCATAATGATTTACGAATTGTTTATACAGGAAGCATTTTTTAGGTTCTTCAAACAGACAAATTTTTTTAATTAAAATACTTTTAAGTTAAAGGCACAAAGAGATCACACTTTGCTGTTTTGTCCACAGTAGCTATTTGTTTATATTTCAGCTTCCTTTAAATGAACAATAAAAACATCTTTAAAAAATATTTTCATGTGAATATGATTTAAAAATATCTTTTGGCATATTAAAAAAATATTTTTAAGTTAATCTAAACCATTTAGCATATTTCAAATTTTAATAAGGAAAAATTATTCAGTAAATTTGTAAATAGGAAAATAATAAAGAAGTCTCCTGAAATAAGCATTTATTTTTAAGACATTATATTGTATATTAAAGTGTGCTTGGCATGCTTTTTAATAGTTGTCACTTTTGGTTTAGCATTCCCAAATAAGATTAATGGTACAGTTTTCATTTCATGAAGAATCTGCTTGCTTGCTTTTTTTTTTTTTTTTTTTTATAGAGAAAGGCTGAAAATAACTCATTTAAATCCTTTCAAGCAAGACAAAAAGGAAAGGATTATCCACTCCTTAATTTTCCTTAATCTTAACCATTGACAAACAATTTTGTCTATGCCGTTCCACTCACAAAGCTTGGGTCAATCCATGGTATTGTTTCCAGGCACTTTTCAACAATGTCACACACACACCAATCACCTCCCCAGGCCTATAACATCATCAGCATAGATAATCAAAAGAGGAGACTGAAACTTTGTATTTAGATCCTACAACAATATATCTGGTGATAGATCATGTAGTAGACTGCCTAAGAGAAAGGAAAACTAAATTAGAGAGGACAATGAATTACCACCTTTGACACTTGAAATGATTGCCCTGAATGGGGAGAAATGGACAAGTTTGCAAGGATCTTTTGGGGAATATGCAACTAAACTATTAACTTTTGTACTTCTAGTAAGCAAAAAGATTAGTCCAAATATAAATGTAGTCAATTTCTTCTGGCTTGTAATAAAGTTCCTTAATCCATTTCCTTTTGTCAACAAAGTAGCATAAGTCAAACAGTCCCCTACAACACGTGTCTCCTATTTGCTACAGCAGTCGCACTTCTTTCTGTCACCTCTATAAGCACTTTTTATAGATTGATTGACAATTAAAATTTGCATATGTTAAGAGATTCTCACGAAAATCTATCTGACTTTGAGATCTATTTTAAATGTATGACTCATGAAGCCCATGTTTTTCTTTTAGGGAATGTTTTTTACATGCGAGACATGTCCAAATTCGTTTTTCATTCTGGTGATAAGCCATTTTCTCTATTATTTTTGACAAATTGACCATGGTGAGATTTGAATCCAGGTCACATGGTTGGAAAGCAAACGTTCTAACCTCTTGGCTATGCAGGTACACAAAGGTCATTACTTTGACTGTAAATAATGTAAACTGAAATGAAGTTAACTCATCCAAGATGTGTCTGGCTAATGTTTAGCTTGCAAAGAAGAATGACCGATGCTGACTATGTGAGAAAACATTGCTACAACAATTTTGCTCTTTTCTTGTTGTTTTCCTCATTTATCATTTCTCTTATTCACTTCCTCTCTTCACAGGAGTCAACATTGAACAAATTCCTGTCTATGCCAAGAAACCGAACAAAAACGTCTTCATACCGCGTAAGTTTTTTTTATAGTAAAAATACCTTCTTTTTTTTCTTTTTCTTTTTTTTTTTAATATATTACCAACAATACATTTTATCATCTACAAACAATATATCTAAAAAACATACATTTACTCTAAAAGTAAAAAATTATGTACAAAATAGACATATGTTTGGCTTATGTGGGACTGAAGTCAGATGTGAAGATGCAGTTATAGGTGGGGCATGGGTTATCACTCGGTCTGGGAGGTGCAGACACATTCTCGTATTTTTTTTTTTAATTTACCTTGCAACATTATCAGTCAGTTTTAAATTTGGTTACCTTCAGTAACACACCATTTAGACTGGTCAGTAGCAGCAGGCTAGAGTCTGCTGCAGTTTCTTGGACTTGTCCCTCACAATCATGTGTCCTGTCAATTTGTAGTGAGCCTTTAGGATCTTGGCCTAAATGTGCACGGAATTGACTCTGTCCTGAACTATTCGGTTAGTAGATTTACATGATGGATCACAGGAAGTGATTGTGTAATTGTTTAATCTTAGTGTCTATGTGCATGCTGTAAGGTGCCAAGATAGCGCAGTTATTTACATACATACATATATATATATATATATATATAGTCTTAAGGTGTGCTATATTTATGGGATAAAGTGCTCAATATCAGAGATAGAGCGTGTGTAAATATAAAAGTGAACATAGAAGTCAACACTTAGAGGTGACAGTCTGTTTCATGCTAGTGCAATTGTCAGGCAACTAGTGCTGTTATTTTTCTCGGCTATTTATATATAAGGGTCAGTGGTGCATTGTCGGTAATCTATTTTGGTGGTTATTTTTACCTGAAGTCGCTTATTTGTTTATTTATTTATTTATGTCAAATAATTTTGCTTGTTTTTAAGTTTATTTTTTTAATTTTTTTTTTTATCTTATATATTTATTTATTTATTTTTTGTTTTGATCGGTGTTTTTTATTAACGTAGTAAAAATTAGTTTATATAGCTTATTGTTGGTAGTCTATTATGGCGGTCATTTACCGGAAGTTGTTTATTTGCTTATTTATTTGGGTCAAATTGTTTTGCTTGTTTTTATTTATTTTTCATTTTTATTTTTTATCTTATATATTTGTTTATTTGTCATTGATTAAAGCTATTTGTTGAATTTTGGGGTTTAATGTTGTGGTTTGTTCTGACTATTATTTTGGTGGGAACAGTTTTTAATTTATTTATTTGGGTTGATTATCTTTATTTGTTTTTTCTAAGCGGCTAGTTTGTCGGTATCGGTTGTTAGTTTATTTATATATTTGGATGTATTTAGATCAATTTATTATACTTGTTGTTATTTATTTGTTACACTGTATATTTCTCTTTTTGGTTTTTGATTTTTAAGTAACGCAGTATATTATTTTTTATTCATTATTTTTTTATCGTTATATAACAGTTATAACTATTTTCCGTCCGATTTTTTGTTTTGATTTTTATAGTTTAATTTTCATAATAGTTTGTTAATTCTCCTTATTTTATTATTCTATTTCGCCTATTCTAACAGGTGTGGTTTGGTAATTTGTTTGGATTAATTTACTTATTTTATTGTCATTTTATTTGTTTATATATTTATTTATTTTTCTATTTTAAGTTACGTAGTAAAAATTTTTCATGTCTACATTTTGAGATTAGCTCAGATCTTTTATTTAATAATTTATTTTGGTCTGGGAAGGTAATGATAGCTATTTTTTCCTCCAAGCAAAGTTTGAAAGTTTTTGATAGGTTGTTGTAGACTGATGATTTTTTCCTTATTTTCCAAGATATTTTTGGTGCGGTGTGTGTTTTGTTTTTTATTTCCCAGATGTACTTAGAAAGCATTGTGCTGTTCGCATATTTACTATTTGTGAAAGACATTTTGTGTACATAATTTCTTTGTTTCCAGGGTCCTTCGGTTACTCCTATATATACTTTTTCTTCATTATCTGCTGATTTTATCGTGGCTTGGTAGATTACGTTGTTTTGTAAACAATTACCGTTTAAGGGACATTCATTTTTTTTTTATTCTGCAGTTGCACGTGGGTTTAATTTGTTCGTGTGGTTTGTTAATAATTTTCCTGTTGTGCTTTTTTATTATTTGTGCCATGTTCTCGGTGCAACTGTAGCTGATTTTTACTGTTTTTGTTGAATATAATTCCGGGAAGTGTTTGTGTAAAAGTTTGAAGAATATTTTTTCCTATGTTTGTTTTTACGTTTTTGCTGTACGGTGGGTTGAACCATATGATATTTCTTTTCCTGTTGGCCTTTTTTGTGTTCTGTGGTGAGTATGTGAGTGTTGCTGGGAATCCGCTATCTTTTAGGGCTGTTTCGTAGTCTTTCTTAGCTTTGTTAAATATAGATACATTGGAGGAATTGTCGGAAAGCCTGCGGTTAATTGATTTTGGTATCTGTTTGATTATAGAAGGCGGGTGGTTGGAAGATGTGTGTATGTACTGTGGTTTATCATTGGGTTTTCTGTATGGTTTATGTGTGCCTTTTCTTAGGTTGAAAGTAACATCTAGAAAATCTACTTCATTTAGGTTAGTTTTTTATATCTATATCGAATCCATTATTTTTGAAAATTTTAATTATTGCTTTTCTAGTTTTATCTGTGTTTTGTTTGTTGCAGTTTCTTAAGATTATGAGACCGTCATCCCTGTAGAGTCCTGTGTCATTTCTATCTATTATTTTGCTTAGTTCGTGTAGTAAGTAAATACCTACGATTTCGCATGTCTCTGCACCGTCAAAGCTTCTCATTGTAGTATCAAATATCCCATCTTTCTTTATCCATGCTTCTTCATTGTGAAATAGTAATGATTTACGGGAGTGCTTAATGATGTCGATTTCGTTTGGTTTTATTATTATTTGTTCCTGAGCTAAGTTGATGGCCTTATCTAACGTACGTTCTGTTATGGATGGGTAAAATTCTTTTATGTCTAATTGTAGGAAGTGGCAATTTTGTTTGTTATTTATACTGTGGAACCAGTCAATAGTTGCTTTTGTGTTTTTCCACTGGTTTACTCCTAACTTCTTCCTAAGTTCAGAATTAATTCTTTCTAGTATTGTTTTACTTATTTTACCTAGTTCGCTTTTGGCTGGGTTTATGAGTCTGCATGCAGGGTTGGTTTTGAAATTCTCTTTGTGGTCTTTTAGTGTGATAAAGGTTTGCGTCTTGCTCATGCAACTTATTTGGTCATCTAGGTCTAATTTTTGAGCGATTACTTTAGCTTCTTTATTGATATCATGTTCTATTGTTTTAGGTGCCTTTTTGTATGTTTTGGTTATGTTGTTCTTAAGTAATTTATTGTGCGTAGGTGGGCTTAGTTTATATAAATTTCTTGTTTTGTCAGCTGCAATAAATACATTTGTGTGTGTGTGTATATATATATATATATATATATATATATATATATATAACTTGATCATCTAATATTTTTGTACTTTTTTTTCTATAACTCACTTTGGTATCTATGTGTCATTTCTCAATTCAGAAAAAAAAAATGCTTCATGCTTAATATCCAGTGTTGATCAAAATTTTTGATTCTTATTTTTACTAAGATATTAGTTTTCCATCCTGTCACAAAATATTTTCACATTAAAAATATTTAACATTTCCACTTAGGTATTTTTTGTTCTTATATATTTGTATATCTACCACATTCCTTACTAATATTTATGCATTCTAGCTTAACTTTGTGTCTACTTTTTTCTAGTGCATGTACATATTTAGTTTTATATTTGTCAAAAATAATTTTGTTGTTTCTCGAGAGTCTGTATTGCGCAGATTTGTGCAAATTGTTTAAAATTCCTTGTGGGTGCTTGGATTCTTTGCTCATGTATTTATGGTCATAAAGCTCTTTAGTGTAAAGTATGTATATTCCTTTGGATAGGTTGAAAGTAGTGTCCACAATGTTAATCATCTAGGAAATTGTGTTAGGGGTGATATTTAGTCCATGATGCTTGAAGAATTTGATGTTTTCTAATTCAATCTGATTATTGTGGGTTGGTGTTATGAAGGAGGATAACTCCATGTTGTCTCTGTACAGACCATGTTATCAAAAGTATACCCAAGTCTCCACAGTAGCAAAATGCCAACCAATTTACAAGCTTCTGCAGAATCGATTTGTTTGTGTGTGTGTGTGTGTGTGTGTGTATATATATATATATATATATATATATATATTATATATAAAATCAAGAATAGTATTGTGGAAATTGTATTGAAAGTGTAACAATTTTGTTTATGGCATGTTTTGTCGTTTTGACTAAATTTGTTATGTTGGTAGGACTACACATGCACACAACAGAGGGGTGCTGGGGATTTTAGAATTTTTATTTAGCCTAATTTATTTCCACTTTGTCACACAATTTCCTCAACACACACACATACACACACACACACACACACATGATGCAAAGAGGATTTATTTTACACAAAAAAATATTGTCTATGCATTTAACCCAATGTTTCTCCATTAATCACGTACTATATTATAAACTGAAAATTTAAATACTATAAATAATATGCATGCCCTGGCAGGATTCAAATCTGTGTCTCCTAGGGGAAACTGTCATTAGATCTGATATGCCTTAGACCACTCAGCTACGTAGGACCTCCTGATCAATCAAAGTCCAAATAGTGCTTTTGAACACATATCTTCCCAATTCTTGAAATATACATATCTGAATCCTGCCAGAGGACACATATTTTTCTAACAAGATTTCTCAAATATTCAGGCTGGTAGATGTAAATAAATAAATATTCTCTTTAATAAATAAATAAATAAAAACAGCATCTACTCGAATATGAGTATCCATTAAAAACAATGTTCAAACAAATAAATTATATATACCACAATGTTCTAAGCACTATATCAATTTCAATTGTAGCATTTGTGAGTATTGTCAATTGAAATGATGTTTGGCTTGGCATTACTTACCCATGTAGATGTTTATTTAGCAAAATATATTCATGAATAGATACCACATTTTCATTGCAGCCACTCATAAACATGTTCCCCCTGTACCTGGAATATTA
Organism: Acanthosepion esculentum; assembly: GCA_964036315.1. NCBI lineage: Eukaryota > Metazoa > Mollusca > Cephalopoda > Sepiida > Sepiidae > Acanthosepion > Acanthosepion esculentum. The sequence goes on from OZ038484.1 coordinate 71,203,480, forward strand.
GAAACTGGAGAAAGAAAACAGCATCCATCTTATATCCCAGATCATTACCCACCTTTCCCTGGACCCCACAGTTACATCAGAACGCCTGTAAGTATCACCCATTGCCTGTCTTCATTTGAATCTTTGCAAGATTGAAGCAAAAAGACAAGTTTCCTTAACAAATTTAAAGCAACAATTAGATTTACATGGAATATAAAGTAATTTCTGCTGAAATTTACTCTTATTTACATTATTTACTTGTCCTTGTTATGATGATAAATTACAACTGACAGCAAGGCCTCTGATCTGGTTTTGAGGAGCATGGAACCACCTCTTAATTGCTGTTGTTGCCAGGTCCACCCTGACCCAGTTAACCCACAAACTGAGGGTTAAAATACTATGAAGGTATAAAAATATCAGAAATAAATTTCCATAGTTACCCCCCCCCCAAAAAAAAACTGCAATACAAAAGAAAGTACTAATGCTCTCAAGGAAATTCAATTTTGGCATTAAATGACCCATAAGGAGTTGATATGCCACTAAACAAATATTATTTACTGTTAGACTAATGTCTTCATTGTCAGTTGTTTGATCTTAGGCCTTTTTCGCATGTTTATCGATTCAACTGACATTCACAGACATTTGGTATGAGCCCTTCATTTAATCTAGTGGTTCTTAACCAGGCTTCAGATGGACCATTGCTTTTCCACACACACACACACACACACACACAAAAAGTAGCAAATTGGGTGTCTACAGTAATATTCTAGTGGTCCATAGAGCAATTTTACTTCAGAACAGTTGTTACAACTTAGTCAGAATTTGAATTTTTACAGTAATCTACATCATATTAAAATACTGAAAATAGAAAAACAACTCTAAAATTAGCAGAAAATGTGATCAAGTGATGTAAGTTAGCATCCCTTTTACTCTACCGGATGTTTTAATTGTAAAAGTTGAATAAAAAAAATGAGGAGATATAAAGGAAGGAATATATATATATATATATATATATATATATATATATATATTAATTTAATATGCTAATAATCAATGTTTAATTTTAAATATTAATAAAAATAAAATATTAATATATAAATTAATAACTAAATAACTTAACATCTTGCTTAATTAATTACCATACTTTCCTAGCTTTTTTAAATTTAAAGTCTGCTGCACTTAAAAGAATAAATAGTTAGGAAGGAAACCTCCATATATAAGGAAAATGTGACAACAGTTACTGGACTAGAGAAACCTTTTAAGAGAAAGATTTTATAAACTTCAACCAAAAACAGTACACTAGCTTCTTGGTCAATAAATGCCAAATTTTTCCTTGTCGGTAACTGGCTAATATTACTGTTACCATCTTAAAAATTCAAAAAAACCTTTTTGTTTTGTTTTTTTGCTCCAGACTCATCGAGATCCCATTAATGACTATCAACTTGTACGAGAGAAAGCAGCTACCCAAAAGCGTGACATTGAGCGGGCTCTTACTCGCTTTATAGCAAAAACTGGCAAAACACAAAAACTCTTTAATGATGACAGTGGTGCTTTTCCTTGTGAGTAAAATGATTCCTTTTCCTAATTTCAAAGTTATCAATTATCTAGTAATTGTTTTTAATTTTATTTTTCCAATGTACAGCTTTTTACGTTATGATAAACTTATATTGCTGGCATTAAAATATTCTTCTTCTCTTCTTGCCAGCACATGACTCCAAAAATATACTTTTTTTATTCAACAATATATGTTGCAGAAGAGACTTGAAGCAACAGAAATGTGATTCTACAGAAGGATGCTGAGAATACCATGGGCTGAACATGTGAGCAAGGATGAAGTTTTGGAGAAAATGGAAACAAAAAGGACACTTATAATTAACATTATAAAGAGACAGTTCTCATTTCTAGATCACCTAATGAAGAAAAGGAGCTTGGAAAATTTGACACTCACAGAGCATATTGGTGGCAAGAGAGACAGAGGAAAGAAGCACATAACCTATCTAACAAGCTTTTTGTAAATAGTTGGCAGAACAGGGATTAGGAGATATGACAAAAGGACAAACTATACTGAGAGCTACAAAGCACAGGAGATTGTGGAGAGCCATGACCATCCACATCCTAAAGTATAGGTATCTTTTTTTGTTTCCATTTTCTCCAAAACTTCATCCTTGCTCACATGTTCAGTCCATGGTATTCTCAGCATCCTTCTCTAGAGTCACATTGCTATTGCCTCCAGTTTCTTCTCCATCTGTGATGAGATGGTCCAGAATTCACTGCCATATAGGAGTACCAATATTACAAAAAAATAAATTAATTTTGTAGCAGGAATTACAGTGTGATCTGTTGCTATGATAAGCATTTTCAGTGGTAAAGTAAGAAGCAGAGGATATTATAAAAAAAAAATAATAAAAATAATTAAAAAAACCCGCAGATATTTGGGGATTTTGTCAAGTGTGTGTTTTATTGAGACGCTATTTTCCTTGCATTTTCACCTGAGGAAAAAAAAAAAAAAATTGAAAATTATATTTTGTTGCATGAAAAGAGAAACAAAGTAAAAATTTTCTTTTTTTGCATGGGAACTTCTTTAAATTGGCCAGTCTCTTAGTTTATTTGAGTTAAAAAAAAATTTGAAAGAGAAAAGAACTTTGGGCAAATGTTAAATTTCGTGCCTATAATAAAACAGTGTGTCAAAAAGATGGTCCTTTCCTTGACACCATTATTATTTTAACCACCTTCACTCCTTTGGCAATGTTTGTTGTTTTAAAAAGCAATGATTAGAATTTTAATAAAACCCAAACATAGCAAAGTGAATTTATACATTTTCTTTGTTCTATAACAAAAATAACAAACACTGTTTATTACATTGTTTGTTGACCAGAATAATTTTATATTGACAACATTCTAAAAATGTGAACCAACTAATACAATGTCATTTTTCAATTTATAAAGAAATATGAAAATAAAATTTCTTGTTCATAAATTTCTAAAAAAAATAATGTCTGAACAAGGAATTTTAAATAAACAGATAACTACGAGTAACTAATTATAAATTTAAAAAAAATGCATTTTCCAGGCAGCAGTTCATTGATATTTTTATAAAAATTAAGAATAAAAACTTTGTTTTCACAGTTATTTATAAAATGGTAAATAATATATTTCATTGTAGATGGTTTACATATTTTGGTAATTTTTTTTTTTTAAATTTTGGAATAAAATATTTCTTTTCAAATTTATTTCTTTATAAAATGGTGAATAATAAATATTGTATTTCACATATTTTTATAATCAAGTAAATAAATATTACCAAGGGAGTGATAAAATAAGAGTCTTCAGGGAAAAGCTGTATTTTTTATACACTTTTTTTTTCTTTTTTTTTTTTTTTTTTTTTTCCAAAAAGTTAGTTTGCTGAATTTTGTTTTTTGTTAAATTATTTTGTTTTATACTATTTCGGGGAGACTAATTAAAATTGAATAGATATATTTCTCTTAAATAAATTTTAAAAAAAAACTGATAGGAATGAAGTGTCTCATATTATTTTTTTTTTTTGTCTTATTTTTACTTAGATTTCCTAACAGAATTACTTTTTTCCTTTTCCTTTTAGTGATTGCTGTCAAGCCAATAACAATGGCCTATCTGAACGCTTTGCTGCCAAAAGACCAAGATCTGGATGCTCAGCTGCCTGTTGAGAACCATTGGGCCAGTATTATGCAAAAGTACAACAAGGAACACGTTCCCCCTGAAGGTGCATCAGCAGTATCTGGAAACAGCAATAACGCAACTGCAACAACAGCAACCACCACCACCACTGATGGTACTACTACTTCCACTACCACCACAACTGCCGCCACCACTACAACCTCTGTCACAACATCAGCCACAAATGTGACGCCTATGACGTCAACACCACCAGCTGGCGATGCTGTCAGTTTTATGGATAAATACGACTTTTATCAAATGTTTGTAGATTCAAGTGGAGATTCTGAAGCTATTGATAACCCTTATTTACGGGCAGTGAAACCACCACGTAAGAAAAAAAGGTGACTCTGCCGATTCTTCATGCCTTCTATGGGATATGATTGATGTGCGGATAGAATGCTTGCAAATGAATAAAGATATTCTTACACAGTCTGATGAGAGAAATTAATTCTTTCAGTGTCAGCACTAATAAAATAGCACCCTTAATAAAACAAAGGATTGGAGGTTTTTCTTTTTCTTTTCTTTTTCTTTATTTACTTTCAATTGATTTTTGATCTTTTTTATATAAATATTTCTAAGAATTATTTTAAATACAAGGCGTTTGCTTTGGTTTTTCTCATATATAAATGAGAAATTCTGATAAAATAAATTCTTTCATTTTGTCTTAATTAATATCAGGCTGTTCATATCTATCTATCACAATTGTTAAATCCTTGAAGTCCTGACTGAATTGTTGAAAAATCTGAATATATGATGTTATAAGCTGACACATCTCAAAATCCATTGACAACCAAGTATTCCAAGTTGATTTTATATAGGGACCGAAATCCACAAAAAGCAATACCTAAGGTTTAAAATGAATTTTTAAAAATGAAAAATCTTTCTGGGAACTTTTATTTTAGTTTTAATTTTAAGCTAATAGATTAAATTTAATATCTCCAATAAACAAAATACTTTGCTGTATTTCAAAAATTAATTTAAATTTCTTTTTTTTTTCTAAATAGCTGATTAACAACTTTAGTTGTCTTTCAACACAGTGTAATTTTCTTCATTAAAAAATGATCCAAAAATAAATTATTTGAGTAATATTAGCTAATTTAAATTTAAGTATAATTGATTTGAAACATATTATTTACTTTAAAATATCACAGATTTTTAATCTGACTAGCTGTTTTGGCATTGCCAGCCTGATGACAGATCTAATCTTCTTTTATGGAGGAATTATTTATTTGTAAAACATAATTTAAGAAATTGATTTCAGCTCCTTATTTTATATGATTTTTAAGTTTTCAGTAATCTTAAAAATTTAGGAAATTATTCTCCATGATGTTTTATTGAATTTTAAAAATGTTGACTTTAAATTTACTATAATTATCACTCTTATTTTCTGATGTTGAGTATGGTTGACTGTATTTACAAAAATCAGCACATTTATATGCATACAAAAAAATTCAGAATTCTTTTAAAAATATTGGTGTTTGATGATTTCTATTAAGTTTTTCCATTTATGCTTAGTAAATATAGTTTTTGCTTAATAATAATATAATCTAAAGGGCTGAAATATTAATACAGAATTTTAAAAGATCAAAAATTTAATAAATTTTTCTAATTAAAATTTTCAAAAATGAAAACAGTTCTAAAATTTCATTATTCATTGAAGAAAATTTTTTTCTTAAGACAATATTGTCCTTAATATATCTTATTTACAAAAGCAATTAAAAGCTTTTCTTGTTAAATAATGTCGGTTTTATTGCATTTCTTATTTTACGATTCAGAGAAGATTTTTGGTAAATTGTTTCTTTTTATATTTTCTAATAGATGTATTTTAAATGGGCAAACAATATAGATTTGCCCCCTCCCCCCCCCCCGAACTATCATTATGAATTTGCAAATTAGGCTAAAAATTGTTTTATACTTTAAGTTGGAGAAGTTTAACAGTATTGTCTTAAGAAAAATCTAACTATGAACAGCCTTTTTGAATCTGTTATGGTGTGTGATTACCCCCACTTGTCTACCAATGAACTTCTGCTAACAGCCATGCTGACAAAAGCACTATATGAAAAAAGATGCACAGTCTCTTTTACTTTTTTCTTTTTAGCCACAGGATGCTGTAGAGATAGGACATGCTAATCTAATACCACATTAAATGTGGCAATGTATACAGTGTACAAATGCTCTCGGTTTATTCTGCTACACACACGCATATCTCATAAGTCTGTTATATGACGCCTTCTGTATTTAAACTGAGTATATTTTCTAATAAATGTGATATCTTAGATTGAGAAACAATTTAGATTTGAAATTTGATCATCTTGCAATCAGTAAAGGGACAAGACAAGTACCAAACTAGTTTGGATAAAATACATTGGCTAAATTAATTTTAACTTTCTGTGCATTGTCTGCTAACTAATGGGACCAAAAGCATTGTCCAATTGTTAACAAGTATTTTATGCTGAAGTTCTGGGATAAGGAGTTTTTGTTACTTACATTACTGGTTCATGAATTTGATGGCATCATAATCCCTGACAGTATAGACTCAAACTCTTTCCACAGAGTTAGCAATAACTGAGCAGTACTAAAAAGAACAAGTTGAGATATCCCTAGACAGACCCTACACTGTGGTGTGGAAAATTCCCTGATGGTTACCTGGATCAACAGAGACCTGAAGAAGGCTGGAAGGTACAACCACCAAAGTGTGGAAATATTAGACTGTTTGGAAAATAATGCCCAATTTTCCAATCAACTTTTATTCTTGAATTAAATGGTGTTTAAATCAGTCAAAAACAAAAGAACCCCAAACATTTGTACATTTCTGTCATTGAGTTACAAAGCTACTTTATGATAAAATGCTAAATGTTGGGATGCCGTCTTTGGAGTGGAATATAAAAGAAATGAATTTCTAAGAAATTCAAGTATAGGTTTCATATTATTTTCAGTAAATAAAACTGCTTGTAATTCACCAAAATAGCGAGACTAAAACCAGGCGCTCTCTCTAGTTACTTAAGAGATGTATTCAGAAAAGGCTATAAAACAAACCCTCCTGCTTTGGTATTGCTCTCTCTCATAAAATTCTTACCATACCTTGAAGATGAACCATTGAAAATATTTTGTATGATGCAATGGTTATGCAAATTTAAAACAAAATATAAAGGCATTATTAAATACTAGGATTTTTTTTTTTTTTGCAACCTGCTGATGTGTGTTGAAATCCTCACAGTATTTAGTATTGTTGAAGTTATCACTAACATCTTTTTAGGTTTACAAACTCTGTTTCATTCAATTATGAAAACCAATCGAAATTTGAATAAGCTGGTTTGTTTGGAAAAATACTTTGACAAAACCCTTTCCTTGCAGTTTAATAATTTAATCTATTGGAAAACAAGATAATTTTTCTTTGCTTTTTAACTGAAGAATAAATTCTTAAGATTTCTTACTCTTGTTGAGCATTCAATATACAACTGGTCATGTGTAAATATTTCTTTCTGGAGCCAAATTCCGACTTTTTGAAGCATTTGACTTTGTGATTTATTTATTGTTCTTGCAAACACAGGGCAAACTGGATTCTTGTATATTTAAAAACTTAAAAATATGCAAAAAACAATATTGCATTTTAATTTATTTTAATCATTAAATTGTTTTTGAAATTGTAGGAGTATTTTGTATGTTAAATAATATAACTTAATTTTTACCCCCAAAATTAATAAAAATTTATTGTACTAAGCTACACATCCTAGTAAAATCAATTGTACTTTGTACCCACTTACTTTGTGGTCATCTTGTCTGGTTTTCCATAAATCAAGAGGACTCTCCCACAACTGACAAAAAGCTGGTGTTATATTGCACTCTCAGTCTCAGACCTACACTGACTATCGACTAATACCTGCCTATTATCGTTCATATGCAAATTTTGTCAGCACTATTTACTATAAGTAGAATGTCCACTTTCAACAGCCAATTGTGGAAGGGGATGTAACTCCTGGTGCCTACTGCCTTGCAAATAACTCTGGGTCTCTTGTCAGGTTGACCTGATTTGTTTGCACTTAGCCCCAAAATTTGGTTTTGATCAGTCAATGTATGGCTATTTTAGAGGGTGTGGCAGACAGATGGTCTAACAGGAGTCACACACACACACACACATATATATATATTTGTGTATTGAGGCAGCAGATCATTATTTAAACATTGTTGAATATAACAGACAATGACATTCATTGTCTGTTATATTTAACAATATATGTTTAAATATATATATATATAGAGAGAGAGAGATAGATAGAAACCACTTTCTGGCTCCAACTTGTATTAAGTTTCCTAAATCAATCCCACCTAAATAGAAAGCCTGTTTGATGGGTGGGGCTTATTTGCTGATGTCAGTATAAACTCTGAGAAATACTTTCATTTGTTTTTACTGTTTGAGTTTTCTTGCCTCAACTTTACTTTTTATTTGTTTTGTAAATATTTCACTGAAATAATTTACCAAAAAAATGCTGTCCCAAAATGCAAAGGAGATTATCAAAAATGGACCAAAAGTGAATGTATTTTTATTTATATCCAAAAGATAAGGATTTATGCATGGATACTCACTATTAAAAGGGAACATTTTGTACCAAACAAAAATAGTAAAGTAAGTAATTTATTTTATATTATTTGTAAAGAGCATTAAAGCTTAATGATTAAATTTAATTTCATGATTTTATAATTCACAATGCATTGAAACAGTAATGAGGCAGCCTCCATCATTAAAATTAAAAGTTTTATTCAATTCTGTGGGTGGAATTATTAATTAAACTCATCATTTTTTAATAAAATTTTTTATACAAATATTTAAGGACATTTTTTATAATTTCTAATAAACATTAAAAAAACAAACGTTTGAATTTTTTTTATTTGTAAAAAAATATTTGCATAAAACGTGCACAAATATGCATGTGTAAACTTAAAATTTGCTTAAGTTTAAAAATATGATTTTGTTTGTCTAAAATTCAGTAACAATAGGCATATTGTTACTGAATTTTAGAACACCTACAAAACTCATTTCATTAAAAATATGAACATTTTTTAAATTAAATTCTCCCCCAATACATCTGAAACTTTCCCTTATGTAGTTTCTTTTTTAATAGCTTAGATTTTGACAAGCATTTTAAATAGGGTGTAATTGCCCTTTTAATTCGTTTTTTTAGGTATGTGAACTGCATTTTCAACCTGGGGACATAAGGTGAGAAAAATCAGCATTTGATAAAACTGGTACCATAATTAGTGTTAGCTTTAAGAAAGCAATTCTTCATGTAGGTGCAATCCTTAGAATTCTACCAAACTCCCTTATATCTATCTTCACTAACCCTCTCCATAGAGTCACCAGAATCCAGAAAAATTCAACTAGGGAATTCTGTCCTTAGAAGAGCTTTAGATCAAAGTATTGCTGATGACTTGGAATACAAACAACAGAGGACATTCCACAGTATTAATGATATATGGAGGGAAAATTAAATTTTCTTGATAGAAATTACTGGAGTATATAGTGAGGCAGCAAGAGACTCATATGTTGCATCATCAAGTCTCCATATCCAAAAATCAGTCAATCTGTTCTAATTGAACCTGATTTTGCAGTACATGTGTTTTATGATGATGTATAAATTAATACTATCAGGGAGTATTAGTCCTTTCTGTTATTAGTACAAGATGAGTCATTTAGATATTTTTATGCAGTTAAATTTATATATAAGCAGCTAAAATTAATGACACAAAGTAAGTTTGATTATTCACTAGAAATGATTTTTTCTTCATTGTTTTATAACTGCTCCCCTAGAGGTTATAGACTGTTAAGAGATACCAAAATATAATTTTACCTTTTGTTATTCAGCCTTCAGAAGACTAACCTTATCAACCTATACAAATCCTACAGTTGAGCAACAACAATTTTCTTATGTATATTAAAAATAAGTTTAAGTTACTGGAGGGAAAGACATTACAGTATCTTTACTTGTAGATGAAATTCATCTGAAACTTTATTTTGATTATAAAGAAGGTAATGTGGTTGGCTTAGCCAACAACAGCAATGAATCTACAACAAGTGCGTTTAATTTTATGCTTAGCACTGTTTTCTCACAATACAAGGATGTTGTGCATATTATGCCAACTAAATGTCTTAAAGCTGAGAATTTATTTGATATAGTTAAACGTGTAATAATTGATCTAGAAGAGATCATATTAATCATAACAGATAATGCAATAAATAAAAAGCTATATCTTGTATAGTTCAGCAAAACTTTCAATTAAATATCCACATCCAGTTATGAAATCTAGACCTCTTCATATTTATTTCAGTTCATATACTAAAGTTCATTAGAAATAACTGGCTTGGTCAAAAAATGCAAGTAAATGCAGGATGTTCCCAAAATTTTGTCATAATGGAAATTATGATTAAGATATCTGTGTATATTTCTGAGATGAGGTATGATGTATACTATTTACATTATTTGGACTGTCCTCATCTTTGTCGCCATGTTTATCAAAACGTTTCAGCCTTTGTACGCTCCGGCCTTCTTCAGGTGGTTGGAATGTCGAACTGAACCCTTTATTTCACTCGCTGGGGTAGACTGTTTTTAGTTGTAGTAGAAACGACAAAACTGGGGTCACACGTCCAATCTTCACTTCTCACTAGCTAAAAAGATGTGTTCGTCCCACGTTTCAGTAGACACTGGTAAATATACAGCTCACTATCGGTAGGTTGAAGCTAGTGTCCAGCTTCCAGACAAAAATAAACAGAGTCGTAACTTAATAGGAAACTCTATAATAGTGCACGCCACTACGGTCCCGACCGCACTGCCAGCCAATGTCCAAGAGTCGCCAGCTCGTCCAATCAGCATGCAGACCGCCACTAGACAAATCGTGCCAAGCAGCATAAAATAACAAATGTCAGAGAATGTACTTTTCTTTTACAAAACAGCAGCCCAACAAGCAAAACATCTTGGGCGCTTTGACTCCGATAAGTGCGAATATTTATCGTCACAACTGTTCTAGTTCCACGTGCCATATTTTAATGGACGTCAGTTATCAGTTATCTCCTGTTAATTCCCCTCTCCAAGTTCTCCACTGCCTTAAATGGGTATTGAACAGTGGATAAAAGTGTTGGTTAGATCCAGTGACAGGACCCAAAGAGTGTGAGTTCAATACCCGGTTAAAGCAGTGGAGAACTTGGAGAAGGGAATTAACAGGGGATAACTGATAACTGATATCCATTAAAACATGGCATGTGGAACTAGAACAGTCTACCCCAGTGAGCGAAATAAAGGGTTCAGTTTGACATTCCAACCATCTGAAGAAGGCCGGAGCGTATAACTGCCGAAACATTGTAATAAATATGGTGACGAAGATGAGGACAATAGTCCGAATAATGTAAATGATTAAGATAATATCCAAAGTACTATTTTTTACTTTACAGAACCTTCATATCCCTTCATATATTTCAATCAATTTTGAAATATTGCTATAAATTGACCTCAAAGGCTACTTCTCCCACTAGTTTTGCAAGGCAAAATGTTTCATTAGTTTTGCAAATTTTAAACCAATTCACTATTCAGGAATTGCTGACCTGAGGAAAACAAATGTTTGCCTAACTTTGTAGAGGCTACAGAATACATAAACATATTTTATACTTGGTGAACAATACTGAATGTAAAAACAACATATAAGGATTAAAGTAAATGATGACAATTATATATTTCTCAATGTATTCTTCAACTGGTTAGAATCTTGGAATAGCATTCCTGGAAATAATGGGAAGCTAACAAATGAAACCTTCACAGCTTTGCATTGTACCACTCATGTAATTCTAGAACTGACCAAATATTGCACAGAAGAATTGAAAATGATGTATGTATTACCTGGTAAATTTTAAACAAATCAGGATATATTTGGCCAGCATCAGCAATTTGATGGAGGTCAATGTAATATCTCTATACGCTAAGTGTTTGAATGTGAAAGTAAAGAGTCAGAATGATACCAGTTTTAAAATTGAACCTGCTACTTAATAACCAAAGTAATGATTTGAAGAATTTACAAACTGACTGGGAAGAAGTGGCATGGGAGCAAAATTTAGATATTTATGAATTTAACATATATGTAATAAATGAAGATATTGATGAATGTAGAGCTGTTCCTGTTATATACATAGCAGGTTGTTGCTGTTATGCAGTTTTTAAGAAAATGAAAGGCAACAGTTGCAAGAATTTAATATCTGGAAGTGATAAAGAGGACAAAATATCTGAAATAAACAGCTATTTTCAAGGGATTAATAGATGTTCTCTTCTATATCTTAATGATAATTCTACAAATGCTGTTCTCTATAATTATATAGTTATTGATAAATTGGCGAAAAAATTCTTCGTTTCTTCATTCAGTAAATCAAAGGAAATTAACTATGCACATAACCTCGAATGTTTTGGCAAATAATGATCATCTTTTTCATGTGAACTCTTGTAGTGGGGGTCACAGTATTGAAAAATGAGAAAGAATGCTTGCTTGTCTGGAGCTTTTCAAATGTTGTTTTGAATCATTTTTGTGCTAGGGAAAATAATATTAATGCAAACAAGTTAACCAAAAAAAAAAAAAGAAGAAAACTTCAAACATTCAGCTAAATTTCCCATATACCTATGTAACATTTTTTCTACAATTATTTAAAATTAGTCTTTTATTTTCTACACAAAAAAATGTCAATATTGTAACTTTACTACTATAGGAAATTTTAAAATAAAATAAAGCATGCAAATTAAATCCATATTGATATTTTTATTGTAAAGAAAAGAGTCTTCAAGTAATTTTACACAATCAAAATAAGGAGAAGAAATTTTAAAATCTTTTAGTTCAATAATGAAATATACACTATTTACTGACAACAAATGTAAAACTTTAAATAATTTTCCTTTAGAAAATAAAGTTTATTCTAAGGGAAAAATCGAAGCTTGGTTTTGTTGGGATTGCTATGAATCAGTGTGTAATCAGAAGGGTTTTTAGGTTTGTGGTAATAAACGTGAAAAGCATGTTCTTCATATTAATCACAACAATTTAGCGTAGACATACAAAAGGAATAAATCTCAAAGGCAATATTGAACGAAGAAACAAAGGTAGTCGTGAATTCAATTAGAAACAAACATTGAATATTTATGTACAAATAAATTACAATACAATTTTTGGAAAAAGTTGTGTTTCAGTCGAAATAACTGAATTGTTGAACAAAAGTTGAATTGAGTATTTTATGAACTCAAAGTTCATGAATGTTCCTTTGTTTAGGAAAAGTGTTCACATAAAAATTTGAGGAAAATTTATCGAGAGATAAATTTTAAAGTATTGTAGTTGCGAGATTTTTTTGCTGAATTTTGTATGTTTTTGTTTTGGCAGAGTTATTCACCTTGGACCGTATTTTTTATATATATTTGCTTTAGTAACAATTTCTGTTTGGTAGTGTAGAATAACACTTTTTTAGAATCGTACAAAGATTTCAGAGAGAGAGAGAGAGAAAGAGGTTGAAGGTTGAGTCAGGTGTTGACGCGCGAAAAGTCCTTTAAGTCAAGATGTAGACACGCGTGGATCTCTGTAGAAATCTCTCTGAGAGTGAATTGCTGACTAGTGAATCGGACTAAGATTCGCCCTTTTATTTACTCTGCGAAAATTAGATCGGCTCCCAGCGCATTCCCGCCGAAATTTATCCTGGGGCGTCTCGACCAATAATAAGCCGAGTTTCGCAATGTGTGGTGTTGATTGGTCGAAACTAGCTCTTATGGAAAATTCCGCCTTTAAACGGGTTGAGTGGAAAAATACGGAGGATTCTACAAATAGCCCCACGAGATTAATGGTCAACGTAGTTTGGACATTAATATGTATAAAAGGTGGTGTACTTTGCTGGCCAATGAACGCGCCTGCCGGACCTGGTCCGTGTAGGTGGGTTAATTTGGGGCTCAGGCGTAGAAGATGGGTGTTTATGTGATGTCTCAGAAACAGGTGTTGGCTGAGTGGTCACAGGTTGGTCGTCACTGTTGATATAAGCTGGTTTTAACCGGTCAATGCTGACCGTAGTTCGCTTGCCGGCAAGATCTAGAACAAAATATTTCGACGCTCGAGAAATGACCTGATGCGGTCCAGTGTAGTTGGGTGTTAAAGGTTTACGGACCATATCTCGGCGTAGAAATACGAACTTGGCTGTATGCAGATCAGCTGGGATGTAATATGGCCTGTGAAAGGCTCTGGTCGGCGTATAAACAGTTTCAGACATTTTCTGCCGAAGGTCGCTGATAAACTGGCTGCTAGGTAGGTTGTCCGATACAGGGCCGAAGATCTGTCCTGGCAAGGTTAGGGGAGTCCCAAAAACCAAGTCAGCACTGATACAGTTCAAGTCCTGCTTGACAGTATTCCTCAAAGCCAGCATGATCAGGGGAAGTTTATCAACCCAAGTTCGGCCTTTAGTTGAAGCAGTTATAGCATATTTAAGCTGCCGATGGAATCTTTCTACGAGGCCGTTGGAACAAGGGTGATATGCTGTAGTGGAAATATGTTTAATTCCCAATAGATCAGTGAATTCGTTGAAAAGGGCTGATTGAAACTGTGGACCTCTATCGGTAGTGATTACCGAAGGGCATCCGAAGTTTGTGATCCAGTTATTAAAAATAGCACTGGCCACTGTTTCAGCTGTAGTTGATTGCAGTGGGATGGCGACTGGCCACCGAGTAAACCGGTCGATTATGGTCAAAATGTACTCGAATCCATTCACATTTTCAAGTGGGCCCACCAAATCTGCATGCAAGTGAGTAAAACGACCGTCTGGGTCGGCAAAGGTTGATGTAGGTGCCCTTGTGTGTCTGCCAACTTTGGTGGCTTGGCAACGTAAACACGTGCGGGACCACTGCTTAATGTCAGCTGCCATACCGGGCCAGATAAATCTGTCCGATATGGTCCGCAACGTCGCCTTGCCTCCAGGATGTGCTTGTGTATGAAAATGTTCAAAAATCAGACGGCGCATATTTGGCGGAATGTACGGACGCGGGTTACCCGTGCTGATGTCACAATAAACTGACCTGTTTGTAAACGGGAGCGGTCTTTTTTCAATTTTTAAGGAAGTGTCCGAGTGGATAGCTTGCAGGGTTTCGTCCTTGTCTTGCTCGTCAGCTAAGTTATCAAAGTTCAGTGTTGTACTATGCACTGCGCTGAGAGTTGTACGAGACAAGGTGTCGGCCACGGTATTACTAGCTCCACTAATGTAGCGTATATCCGACGAGAATTGTGATATGTAATCCATGTAGCGGATATCTCGCGGATTGTGTTTATCCGACTTAGCATGTAGAGCGTATGTAAGTGGCTTATGGTCTGTAAAAATTGAAAAGTCACGACCTTCCAGGATGTGCCGGTAGTGTCTGATGGCTAAATAAATTGCCAACAGTTCACGGCTGAAGGTACTATACTTCTGTTGGGCCGTATTTAGCTTAATAGAGAAAAATGACAGTGGTCTTTCCACACCGTCGACTATCTGGTGAAGTACGGCACCAACTGTATCCGACGACGCATCGGTAGTTAGCGTCAGTTTCGCGTCGGGTGAGGACGTAATGTACACAAGTTTGGTACAATCCTGCAAAGCTTGTTTTGCTTTACGAAAAGAGTTCAGCTCGTCTGCAGATAACACAATCTTCGGGTTTTTTCGCTTATGATTAGAAAGAAGATTCGTCAGTGGAAGAAGTACAATGGCACAGTCGCGTATAAATCGGCGATAGTAGTTGATCATGCCAATGAATCGCCGTAGCTGTCTCAATGTTGACGGTGGTGGGAATTCACTGATGGCCTTGACCTTTTCGTCCAGGGGAGCTAAGCCATTCTCATCAATGACGTGACCAAGGAAAGTTAATTCGGGGACAGCGAATAAACATTTATCAATGTTTAACTTTAGTCCGTAATGTTGCAATCGTTCAAAGACCGACTGTAGATGGTTACGATGTTCCTCGGGCGTTTTACTTGCTATCAGTACGTCGTCAATGTACGCATAAGTATAAGGTAATCCGCGGAGGACTTCGTCTATAAGACGCTGAAAAGATTGCGCAGCATTACGGAGTCCGAACGGCATTCGGGTAAATTCGTACAAACCGAACGGTGTCGTTATTGCTGTTTTATGAATATCAGATGGTTCGATAGGAATCTGATAAAAAGCCTTCCTTAAGTCCAGCTTGGTGAAGACAGTAGCGCCTTCAAGGGACAAAGCAAAATCCTTAATATGAGGGATTGGGTATTTGTCTGGCACAGTCCGAGCGTTTAGGAGTCTGTAATCTCCACACGGTCGCCAGGCATCAGGTTCGTTCTTAGGGACCATGTGTAACGGTGTGGAATACGGACTGGAAGATGGTCTTATTATGCCCAGTTTGAGCATGTTTTCGAATTCTTCCTTAGCCACCCGTAATTTAGTTGGGTGTAGACGACGGGGTGACACGTGGACTGGGGATCCAGTTGTTTTAATAGTATGTGTTGTGTTGTGTTTTACGGGTTCTGTATGAGTGAACGGTGCTAAAAGAGATTTGTACTGCTTAAGCAAATCTTCGCAACCGTTCGCACTAGGTACCAGAGCAGTCAGTCCAACCGTGGAAAGCTTGGATAAAAATCCGCGTCGTCGCATATCCGTGCGCATATCGGTAAGTGTCCGAGATGACAGCTCCACGGACAAGTCGAAGTGTGCGAGGAAATCCGCTCCTATAATGGGTAACTCTACATCGGCTATAGTGAAGGTCCATGTATATTCTCTCCGTAGGCCGATGCTTAGAGACATAATACGCTCGCCATACGTGCTGATGGATGTGCCGTTTGCAGCCTGAAGCTTGAGTTGAGTTTGTCTGGGCGTTAATGACGATTTCTTACAATAACTCAGCGGTATAACGCTGATCTGAGCGCCAGTGTCAACTAAGAACTTCAATCTGCTGTTGTTGTCGAGAACGTAAAATAGGCGATTTCCGTTATTTAGCCCAGCAGCACACGCCCTTAATGGCTGCCGGGTTCGGAGTTTCCCGCGTTCTTATACGC
The DNA here is from genome assembly GCA_964036315.1 of Acanthosepion esculentum. Taxonomy (NCBI): domain Eukaryota; kingdom Metazoa; phylum Mollusca; class Cephalopoda; order Sepiida; family Sepiidae; genus Acanthosepion; species Acanthosepion esculentum. Next base: position 71,220,199 of record OZ038484.1, read on the forward strand.
ACATGGTGGCTGACACTTTCTTGCGCGGGCGCCAAACACTTCATGATACCAGCAATAGTTTCTCTGGCGGTGACGAGTATGTCTTGACGTTGATCGTCGCCTACCAGGATTGTGTCTGTTAGCTGAAGTATCGCGACTCCGTCCAGGAATGCTCTGAATTCTGTCTAGGCGTAAAGACAGGTTCCTTAGTTCGGTAGTCAGAAAATGGAGTTGCTGGTTAACATCCGGGGTCGGGTTATCTGTCACGACAGAGGAAATTTGGCGCGCTGGTCTAGTGTCCACGATTTTGTCCGCGATCGATGCCAGCTTGTGGACATCGACCTCCTCAGTTAGGACTGCTAAAATTTGCACTATATCGGGCGGCAATTTCTCCAGCCACATTTGTTTTAATACAGTTTCGGATATACTGTTGTCACCGAGTAGTGTAATCATTTTACGAAGAAGTTGGGAGGGTTTGCTGTTCCCGAGTGTTACATTCGTAAGGAGATCCTTAATCTTTCGTTCCTCGGAGCAACCTGTTCGTTGTAGGATTGCGTGCCGAAGCACCTCATACGGCTTTTCGGGCGGGAGATGAATAAGGATATCCGCTACTTCCGCAGCGATTTCAGCGGGAAGTTTCTCCACAACAAACGCGAATTTCGACTGCTGGGACGTCACGTGTCTGGCTTGGAAAATCACGTCGGGGTCACCAATTTGTTGGGATTGCTATGAATCAGTGTGTAATCAGAAGGGTTTTTAGGTTTGTGGTAATAAACGTGAAAAGCATGTTCTTCATATTAATCACAACAATTTAGCGTAGACATACAAAAGGAATAAATCTCAAAGGCAATATTGAACGAAGAAACAAAGGTAGTCGTGAATTCAATTAGAAACAAACATTGAATATTTATGTACAAATAAATTACAATACAATTTTTGGAAAAAGTTGTGTTTCAGTCGAAATAACTGAATTGTTGAACAAAAGTTGAATTGAGTATTTTATGAACTCAAAGTTCATGAATGTTCCTTTGTTTAGGAAAAGTGTTCACATAAAAATTTGAGGAAAATTTATCGAGAGATAAATTTTAAAGTATTGTAGTTGCGAGATTTTTTTGCTGAATTTTGTATGTTTTTGTTTTGGCAGAGTTATTCACCTTGGACCGTATTTTTTATATATATTTGCTTTAGTAACAATTTCTGTTTGGTAGTGTAGAATAACACTTTTTTAGAATCGTACAAAGATTTCAGAGAGAGAGAGAGAGAAAGAGGTTGAAGGTTGAGTCAGGTGTTGACGCGCGAAAAGTCCTTTAAGTCAAGATGTAGACACGCGTGGATCTCTGTAGAAATCTCTCTGAGAGTGAATTGCTGACTAGTGAATCGGACTAAGATTCGCCCTTTTATTTACTCTGCGAAAATTAGATCGGCTCCCAGCGCATTCCCGCCGAAATTTATCCTGGGGCGTCTCGACCAATAATAAGCCGAGTTTCGCAATGTGTGGTGTTGATTGGTCGAAACTAGCTCTTATGGAAAATTCCGCCTTTAAACGGGTTGAGTGGAAAAATACGGAGGATTCTACAGTTTCTTTCTTTTCTGAAATATAAAAAATATTCTGAGTCAGTAGACGTTATGGAATAATCATTAAAATAAAAATATGTTTAATCTATTTATTTTTGTTATTTTAAGATTCTTACAGTAAGAAGCTAGAAATCAAACTCTGGTTTGCTTTTCTTTGTAAAAAAATTATTGTCAATTTCTATCGGCTCATGTTTTATTGGAAACTTTATCAATCAATCTTCGTAATTTTACAGAGTCTAAAAATTGTTTCACTGGATTGAAAACCTTATTTATCAATCAAACTTTGTATGTGTTCTAATTTAAAATGTTTTACTTTTCATTTTATTAATTATCCCCGAATGCGGCAAATATCTAAGGGAGACTACTCTTTTATTTTGCTGGATGAAGGGGAACAACTCCGACTTCATTATGCAACACCACGGGTAGTATAAAACGAAGCGAAGCAACTGAGTGAAAATGAATGGTTGTTGGCTTTTTTAAAGTATAGTGTTGCGGAGGTGAAGGTTAAATAGGTTTGAAATTTACCAGAAGGATATTTGGTTATGTAAAGTTGGCTGCGTGTAAAAAAAATCACTACTACACAAACATTTAAATTTTTGTCGTATGGCACAAGGCTAATAAGGCAAGATAGAAACAACAAAAAGTGATGTGAAACAACAACAAATATTTATATAAAAATCATACAGATTGTTAAGATAAATTTGCTCAAAATATTTGATTGAGCTAGACTGATTTTTAAGACCAATATTGTTTAATGTGGCAAATTAAATTGCTTTGGAATGTTTCTTTAAGGTTGTGTGTTTATTGCAATATATACAATGAATAAAACAAGAGTTGTTCACCCTTAGCTGTTAGCTCGATTGTTCGAAAACTTTTTGAAAGAAAATATTTAACTGGTCTCACATGAAAAAGAGTTTGTCTGTGAAATAAATTTAATCTTAACCAGAAATGTTCTTTGTCAAATAGTTGCAAAGTTTTGTGTGACACAAATGCTATGAAATTTTGCTTGATGAAAAAGGAACTTTATCATCACTTAACATTTGAAGGAGTTTTTCTGTTTTATACTAAAAATGAAGTTTAGTCTTGTGTACTTTTGAAATAAATGTAATACAACTTGCTGCTTAACAAAAATGTTCACCAAAAGGATAAACTCTGTTGAATAAAATTGAGTGAGAAAGTTTCTTTGAAGTAAATCTTGAAAAGCTGAAAATAAGTTTGATACAAACTTGTAGCTTCAGAAGGTTATTTAAAGTATTTTCTTTGTTGGTGAAAATTTGCAAAAACTGGAAAATACAAGTCAAATTTTACTAGCGTGGCGTCGACGTGTCTTGTTGGCTTTCAAAAAGGTTTCGCGATATTTATTGTAAAATATGCAACTGTGGCACAAGGCCGAAAAGGGGGAGGGAATGAGGCTGGTCATCACTAACTATCTTATACCTAGCTAATCCGACTCACGACCCATTCACTCATTACAATTTTCGCATTCACCATTGTGCAGTCCCTTATTTTATTTTCCATACACACAATAAAAATTAATTCACACCACGGGTATCAAAAAAATACAACTGCGCGGGAATTCACTCCTCACCATACCCTGTGGGGTCAAAAACAAGGACGACGCACGCAAAAGTTCAGATGTAGTGAAAAGCACACCATGTGGTAAAAAAATATCATTTATTGACCAATCAGGGCTCGACATAAGAAACCCATTTCTTAATCTCCCCGGAGCCTCATCATTCAGATATAAGGAAGGTAGAAACTCTCAGCAGACCAGAGGGAGAACAGCGACAAGCCGACATCAAAGCGACACGGACAGCTTCGAACACACACACACACACACACACACACAGAATTCAGCAGTTCACACAACAGGCAGTATCGCGTATCAGTGAACATTCCTTCACCCTCTCTTTCTTTCATCTCGCTCGCTACACATCGTCCTACCTTTTCCCTCTCACATTCCCAGTGCCTTTCTTTCTCCTTTTCTTCCACTGCTTTACGGACAATTTCATTTTTGTACAAAAAAAAATAATTCTTATATTTTTTTTTACGAAAATAAACAAAAGTTTATTTTGCTTTATTTGTAGTGCATTTTCCTTTTATTATTTGTCTGAGGGACTTCTTTGCACCCTCAACAATTGGTGACCGACGTGAGACACTACATTTAAAAAAACAAACAAAACGAAAAGGAAGGACACAATGGAATCACAATCTTCGGAAACCCCTCTCGCCACACTATCGTTGAATATCCCGGCTTTCAACACGACTAACACTAAGTCCTGGTTCGTTCAAATCCAGCCATTATTTGATGCGAAGCGAATCACCTCCCAGAGAACCCGGTATTATTACTTAGTGGAAAAACTGCCAGCGGACATCGTCGAGGAAGTAATGGATTTACTGGAAAATGTCCCGGATGACAACCCGTACGATAGGCTCAAGGAAGCAATTTTAAAACGGACCGGTGTATCGAGCGAAGCCATGCTACGCAACCTTTTCACTCAGGTGGAATTAGGAGACCGCACCCCATCGCAGTTATTGAGGCACATGCGAACCTTACTGAGTGACAACAAAATGTCCGAGAACATTATGCGGAGCTTATGGCTGGACAAGTTACCCACTACAACGACACAAATCCTCGCACCCATGACGGAGGGAACGCAGACAGAAAACTCGCGGACATTGCAGATCGGATCCATGAAAGTTTTCGAAGCCGCAGGGTAAACTCTATCCAACCACAACCAGCCCAACAGAGACAGGGAATTTAACGACCTCAAGTCTACGGTAGAAAGGTTGTCTATACAATTACAAGGCTTACTGCAAAAAGATCGACTACCGCCGCGATAAATGTCCAGGCTACAGAAAGTGAAGTTTCAGCAGAGACCGAACTGACAACCGCAATAGAAAGGATGAAATTTGTTATTACCACAAAAGGTTTGGTCCTGAGGCGAGACGCTGTACACGTCCGTCCTTGTTCTTTCAACAACGCGAATGCGGGAAACGGAAATGCCAGCCAGTAGAGACGACGGCTGTTACTGGATTTTTAACAAAAGGTCGTCTGTTTTATATCCGTGACAAAATTAATGGATATAACTTTTTAATAGACACCGGAGCTGAAATAAGCGTGATACCACCAACACAAAATCAGGAGACTATGCCGCAATCTTATCATCTTCAAGCAGATAACGGTACCAAAATACCAACTTACGGAGATAATATCTCTATTGATCGCATTAAACCAGCGTACATCGAGGAACAATCTCATACAATACCTCCACAAACACATTCACACAGAAAATGAGGAAGCTGAAAAACTAAATACTGACATCACACCTACAACGAAAACCGGCAGAAAAGTCCACTGGCCGAAACATTTTAAAGAATATATCACATATTGAAAAACATGTATCTTTCATATATTTTCCAATCGGGGGGGGGGGAGTATTGTGCAGTCCCTTATTTTATTTTCCATACACACAATAAAAATTAATTCACACCACGGGTATCAAAAAAAATACAACTGCGCGGGAATTCACTCCTCACCATACCCTGTGGGGTCAAAAACAAGGACGGCGCACGCAAAAGTTCGGACGTAATGAAAAGCACACCACGTGGTAAAAAAATATCATTTATTGACCAATCAGGACTCGACATAAGAAACCCATTTCTTAATCTCCCCGGAGCCTCATCATTTAGATATAAGGAAGGTAGAAACTCTCAGCAGACCAGAGGGAGAACAGCGACAAGCCGACATCAAAGCGACACGGACAGCTTCGAACACACACACACACACACACACACACACACACACACACACACACACACACACACACACAGAATTCAGCAGTTCACACAACAGGCAGTATCGCGTATCAGTGAACATTCCTTCACCCTCTCTTTCTTTCATCTCGCTCGCTACACATCGTCCTACCTTTTCCCTCTCACATTCCCAGTGCCTTTCTTTCTCCTTTTCTTCCACTGCTTTACGGACAATTTTATTTTTGTACAAAAAAATAATTCTTATATTTTTTTTACGAAAATAAAAGTTTATTTTGCTTTATTTGTAGTGCATTTTCCTTTTATTATTTGTCTGAGGGACTTCTTTGCACCCTCAACAATTGGTGACCGACGTGAGACACTACATTTAAAAAAACAAACAAAACGAAAAGGAAGGACACAATGGAATCACAATCTTCGGAAACCCCTCTCGCCACACTATCGTTGAATATCCCGGCTTTCAACACGACTAACACTAAGTCCTGGTTCGTTCAAATCCAGCCATTATTTGATGCGAAGCGAATCACCTCCCAGAGAACCCGGTATTGTTACTTAGTGGAAAAACTGCCAGCGGACATCGTCGAGGAAGTAATGGATTTACTGGAAAATGTCCCGGATGACAACCCGTACGATAGGCTCAAGGAAGCAATTTTAAAACGGACCGGTGTATCGAACGAAGCCATGCTACGCAACCTTTTCACTCAGGTGGAATTAGGAGACCGCACCCCATCGCAGTTATTGAGGCACATGCGAACCTTACTGGGTGACAACAAAATGTCCGAGAACATTATGCGGAGCTTATGGCTGGACAAGTTACCCACTACAACGACACAAATCCTCGCACCCATAACGGAGGGAACGCAGACAGAAAACTCGCGGACATTGCAGATCGGATCCATGAAAGTTTTCGAAGCCGCAGGGTAAACTCTATCCAACCACAACCAGCCCAACAGAGACAGGGAATTTAACGACCTCAAGTCTACGGTAGAAAGGTTGCCTATACAATTACAAGGCTTACTGCAAAAAGACCGACAGTACCGCCGCGATAAATGCCCAGGCTACAGAAAGCGAAGTTTCAGCAGAGACCGAACTGACAACCGCAATAGAAAGGATGAAATTTGTTATTACCACAAAAGGTTTGGTCCTGAGGCGGGACGCTGTACACGTCCTTATTCTTTCAAAAACGCGAATGCTGGAAACGGAAATGCCAGCCAGTAGAGACGACGGCTGTTACTGGATTTTTAACAAAAGGTCGTCTGTTTTATATCCGTGACAAAATTAATGGATATAACTTTTTAATAGACACCGGAGCTGAAATAAGCGTGATACCACCAACACAAAATCAGGAGACTATGCCGCAATCTTATCATCTTCAAGCAGATAACGGTACCAAAATACCAACTTACGGAGATAATATCTCTATTGATCGCATTAAACCAGCGTACATCGAGGAACAATCTCATACAATACCTCCACAAACACATTCACACAGAAAATGAGGAAGCTGAAAAACTAAATACTGACATCACACCTACAACGAAAACCGGCAGAAAAGTCCACTGGCCGAAACATTTTAAAGAATATATCACATATTGAAAAACATGTATCTTTCATATATTTTCCAATCTGGGGGGTGGGGGGATATTGTGCAGTCCCTTATTTTATTTTCCATACACACAATAAAAATTAATTCACACCACAGGTATCAAAAAAATACAACTGCGCGGGAATTCACTCCTCACCATACCCTGTGGGGTCAAAAACAAGAACGGCGCACGCAAAAGTTCGGACGTAGTGAAAAGCACACCACGTGGTAAAAAAATATCATTTATTGACCAATCAGGGCTCGACATAAGAAACCCATTTCTTAATCTCCCCGGAGCCTCATCATTCAGATATAAGGAAGGTAGAAACTCTCAGCAGACCAGAGGGAGAACAGCGACAAGCCGACATCAAAGCGACACGGACAGCTTCGAACACACACACACACACACACACACACACAGAATTCAGCAGTTCACACAACAGGCAGTATCGCGTATCAGTGAACATTCCTTCACCCTCTCTTTCTTTCATCTCGCTCGCTACACATCGTCCTACCTTTTCCCTCTCACATTCCCAGTGCCTTTCTTTCTCCTTTTCTTCCACTGCTTTACGGACAAGTTCATTTTTGTACAAAAAAAAATAATTCTTATATTTTTTTTTACGAAAATAAACAAAAGTTTATTTTGCTTTATTTGTAGTGCATTTTCCTTTTATTATTTGTCTGAGGGACTTCTTTGCACCCTCAACACCATAAAAACTCGTCCGTCACCAATCAATCCTCCATACACCATAATACCACATCCTTTCAGGGGGATCTACAGAAAACGCACCCCATGATATTAAAATTAAAGGATAAAAATACATATGTACAATTCTAAACATGAGAGGGGAGGGGGATGAACCCAATAATCAAACTAAATACCAACACAAAATAAATTAAACAACTGATGTTAGTAGGGCCCGTCCGAACCTCAAAAAAGGGAGAAGCCGCTATATTTTGCCCATTGGACAAAACCAAGAGGCTCTCTCGCTAAGGGAGTGGGAAAAGCGAAAATATACATACGGACATGGGAAATATAAATGTTGACCCAGTCGAGATGAAAAGGGGGACCAAAACAAACTGGGGAGGTTGGGAATCTCAACTTGGATCATAACCAAAGATGCAGCCGGGAGCAGGCCAGGAACAACACATACTCCCATTAACTAGGTACACAAAGCTTGTTTAACCTAACCAAGGGTAGGGCTCCACAGGAAACCACCCCGATGTGACATAGGTTGACCTAAAAGAGAAAATCAAGGCTAGCCCCGTTAAAACGAACCAGGCTCGCCTCAGTTACTTACCTTTCGCTGAAGACTGTCGAATGCAGGCGTTATCTATCAGTTTTAATCTTCATCTTGAGCTGATGTTCAAAGAATCGGATCAGTTCCTGATGAGAAAGACAGTTGCCTCGCAAGATATCCTCCGGTCGCGTCGTCCAAATCACCATTCGGGTTGCGGCCAGCAGCGTAAGAAACACCATTGGTTTCACCCCAGAATACGGGGGTGACATACTGTCACACGCGTATGCGCGATCAACAAGCACAAACTTTTCGGGAGTGAGACGAGCCGTCAACTCGCCGACATGGTCCCATAAGGGGCGGTCCCAAGGAGAATGGTAGAAGGCGTGCGAAGCCGTTTCTTCTAGACCAAGGTCACATCGTTCACATTCTGGCAAATCCGCCAATCATGGAATACGTTCGCACTCCTTATTTATTTAGTTTTTGGTCACATGACAATTGATTGCTGTTCAAAATATTGGCGGTAAAACTTGATTGCGTTGGCGTTATTCATATTTATTATTAATTAACCAATCAGCAATCAGAAAGTTAGCAAGGTCTGTGTGCTCCACTTTTTTGAACAAAAGTTTTCATTTTTAAGAAGATATATAGCAAATGCATTACAGTATTTTTCAACCAATAAAATTTGTCAAGAAAAAAATTCAAAAATTGAAGTAGAATGCTAAAATAGAATACTTTTTAAATTAAAGTTAAAAAAAGGAAACCCGGGTTCGAATTTCATCTTAGAACTTTATTTAATATTAATTTACAAAAATAAAAAAAGCAAACAATATTACTATAAAAACGTTTCATTAGTGTAAAGTTACGCTACTAACAATTGAATAATGAAACTGGTATAAAAATGAGGTAAATTCATTTCTCTAAAGTTAAGAGGGTTGATTGGTAAGTAAGGTGTCCAATGCTATATAACAAGTTTTAGACCAGATAGAATATGAGCCTTATATCAAAATGAAGTAAATTTATTTCTTTTAAAAATTCTGAAGCTTGATTGATAAGTAAGGTCTCCCTCCAATCCTATTGAACCAGATTTGTAGCCGATAGAATAATAAAAATGGTTTCAAAATAAAGACCGTTTCTCTTCAAAATCACAAGGGTTGATAAGTAAAGTTTCCAATTCTATAAAATAAGTTTTAGATCAGATAAAATAGTGTAACTGGTATCAAAATGAAGGAAATTTATTTCTCTTCAAAACTACGAGGGTTGATTTATAAGTAAGGTCTCCAATCCTATTAAACAATCAAATTATTTATTTATTTATTTATCTTGAAAGTTATGAGATTTGGTTAGTAAGGTTTCCAATCCTATAATTTTTTTTAACCCAGTTAGAATAATTAAACTGTTATCAATATGTAGTAAATTTATTTCTCTTTAAAATTTCAGTGGTTGCTTTATTAGTAAGGTTTTCAATCCTATAAAACGAATTTTAGACTAGATAAATTAATGAAACTGGTATTAAAATGAAGTAAATTTATTTCACTACAAAATTACCATTTTATTTTCCAATAGTCATTTAATTTTATACATTTTTCCAAACATAGCTGAACCACTTAACCAGGGATTTGAGTTTATCCAAATAATCGATGGAACTCTTGGTTTAAAGACTTAAGGAGAAGAATCTCCTTAAGGAAGGAACAAAAGCTTCATTATATCGCAATAGAGACGCTGAATTTGTTTCCAACTTCAATCAAACCAACAGACTCGTATATTGTAACAATGCCGAAGGAGTTTTATTGCAAATCTATGGAGACAATTCATCGATAGCTCCAAGCGTAGTTTAAAATTAGTTTTGCTGCACAACAGCAATGTATACGCGCCGATACTAATCAGCCACTCCACGACATTGAAAGAAAAGGCATGAACCCATCAAGAAGGTAATGGAAAGGATAATTTACTTTCATCATAAGTGGGTGATTAGTGCTGACCTGAAAGTGGCTAACTTTTTACTTATGCAGCAATCAGGCTACACACTTGAAGCAACAGAAATGTGGTTCTACAGAAAGATGTTGAGGAAACCATGGACCGAAACGAGGAGGTTTTAGAGAAAATGGAAAACAAAAAGAAAACCTATACTTAACATCAGGAAGAGGCAGTTGAGGTTTCTGGGGCACATAATGAGGAATAAGGACTTGGAAAATCTGATGCTCACAGAACAGATTGAGGGCAAGAGGGAGATAGGAAAACAGAGCATAACATACTTGACGAGGTTGAGAAAATGGATGACGGAAAAGGGTTTAGAAATAAAGAAAATACAGAATTTGTTTAAAGCTGCAAGAGGCAAGAAGTTGTGGGGCCATTATCGCCTACGTCCTGAGGTGACACGCACGCAAAGAAGAAGAAGAGTTAGAGGTCAACACTAGGATAGAAGAGAATGACTGGTCATAGTAGAAATGAAAGTCAGAGAGAAAAATGTTATAACTGATCCGCAAGTTCCTAAAGACAACATTATCTTCCTTTCCCTCCATGCCCGTATTCTAAATTTTTGTTCGTGCGTTTTTTAAAAGAGGGTTTGAAAGAGAAACGTGTCGTCGTTGACGCCTGACCTCACAGGCTACCTTGCGTAAATAAACGTTATTTTCATTAAGTTTAAACAAAAAGTAAGCATGACGTTTACAGAATTCAGTTAATTAATCCTTAAATTTACAGACCCTGCTTCGAAATATATCTCGGACAAATATCCGAGATTTTTAAATGTGCTGTTTACATTTTTCGTCTATAATGGCGGTGAAATGTGTTGATGAATGATGACGTGAGCGTGCCAATGTTTTAAAAATGCCGAAAAACTTTATTTACATAGGGAAATTAATTTTTTCTTTTAATTCGGATTAGCTTCAGACTATTATCTTTTAAATAAAACCAAAATTTAAATTCTTAGAAGGCATTTAAAATGCGTTTCTTCCAGATCCTTTCACACGAACGCATGTGTCCCTCAAGGCTTTATCCTGGATCCTACGCTGTTTCTGATCTTCATCAATGATCTCCCCGATGTCATCAGTTCCCAAGTAGGTATTTATACAGATGACACTGCAAATCCGACAGATCTGACGAAATAAACCTGAAAGCTGCTCCTGAAAAGGACCCCCAATCAGTAGTTAACTGGGACAGGAAACGGCTTGTAAATTTTAACACCCCCAAAACAAAACTGCTATAATTTGACCACCTGCCTGCCATCAGCATGGCTGACCCTAGGCTCCAGGGGAGCAGCACACTGCGACTCACAAATCAATAGCTGCATTTACTGCAAGGAAATTTAAGTCACTGTGTTGTACCAGAAAATCTTTCTCGTCAGTATTGGTCTTGCCTATTAACAAATCTAACATTCGTCCGTGCCTTGAAACCTGCTGCCATATCTGGTCTGGTGCTCCTGCTGTACATCTCGATATTGTTGACAAAACCCAAAGTGGGGTCTGTAATTTAATCGACCCTGACCAGCTATCACATCGTCAGTCCCTTTCTCACCGTGGCGTGGCTTCCCTCTGTCTTTTCTATAAATATTTTCATGGCAACTTCTCTAACGAGCTTTTTTCCCTGGTGCCCCAACTACATGAGTTTAAGCGTGCTACTACATTGGCATTTAGGTCCCACCCTTTTACTGTTTGAAATAGTTAAATGTAACCACCACTTCTACTCCACCGGTTTCTTTTCTCACACTTCCTGCTCGTGCGACTCCCATCTTGCTTCCTAGATAACGAAAAGTTTCAGAAATTTAAATACAATGTCAATCACCACCTTCTGTCTTCTTGAATCCCGTTCATCCTTTGTTCTTTCCTCAATCTTCACTATTCTCGTCTTTTCTTTCGCTTTCATTCTCTGTAACCAGCTGCGTACTAGTGGCATTTCCGCCTTGCTTGGCGTGAAATGATAAAAAAAAGTCCGTTGCGCTACCTAGTATAAATACAAAAACATCTAAAATAAACTCGTATAATACAATACTGATATAGATATACATACGTACGCACGATACATACATACATACATACATAATATATACGCATATACTTGCACGTACACTACATTATAAAATAAAGTGATGGAACGGGTTTTTCATGCATGAATGCTTGGATAGTTAAAGATAAAACAGGAGATTGGTTTCTTGTGTTTTCTAACCAATATGAGGCTAATTAACACTGACGATAAAGCAGGTAAAGAAACCATATATTTAAATAATTTATGGTTGGTACAAAATATTGTTATGGCTTTAAACCAGAGATTTATATATTCACAAAATATATACAAATATATTAAAACAAGGGGTTAGGGTTTTACAAGAGTAAAAGTGTTAATCGTAAAATATAACAAAAAGGTTAGGAAAAAATCTCGCTCTTCAGAGCTCAATCAAAGAGAAAGCATAAATATGTGCACAAGGATTAAACAAGAAAAGAAATACCAAACCAGATATACTTGAGACCTTATATATTAAATCTAGGTAACCTTCCCTCTGTAAGCAGAAGGAATTGCTGTTAGGTCTTTATATAAGCGGTCTGTGATTTATATTACTGACTAATTCTCTGGAATTATTTTTCCCATTTCGTTTTTTTAGTCGTTGTGCACATAATCATAGTTTGTCCTTGACTGATTTCTAAAACCCGAGAAGCGATAGCCATTTAGATTTATTGCCATTTTTCTTTTGTCATATTTTTCGATTCCCCATCTTAAGGTGAGTACCGTATTAGCCGGCGTTAAGGACGCATTTTTTCTTGCTGAAATAAGTCTCTGAATTGTGCATAATATTCAGGAATTTAGTTTACTGTCTGGTATAGTTAACTTTCTCCCGGGGTCAGTATAGGCCAGGGGGAGCCAAACCTGCTTAATGTAAGAGCCACATACGATAAAGTTCAGGTGTTCGAAAGCCGCAAGACATGAACAGAAATTACACATACGTTTTTTGTTACATACACATTAACATTAAACTTACGTTTTCATCCAATGGCGTCTCAATTGATACTCAGTAAATAATGATAAAGCTTAACATTTTTCTTATTTACCTTTTATATTAACTGTGATGAAAAAAAAGGAGCTTAACCAATATATTTCCACGAGCGAGCACATATTAAAGGTCAAAGAGCCGCATGTGGCTCGCGAGTCGCAGTTGGGCCACCTACAAAAGCCTAACCTTCGCACGGCAAATCTTATTTCAGGAAAAAACTACGTTCTTGACGCCGGCAAATACGGTAATTTCTTTTTTCATGTCTTTGCTCTTCCTTGACCTTTGTTTTCATATATGTGTATACATTGTATGAATATATACCTTTAACATGTCCGCTTTTAAAACCCTATATTTATTTGAACAGACCAACCGAAAGAGATGTGAAGATTCAATGAACAGGAATGGGATTAGATCTGTTGGAGAATAAGGTTAAATCCACGCAACCGGGAAGAAACGTTTTAGCGGCCACACACGTTCACACGCGAAAAGACTAACAACCTTTCTTTCCCTACGTAAGACGCTTTTCGTACCAGTCAGTAAATATGAAAAACAGGAAGGGATGTAAGACGTGTCTTCTCGCCGGACCTATTCAACCTATACAGTGAGTTGATTCTGAGAGAATTAAAAGTTTTACCATGATTCATTATTGGCCGCCACAATCTTAATGTAATTAGATATATAGATGAAACAGTGTTTATAGCAGACAAAGAAAGGAAACCACAAGAACTCTTACAGACGATATCGAAGGAAAGCAAGAATAAAGGACGAACGTCAAATGTAAGGAGACAATGAATGGATGTCAGCAAAAGGAATAACCAAATATACAAATTACAAATTTGCGGTATAAAAATCAAGTAAGTACTAAAATTTAAATATCTAGGAAGTGCTTTAACAGAGGACAGAAAGTGCGACACTGAAATCTGAAAGCGCATTGAGGTAGCGAAAGATGCCTTCCAAAAGCTGAACAAAGTATTAAGAAACAGGAAAATTTCGTTAGAAACAAAGAAAAGAGTACTGAATTGTTATGCAATACCAGTCTTCCTATTTGGTAGTTAATGCTGAACAATATCCTAAGAGAGGAAGAAGAAACTTGAAGGAACAGAAATGTCGTTCTACAGAAAGTTGCTGAGGATAACATGGACTGAACATGTGAGCAACGTCAAAGTTTTAGAGAAAAATGGAAACGATCAAAAAGGACAAAAGACGAGTTAAAATTTCTAGGAAACATGATGACGAAAAAGGGCCTAGAAAATTTGATTCACAGGACAGATTGGAGGCAAGAGGGGCAGAGGAAATCAGCGTATAACCTACCTAACGACCTTGTGTTGCAGAACAGGGATTAGGAGAGATAGCGAAAAGACAAAATTTACGAAGAGTTACAAAGATCTACTTGTTCCGGAAAGGGTACATAGCTGTATTTGGCAACCTTCCTAGATTTGGTGCATAGATAAAATCGCCCAGCCTCCTTTGCTGCGAATAGGTAAATAGGAGGAGATAGGCTCGTCTATCGCCCGCCCTGTACTCCTTAAATATTCATTGAACACGAGTAGGAGTTTGTTTCCTGTTTAGGATAGGGCTTACCTTTTTCTTTCTTTCTTCTATAGCCATAATGAATTAACTATCTTAACTTTTTGGTGAGCTGACTAATCAGCACATGTGAGAGTACCGAGTTGGCAGTTTTCTGGTTGCTGCATCCGACTCGTAGTAAGGAGCCCGGACTCTTTTGGAGCGCTTAGACGACAAATAGTGATAATTATTTTGGCTTTTTTTTCATGTCAAAACAAAATATACTTACGACAAATACAAGGAAAAGAAACACGAGAAAAGCAGTAAGCAAAAATCAATTACCTCCTCAATCTTGCTTTCATTTTTAATACCAGCATGCTCAACCGCTATAACACAAAGGAACCACTATTTCCGGCTATACCAGAGTGACAGCTGTCGTCAAAACAGGCGCCTATTAGTTGCTGCTCGTAATAAATGTAAACGAGTCCTCGAAGAACCTAAGTCTCTGTTTACCGAGAGAATGAGGCGCTGCATAGCCTCTAACAACTTTGGCTGTCCTGATTACTGGCGGCTCTGTAATAGGGTATTAAATAAGTGTAAGGTCCATATTCCCCACACTTCAATCAATCTGAGGTGTTATCATCCTCTGCTACTAAAGCTGAAAATCTGCCCTTGACTCATCTGGAGTATCCCTGCTGAACTCCCCACTAAAAACTGAGTCTCTATTGAGTAATATGCATATAAATGCCTTCTATGGTTTCTGCTATCATCTATAACCTTGAATCCCAACAAAGCATGTGAACCCGATGGTATCTCCGTAATAGACATTAAGGAGCGTGTTCCGAAACTGACTCCTGTTCTCTCTAAACTGTATAATAAATTCCTCGCTGCTTGCTGCCTGCTGCTTTCCTGCTTGCTGCTTTCCTGTTTTTAAAAACCGCCCGACTCTTCCAACTATCGGCCTATTAGCCTTCTACCTCTTTTTGGGAAAGTCCTACACGCCCTAATCAACGCCGAATTGGTTCATCATCGTAGGGCCTTTTTTCAGACAAGCAATATGGCTTTCGTCTTTTCAGGTCAACTGCTGATGTACTGACGATAATTGTGGAAAGTGGCCATCATGCTTTAGTTAAAAACGGTGTAGCATTGGACATCTCGAAAGCCTTTGATATATATGTTACGTTTTTTATTAATATATGCTTAATAGATCTGTTATATAGCACTGAGCACTGTTTTTCTTACTTCAAAGGATATATGTATGTGAACACTTACACGTACATTTATTATGTTTATTCATTTGATTATATTCATATTTATATCATAATATATGTGTTAATATATATATATATATATATATATATATATATATATATATCTTAATTTATATAAATCTTAATATATATATATATATATATATATGCATATTGATATATATATATATATTTTAAAGACATTTATATATATTATGTTTAACGTTCTTTTTATAGATACAAGTATTTAAGCAAATGCTCTGTTTTTATAATAAACAGTATTAAATAACATTTACCGGCCTGTAAATTTTCAGGCCGGTAAATGTTATTTAATACTGTTTATTATAAAACAGAGCATTTGCTTAAATACTTGTATCTATAAAAAGAACGTTAAACATAATATATATAAATGTCTTTAAAATAAATTGTCGGACTATGTCCAATTCAAAAATATATATATATATATATATATATATATATATATATATATATATATATATATATATATATATATCTTAATATATCTTATATATCTCTTCCTTTCCTGGACGTTTTGTTACATAGAAATAATAACGAACTTAATTTTGACGTTTATAGAAAAGCCACAAACAAAAATGATCTGATCAGTTTCTACTCAGATCACTCTTCAGAAATTAAATCTGGAATTATTATAGGTTTCTATCTAAGAGCATTAAGAATCTGTAGTCCCCAATATTTACTTAAAGAAGAAACATACATAGAAAATACATTCAAAAACCTACAATACCCATATCATTTCATCCATAACTCAAGAAGAAAGGCATACAAAATATACAATCGAAACAAAACTAATAACATAATCCGCAATAGTAAATTACATGAAAACAGATACATAATTCTACCAACCAACTCTGTTACGTCTAATATCCAGAATAACCTATCCCATCTAAATAATCTTAAAATAGTCACAAACACCCCGAAAAAAAAATTATAGATATAATAAGATCTCCAAACAACAATAGCAATAACATTTCTGAAGCAGGCATTTATATAATAAATTGCCAAAACTGTTCCTCCAAATATATTGGAGAAACAAACAGAAACATAAAAAAACGTATCAATGAACACAAAAGAGACCTTAGAATAAACAACTTAAATAATGCCTTAGTAATACATAGGAAAAAATTCAACCATAATTTTGATTTTAAAAATTCTATACTTATAAAAAAAGAAAATAACTCACTCAGAAGGAAAATTCTAGAGAGTGCCGCAATCGAACAATACCGAAATATTAATCTACGCCCAGGTTTTTTCCCTATTTCACCTTTCCTAACAAAATTACTGCTCTCACAAACAAATGTACACAAAAACATATTAAAATCAAAAGAAAATGGTTGAATCCATCAACACAGATTAATGAAATATTCCCCACACGTGACATTAACTGACGTCATTTTCAGTTAACAATATGAAAATAGCGTTTCCTACATTCCCGTTGCTAAAAACACTCTGTTTTTTGTTTTTATTAATTTTCTTTGTTTGATTAAATTCATTTCGTTTCTTGCTTTGAAAAAGTCCGCATTGGACGAAACGCGTCAGCAGTTACTGTTTTCTTATTGTCATTTATTTACAAATATATCTTAATATATATATATATCTTAATATTAATACTGGATTTTAAAATTAGACGCATATAAACTAGGGTTAAACAAAGACTTGGGTATTTTAAATCTGTATAAATAATTCAATAGTTAAAAAAATTCTTTAGATATAGTTAAAAAAAAACTTTTTAAACAACATCTAAAATATTATCGTTAGATTTACGTTAGAAATATTCAAACACAGTTGCATTCCACATCGCGTGACGTCCGCGTCTCGCGACGGACGCTACTTGAAAACAAACTTCTGAATACAGTTATTTAATGGTAATGTATTTATTGACCAAAGTAATTAATAATAACAAAACAAAATTGAAACAAAGCAAGTTCAGTCGACCAATGATGACAATTCCAGAACAACGTAACTATAAACAATTTTTTCTATCCTCTGCCAGCCGCTATGATTGAGAAAGCATTACTTCGAACCGTCGCCAGTGAGACACGCTGCAAGAGCCACTCCGTTTCGCGAGGCTCGTTCCTTAATCGAGACGCAATCGCGCCAATCCTCCGAAGGAACACCATCGAACGAGGGCCAATAACCCCTGAAGTCTCCACTGCCACAGGAGTAAAAAAATCTATCAGCAAGAGAAGAATATTTAGCTATATTTTTTATCTCTGCGTCTCGGGCGACGAACTCCGGCTCAACCGCGGACCTGATCAAATTACCGGCCGAAAATGTATCTGCACAGGTTGCATCCCAAATCAACGACTTACCCATTTTAAAAGGGAAGATGGTAATGCCATCCGGCCGCTTTCCATCACCACGGTCGAGGCCTACGGGTTCGATTTGGGAAGGGAACCCAGCTGCATCCAAACCTCTTTTGATGATGTCGTTAATTGCTGCATGCCGTGGAAAGCGGTCGGCACTACGATGACAGGAGAGAGGATGCAAACTAAACTCATCGATGGAGGCTCCACATCTGCATCTGTGACGCTCACATAATTTGAGTCCAAGACGGATCGCGACTCCGACCCGAGTGCACTCATCATCTAAAAGGGTACCGGTAGATGAAGAGGGCCCTGCGTTGAGCCAGGCGTCACTACTCGGTTGTGAAGCAGATAGTAGACAGACGAGGCGATGCTGATCCAGAGAGAGCCTCAAATTAGTAAAATTGGCCTCGCATTTTATTTTATCCCAGCTTTTTTGTTTTGATGTGTCTAGTGGGATAGAAAGTAATTCTTGGGTCCAGACGCTGCAAGCTTGTTCGAAAGAACTATCCGAGAAACACTGAGACGATCCACTGAGTATCTCATCAATTAATTCGCGACTGGACGAAAGTGAAGAAAGATATGCTGGAAGGGCCAAATCTACCGCTGATCGAAGGCCCAGACCTCCGAAACTCAAAGGGAGCTTTGCCTGCCTCCAGCCTGTGTCGTCGAAATTGACGTTTCAAATTAGCTCCGCGCATCCCTTAATTGTGATATCTATCTCATTTAAGAAATCCTGTTCGAGGTAGCAAGGGGCACTTCGGAGAGTGTAGAGGAAACTCGGTAGAGAAAAACTGTTCTTCAAGAGGAAGAGGGCAGGATGTGCATCAGTTAGTTGCAATTTCTCAATCATTCTTGTTAGAATGACATGTTTAGTATCCAAACACTCTCGAATGGCCATTGGAAAGACTGGAGAACCAAGAATGTGTAATTCCTCCTTAGGCGTTATTTTTATATCCTCACGGATGAGTCTGATATCCCGGATAGCACTCTCGAAATCATCTGCACTATAATTCAAGTTTATTATCTCTGACTTGGACGAGTTAATCTCAAGTCCAAGCAGAGATAAAGCAGGAATAACTCGTCGGAGGTCAGCAGCTACGGTCTCGACAGATCCTCCCAGTGTTGCATCATCAAGATACCATATATTGAAAGGAGAAGCAATGGAACAAGCTACCCCATCAATAGCCATCGCAAAAAGTAGCGGGCCAAGTGGATCACCTTGCTGGATTCCAGTAGCAGAAGAGATAACATTATCGGAGGCGATCAACATGCTTGGATGACTATACGAAAGATGAGCCAATTTAAATATGGAAGGAGTCCGTTGATGGCAAACTTCCAGGGCATGATCCCTTCTGATGCTATTGAAAGCGTTTTTCATATCCAATTTTAATAAGATACTGGGGGAAACAGGTGATGTATTCTCGAAAATTAATTAACTAATTTCTGACGAAAGATCGGAGCGATCTGAAATATCAAATATATATATATAAAAACATATAAATAAATACTTTCACAAAAAAAACATTCAATTTTTTTTCTTTTAATTTGCAACTTTTCAGTTGTTTTCTCCATATTATATACATATCAAGAAAGTATACGTGGCTTCTCATTATGCTATATCTTAATATATATACATCTTAATATATATATTATACATCTTAACTCAATATATATATATAGAGAGAGAAAGAGATAGATAGATAGATAGATAGATAATATTAGTGGTCAATATATATATATATATATATATATATATATATATATATATATATATATATATATATATATATATATATATATATTCCAAGAGGATAAAATTGAGGTAGAGCTCAATGTCCAGGACAGAGCAAGAATATAATATAAAAAGGCTCAAACACTAATATTCTATGGTTATAATTTATTACATTGGAATCATAAATCACGATTCAATTCATCACATCTACAAATTCAGAAAGAAATCGCAATATATATATATATATATATATATGTGTGTGTGTGTGTGTGTGTGTGTGTGTGTGTGTGTATTTTTTTGAACAATAAAAAATATTAAAAAATTAAAATCTTCAGACACACTGGGTTGTATATTAATATTCCTTCGTTTTTATTATTATTTCATTTAGATTCCTCGACTAGTTTCGGCCAACATGGCCATCATCAGGAGAAAAATATTTTTCTGCTTGCTGGTAGCAGTGAACTACAGAAATGAATGTCTTGGAGAAAATTAACTTTTGTCTGTAGTTTTAATTTTTTTAAATTTTGTTTTTTATCATTTTTTATCATGACTTTTGGTCAATCCTTGTGTTGGCCAAACAGTCTCTTTTAAGTTGTTATTTAAGATAGAGGGCTGGATTGATTGATGCTGCTTTGAATTCCATTGGTCATTTTGACAGATTTATTGGTTTCTGGAAAGGGGGGTGTCTCTGTTAAGTGTGTGTGTGCGTTATTTGGTTCTTAGGGAGTGAGTGAGTATGATGTGTGTAAGCGTGTATTTTACTATGGGTGCGTGTTATCATTTGGCTCATTAGGGAGTGAGTGAGTATGATGTGTGTAAGTTTGTATACACACTTACACGCATCATACTCACTCACTCACACGTATACACCCACCCACACGTATAGTGTGGGTGTGTGTATATGAGTGAGGGCTCAACACCTCTGTAAGTATATATGTCTTGTGTAGGTGAGAAATGTGTGTAGGTTTTGATTTGTAGGGTTATATATTAAGCCCGGCTGGATAATGCATTTTTAAACGTTGTATCCACTTATTTTCATGGAACTCTAAAATCTTTCTAATGTTATCAGCTCTGGACTTTTCTATTCTCTCAATTATATTGAATTTGGCTTGGGTTTTAAAATCGTGTTTTTCTACGCGGAAATGTTGTTCTACAGGTAATAATCTTTCATGGGGAGTCGACTTAATTCGATTGCGATAATTATTAATTCTGTAGTGAAAGGGCCATTCATATTTTCCTACATATTGTTTCTGTCATAGTGTGCATTCTAGGAGGTAAATTATGTTATGACTTCTACAGTTAGAGTCGTAGTAGATTTTGAAAGTAGATTTAGTGACTGAGCTAGTGCATGAATTCGTGTGTTTAATGTGGTTGCAGCATAAACTTCTTGTGTTGTTACATGGTTGGAAAAATCCTGTTGTTTTTGTTGTTGGTTTATTACTGATTACCTTGTCCCCTGAAATGTGGTTACTACCTATGATTCCTTTTAGGTTCTTAGGTCTACGATATGCTAGAAGACCGGGTTCCTCAAACAATTTTTTTAGGTCTGGTTTGAGATGTAGTATTTCCCAGCGTCTTTTGATTATTTGGGATAGTGGAGGCAGAGTGGGGTTGAAAGTAGTTACTAGAGGGATGAGGCTGGGTTTATTTTTAATCTTGTACATTAGGGTGTCTTCTGTAGGTGTGGAAATTGCTTTATTTATTTGTTCCCTGATTAGGTGTTGTTTATAGCCACGTGCTGTGAATTGATCCTCCAGATTTTCAATGTTTTTGTTTAGTTCTTCATTGTTGGAACATATCCTTCTGATTCTAAGTGCTTGTGAATAGGGAAGGTTCTCTTTGAGGTGTTTAGGGTGGGAAGAATTAAAGTGTAGATAGTTGTGGGTGTCAGTGATTTTAGTGTCTAGTGTCGTTTGTAGTTTCCTGTTTTCATCTATGAAAATGCAGGTGTCTAAAAATGTTACCGATCTTGTAGATTTTTCATAGTCAAACTTAATTGAGTCGTGCACTGTGTTTAGGGTCATGAAGAATTGGATAAGTTTATCGTCACTGGCCGTGTATACAAAGAATATATCGTCGATATATTTTGCATAGAATATGCAGTCGCTACCGATGAGGGGATAGATGTGGATCTCCTCAAATTTTCTCATGAATATTGTAGCATATGATGGGGCTGCAGCCTCTTACAAGCAGGTAGTGTGCTCCATTGAAGTTGCAAGTATTCAATGTAAGAATATGCTTAATGAGTTTTATGATAACTTCTTAATTAATATATATATATATAACTCCAAAAAATAGTCTGGAACTCTGGGTTCGGGTTCTAAATATGACATGAATCATCAGAGTGATAAATTTTATATTTGTATTAATCATATATATATATATATATATATATATATCACAAACATGTAGTGTTGAATGTTAAAGACAACATAGTCTTACATATTTTCTTTTGAATTTTCTCATATTCTCTAATGAGACTTTTTATTTGAAAATAGTTTCGAAATATGTATTTTCCATACGATGACCTAGCGCTTTCGAACATCATTGTTCATCTTCAGGGTCAATATTTTAGTCAAAATTTTTTTAAACAAACATTTGCCAATTATCTTGTAGCGTAATCATGTTATTATTTATTTGCATTTTAAAATACAAAATGTGCCGCAAGGGCTAAAAATGGGGACGGGGGAAAAGACTGGTCTTCTCTAGTCCTACCTGAAAACTATCTAGTCTCATTCGTTGACCCATTCGTCCTTACAATTTTCCTTTCACCATAACAACACATTTACTTTCACCACACAATCACCAAAATACCACATTTTCTCGATGAAAAGCCCTAACATGAATTTTTATTTACAAAATCATCGAGGGATGGGGAAAAAAATCAAAAGCCCAATGTTTATATACAATGTAAAATATGTATGTACAAGAAACTAAACAAAACAATATTAGTAGTAGGACCCTTCCAAAAATGTGGCAGAAATCTCTATTAACTGGGATGAACAATTCCAGATAACAGAGACATCTGTCACCTAAAACGTGGGGAGGGGTAATCATGTTGCTACTTTTTTACAAACTAAAAACGTTAAAATCCTTTTAAATTCAAAAGACGCGATGATGTTATATCACGTGCATGGCGTAGATTTTTATCATGTGACAGCGTGAAAAAGATTTCCAATACACAAGCCAAAAGATCGAAGAATACGCTACAAAATTTAAATATATTATAAACATTGCAATATATTACCAGATATATTATAATCTATACGATTAATAAGAGGTCTTTTACTTTTAATATGTAATGCCTCTAAGATTTTAAGGCGTCTAATGTCTAATAATATATATATATATATATATATATATATATATATATATATATATATATATATATATATATATATATATATTCGGAAAATAAAAACGTCAACAAATAAAATGATAATAAATATAAAAGAAACTGAAATACATTTTCCTATGATGCTAGTAATAGAGCAACCGGAAATTACATCATTTGCCTTCGCTAAACAGTCGTTATGTTTATGTTGTTTAAGTTTGCTTTTTCTTCCTCTTGCTCTAAGATTTTAGACGAAGACTTCTCCGTTGGACCTCGTTCGTTTCCTCGGTCTCATGCCGACTGAACTCTCTTTCCACTTTCCAACATATAGCTTTCGCACATGTTTTTGAAAACCGCCATCTACATGAAGTAAATCAACCTTTTCTTTTGGCTGTTCCAACTCTGCGCCATGTTAAGCTCGACCATTATAACCATGACTATTCTTACTTACTCTAAATTCTGGACCAGAAAAAGAAACCGGACAAACCCACGAGAATTTATTTCAATACAGTCTATATGAAAAAAGAGAATGAAGGTTCCGTCGTAGAAATCGAAATTTTAGTATGCTTCTTCTTTAATTATTTACAAAGTAAATACGCAGAACACTTATGATAGACACTTCCACACACAGAACCTTTCAATTACATTATCGTAACTCCTTATCGGCCGACTACTGGAGAGCCCGTGTTTTCAAATATATTGTCTGTACAGCCTTTGTTTGTACAGCAATCGATTCATTTCTGACAAATATAAACAAAGGTTGGTTTAAGAGCTTAATTCCGTAAATATTTTGAATCAAGATAATGCTTTTATTTTTCTTAGATGTCATTGTCATCATCGTTCCTGTTAAATAAACATGCAAGATTTACTATTGTTGTCAAATGTATATCCTGCATCCTTGTTCTGCGTCAAGGAAATACCAAGAGCCATCCAAAAACGATAACGATTAAGGATGCAAAATGGAGAAGGCACTCAGACAAAAAACCAAAATAAAAACGAAATAAAAACGAAAAAAAAACTACATTCTTTAGATTTTGTTGTCTGTTTCTGAACCTTTCTCCTTCACTCATCATTCTTTCTCTCTCTTTTTTTTTCAATATGTATTCCTCACACCCATCTTCAACGGACTTACTATTTTTAAAAACAATGATTGTCTGGTTAACAATCTCCCGTCCTAAGTTATTGTTATCTTGTGACAGCTTATATTTTTTATTTTGGCGCAAGAGTGCCAGGAGATATGGAGAAAAGGAAAGTGAAAAGAAAAAATATAATTTAATAATAAATAATAATAATAATCATAATAAAAATAATATATATATATATATATATATATATATATATATATATATATATATTTGTGTATTTAGGCAGCAATCCTTCTTTCAAGCACACTTCATTAAAAACGACTGACAAGGTGCTTTTATTTAGTTTTTTATATAATTTCTCGTGCGATCTAATAAAGTTTTTCTTTTCAGAGGATAAATTATATAAAAATTGTCCGAATGTTCTTTTTTTCCGAGCGCTTTCGGCTATACATTTAGCCATTATCAAGGATTATATTTCAACTGTTAGAATTAGAAATAGTTTGTTATGTGTATGTTTTATAAAGTGATTCATTTTTTTGTTTCAAAACACGGTCAAGATATTATGTCCATGTTCAAAGTTAATATTATTAAGTGTTGGTTTGTTTATTTTTATAAGTAAGGCTTCCATTATTTTTAGCCTTTTTTTGCAAGTGGATGATGGTATTGTATTAATGTTGTCGACAAGTATATTCCGAATAGTGTCCGGTAGGTCTCCATGAATATTTAAATGAGATCTAATTGAGCTATTGTCAGAAAGGTGTAGAGTTAATCTGCGTGTTAAACGATTTGTAGTATGGCCTATATAATTATTTACGAAAGTTGATTCTTGAGGAATACAATTCCTTAATGGACATTTGAATTCGTAAATAATGTTTGCTCTATTTAGTTTTGTTCTAGGAGGTGAATTATTATTTTTAACTATAAGGTTACAAGTTTTAAATTTTTTATAATAAATAATTAATCTAATTTTTTTGCTATTATCAACTGGTGCTATGCATTTTTTTATAATGTTATTCATTCGGCATTCATCCTGTTTATAATTATCGTTCATCATATATATATATATATATATATCCTGTTTATAATTATCGTTCATCATATGATCCTGTTTATAATTATCGTTCATCATATATATATATATATATATATATATATATATATATATATATATATATATATATATGTTATGCCCTACTGTATTTTGCTAGCACTGTTTTTAAAAATAAATGCGAAAGAACACTGGATTATAAATCTGACTGTTCTTTCTTTTTATTTTTACATACATACATACATACATACTGTTGTGGATTCCGGGAATGGAATCCTGCACAAATAAATAAACAACGCCAGTAATTTAGAAAAATAACTGTATTAAACGCAAGAATACAGACCTGGAGTGAAGATTAGTAGTCCGGGAATGCGGGTTAGTAGAAAGTATATGTACAAGTGTCTGTAAATGAAGCCGTAATTATCTCTCTCCCTGGACTCTCGTATAACTCTCTGTGAACACCCTGTGTACTGTCTCCGTATCCTGACTCAACGTATCTCAACCTGCAGGTATTCTCTCTGTCAGTATAAGTATAGTTTGGACGAGTCCATCTTGTGTAAAAGGGGTCTGCCCCACAACACATACATACATGATGGACTCTCCCGTCGATTTCGACGTATGAGGTTCAGACAACTCATATTTATAAAACTCATTTATGTTTTTGCCTCTGATGACTTTAGTCCAGCAAGGGATTTGCAAACAAGGCCGCAAATAGAACACGAATATGGATTAACCACTGCAGATAGTGGTGCCGCTGCTAATCGTTTGGCTCTTTCTCGGTTTTCTTTCAGTTTGTTTATGCTTTCAGATTGAAACTTCTTGAGACCTTCAAAACACCGTGATCTCCATTCTTTGCGGTCACCAACTACATCTTCAAGACTCCCATATGGTATGTTCACTGCAGACAGGTTACTCTTCAACTTGTCCTTGTACCTAAGCCAAGGCCGTCCCACATTCCTTTTCCCATCTGCCAGCTGACTGTACATCGCAATCTTCGGAATTCTGTCATCAGGCATCCTCAAGACGTGACCAGCCCACCGCAATTGCGATTGGATAAGGAATGATTCGATCCCAGATATTTTACATTTAGTGAACAATTCAACATTTGAAACCTTGTCGCGGAGGCTAAGACCACAAATGGAGCGTAGACAGCTTTTATGAAATACGTCTAACTGATGAATGCGATGTCTGTACGGAGTCCAGGACTCAGAGCCATAAAGAAGAATGGAAAGAACAACAGCACGGTAAACAAGGATTTTTGTGTCCAGCCGAATACCCCTTTCGTCCCACAAGCGATGACGAAGACTTCCAAAGGCGCAAGTGGCTTTGGCAATTCTGTGAACAATTTCATCGTCAAGAGAACCGCTTTGGTTCACTTTGCTACCAAGGTAAGGAAAGGACTTGACATAATTTAAATCATGACCATCGACTTTCAATTTACGCTCAGGAAATCTATACTCAGGTGGATTTTGCCTTACACCTTCAACTTGTTTCGGCGTAGGGCGTGGTTGATGTACTACCTCAGTCTTCCTTATGCTAATTGTCAGTCCAAAGGCTTTGCACGCGGCAGAAAAACGATCAAGAAGAGCCTGGGCTTCTTCGAAGAATGTGGCAACCAGAGCAGCATCGGCTGCGAATAGCAAATCGCGGATAATTTCGGTGCGGAGAAGAGTTTTGGCTTTAAACCGTTGATGGTTAAATAAGCCACGGGATGACCGAAATTGAAACTTGACACCAGTGTCAATGTCACTAAATGCATGATTCAGCATGAGAGAAAAGAAAAGTGAAAAGAGAACTGGCGCCATTACACATCCTTGTTTGGTCCCGTTTGTAACATCGAAGGGATCAGGCATCATGCCATCTGAGACAACATTGGCCTTCATTCCCTCGTGAAATGAAATGATCACGTTTAGCATGTTTTCGGGAATACCGAGCTTCCCTAAAACTCGCCAAAGAGCGTCTCGATTCACAGTGTCAAAGGCTTTCGTCAGGTCAACAAACACCATGTACAATTCCTGATTTCTCTCCCGGACCTTTTCTGCCACTTGGCGAAGAGAAAAGATCATATCAATGGTGCCGCGACCCGATCGAAAACCACACTGGGACTCAGGATACACCTTATCAAGGAGATGTTTGATGATCCTGTTCAGGATGAGCCTAGCCAGAATCTTTCCCGCAATCGAAAGCAAAGATATCCCACGATGGTTGTCACAAACATTCTTAACTCCCTTATTCTTGTAAAGATGTTTGATGCAGGCATCCTTGTAGTCCTGTGGAACACGACCCGCCCTCCACATCCTCACAAAAAGAGCATGGAGCTTTTTTACCAACGCATGCCCACCATACTTATACACTTCAGGCGGAATTGGTGATGGGGACTTGCCTGAAGCAATTTGCCTGATGGCTTCCCATACTTCCTGATAAGCAGGTTCCAATGACAATTCTGGAATATCTGGATTCTGAGGAATAGAAGATATGACATCATTGTCAATGACAGATGAGGTGTTTAAGACGGTTTCAAAGTGCTCCTTCCAGCGGTTGAGGATATCTGATTTGTCAGTAAGCAATGCCTCTCCGTCAGCTGTGCTTAAGGGAGAAGCACCGCCTTTCTGAGGACCAAACACCTCTTTCAGACCATCATAGAAGGCTTTCGTGTTCTTGCTGTCAGCAGCTTCCTGCAGTTCAATTGCTTTATTGTACCACCAGCGTTCTTTCATAGCTCGGAGAGCACGTTGTGCCTCACCTTTACACTTCCTGTAAGCCACATGCTTTACTGTTGAGTTTTTGTCCTCAATCCAACATTTGTGAGAAGAGTGCATTTGGTTGATCAGTGCTTTTACTTCATCGTTACTTTCATCAAACCAATCCTGATGTTTTCTTCGTGGTATCCCAAGGACTTCCACTGCTGCAGAGTGAGTCGCTTCTCGCAATGCTTTCCAAGAAGATTCGACATCATCAGTTATATCAACAGCCTCAAGGTTCTCAACAAGCCTATTGGAGAGCTCGGTTTTCTTTTCCTTGGATTTAAGAGGACGCACATTGATGCGTTTGGGAACTGTCGATCGTGTAACTCAACGTATCTCAACCTGCAGGTATTATCTCTGTCAGTATTATAGTTTGGACGAGTCCATCTTGTGTAAAAGGGGTTTGCCCCACAACACATACATACATACATATATATATATATATGTAATATATATATATGTAATATGTATATAATATATAAATATATATATATGTTGGATGTATATTATATATAATAATTATATATAATATATATTAGATATATCTAATGTATATTATAT
Source organism: Acanthosepion esculentum (assembly GCA_964036315.1). NCBI lineage: Eukaryota > Metazoa > Mollusca > Cephalopoda > Sepiida > Sepiidae > Acanthosepion > Acanthosepion esculentum. Next base: position 71,248,942 of record OZ038484.1, read on the forward strand.
ATAATGTATATAAAATATATGTATTATATAATATATATTTTATATAATATATATGCATATATATATGCATATATAATATATATGTACATATATGATGTATATATTATATATAACATAGATGATATATATTATGTATACAATATACGTATATTACATTGAATAAACTTGAACTATATACGAAATGCGTGTAGCAATTATTTTCAAATTCGGACAGCTGGAAGTAGGAACATCAGACGTTATGAAAAACACGCGCACCGTGCCCGGTCATCAGTTATAAACTGGACAGCTGTGAGAAGGATGGAAGTGTCTAGAGATCTCGTTCGGGGCTGTTTGCTTTACGACTTCAATGTGGGCTTAACAGCAGCTGCATCAAGTCGCCGCATATGTCAAGCGTTTGGGGATAGTGCTGTGGATGAACGTACTGCAAGGCATTGGTTTCGAAAATTTAAGTCGGGAGATTTGTCTCTCCATGATGAGCCTCGCAGTGGACGACCACAGGTCTTGAATGACGGAGTCCTGAAGGCGGCCATTGAAGAGGACAGTAGTCTAACGTGTGGTGAACTTGCTAGACAGTTCAACGTTTCCGATGAAACAGTTAGACTTCACCTGCAGCGCCTAGGTAAGACGTACAAACTGAGCAAGTGGGTTCCGCAAACGCTTTTGGAGGTTCACAAGGGACAACGAGTGGCAGCCTGCGTATCGCTGCTTTCTCGCCACCGTACCGCATCCTTATTCAATCGAGTGCTTACCAGTGATGAAAAATGGGTTCTGTACGAAACTCCCAAGCGTTCCAGACATTCGTTGTCTCCTCAGGATGCTGGCCCTCACACCGCAAGACCGCGTATGAACCCACGCAAGATTATGCTTTGTGTCTGGTGGACAGGTCGTCAAGTGGTTCATTATGAACTGCTACCAACGGGCCAAACGGTCACTGGAGACCTATACTCGCAGCAATTGAAACGTGTGCAATTTTTTTATATTCTTTTAATTTCTATAAAAATCATTGACAGTAGACACTTTCAAAAAAATAAAATAATAGTATACGTTGCTGGGAGTGTATCAATCCATATAATACAATGAACTTACTAAATATTTCAAAGAATTGATTTGAAATATATATATATATATATATATATATATATATATATATATATATATATATATATATATATATATATATTTAGTTTACGAAAAACTAGGTAATCCGTATGGGTAGACCCAAGGAGGAGAAAATCCAGAGAGTTCAATGTAAATCAGAGCTAATAATTTAAATAAAAACAGACCACTTTATGTTTCCATATAATAAATTATTTCACCACACCACTTTAAAAGGGCTGTGGTGAAATAATTTATTATATGGAACCTTAAAGTGGTCTGTTTTTATATATATATATATATATATATATATATATATATATATATATATATATATATATATATATATATATATATAAGCATGTATTATCAAATATAACGGACAATGAATGTCTATTATGTCTGATCATGTGCTGTTCTAATATTCGAATGTTTGCTTTTAATTTCTTTACTAATTTGGTAACCCTTTGCTATATATATATATATATATATATATATATATATATATATAAATATAAAAGTGGACATGGAAGTCAGCACTTAGAGGCGACAGTCTGTTTCATGCTAGTGCAATCGTCAGGCGACTCGCTCTATCTCTGATATTGAGCACTTTACCCCATAAATATAGCACACTTTAAGACTATATTTCTGCATATATATATATATATATATATATATGTATGTGTGTGTGTGTGTGTGTGTGTGTGTGTGTGATAGATAGAGACAAATAATAGATTTATAGTGCGATATTTCTTTTATTACTTTAAACTTTATATTTAGTGGATAAATGCGCTTGTGTGGATATCACTGTTTTTAAATAGTGTAAATTCATGTCACCCTGCCAGCGCATTCGAGTGTCTCGAAAAAGAAAATGTGCCTCCCGGTAGGTTCCAAACTTGCTTTCCCCTTGTAGGATGACCCCTGTCAGGCCCGTGTTGTCATGTAATAAAATATAGTTTTCAGCTACGCTATATTTATTAGAGACATGTGTTCAATATCAGGGACACGGAGTATGGAAATATAAGCAGTGGAGATATCGCTAACAACATTGGAGTGGGACTGTTTTTAAACGAAGTCGTCAGGCCATGACAACATGAAACATTCAACGATAACACCTTTTTCTACACTGTACATATATATATATATATATATATATATATATATATATATATATAATTCATCAAGTCTAGAAGAAACATCAACAGAGTGAAGAAATTTCGAGTTTAATTCGTTACCTCCTTATTTTCTATCACTTATATATATATATATATATATATATATATATATATATATATATATATATAGAGAGAGAGAGAGAGAGAGAGAGAGATAGATAGATAGATAGATAGATAGATAGATACTCAACCTGCATAAATAAGCCATCTTGAAATCTAGATAGGACTTTCCACAGCAGCATAAATAAGATGGATGTTATTTGTATTACGAAGAGAGAATAATGATCTAATTACGATGCTGACGTTCCACACTACCTCAAACAAAAGTCAAGGAAGGAAACCCCATCAATATTGGAAAGAACGGTAACAGATACTGAACTTGAGAAACCTATCCTCCAGAAAAATAAATTGTTTTTAGAGAAAGGTTTTATTCACTTTAATCGAAAGTAGCACTAATTTCTCGTTCAATGAACGCTGTGTTTCCTTATATGGAAACAAATAATATTAGCATATAACTGTAAATAACCTCCGCATTAGCTCTAAACAAAAGAAAGCGGGGTAGGACAAACAATGGCGGGATTCGGCAGGTTAATACAGTCTGTCATAAGATTCAAATTCTCCACAATTGGTTTGAAAGGCATTCTGGTGACTTACAACAAATTATGTAGCTACCATATTCGCCTAGTATTATCCCACATCGAGTATTTCTGGGACGTGGTAGAGAAATGGCAAGAACTGGAATATATCTGGAAGTTGTGGTCAGCTATCGAGGCAGAATGGTTCAAAATACCCCACCCAGAGCTTTTTCATCCACTTGTTAAATAAATGCTGGTTTGGATTGCTGTACTTTGCAAAGCTATATGGGGTCCTATACGATACCACACCCATGAATTTTGTCACGTCGGTGTATTTATAGCATTCAATGACATACATTGTGTATCCGCTAAAAAGAAAAAAAATGTAGTGGACAGGAACTGGCTTTAATACGCCCATGGCATTTTTTCTTGATTCTCTGTCCAGTAAATCATGATAATGCGTCAGTGACTATTTTTATTCCTTCAGATTAATGCAGTCATGTCAAACATAGGAAAAAAACAATTCGATTTCATGTTAACGAGTTTTATGCATGTTAAAATTCCGTACGCTTTCTTTTAAAACATGTGATATACTTATTCGAACTATAATTCTCATCTTTGATTATTATAGTAACAGTGAGATTAGCTTTTTCCCTATAAGGAAACATTCGGTATTTATTGACCGAACAGTTAGTGTTATTGTCGGTTGGAATTTATAAAACCTTTTTCTTAAAACGGTTTTTTCAGACAGACATGTAAAGTTCACTAACTGTTATAGCTCTTTCTAATATTAAATGGGAGTTTGCTTTTAATCGTTTTGTTAAGAAAAATAAACTTCTGGTGTCTACTAACTACTATTGCTCTTTCTATAAGGTTGGAGCGAAAGTTCTCTCCGATTTTTTAGGAGAAAATGCTAAACAAAAATTTATTAAAATATTGCCTCATTATGTTATTTAGTAATGTTGCTATCAGTAACTTATATAATTTTCTTTCAGATAAGAATATCTATATAAATAAAGCGCAGTGTACGTATGTCCGTCCGCCCGTCCGTTTTTTGATCTCGGCGAATCAGAAACAACCTGAAGTAACAGGTAAAAATTAAATAAATAACTCATCTAAAGTTAAATTTAAATATCGAGAAGAGTGAAAGGTTTGAAAACAATTCTTTATTAAAGGTTTAATTTTAATTTTCGTCGTAATTGCAATAGGTACCATCTAATAAAACCGTAATTAAAACTTAAGCGAGGGACCATTTGATCATTTTAAAAGAAAATAAAAATTGCGTGCAAAATAAATGTTGAACAAACTCGGTAGATCGGTTGCGTGTACGAATAAAGATCATGCCAAATTAAGGTGTTAAATAAAGATAAGATAATTTTATTATTTCTAGATTCTTATAACTTTTACGTACATAGGACCGAAAGTCCAAAAGCCCTCCGCAGGAGCTAGCTTAAAGTCCGGCCGAAGGGCTGCTTCTTTGCTAGTTATTATTAATAAAGGTGTTTGGAACATACCCCTATGTTCGTCTCAACTAAAGAACACTTTAGAAATGTTTTACTCTCTGAGTTTCATAAAGGTGTCAACGCAAATGCAGCAACAAAATCTATCCAAAGCGCTTATGGTGTCGCTGCATTGAGTGAAAGAAGTTGTAAGAGGTATTTTTAAATCCATTTCAAAATTGGGAATTTTAGACTAGAGAGAGGGTCGTCCAAAAAGGGCTATTCAGAGGATTTAGAAACTGCTGCTGAAACAAATCCTTTCATGAGATCTCGGGAACTCAGGAAGAAATGTAATGTCTGTCATACGTCAGTCCTACGCGAATTGAAAAAGAAGATCGGAAAGGTCTTAGTGGTTGGAAAAATGGGTCCCGCGCCACCTGTTTACAGAGAATCGCAAAATAACATGGCGACTGTCGCGAGTCATTGCTTACAGGACAACTTCAGGTGTGCCTTTTGGACATGCTTATTGCTGATAATGAGAACTGGATCCTTTGCCATAATGTTAAGTGTCGTCATCCATTATGAACTCTTACAGACAATAATAATAATAATAATAATAATAATAATAATAATAATAAATCAACGCTGATCTCTACTGCCAACACCTTCGTCATTTGAAAGGAGCTTTGAACAGAAAACGTTCATCAATAGAAATGGAATAATATTCCATCACGATAATGTCAGTCTTCACACTGTACGATTGACAAACAATTTAATAGTGAAGCTCTGTGGCAAAAATTGCTTCAGCTTTGATATTCTCCCGACCATGCTTCGTCTGATTATCTCTTGTTTAGGGGTTTGCAGGACAATTTGGATGGCCTAAAGATGACAACAAGAGAAGAGGTTGAATATGATTTGGTCTCCTATTTTACATCAAAACAAATAATTTTACAAACGTGGCATCTATAAATTTTTGACAGATGAAATGAGGTTCTAGGAAGCAATGGCTTGTTTTGATTTGGTATATTTGAATGTTTTCTACTGCTTGTCATCACTTTGCAGGTTATTTAAAGCCAGAAAATATTTTTAGATAGTAAAAATTTACTTTTTGGAGATAATAATGGTTTAGTGATTAATCATTAATTAACCTACAGCTGGGGGAGTATAGGTGAATACATATCTTTCCCAAGGTTATAATATATATATATATATATATATATATATATATATATATATATATATATATATATATATATATAATATAATATAATATAATATAATATAATATAATATAAATATTATATATAATATATATGTTATATATATATATTATATATAATATATATTATCATTATATTTTTATTATAAGAGATTATAATAAAAAAATTTTTTAACTTGCTACACAAAAATTTTGATGTTTCAATACTATGATTGTACTTCCTCAGGCGATGGTTGGTAAATGGTGATAAAATGATTTTTTAGGGAAATTTAAAAACAAATCGTTACCTCTTTTCCGAAAGTGAAAGTTAGGTGGGGGCATAAGGTCCGAATTAAATTATATATATATATTCGATCCTAGCGTCTAGCCACACTGATGAGCTGTGATACAGCGAAACTGTCTGTCTCTGAATGACTATATATATATATATATATATATATTATCATCATCCTCAGGTCAAGAATTCTTCTCCGATTCTCCTGATTCTTTTCTTCCAACCATCTCTGTCAGACATCGCCGTCGGCAGATCCTTCAGATGACATCCAGAGTCACCTACAAGTTAGTCAATGTAGGTGTGATGACGTCTTCCAAGCGATCTTTTGTCGCGCAATGGTTGTCACTCACAAGTTCTGACTTCTCTAGGAGTGACCAGCTAGCCGAAGCCTTCTCTTAGCGAAACTGAGATAAGGAAGGTGTCCGTACAGGCGTTTCTTTGGTGGATGCTTCTTCCATATGATGTCCAATGCAACTCGTAACATCCTTGTGTATGTTCCGTCTTGGTGTTTCCTCTGTGCAAGACAAATTCTATCGTGGCCCAAAAGATGTCCCACTTAAGATTGTCAGAGAGAAAGAACTTCCAGATGGTGCTCAGACCATCAAGGACACCACAGGCCTTGCCTTTGCGAATTTTGATGTCTCTTTCTGTTGACTGGAGGTTGCTGCCGCAGTAAACAAATTCCAGGGCGGATTTAATGTTGTTGCCGTTTTTTAACTTAATTTCTCCTACATGATTGTACCTGATAAATTCTGTTTTGCCAACATTAATGTAGAGAAAAATCACGCTGGCTGCTTCTTCGATGAGATGGAGAAGTTTGGTAGCCTTATCAATCGTGTGTGAAAACAAGACAAGGTCATCTGCGTAATCTACGTCTGTTATTGTTTTTGCTGGGTGACGTGAACTTGCTTTTTCAAGAGTAAACCCCAGATCTGTGTTTAGATCAGCAGATGTTTGTAGGGCGTAATCTAGGCACAGAACGAAAAGTGTATATATATTATATATTAAATTATATTAAATTATATATGTATATATTATATTATATATATAATATATATTATATATAATATATATGTATTATGTATATTATATATAATATATTATATATAATATATATATTATATAATATATATTATATATATGATATGCATATTATATCTATTATATTTTAATGGATACTCATAATATATATATATATATATATATATATATATATATATATATATATATATATATATATGTATATGTATGTATGTATGTATTATGAGTATCCATTAAAATAGCGTTTAAATAAATAAATTTAAAATATGTCGGGTTTAATCCTTTCCTAAAAATTGTCTTTGTTTACGTTAGGATACGAAAGTGTGCAGATATTTATATTGCGAGAATAGGGAGGATATATGTTCAAAAGCACTATTTGAGCTCTATTTCATGAGGAAGTCCTATGTGGCCGAGCGATCTAGGCACGTTAGATCTAATGACGATTTCCCTTAGGTTCGAATCCTGCCGGAGGGCGCATGTTTTTCTAACAAGATTTCTCTAATATTCAGGTTGGTAGTTTGAAATAGACAAATATAATGTTTAATAAAAAAGTATGAGCATCCATTAAAATAACTTTTAAACAAATAAATTATATACATCCGTTACACACAGATGAAGTAACACCGAGGAGATAAATCTTCTTCTTCTTCTTCTAGACGTTCTCCACCTCCCTTTCGTGTGTTTGTTTATATATCTTTCTAAAAATAAAAAATAATATAGCTGTTCATTAGTTGTTGTCTTTTTAAAATAAAACGTTAAGATGTCATTTGATGAAAATCGCGCGAAGTATCGTAAGGTTGAAACCAAGGTCGCGGATTCAACTGATCTGACATTTAAAGTACACACACACACACACACACACACACACACACACACATATATATATATATATATATATACATATATATATATATACATATATATATATATACATATTATCAACTTTTATTCACTTTAATACTTGTATATATAAACCATAGGATTGTTGCTATTAGATTAGGGGTCGTCACGTGAAATTGAGGTGTCGTCGTCTGTTGAACAAAACTAAGTGTTGAATTGATTGAAAATAGTCACGAGTGGAAGAAAATGAGTTTCTATCAGAAACATTTTCGTGTAGAGAAAATTGCAAGGAGAATTCCTGAAAGAAAGTTCAAATTTAAGTAGAGTTCTTAAGAGTCTTTGCCAACTGGGTAAAGAAAAATTGAACACTGTTGTGTGATAGAGGGAACGATGTTTATAGTCTAATACATGTGCTGCTAGTAAAGGAACAGTAATTTTAGCGTCTTATCTTAATCTCGTCCTGAAGTAAAAAAAAAAACAAAAAAAAAACAAAAAAAAACAGCTACCCTATTGGATTCATAAAAGTAACACGCATGCTCATTTATATAGAAGCTAAAATGGGGAAGTCATGCTTTTGATAAGGATATGATCTTTTGAAGAAGACGTGAAAACTCATTCTAATGATTGTATATATAACGGGTAGGATTTATTAAATCCATGTATATTGTTTTCAACACTTCAACCTAAGGTTTTGCACTGAAAATCCACGAAGAAAATTTTTGTCGGTCGTCAGAATTTAAGGTTGGCGTTACTGACAGATTATAGTCTAAATTTGTTGTTAATGATTTTACTATAGCATCGAATTGCAAAATATATTTTAGTAGTGTACCAATGTCGTTAAAAATGTCAGCAATAGAGATTTAGAATAACCGTTAAACGACAAAGAAAGCCTATCTCAAGCAAGCAAGACCATGTCGAAGAAAGTCGATCATTTAGAAATGAAAAGTGCCTCGGAGGAAAAGCTTCTTTGGAAATGTTTGTTGACAGAGATTTAACATAAGTGTGAGAGGTCACCTTTCGGTGATTTCGGTGGTGAGATTCATGTTTTGAGTGTTTTTTGGAAATTTTTGTTGACAGAGATTTAACATGAGGTGAGAAGAGATCTTTCAACGACTTCGGTATTAGATATGATATTTTGTTTTAATGTCTTGGGTCGGTGGCCTGTGGACGGGGCGGTCGGTAAATTTATGGCCGCCCTGAAAGCGAGTCCTTTGTATCAGATTTTGTCTTCAGTCAGAATTTTATCCTCGGGCGATAAAGACGTGTTTATTCTGGCTCCGTGGTGAACTACTATAGTTTGCCACGTATATTAATGTTACCTTAAATAATTCGAATTACAGTATCGAATTATTTGCCTTTAAAGATTATAGAATTAATTAATTTTTATTTAGCTTTCAATAGCTATATTACTGATTTATTTGTGGATGGGAACAGGGAAGTGTGAGTTTTCGCATCGAAGGGCTTTGTTGGAAGATTTAATTGGCTTCGGTAGAATTCCGTAGCTAATATTTGTTTATATTTGAAAAACTTTGAAGAGAAGAATTTAACTGGCTTCGGTAGAAATCCGTAGCTAAGATTTGTTTATATTTGAAAATCTTTGAAGAGAAGATTTGTTCAGCTTCGGTAGAATTCCGTAGCTAAGATTTGTTTATATTTGAGAATCTTTGAAGAAAAGATTTTGTGAGCTTCGGTAGAATTCCGTAGCTAAGATTTGTGAAATTTGGAAGAAAAGATTTGGTTAGCTTCGGTAGAATTCCGAAGCTAAAAGAAGTAATTTTATTCCCTAGTAGGGGAATTATTTCATTTGATTTATTTGTTTGTTGATTCGGAGAATCAACGTTTCTATTTGTTTGACGGAGTCAATCGATGCAGGGAATTCTGCCCCTATTCACGTTCTTTATTTTAAAATAAGATTTAAAAGAATAAAATTTAAAAGAATTCCAAAGCTAATGTTTTAAAATAGTTCGTAAGATATTCTTCATGGAATAAGATTTTAAGATCCTAGACTAGGTTAGGATTGTGTTTTTCAATTTACCCTTTCAGCTCCAGAGGAAGTGAAAAAGAGTTTCAAAGAAAGAAAAGAAAATATTTGAAGAAAGAAGAAACACAAAAGATTTGAATTGATTGTAAAAAAAAGAAAATGCTTTAACAATATTGTTTGTTGTAAAGAAAAAGTTGAAAGATGTTTGCGTTGTCTGCTTGCTGACAACATTGTTTTGTAAGAAACAATCCTTTTGTTCATTTTTGTTTGTTACCCACTTAGCATACGGACCAATATGCATGTAATTATGATTTGTTGAAATAAATATTTAATCTGTGAACACTAACGGTATAGTTGTTTATAATATCGTCTGCTTCATTGAGTGGGTTTGTTGTTGATTTCCTTTGAAGAAGCCGAGAAAGAAATCGGGAGTTTAGTCCTGTGTGTTATTTAGTGTATTAAATTGTAATTTATTGCTTTAAGATCGTATACGGGTAAAGTTTAGGTTTGATTGACAATTTAATTTTTCATTTAAATTTGGGTCTTTGACATCACCCTTCACACTGACGAACAGGAGAAACTATATATCTCTCGAGAAAAAAGTTATTTTTTTTCTCCATTTTATTTCTTCTTCAAGTTTTTTTAGTTTTTTCTACACTTCAATTAAATATGACTGCAGTCTAAGAAACTTAGTAGTAAGAGAATAAATTAATTAAAATGAATTAATTAAAATGCTCATTTAGCTTAGGAATTCATTTTGCCGAAAGAAATATTTTCTTTACAAAGGTTATTAAAATGACTAAGGGACGTAATCATTCCTAAATTTACTAACTTAAGATGATTTACTCCCCTTACCTCTAAAGAGCTCATCACTAGTGTACTTTTTTACAATGATATTCACTTTGTACAAGGCACAAGAATCACTCGAAGTAAGAGGTTACAGAATGAGGGAGAGTATATGGGTATATGCGGAGAAGATAACGGTTGACCCTAGACTTGAACGGGTTAAGATTGTAGTGATGGGGGAAGCATCATCTAGGAAGTCAGTTTCACAAAGTAGTGGTTCGTGGGAAGAAGCTGCTTGAGTAGAACTTACATCTCACCAATTACGAAAGGAATGAGTGTGGTTTGCTACAATGTGCGTGGCATGGTGAGTCTTAACCGCGAAGGTTGGAACTAAGTAATATAATTCGTCTGAACACTTTCGTTGGAAATGGCTAAAGAATAGCGTGAGGCCTGCAACGTTCTGTCCGTTGTAGGGTAGAAAATGATCACGCACAAGGTCGCGGAGACGCTTTTTGGACTCTATCAAAACTGGAAAGCGAAGACTGTGCAGCATCTGCCCATATATAGCAGCAGTACTCCTTTCTGGAAATGATATGTTATAAATAAATACACAACAGTAAATGTATAGTAGAGTACTAAAGTACTTTATTTTGGCATGGAAAATATCGAAAATATGAAAAGCGATTGGTGCTGATTAGGAATGAATCCCCAAAAGCACTGTTAAACAATATAGAAAGTACTGGCATTATCTAAAGTTATTAACATGTTCGGCCTGTAGTCCTCATCTTTACTGTCATATTCACGACGTTTCGGCCATTGTACGCTCCGGCCTTTGTCAGATGATTGGAATGTCGAACTAAACCAGTTATTGTTCTAGTTCCACGCCTCTTTCGGATGTCTCAGTTATCTCTCTTTAACTCAACTCACCAAGATTTCGTTTACCACTGCAGGAGCCAGGTACTGAAGTCAGAATTCTTTCGGTTAAGTCACTGGATCCAATCAACATTTTTATCTACTGGTCCATATGAATATGACAATAAAGATGAGGAGAACAATCCGGACAATGTAAATAATGTAAATAATAATAATAATAATCTCAGAAATATAGACTGATTTTGAAGTGAATATGGCAATAAAGATGAGGAGAACAATCCGAACAATGTAAATAATGTAAATAATAATAATAATAATCTCAGAAATATAGACTGATTTTGAAGTGAATATGGCAATAAAGATGAGGAGAACAATCCGAACAATGTAAATAATGTAAATAATAATAATAATAATCTCAGAAATATAGACTGATTTTGAAGTGAATATGGCAATAAAGATGAGGACAACAGTCCGAACAATGGAAATAGTGGAAATAGTTACAATACCTCATCTCAGAAATATAGACAGTTATTTTAAGTTATTAAAGAAAAGAAAAAAATAGTTATAGAAAAAATGAAGAACAGTTTTTTGTATGTTTTTTTTTATTGACGCTGTTTTACCGTATAATTCAGCGGAAATTTTTATTGTTTTAAAAAGCTGTTTTTAGACTCTTTAATCAAACTATAACATCAATTGAAACCGACATTGGAAAAGTAAAGGATGGTATTTAATGGTAGTTAATAGGTAGTTAAAGGGGGCAAGGGTTGAGAAATCTAAAAGGGCACGGATTGGGAAATTGGAAAGCAGAGTTCGAATTCCAATCGAATTCATTACGTTCAATTACGTGAACTTTTACCATCACTTCTCCCCGCCCCACATACCAAGGATAAATAATAGAACAGACTTGGTTCTATAGTCTTGAGTGACAACAGGTCTAAGAGAAGGAAAACTGAATTCAAACCAGTCTGGTATGTGTTGGGCTCCGTCGGGCTATATTGCCCAAGACACACTACACTTCTGCTACGTCTGCACTACATGTTGTGCGCCTACGGAGAGCCGAGTTTGAATTCAAGTCAAGCTCATTATATTCACTTACGTGGGAAGCGTATAAATCAATTTCTTCTTCCCCCAGGGCCAATAGAAGGACAGACTAAGTTCTACAGCCTTCGGTGGTAACCAGTCCAGGAGAAAGAAAACTAAACTCAAAACTCTATGTAGCTAAGGAAAGGATCGTTCACATTAACGATTTTTTATGATAAAAAAATGGGAGAAAAATGTATGAATTTACTTTGACGTTATGGTTTAATTATATTATATTATATTATATTATATAGGAATAGAGTGTCGCTGTCGACACTTGAGTTTGAACATAGATCGCCAGTGAGCAAATACAGGCGATCCCATTATTGAATTAAGTAGACCACGTGACCATAGAGGAAACGCATATTTGTAGGAAGTAGCGGATGACTAACGATCGCTATTTCTGTTCTATCCTCTATTACTATTCGGATCACCATTTCTACTCTATTCTCTATTACTATACACACCGCTATTCTCTACTCTATTCACTATACTATTTCTCTATTCAGATCCCTATACGGGTTATTTGTCGAGAGAGTATTATCGAACAAGTACGAGTGATATTCGAAGGCGTCTGACACCAGCATTGTTCAACAGCGTTACTATAGTTATGTCTGCGATTACAAAATACAAAAGTGACAACGTGTATTCGTTGACATCACAAAAGGGGCAACTAGTGTCCGTTGACATCACAAAAATTATATTATATTATTATATTATTGTATTATATTAATTTTATATTATCATATTATATAGTTTAGTTTTATTATATTAGTTTTATTAAAGGATAAAACATCGTGAGATGTAGTTCGATAACAAAAAAAAAAGAAGAAAACATAATCAAAAAGTTCAAAAAGATAAAAATTAAATTTTTATTTATTTATTGTTACTTACAGATTGTGTTTTAATCTTGTAAATAAGAAATCAAACATTTTTGTCAATTTTCGAAAAGAAAAAATGTATATAAATTTAATCTCATACAATATGGTTTAATTAAAATTCCAAAAATACTTTTTTTCTTAAATCAATAAATATTACTGACAGAGTATAAAACAATAGAGATATCAAAAAAATATCTTTTGACACTAGCATGGTCCTAAGTTAAACGCTGCCTAAATCCCTTTTCAACGACAGCTTCTGGACTTTATTTTTAAGACACTGACGAAAAGTGTGATGCTGTGATCCGAAGACGTATTGGGATGGCCAAAGATGCATTCCAAAAGCTAAGTTAAGAGACTGAAAAATGTAGAAATGCAGTTTTACAAAAGAATGCTAAGGATACCAGGAGCCGAACATGTGAGCAACGATGAAGTTTTCCAAAAGCTAAGCAGAGTATTAAGATACTGAAAAATTTCGTTAGAAACAAAGAAAAAAGTACTGAAATGTTACGTGATGTCTGTCTTCCTGGATGTCAGCGAATGCTGGACAATCTCAAAGATGAGGAAGAGACCTGAAGCAACAAAAATGTGGTTCTACAGAAGGATGCTAAGGATACATGCGAGCAAGGATGAAGTTTTGGAAATAATGGAAACAAAAAGGAAACATAGTTAATAGAAAGAGGCAGCTGAAATTTCTGGGACGCTTAATGAAAAAGGAGGGCGCTTAGAAAATCACAGAAAGGATAGAGAGGAAAATGGACAGAAGAAAGCAGTACGTAACATACTTGATAGGCTTGAGTAAAATGGATGGTAGAACAGTATAACAAAAAGACAAAACTTATTAAGAGCTGTAGGAGGCACAGGAGGGAGTGGAGGGCCATGATCGCCTACATTCCTGAAGAGACATGGCACATAAAAGAAGATACCTAGTGCAGTGCCGGATCTACCTATAGGCTTAGCAGGCTGAAACCTCCTAGGTCCTCAAAATCTAGGGGGTCTCCAACCAAGGTGTATATTTTTGCCACTGTCATAGACCTTTCTTACACATGCTGTTATAACGCATTGTAAACTCTAAACAACCCTTCAGTAATTTTAAACATTCGTCAACATCCTCGGCTTTACTCACATTGTTTAATTTAACACGCTTCCCTTTTCCTCTACCCGTGAGACTGGGGCATTTGAAGGGAATCGCAAGTGGGACAACCTAGTGCCTCTCTTCATCTAAATCTGATCTTGACCCTGTGTGTATCAATTTCACCAAACCCTGTTTCCTCATTATGAGCCCTAGAAATTTCAACTCTCTCTTTCTGATTGGATGTGTAAGTTTATTCGCACTTCCTATTTTCCTTAAAACTTCTTCGTTAATCACATGTTATTTCCATGGTATTCTCAGTGTGCGCCGTGGAATTATATATGTACCTTCAAGTCTTTCATTTGCAAGGTGATTGTCCAGTATTCACTGCCATACAGGATATTAAATATTACATAGCAGTTCAGTCTTTAGTTTCTAACAACATTTTCCTATCTCTTTATACTTTGCTTAATTTCTGAAAAGCGTAGAAGAATTGTCCAGCATTCTCTACCATAGAGGAGATTACAGTATATACTTGAGTATAGTGCGAATTATTAGATTAAGTATTTTTTAACGAATAAAAAAAAAATTAATTAATACAATTAAAAATAAATAAATAAAAATTAAGGACTCAATAAATAAATAAAAAGTTAAATAAAAATAAAAATAAATAAAAATGAAACAGTAAAATAGGGTGTCGCATTATACACAGGTAATCTTTTTGAAGGTGTCAAATAAAATAATGCA
Source organism: Acanthosepion esculentum (assembly GCA_964036315.1). NCBI lineage: Eukaryota > Metazoa > Mollusca > Cephalopoda > Sepiida > Sepiidae > Acanthosepion > Acanthosepion esculentum. The sequence continues at coordinate 71,264,017 of OZ038484.1, forward strand.
TTTTCGGTGACTGGTATATTTTTGTGAAGGTGTTAAAATTGATGTAAAAATTTCAGTGGTCGCACTATACACAAAATAGGCTTATACAAGAATATATACTATAGATATTACATAGTCCAACATTCTTTTCTTTTTTTCTATATCTTAATTCTTTTAGTTTCTGAAAGTCATGAAGTTTATTGGCATTTACATCAATCAGAAAATTAGCTTAATCAAGCACACAAAACGTGGTCGCCCAATAGATAAAGAACTGTCCAATCACTGGTCTTGTAAGAGTCTGTCGACCCTGAACACTCAATTCAAAGACCCATCCTCTTCTACAAGGTTATTCAAGCAAAATCAAGCTCCCATTAGTCAGCGAGTATTTCAGGTTCTGTACTCCGGATTTTGCAACATCAAATAATTTCATTAATTGTCCATATAAAACTCAAGCGTTTCTCATTGTACACATTTCCTGTCCATGGAAATGTTGAACAATTCCTTGTTTACTCTCGAGGGTCATCAATCTCCAGTTGGCTAGTGAATCAGGATATATTCAGAAATATTCGAGGCGACTATTTGTATGCCGAGTGCCGGTCTTCCGTGGTTAGAACCAACATTAGTAAACAATCAGGTTTTGTGTGAGCCTGTGTAGCAGACCATATTACTGCCCACACTTCCAGAATATACCTAGGTATTGTTTCACATGCGGAGATTGTCCAGCATTTACTACCTTGTAGGAGATTAGATACTGTATAGCAGTTCAACACGATATTATCCTAATATTATCTTAATACACTGCTTACTTTCTGAAAGGCATGGAGGAGATTTTCCAGAATTCAATGTCATATAGGAAATTAGATATTCGGACTGTTTTCCTCATCTTTGTTGCCATATTCACAACGCTCTAGCTTCAGATGATTGAAATTTCGAACCATTTTATTTCGTCCACCAGGATAGATTGTTCCATGTGCCAGGCCTCTATCAGTTATCTTTAATTGATATCTCCAAGTTTTATCACAGCTGTAGCCAGGTATTGAACTCACAACTCTTTGGGTCAAGTCACTGAATTCAACCGCTGGGCCATATGACCTTGAGGATATCAGTAAGTTAGCACGTAAGTCAATGGAATGGATTCGACTGGAATTCGAAGTCGGCTCTCCGATTTTTCAATCCGAGCCGGTTTCCAATGACTCCACCACATCACCGATTTTCTACAAACCCATTATTCATGAATCTAACATATTTCTTCCAATACATAAAAAGCAATATATATATATACAAAACACAATCGAGATATACTTTGATGAAAAACTGTTCAAAATATCTTGCAGCATCTCACTAACTTTTACATACTTTAACATCCAGAATGTTTACTTATACTTATTTGAATATTATCTGTTACTTCCTTACATGTGACACGTATCCAACCAAAACATCCTACAGCATCATACTAACTTTTAAACATTTTAGCTTCGAGAATGGTTGCCACACATTACAGATCCAAGTCAAATAGATATAAATCCCCCACAATCCTAACCGAGGCAGAGAACTAGACGAAAGAGTGCGGGAAAAATAAATCACGCTTACGGCTACACACAGCCACAAACACATAAAAGAATGCGAAATGGGTGACTTATGCACCTATAAGAGGACCAAAGTGCTCTTGCCTAGTTGGTATCCAGATGGAACTTTTACACAAGCGCGCAACACTCACCTACCTTTCACCGAATTTCGATGGAGCAAGTAATTTTCTTTTCGTCCTTGATTTAAGCAAATACGTCAAGTACACGATTAGTTGAGAAGAGGAAATCTTCTAGCCTTCGTGAAATTCCTTCTGTCATGAGGTCCAAAACACGATTCTCATAGCGTCAAGTAAACATAACTATGCTCAATCTTCGTCACAGAACTGAAAATGACGAAGAACGTTGCCCCAACATGCGAAACAAGTAACATTCAACTAACTCGCACAACGAGCGAACAAGACAGTAGTGATAGGCTGCATGAAATAGCCAGGCCCGCTGCGCAGAGCTTTTGGCTGACCGCCTGTCCCCATCTAGGTTTAGGGGGTTGCAGGATAACTCAACACCGCCGACTGAGCACCGAGACAACTCAGGACCGAGACAACTCAGGACCGAGACAACTCAGCACCAGAAAAGTATAAATTTTTTATAACCGTATAAAAGTAATCTATTAAGGATTAAAACCTTAATTAATGAATATTTTTCTTCGAATGAGGCATTTGAAAACGCATTATGTAAAATATGAACTATTTGTTTTTAATTATTTTACTAAAGTAAAACGTGAAGAAATTTATTTTTTAATAAAGTAAATTGACATTTAAAAAATAAGAATTTCGATTTACTTTATAAAAAATAAATTATATTACGATTTATTTTATTAAAAATAATTAAAAACAAAAAACTGCTTCATTTTATTTTGCATTTTTCGATTTACTTTTTAAAAAGTAATTAAAAACAAATGTTTTATTGAATTATGTTTGATGTCAATTTACTTTATTAAAGTTATTATTTCTGGTGCTGAGTTGTCTCAATCCTCAATCCGGCGCTCATTCGGTGGTGTTGAGTTGGCGGTGTTGAGTTGTCCCATCTTGGTTTAGGTAGAGGCCGCCGATGCCCCAAGGAAACGTTAATCATAGCGCCCTATACGGGGAGAAGTGAACAAAGAGGGATCCTCACAGTACAGAATTGATTTAATTTTATTATTTCAGCATTATCTGTTATTGCTAGCGGAGGACGGGGGGACTTTATTTGCCGCTTCCACTATCACCTTAAATCTGCCAAACTCTTGAACCAGTTCTTAGCACTGAGATTTTGGAAAGTTGACAGCATTTTCCACATCAAATTCGTCAATTTCCTTGATGGCCAGCAAAAACGTCAGGTCTTTCACAACTCTTGAGTACTGGAGTGGTTTTACACATTTCCCCGTGTGTATGGGGATAGAGACGATTTCTTCCCCTAAACTGCTCGGAAATTTAGCATTTTTCTTTTTCGAGTCCGCTGACGAACATCTCTCGTTTAGAGGGTGGAGGAATTTCGTGTGTGTGTGTGGAGGGGGTGATGAAGCAAGAGACGAAATTGACATTTTTTTGCAACTTCTTGTGTCTGGAGACTTTATTTAAAGGAGTAAGTGGAATTTTTTGTCTTGGTCTTGAGTTATATTCAAGTGTCTTGTTCCGGTTATGTCAACTTTGGTCATAATATTTCGGCAAAGTTCGCCGAAGTTTTTGTAGCCTGCTTCTTCTTGTCGATCTTGGGGACTGAGGACCCGCTGCCTGAACCTTCCTTCTAACCCGATCCACAGGTACTACACTCTTACCTTCTCGACCACACTTGCGGTATCAAAGGACTTTGAGGAAAGGGGGAAGCAGGGGCGTCCCGACAGTGTCACGGGTGTTGCAGATGTTGAAGCCTCGGCTAGGAGGGATTTTGGTAGAGTCGGAACTTCCGAGGCATTCTCTGTGCAAGAAGTGAAGTGATTAAACTTGCTACTTTTTCAACGTGTTTTTCTGCCAGTCACAAAGACCGGCAACTTCCCATTGATATTCAGTCGGTTAGCAGCGGAAACTTCGATTCAGCATTATATCAAACCACCCCATTTTCCAGGATCAAAGGTGACGTCGATTATTGTGCCAAAATGTATCAAATAGAAAGCAGTTCCTTTAATTATTTGTTAGGATTTCATCTCCAAGGCCAATAATTATTTTCACGGTTTTTCGTAGTCCGACAAATTTTATTTGTTTACCGATCACGAAGACCGATACGGTACTTTTCTCAATAGTCTTGGACTTGTGAAGGTCGACTAATTCTACCTTTTGCAATTAGGCGGGCAAGTGGAATGAACAAAAACTAGAATAGTTTTTGTTCATTCCACTCGTCTTTCGTAGTATCTTCTGGTGCTTTCCCGGTAGTTCCAATTCATTAATTCGGGTTTCTTTTTGAAAATGGGGATTATTGGCACCAAATCCCAAAAGATTTTTAACGTTACTAGCCGGTCAAGACTCGGCTTTTTTTACTTATTTGTAGCTGCACGTCCTTCGTTTTTCCTATATAGTATAAAAGTTTGGAAATTAAGTAACTTACAACCCAACCAAAGCCAAATTAAACAAATGACATTGTGATGGGGAGAGGCTTTACAGGAAAAAGTAGTTTAATGCAACAATACTGTTAAATTTTAGCGGACTGGCTCTATTACTCCAAGGCGAACATTATGGTCGAGATCCGCTTTCACATCATCCTACTAGTGGACCAAACCAGTCGCTTAGCATGTGCTAAACGACTGGTTTGGCATCGGGATCTATCGTTATAAGAATTAGTTGACCGGATATCCTGGGGAGGTGTTGATGCTCACAGGCGTTAAATGTACAGTAGCCGCTCCTCCATGCGGGCTCAGTTCTCCTCACTGGCGGGGAATGGAAGTGATGTGGGAGCAGGAGGTGGTGGTTGGCGTCTGGGCCGGCAGCCGCATGTGCTCAGAGTCTGGTCGCTGGTTGTATTGGTCATTCTGGTCCGTTTTGTATCCATTGGGGCGCACATGTTCTCAAGATGTTCTCCAATTGTGGGAAAGTCGGCAGGAAGAGTTTATCGGTTGAAGAGGTAAAGTAGAAAATTTGTGGGTCTGGTGCTCTATGTTCAATGGAGCAGATCCTAATATTCACAATATGAGAGCACCGATGATGTAAACGGATCTGCTGTTGACGCCGGTCATCTTCATGTTGACTAGTATAAGATGGTTCCGGTTCAGGCCCAGTTTGGACAGGAGAATTGTCCCAGACAGACACGACTGGCATCCGGTGTCTGCCATTGCTTTATAATAGACAACCAGGATTGGGCGTGTGAGAGGTGTAAAGAAGCCTAAAGCATGTGTGTCCGTTGGATTGACTTGGCTCCATGAGACGGCTGGCCGAGCGTTTTCCACTTTCTTTCGCTTCGACGTACCTCGAGGGTCATGTCTTGTCATGAGTCGCTGAGGATATCCAGGCGGATCTCATCGTTTTCCAAACCTCGCATGAGAGCGTCACGGACCATAATGTCGCTGTAATCAATCGAAATTTGACACGAGGCTGAAGGGCATATTCCATTTTGAAATTTCAAACTCTCGTAGACAAGCTGCGAAAACTCTGACTGGTCCCTGTCCTGACACATATGTTGTAGTTGCACACGAGCAACCATAATGTTTTCTCGGCTAGAGACTTGATATTGCGAAGAACTGTTTGCTCGTAGGTGGAGACTAAGGCGCCCAATGTCCGTGTGAGGTTCTTCCTTAAGTTTTCATCGCAGCACTCAAGTAGCTGGGAAACAGCATCATTATCGTCGAGGTGTGTAGCATTTTTGAAAACCGACCACATCTGTACAAAGTAGGCCCACTTTGCACCTGTCCCAGCCGCAGAGATGACGGGGCGTTGTATTTTTTCGGGTGTAACGGCTCGTGAAGTGGATGATGTTGTGAAGGTCGATAAGGTAGATGAGCACCTCCATAGGAGTGTTGGCGGAACACGTTGTATTTCAGTCGGGTATAGGACACGATATGTTGCTGATTTTGGATTTTTAGGAAGTTATCAGACTTGTTATAAATGAGTCTCAAGCACTCTTTGCTGCATTCAAAGGTTTATAAAGGACAAGTAATGGCAAAAGAAGTGTCTGAAACACAATGGAAAGAGAATATGGTCAGTCAAGATAAAGTGTATATGAAATGGAAATAATCGTGATAAAGCATATAACTATAGCGTTATATTCCTCTAGTTACTGAGCGAGATTGTTGTAGGGTGCAAGAAGTGGGTAAGAAGGGAACTTTATGATTTACGATAGATATCGGTTGACCCTGGACTTAAAGAGACCAAGATTGTATTTGTCAGGAAAATATCCTCTCAGTTCTGAGAAAGAAGGTGTCTGAATGAAAATTGCTCCTTATCAAAGGAACACAAAGGGAATGGGGATGCTTTGCCACCGCAAGCATGGCGTGACGAACCTCAGATGCCAAGGTCTGAGCTGGTTGAGCAAAGGATGTAACACGTGCAAGGGTCTCGTGGGACACCCACCGAATCTATGATACGGACCCGCTGCTCTACGTCTCAATTTTCATAAGGTTGTATTCATATAAAATGCACATTTATTGTAACCTAATTATGTACAATAATGGATGAGATGCAATATGAACAATTCAACTAGAAAAAGTGAAAATAAACGCAATGTATCTAAATACAAATTAGAGACCTGTCATAATCTTAAATAAATCAATGTTTTCCGGCAATTTTTAACATCAACTTGAGATTTTTCTTGCTAAAAGTTGAATAACATTAGAGAACAAATTTCAACTTGTCTATTGAATTAGATTTGACATGTAGTTCTATGTAAGTTGGGTGCGCTGAGCATGAAAATTTCTACTCGACATTGCTCTATCAGGTCCTGATTTTGCACAACACCACTTCACTTTCATCATATTCATAAAAAATGTTTTTTCTAAATACTCTCAATAGTTTTTTGCAGTTGCGCATTATGCAGCTAGGTTTTTGTCTAGGTATTTGTACCTATTGTTATGGTATTTGTTGCATTATGTATACTTTGATATTTAACATCCTAAATATTTTTAATTTTGTCATTTTTAATCCATTTTAATATTAATAAATTAAGCATAAAATATCATAGAATTCTAGAATTTTCTCGAGAGCCCCTATTTTCTGTAAAATATTCTTGAGGGGCAACTAAATATATAAAATCGACTCGTTTACGAAGTTAATAACCCAATTCAATAAGTCAGTCGGTCAGTTCGTTAAGTTTGGGCATTAACATAATTTTGAATTGGCATAGGATTTAGCGAGTAATTTTGTCATCGTGATTTAATAGTTGATTTAATTAGACGTAATTTAAATTGTACTTACTCAACCGTGTTTCGAGTTTAATTTCATAGATTGTAAGTAGCTATCTCATAATAAGTTCCTATATAAAGCAATGCTTGTGTTTATATTTAAGATTTTCTTGAATTTATATGATTTAAAGACTTTAACTACCTTTACAAATGGGAAAAACAATCAAGCAAAATATCATCAGTCACTAGAAAGTTCAAATGCAAAAACAACCCTGATTCCTTTTGTTTTATATGTGGACATTTTAAACTTCCACAACAACGAGCAAATATGATTGACTCCGTAAAAAAATGTTGCCACATTGAAAGTTATTTTTATCGCTATAATGTAATATTACTCTAGTTTGAACTGCTTCTATTCATGAAACTTGAAAAATATAACACATGACTTCATTTTTTAGTCCTAATTTGAAATATCAGGAAAATGGTGCGTAGGCTGTTGACAAGAATCAGGACATGATAGAACCAAACCAAGTTGACATTTGTATTCAGCGCACCCAAACTGCCTAGAATCAAGCATCACATCTCATTCAATAAAATACACGGTCCCCTGTGTAATTTTAACATATTCAATATTATAGTTAAAAAATGGCGAATTTTATATAGTGTTTTTTCAAGACTTAGCAGGAGGAAAACAAATTCACGGATTTGGACAAAAATAAACCTCAAAGTGACGGCAATATCCAAGAAAATTGTGTATCCTTTAATAGTCAGTTGTGCTTAGATTTATTTGTAACGCATATAAATATAAGTAGTAAAAAGCAAATGTTGATAAGATAGTGAGGGTCGCAAAACACTGACGGGGTCCCCAATCAGGTTTGGGGTTCGGGGATATTACGCACCATCCCTGGTACGTGTTCATGCAACACTGCCGACAGACAATGAATGAAAGAAAAGGATTAACCAGTGAACACAGTAAACCAACTTTCTCAGCAGCAGACCTAGCAATGGATCCAATATATTCTACATTCTTTAGTTTCACCAGTTCTAACCGTCATGGCTAAGAACCGCCAAATCATGTACATTGTAGCCAACCACCTTCATCCCCTTCATATTTCATTAGTGCGACGTAAGCAACTTCTTCCCACAAGCCGGTGATTTGAGAACCGACATCCAAGAGGGTGCTTCTTCCCTGATCACGACAATATTAACCTGTTCAAGGCTAGGGTTAACCGTTATCTTCCCCACCTATCCTCATAAACTGTGCCTCTTACCTTTTACTTTGTAGCCCTCTAATTCGAGTGTCTCTTCGGCCTTGTACATGATGAATATTATTATTGAAAATATAAGATGTGTTATTTTTTTATCAATAAAGTTATTCTTAGAAATCTCCCTGAAATGACTCTTGTATTTATTCTAAGACGATTAGATTCCAAAATGTTACATATTTATTTATCAGTGAACATTTATTCGCTTTGGTAATCATGCCAATTTTATTTTCAAAACTGAGACTCCCACTGGTTCCTGCATATTTCAGGTTCTGTAAACCGGATTTTGCAACAGGATTCGAATACCAGAATGCATTGTCATCATGTATAATGCCTGTTTATACAAGTATGCTTTTAATTATCCAGACCAGAGAGTAACCAATTGCCACTTGTTAAGACAGCTTCTCCTCATATAACGTACTTAAAAAAGTTAGGCTAATTTCCTTTTGGCTATTACTTGTTTGCTTCCCTTGAGTTTCAAATAGACGCGATGATTGAAATAAGAGGGGTGACTGAAAATATTTAAAAATGGTGATAATCTAATATAATAAATGTGCTTGTCCCTCCCTTAAGGTTAGTTCGCATGATCGTTACGCCCTGCAAATACCTCATAAATAATAGACTACTCCGTTTTGACTGTGTGGAAAGAGAGGAAGTGCACTGTAACCCCACACCGATCCTGGTCAACGGTAACCAATAATGTCACACCCACGAGTCGATCCTCGTCAACGGCCACCTACGCCCCGCGTTGGTCTTCAAGTTCTTTCAGAGCACCATGGTTACTATCTAGCCGACTCCTCACACGTTAACGCGTGGCTCGTTAGTCGCTGGTATCGTGATGATTGGCACGGTTCCACTCGATTTAGCTGTAGTTTATCTGTTCACGATCATTCACTCCTCTGCCATGTTGTGTTTTTTTATCTCAAAGATTGAGAACACTGCTGATGAAGCAAACTTTAGTGAAGACGGTTCGACAGCTGGCAGCTACACAAGAAGAATCCTTTGGGATAAAGAATTTACTCGGATTAAAACGATTTGGTTTATATATGATTTGTTGTATACAACAAATTAAACACCCTTTCTTAAAACACCCTTCCCACTTATTGTTATAATCAAATGACTCTAGGACCCCCTTTGGCGTCTGTAGTTTGTTTTAGTAGTAATTAATTTTCTAATTTCTGGTCTTCAGGGCCGGCACAAACTCTAAGCCAGGAGGTTTCGGCGAATGATTTGGCTTCCTGTAACAGTGGGGGCTCTTCAAGTTGCCCAAACCTCCAGCTTATATGGAGTCCTCCTTCCGGAAGGGGTGGGACTGACCAGAGTTTGGGTTTGGTTGCCTTCCACACTTAAGAGGTATCAAGTCGCCCTTATGAGGAACCAAGCCGTCAGAGGAATCAAGCCGCCCTTTAAGTCCATCTCTCTTCACGCCTCATCTCACATAATCGCTCGATATAGCTAGGCAAATCTCTACTTTCTCAGCATCTAACCTCAGCCCGCTCTAGGGGCTGGTACACTTGAATCCATCTTCCGCAAGCGAAAACAAAAATGATTTTCAGTCATTAATCTTTCTCTATCAGCTTGTCCCTCGCTGTGATTTCTCGATCGACCATACCACTCAAGAATTGTCATGTGTGGGAAAAAATATCCCCAATCCCTTTTGCGATGAAAACAATTTTTTTTATTTTTCCTCTGTCTATGCATTTTTTTTACAATCAAACCCATACAGCATTTTTTCCAAAGTCACTCTAAAATAGTAATTAATTTTTCTTTATCGTTTGTATCCAAAGGAATCCAAAAGATTTTCTGAACGAAAGTCACAGAAATTATAATGTACAAACGCATCAGGCTGGTCCTTATCTCTGTAGGGACACTCCTTTTCTGGGTGGCTGATTCAAACCAAATGTTTCTTTTTCCTGGCTTTTTCTTTCAGAGCGATCTTTAAATGTTATTTCGGTGGCCACCTGGATTTCTTTATTGACGACATATGTTTTTCTATTTGACATCCTCGAGGAGACTTTAATAGTCTCTTTCACGTCAGCGGGAAGCGGAGAAGCTAGTCTTGGTTTTGATTAATCTTACTGAATTCTGTCTAGTTAAATTGGGGTTTGATTCAACTTGGAATTATCTCAAAACATGATTTTTCAATGCATTTCATTTTTAATTTTCTTCTCAGCTTTTCAATCCATCTTTCTGCAATTTCAACATTTCATCCAACTATTTCGTCTTCCTACTTTCTTTCATTTCTTTTTTGTTTGATCAAGTACCGGAGATCTCAGTGTCACATACTGCTTGGTTTCAGTGAGAAAAAGAAAGAAAGCAAACAAGAAGAAAGCAAGTAAGGAAACCAGCAAGCAAGCAAGAAAGAAAGAAGTGTTTAACGTTTCCTGTCAATGCCTCATAAATAATGTACTATTCCGTTTTGATAGCGAGGAAAGTGGGGAAGAAGCCCTACTTGGTTTCAGTCAGAAAAAAGAAAGAAAAAAGAAGGAAGGAAGGGATGATAGAAGTATTTAACGTTTCCTCCCAATACAACATAAATAATGGACTATTCTGTTTTGATCGCGTGGAAAGAGGGGACGAAGCACTACTTGGTTTCCGTGAAAGAAACAAAGAAAGAAAGAAAGAGAGAAAGAAAGAAAAAAAGAAGTGTTTAACGTTTCCTCCCAATACTTCATAAATAATGGACTATTCCGTTTGGATCGCTTGGAAATAGGGGAAAAGGCATTACTTGGTTTCAGTGTGTAAATGAATGAAAGAAAGATGGGGAAGATAGAAATGTTTAACGTCTGTTTCAGTGAAATAGAAAGTTGTCTATTTCAAATGTTTTCATCTGTAACCGCTTCTTAGAATAATGACCAGCATTCAAATTTATGATTGTTATTGTAATATTTTTTTAATGAAGTTAAGCTCAAATATTTAACTATGCGATGGGGGAATTTCTACAGATATTTTATTGTCGTAGAACTCGCCATGAGCTTATTCAATTGTTAACTGAAGAATAAATATTTATCAGAAAATTCAAATAGGAAAACCGTGGAATTTTCACGGGTCTTTCTAGTTTCTAAACATAATATACAAGTAATGTAACATATGTCCTAGGATGCTTGAAACCTGAATTATGATTTCCTGAATAATTAATGAAAGGATTGCTTGGAATAATAATTACCACTACCGTTACATTTCATTTAGTGCTTATTTACACTTCTTCCTTTCTTCCTTCCTTCTTTCTTTCATTCCTTCGTTTTCTTTCTTTCTTTCTTTTCTTTTCTTTGCATCCTTGCTGATTTCCCTCTGTCCTTTCTTCTTCCATTTCTTTATTTCTTTCTTTTTCCCCTTGTTTTCTTCATTCTTTTTCTTTCTTTCTTTCTTTCTTTATTTATTTCCTTCCTTTATTTTTGCTTTCCTTCCTTCCTTTATTTTTCTTTTCTGTCGTAACCTAGAAAGTGTTACTGAAGAGTAATAACCTAAACGAAGGTTGGAAATGAATTGGTAATCTTTATAATATCAAAATACAATACTCGTCAGTGGCGTGAAGTAGGTAAACCACTGCTAGTGGTGGACTTCTTAGACAGCATATTACTATATTTACCTGCCTCCCCACGAGGTAGGATGTGGCACAAGGCCAAATTTAATGTGGGGAATTCCAAGCCCGTGGGCTCAGGCAAAAATTGCCCGTAGACTCCGCATATGCGAGATTGGGTATCTGTATACCTCCCAGGACGAGACTCTGTCCTTCGGCATAGCCTCGTACGGGTTCCTCTCTGCCAGAAGGTAGAGAGTTCGACTTGGCAAGAGATTCACATGCTAACAGCTCATACTACCAACTTAGGCAGCATATTGCCCCCACTTGCAATAGTGCCCAATGTATTTATGAGGTTTGGGACATAGCCATTAGTGTTCATAGGTACGGTATATAACACTTTCTTTGCCTTATTTTTTGTTTTCCTTTCTTTCTTTTTCTTTTCTTTCTTTTATTTTTTATTTTCCTTTATTTTTCTTTTCTTTCCTTCTTTCTTTCTTTTATTTTTTGCTTTCTTTCCTTTATTTTTCTTTTCTTTCTTTTTCCTTTCTTTTTCCTTTCCTTTCTTTATTTTCTTTTCTTTCTTTTTTGTTTTTCTTTATTTTCGTTTTCTTTTTTTCTTGCTTTCTTTCTTTCTTGCTTTCTTTCTCTCATTCCTTTCTTTCTTTCTTTCTTCTTGCTTTCTTTATCGAAGGAAGGAAGGAAGGAAGGAAGGAAGGAAGGAAGGATCCTTCTTTCTTTCAGTGAAACCCGATTTTTGAACTCTTTGCGTTTTAAGAACAATGAATTCCGTTAAGGAATTCTTCAACAGTAACATTTTTTTATATTATAAAAGTTTTTTCGATTTTTGGGAAACGCACGACTTTCTTCAACACAGAAACCTTCGACATCAACCAAATTCGTTATTGCCGGGCCGATATTTATTGTAGTTCTACATATAGTTTAGGCACATTTACCAAATACCACATACTCACAGGGGAACCTTCTAAAACACTATGATGTCATTTTTTTTTTTTCATTATTTAAACTTTTTTTTTTTTTTAGAAAAATATAAAAATTTTGTATCATGAAATGAAAGGCGAGGGATGAGCCCAATAAGAAAAATATAAAAATTTTGTATCATGAAATGAAAGGCGAGGGATGAGCCCAATAAGAAAAATATAAAAATTTTGTATCATGAAATGAAAGGCGAGGGATGACCCCAATAAGAAAAATATAAAAATTTTGTATCATGAAATGAAAGGCGAGGGATGACCCCAATAAGAAAAATATAAAAATTTTGTATCATGAAATGAAAAGCGAGGGATGACCCCAATAAGAAAAATATAAAAATTTTGTATCATGAAATGAAAGGCGAGGGATGACCCCAATAAGAAAAATATAAAAATTTTGTATCATGAAATGAAAGGCGAGGGATGACCCCAATAAGAAAAATATAAAAATTTTGAATCATGAAATGAAAGGCGAGGGATGAGCCCAATAAGAAAAATATAAAAATTTTGAATCATGAAATGAAAGGCGAAGGATGAGCCCAATAAGAAAAATATAAAAATTTTGTATCATGAAATGAAAGGCGAGGGATGACCCCAATAAGAAAAATATAAAAATTTTGTATCATGAAATGAAAGGCGAGGGATGACCCCAATAAGAAAAATATAAAAATTTTGTATCATGAAATGAAAGGCGAGGGATGAGCCCAATAAGAAAAATATAAAAATTTTGTATCATGAAATGAAAGGCGAGGGATGACCCCAATAAGAAAAATATAAAAATTTTGTATCATGAAATGAAAGGCGAGGGATGACCCCAATAAGAAAAATATAAAAATTTTGTATCATGAAATGAAAGGCGAGGGATGAGCCCAATAAGAAAAATATAAAAATTTTGTATCATGAAATGAAAGGCGAGGGATGACCCCAATAAGAAAAATATAAAAATTTTGTATCATGAAATGAAAGGCGAGGGATGACCCCAATAAGAAAAATATAAAAATTTTGTATCATGAAATGAAAGGCGAGGGATGACCCCAATAAGAAAAATATAAAAATTTTGTATCATGAAATGAAAGGCGAGGGATGACCCCAATAAGAAAAATATAAAAAATTTGTATCATGAAATGAAAGGCGAGGGATGACCCCAATAAGAAAAATATAAAAATTTTGTATCATGAAATGAAAGGCGAGGGATGACCCCAATAAGAAAAATATAAAAATTTTGTATCATGAAATGAAAGGCGAGGGATGACCCCAATAAGAAAAATATAAAAATTTTGTATCATGAAATGAAAGGCGAGGGATGAGCCCAATAAGAAAAATATAAAAATTTTGTATCATGAAATGAAAGGCGAGGGATGACCCCAATAAGAAAAATATAAAAATTTTGTATCATGAAATGAAAGGCGAGGGATGACCCCAATAAGAAAAATATAAAAATTTTGTATCATGAAATGAAAGGCGAGGGATGACCCCAATAAGAAAAATATAAAAATTTTGTATCATGAAATGAAAGGCGAGGGATGACCCCAATAAGAAAAATATAAAAATTTTGTATCATGAAATGAAAGGCGAGGGATGAGCCCAATAAGAAAAATATAAAAATTTTGTATCATGAAATGAAAGGCGAGGGATGAGCCCAATAAGAAAAATATAAAAATTTTGTATCATGAAATGAAAGGCGAGGGATGACCCCAATAAGAAAAATATAAAAATTTTGTATCATGAAATGAAAGGCGAGGGATGACCCCAATAAGAAAAATATAAAAATTTTGTATCATGAAATGAAAGGCGAGGGATGAGCCCAATAAGAAAAATATAAAAATTTTGTATCATGAAATGAAAGGCGAGGGATGACCCCAATAAGAAAAATATAAAAATTTTGTATCATGAAATGAAAGGCGAGGGATGACCCCAATAAGAAAAATATAAAAATTTTGTATCATGAAATGAAAGGCGAGGGATGACCCCAATAAGAAAAATATAAAAATTTTGTATCATGAAATGAAAGGCGAGGGATGACACCAATAAGAAAAATATAAAAATTTTGTATCATGAAATGAAAGGCGAGGGATGACCCCAATAAGAAAAATATAAAAATTTTGTATCATGAAATGAAAGGCGAGGGATGACCCCAATAAGAAAAATATAAAAATTTTGTATCATGAAATGAAAGGCGAGGGATGACCCCAATAAGAAAAATATAAAAATTTTGTATCATGAAATGAAAGGCGAGGGATGAGCCCAATAAGAAAAATATAAAAATTTTGTATCATGAAATGAAAGGCGAGGGATGACCCCAATAAGAAAAATATAAAAATTTTGTATCATGAAATGAAAGGCGAGGGATGACCCCAATAAGAAAAATATAAAAATTTTGTATCATGAAATGAAAGGCGAGGGATGACCCCAATAAGAAAAATATAAAAATTTTGTATCATGAAATGAAAGGCGAGGGATGACCCCAATAAGAAAAATATAAAAATTTTGTATCATGAAATGAAAGGGGAGGGATGACCCCAATAAGAAAAATATAAAAATTTTGTATCATGAAATGAAAGGCGAGGGATGAGCCCAATAAGAAAAATATAAAAATTTTGTATCATGAAATGAAAGGCGAGGGATGACCCCAATAAGAAAAATATAAAAATTTTGTATCATGAAATGAAAGGCGAGGGATGACCCCAATAAGAAAAATATAAAAATTTTGTATCATGAAATGAAAGGCGAGGGATGACCCCAATAAGAAAAATATAAAAATTTTGTATCATGAAATGAAAGGCGAGGGATGAGCCCAATAAGAAAAATATAAAAATTTTGTATCATGAAATGAAAGGCGAGGGATGAGCCCAATAAGAAAAATATAAAAATTTTGTATCATGAAATGAAAGGCGAGGGATGACCCCAATAAGAAAAATATAAAAATTTTGTATCATGAAATGAAAGGCGAGGGATGAGCCCAATAAGAAAAATATAAAAATTTTGTATCATGAAATGAAAGGCGAGGGATGAGCCCAATAAGAAAAATATAAAAATTTTGTATCATGAAATGAAAGGCGAGGGATGACCCCAATAAGAAAAATATAAAAATTTTGTATCATGAAATGAAAGGCGAGGGATGACCCCAATAAGAAAAATATAAAAATTTTGTATCATGAAATGAAAGGCGAGGGATGAGCCCAATAAGAAAAATATAAAAATTTTGTATCATGAAATGAAAGGCGAGGGATGAGCCCAATAAGAAAAATATAAAAATTTTGTATCATGAAATGAAAGGCGAGGGATGACCCCAATAAGAAAAATATAAAAATTTTGTATCATGAAATGAAAGGCGAGGGATGACCCCAATAAGAAAAATATAAAAATTTTGTATCATGAAATGAAAGGCGAGGGATGACCCCAATAAGAAAAATATAAAAATTTTGTATCATGAAATGAAAGGCGAGGGATGAGCCCAATAAGAAAAATATAAAAATTTTGTATCATGAAATGAAAGGCGAGGGATGAGCCCAATAAGAAAAATATAAAAATTTTGTATCATGAAATGAAAGGCGAGGGATGACCCCAATAAGAAAAATATAAAAATTTTGTATCATGAAATGAAAGGCGAGGGATGAGCCCAATAAGAAAAATATAAAAATTTTGTATCATGAAATGAAAGGCGAGGGATGAGCCCAATAAGAAAAATATAAAAATTTTGTATCATGAAATGAAAGGCGAGGGATGACCCCAATAAGAAAAATATAAAAATTTTGTATCATGAAATGAAAGGCGAGGGATGACCCCAATAAGAAAAATATAAAAATTTTGTATCATGAAATGAAAGGCGAGGGATGAGCCCAATAAGAAAAATATAAAAATTTTGTATCATGAAATGAAAGGCGAGGGATGAGCCCAATAAGAAAAATATAAAAATTTTGTATCATGAAATGAAAGGCGAGGGATGACCCCAATAAGAAAAATATAAAAATTTTGTATCATGAAATGAAAGGCGAGGGATGACCCCAATAAGAAAAATATAAAAATTTTGTATCATGAAATGAAAGGCGAGGGATGACCCCAATAAGAAAAATATAAAAATTTTGTATCATGAAATGAAAGGCGAGGGATGACCCCAATAAGAAAAATATAAAAATTTTGTATCATGAAATGAAAGGCGAGGGATGACCCCAATAAGAAAAATATAAAAATTTTGTATCATGAAATGAAAGGCGAGGGATGACCCCAATAAGAAAAATATAAGAATTTTGTATCATGAAATGAAAGGCGAGGGATGACCCCAATAAGAAAAATATAAAAATTTTGTATCATGAAATGAAAGGCGAGGGATGAGCCCAATAAGAAAAATATAAAAATTTTGTATCATGAAATGAAAGGCGAGGGATGACCCCAATAAGAAAAATATAAAAATTTTGTATCATGAAATGAAAGGCGAGGGATGAGCCCAATAAGAAAAATATAAAAATTTTGTATCATGAAATGAAAGGCGAGGGATGAGCCCAATAAGAAAAATATAAAAATTTTGTATCATGAAATGAAAGGCGAGGGATGACCCCAATAAGAAAAATATAAAAATTTTGTATCATGAAATGAAAGGCGAGGGATGACCCCAATAAGAAAAATATAAAAATTTTGTATCATGAAATGAAAGGCGAGGGATGAGCCCAATAAGAAAAATATAAAAATTTTGTATCATGAAATGAAAGGCGAGGGATGAGCCCAATAAGAAAAATATAAAAATTTTGAATCATGAAATGAAAGGCGAGGGATGACCCCAATAAGAAAAATATAAAAATTTTGTATCATGAAATGAAAGGCGAGGGATGAGCCCAATAAGAAAAATATAAAAATTTTGTATCATGAAATGAAAGGCGAGGGATGAGCCCAATAAGAAAAATATAAAAATTTTGTATCATGAAATGAAAGGCGAGGGATGACCCCAATAAGAAAAATATAAAAATTTTGTATCATGAAATGAAAGGCGAGGGATGAGCCCAATAAGAAAAATATAAAAATTTTGTATCATGAAATGAAAGGCGAGGGATGAGCCCAATAAGAAAAATATAAAAATTTTGTATCATGAAATGAAAGGCGAGGGATGAGCCCAATAAGAAAAATATAAAAATTTTGTATCATGAAATGAAAGGCGAGGGATGACCCCAATAAGAAAAATATAAAAATTTTGTATCATGAAATGAAAGGCGAGGGATGAGCCCAATAAGAAAAATATAAAAATTTTGTATCATGAAATGAAAGGCGAGGGATGAGCCCAATAAGAAAAATATAAAAATTTTGTATCATGAAATGAAAGGCGAGGGATGACCCCAATAAGAAAAATATAAAAATTTTGTATCATGAAATGAAAGGCGAGGGATGAGCCCAATAAGAAAAATATAAAAATTTTGTATCATGAAATGAAAGGCGAGGGATGAGCCCAATAAGAAAAATATAAAAATTTTGTATCATGAAATGAAAGGCGAGGGATGAGCCCAATAAGAAAAATATAAAAATTTTGTATCATGAAATGAAAGGCGAGGGATGAGCCCAATAAGAAAAATATAAAAATTTTGTATCATGAAATGAAAGGCGAGGGATGAGCCCAATAAGAAAAATATAAAAATTTTGTATCATGAAATGAAAGGCGAGGGATGACCCCAATAAGAAAAATATAAAAATTTTGTATCATGAAATGAAAGGCGAGGGATGACCCCAATAAGAAAAATATAAAAATTTTGTATCATGAAATGAAAGGCGAGGGATGAGCCCAATAAGAAAAATATAAAAATTTTGTATCATGAAATGAAAGGCGAGGGATGAGCCCAATAAGAAAAATATAAAAATTTTGTATCATGAAATGAAAGGCGAGGGATGAGCCCAATAAGAAAAATATAAAAATTTTGTATCATGAAATGAAAGGCGAGGGATGAGCCCAATAAGAAAAATATAAAAATTTTGAATCATGAAATGAAAGGCGAGGGATGACCCCAATAAGAAAAATATAAAAATTTTGAATCATGAAATGAAAGGCGAGGGATGACCCCAATAAGGGAAATATAAAAATTTTGTATCATGAAATGAAAGGCGAGGGATGAGCCCAATAAGAAAAATATAAAAATTTTGTATCATGAAATGAAAGGCGAGGGATGACCCCAATAAGAAAAATATAAAAATTTTGTATCATGAAATGAAAGGCGAGGGATGACCCCAATAAGAAAAATATAAAAATTTTGAATCATGAAATGAAAGGCGAGGGATGACCCCAATAAGAAAAATATAAAAATTTTGAATCATGAAATGAAAGGCGAGGGATGAGCCCAATAAGAAAAATATAAAAATTTTGTATCATGAAATGAAAGGCGAGGGA
The DNA here is from genome assembly GCA_964036315.1 of Acanthosepion esculentum. Taxonomy (NCBI): domain Eukaryota; kingdom Metazoa; phylum Mollusca; class Cephalopoda; order Sepiida; family Sepiidae; genus Acanthosepion; species Acanthosepion esculentum. The sequence continues at coordinate 71,282,962 of OZ038484.1, forward strand.
TGACCCCAATAAGAAAAATATAAAAATTTTGTATCATGAAATGAAAGGCGAGGGATGAGCCCAATAAGAAAAATATAAAAATTTTGTATCATGAAATGAAAGGCGAGGGATGACCCCAATAAGAAAAATATAAAAATTTTGTATCATGAAATGAAAGGCGAGGGATGAGCCCAATAAGAAAAATATAAAAATTTTGTATCATGAAATGAAAGGCGAGGGATGAGCCCAATAAGAAAAATATAAAAATTTTGTATCATGAAATGAAAGGCGAGGGATGAGCCCAATAAGAAAAATATAAAAATTTTGTATCATGAAATGAAAGGCGAGGGATGACCCCAATAAGAAAAATATAAAAATTTTGTATCATGAAATGAAAGGCGAGGGATGAGCCCAATAAGAAAAATATAAAAATTTTGTATCATGAAATGAAAGGCGAGGGATGACCCCAATAAGAAAAATATAAAAATTTTGTATCATGAAATGAAAGGCGAGGGATGACCCCAATAAGAAAAATATAAAAATTTTGTATCATGAAATGAAAGGCGAGGGATGACCCCAATAAGAAAAATATAAAAATTTTGAATCATAAAATGAAAGGCGAGGGATGACCCCAATAAGAAAAATATAAAAATTTTGAATCATGAAATGAAAGGCGAGGGATGACCCCAATAAGAAAAATATAAAAATTTTGAATCATGAAATGAAAGGCGAGGGATGAGCCCAATAAGAAAAATATAAAAATTTTGTATCATGAAATGAAAGGCGAGGGATGACCCCAATAAGAAAAATATAAAAATTTTGTATCATGAAATGAAAGGCGAGGGATGAGCCCAATAAGAAAAATATAAAAATTTTGTATCATGAAATGAAAGGCGAGGGATGACCCCAATAAGAAAAATATAAAAATTTTGTATCATGAAATGAAAGGCGAGGGATGAGCCCAATAAGAAAAATATAAAAATTTTGTATCATGAAATGAAAGGCGAGGGATGACCCCAATAAGAAAAATATAAAAATTTTGTATCATGAAATGAAAGGCGAGGGATGACCCCAATAAGAAAAATATAAAAATTTTGTATCATGAAATGAAAGGCGAGGGATGACCCCAATAAGAAAAATATAAAAATTTTGTATCATGAAATGAAAGGCGAGGGATGACCCCAATAAGAAAAATATAAAAATTTTGTATCATGAAATGAAAGGCGAGGGATGACCCCAATAAGAAAAATATAAAAATTTTGAGTCATGAAATTAAAGGCGAGGGATGACCCCAATAAGAAAAATATAAAAATTTTGAATCATGAAATGAAAGGCGAGGGATGACCCCAATAAGAAAAATATAAAAATTTTGTATCATGAAATGAAAGGCGAGGGATGAGCCCAATAAGAAAAATATAAAAATTTTGTATCATGAAATGAAAGGCGAGGGATGACCCCAATAAGAAAAATATAAAAATTTTGTATCATGAAATGAAAGGCGAGGGATGAGCCCAATAAGAAAAATATAAAAATTTTGTATCATGAAATGAAAGGCGAGGGATGAGCCCAATAAGAAAAATATAAAAATTTTGTATCATGAAATGAAAGGCGAGGGATGACCCCAATAAGAAAAATATAAAAATTTTGTATCATGAAATGAAAGGCGAGGGATGAGCCCAATAAGAAAAATATAAAAATTTTGTATCATGAAATGAAAGGCGAGGGATGACCCCAATAAGAAAAATATAAAAATTTTGTATCATGAAATGAAAGGCGAGGGATGAGCCCAATAAGAAAAATATAAAAATTTTGTATCATGAAATGAAAGGCGAGGGATGAGCCCAATAAGAAAAATATAAAAATTTTGTATCATGAAATGAAAGGCGAGGGATGACCCCAATAAGAAAAATATAAAAATTTTGTATCATGAAATGAAAGGCGAGGGATGAGCCCAATAAGAAAAATATAAAAATTTTGTATCATGAAATGAAAGGCGAGGGATGAGCCCAATAAGAAAAATATAAAAATTTTGTATCATGAAATGAAAGGCGAGGGATGAGCCCAATAAGAAAAATATAAAAATTTTGTATCATGAAATGAAAGGCGAGGGATGACCCCAATAAGAAAAATATAAAAATTTTGTATCATGAAATGAAAGGCGAGGGATGAGCCCAATAAGAAAAATATAAAAATTTTGTATCATGAAATGAAAGGCGAGGGATGAGCCCAATAAGAAAAATATAAAAATTTTGTATCATGAAATGAAAGGCGAGGGATGAGCCCAATAAGAAAAATATAAAAATTTTGTATCATGAAATGAAAGGCGAGGGATGACCCCAATAAGAAAAATATAAAAATTTTGTATCATGAAATGAAAGGCGAGGGATGAGCCCAATAAGAAAAATATAAAACCATTTTGTATCATGAAATGAAAGGCGAGGGATGAGCCCAATAAGAAAAATATAAAACCACGAAATGTTCAAAGCTAAAGCAAAAATATGAATGTCTAGATTGACAACAAGTTATCATTTTGACGCGAAGAGAAAAAGAAAAGCGAAAAAGAGAATATTAAACAGAATCTATTGTTTTTTCTTCTCTTTTTTTCTCATTAATATTTCCTTTATGTTAGAAGTCAAAAAAGAAAAACAAAGGTTCTATGATTATCGTCCACGTCCTTTTTTTGTGGATTGACTCATCTGAAGTATATCTCTTGTGGAATGACAAAGCAAAATACACAACCGAATTTTCAGGAAAAAGAAACAATACCAATATAGGCTTACGGCCACATCACATGGAAACACCGATTCCCGTATGATTACCGAGGTTAAGCAACGTCGAACCTAGATAGGTGACCGTTTGGGAATATCAGTTGCTGTAAGCTTCGATGTGTGGGTGATGCAATATATAATGGCTCGGAATTGTTAACTGGAGAATCTAGTTCCAATTCCTGTTGGGTTCATTATATATATATATATATATATATATATATATATATATATATATATATATATATATATATATATATATATATATATATACAGCATATTGGGGCAGCAGATTATTATTCAAACATATACTGTTAAATATAACAGACAACGAATGTCTATTATGTCACTATGCTTCGTATAGTAGCTTTAGTTTTGGGAGAAAATAAGCACAAAAACTGTCCAACATTTGGATATTTTTTATTATGTTGTTCCTTGATATTATGTTATCCGAAAGCTTATATGTCTAAAAATAAATACACTTCACCTTCATCTCTGCCGTGCACCAATGGCTTAGGGGTTTCGATCCCAGCTTGAGGCCATCGGATATCTAGCCACACTGATGAGCTGCGAAACAGTCTGTCTGTGGATGACGATATATATGGTGTAACAAAAAATACTTTTACAAACTTTTGGGGCGGGTTCCTCACGCCAAAAGAGAGACAAAAGTCCACATAAACATATGTCTGCAAACCCATCGCTTTTGAGTTATTAGGTTTATGGTAGACGCTGTTAAATGTACAATTCAAAAATACTTTTACAAACTTTTGTGGGGAGTTCCTCACACCAAAACAAGGTAAAATGTCCATTTAAATATATGCCCAAAAGGCAATCGTTGTACATATACACATCAACTCATAACAAGTGTCTTCCGCTTGCTTCTACACACGAATGCGCCTGTCGAAAGATTGACTGGCGTGCCCTTTTAAATACTTAAATTAAAAAAAATTTAAAAAAACAAATCAATTTCCATGCCTGATGATGCCTGTATGAACAGATCAAAGTACTAGCAAAAAAATACCTTATACAACTTGAATTTATTAAAAACAGGGATCATATCATTCATCTATAGGTTCGTGGGTTAATGCAATTTTAATAAATTTGTTTGCGAAGATGTATTCTCGCCATTTATATCATTAACTTCACTAATCTGCTTTTTGTATGAATGATTCATGTAATATATATATATATATATATATATATATATATATATATATATATATATATATATATATAAATAAAATTAAAACGAAACATGGTACATATCCAGAGTTTGTGGTGCCACAGATCCTGTCTCAGCAACACGATGATAAACAGTTTAGGTATGATGGATCGGCTGGTACCGACCAAAGTCTCATGTATTACCTTTGATGGTACCAATAATAATAATAATAATTATAAAGACCTGTGAAAATTTCATAGTGTTCCTATTTTAATTTTCTGATGACTATTAATTCTTGAGTTAATGGTTGAATAAGCTCATAGCGAGTTCTACGACAATATAATATCCGATTATATTACACCATGGTATTAAATATTTGAGCTAAGCATTAATCATTTTATTCAGATACCGCATTTTGCGCCGCTGTCTTCGCCATTCTACTCCACCTCACAATTGTGGTCCTATGTCGACATTCAAGGCAGAATAGTGAAATGGTTTGCCAGTTCCTTTTGCAACGGAGATGTTGAGATTACCCCGTTCTACCTCCTAGAAATCAAAGAGCTTAACAACTTTAACAAAATATTGCAGTAACAATCATAAATATGAATGCTGGTCATTATTTTAAAAAGTAAGTGGAGGGGCACGAATGAAAACATTTGAAATTGACAATTTTTCCATTTCACTGAAACAGATATGAAACACTTCTATCTTCGCTTCATTCTTTTTTTCTGTTTTTCTCACTGAAAACAGAGTAGCTTTTCTGATAATTATTTGCGTCTTTCCTCGCGATCAAAACGTATCATTATTTATGATCTTTTGGCCGGGCGTAACGGTCATGCTAACTAAAGCAGAATAATAATAATAATAATAATAATAATAATAATAATAATAATAATAAAGGAAATAAAAATAATAATAATAATGGCCAATTGTATCTGAGGATGCCTGTCTACTTAGCCAACCCCTGCTCAGGCACATTTGTGTTTGTTCAACACCAACAGAGCCCACCAATGGTTTATACTGTAACTATGCTGAGCGGATCTTAGTTACAGTTTCTGGGAGAGAGCGTGATTATATGGCGTGATCAACAGTCTGATCAAGGACAGCACGCTCAAATTCTCGGTCACGATGAATTGTGACTTCGTGCTAGCACAACCGCCGACGGCTCACCAAAAGTTCCATCTACCCAAATTCACTTACAAGGCTTGGGTCAACACGCGGTATGGTTTTCAGGCACTTTCTAAAGGTATCACACGTTGGGATCGACACCTCCTGACCAGTAACATGAAGAAGGCAAATTCTTGACAAATCAACCATGGTGAAATCGAATCCGGATCAGAAAGTGAAGGTTCTAACCACTCGGCTATGTGCCCATAATAATAATCCTGTTTAGTCAATAATAATATTAAGCTCGGTAGAAAAGACCATCTGAGGTAGTATTATAGCCTACGTTAGTGAGTGTTGGGGATAAAATTAATCTCCAGGAGGACTCAATTTCGATGATAAGACGGAGGGTGATTTTTCTGCTATCTTTGAAAGACGTGTGCATCTTGTGTGCCATCAAATATTGTAGTTTATGCACAAGAGCACTGCTTCCACAATGCAATCGTTCTGGGGAAGAAACTATCTGTGGGGAACATTCCCCGTATCAATGGAATACGAAGAGAAAAAGATGAGTCAATCTAGTGTACGTGTCCTAACAGTGAAGGTCTGCAAGAAGAGATACTCGAGGTAGAGCGTTACAGTGTAAGAGGCACAGTTTAAGAGAACATGTGGCGAAGATAATGGTTTAGACTTGAAGATTCTGAGATTGTAGCGTCCGTGAAGCCTCCTCTTAAGAGTCGATTCCACAAAGCAGCGACTGGTGTAAAGATGCTGCTCGAGTGGAATACAAAGAGAATGATGATTATTCTCTACAAAGTGCGTAGCATGGTGGGTCTTAAAAGTGAAGGTTAGAACTAGTGGAACTAAGGAATGTAGTTTGTCTGAACATTTCCCATGGATATAGCGATAGAGCAGCGAGAGGCTTGTGACGTTTCGTCTGTGAGAAAGGAGTCTAAGGTTTGAAAAGGGCGCGGTGATACTCTTGGACTCCATCGAAACAGGAAAGTAAAGACTGGGCTGCTTCGGTCCGTATATGGCAACAGTACTCCAGTTCCGGTCTGATCTGGCTCTTGTAAAGGTTAGAATTGCCGGAACCAAGGAGTGTAGTTCGCCATCATAATAGCGATAGTATAACGAGTGGCTTCCGATGTTTCATCTATAGGTAAAGAGGCCGTAGATAGAAAATAATTAATCACTCACAAGATCACGTAGACACTTTTCAATTCTGTCCAGGCTGAAGAGCGAAGAAGCAGCTCCAGCCTCGATATTCCAGCAATACTCCATTTTGGGCCTGATCTGACTCTTGCCTGTTTGTACAAGGGAAAATAAAAAAAATTATCCCCACTCTTGTCTGAATATGTTATGACGATAGTGTGGATATATTTTACTTACCCTCGTAGGATGTAAAATAATATCTGAAATAAAAGTGGAGACGATGAGACAATGTGGAAAACGGCGCGTTCCGCCGATGTTCGTTGATGTTTCTATAGTTACGCCTCTAGTATATGGAGTTTATGAATTTAACGAACGATTTCGCAAATTTATTTCGTGTTATCAATTTTGTGTATAACTTAGTTTCATCGTGCTGGGTAAAATCGACAGTATATTTAAGTAAATTCATGCAAGTACATTGTAGTTATACGTGTGGTTAGAACGTTTGCTTTCTGGCCATGAGACTTAGGTTCGAATTTCACCATTGTCGATTTGCCAGTAACGTACCTTCTGGGGGAGGCGATACCAGCGTGCGGCACCTTTGGAAAGTGTCTGAAGACCACGGCTTGACTCAAGCTTTTTGAGTGAAATGGAATAGTCGGAAGCCTTTGAAGCCGTCGATGGTTGTACTAGCACGGAGTCACCAGTCATCGTGACCGAGGGTTTGAGCATGCTGGCCTTGAGCATGCTGGCCTTGATCAGATTGTTGATCACGTCATATAATCCCGCTCTCTCGCAGAAATTGTAACTAAGATCCGCTCAGTGTAGTTACAGTATGAACCACAGTTTAAACCAGTGTTGAACAAACACAAATGTGGCTGGCCTAGCGTCTGCAAAAGGGATTAGATAGCCGCTAGTAGACTGCCATCCTTGGATACAAGTGGGTGCGCCATTTAGATACGAGTTTAAAACACTTTCAGTTATTCTGCATTTGGTAATGTTCAATAGTTCCTGTATATTAAACAAAAATGTTAAATTAAGATAACAATTGATCACTTGTCTTGTTCAGACGCTATAAAAAAGTTTATTTTGTACACGCACACGCGCTCGCGCGCACACACCCACCCCCACACACACACACACACATATATATATATATATATATATACATACATATATATATATATATATATATATACATACATATATATATATATATATATATATATATATATATATATATATATAAGTATTGGTAAATTGTCGCCGTTTTATATTTTTAATTTCGCTCATGCGCGTTTTTGGTTTTGATTTTGTCAACTGCACAATATAGTAGGGTCAGTTGGGCCCCGTCTGTGAGAAAAAGAGCACCCTGATGCATTTCACTCCGCCTGAAATTTGGGAACGGCATGCTGTAATGCTTAGCATTCGCGCCGGAAGCCCCAATACGAACACTGAGGCCAGTGCAGAGGATCCGGAAAGAGTTGGATGGGTTTAATGGGGATTACGATGGTGTTTGGAGTGGTCACTAGTGATGGCGACGTTATGTCTGCATTCATCTTCCTACAGGGCCTCAGACTCAGCACGAAAGCCTACATCAAGTGCCTTGGGGAGATAGTGCTGCCCTGGCTTCAAGAGGGTGGCTGCTGGAAGACCGTATGTCTGGCAACAATACTCTGGACCATGCCACACAAACATGAGAACACAATCATGGCTGTCATACAATTTCTGCAACCACATTACCCGTTACATCTGGCCACCTAATGCCCAATACTGCAACCCTCTTGATTATTATATGTGGGGGCGCAGTTGAGCGAGAGACCAAAAAAATTCCTTGTAACACCAAAGATAAACTGAAGGCAAGGATTATGGCAGCATTCACCAGCTTAAACAAGGAGACCGTCCAGAAGAATCGCAGGAAATTCCGAAGTCGTCTGGAGGCCGTGGTTGAAGCGAATGGCGGTTTTATTGAATAAATTTATTCTTTAATATTTCAAGATATTTTTGTGTAATTTTGATAAACATATCTGTTAAAATGAGGTGTCTGTATTATTTTAATTTTTACATAATTTAAACGACAATTTACCCATCGCAGTCTTTATATATGATAAAAATATAGTTTTAAGGTATGCTATATTGTTGTGTAAAAGTGCTCGATATCAGAGATAGAACGTATGTAAATATAAAAGTGAACACCGAGGTCAACACTAAGCGGTAAATGTCTGTCTCAATCTCATATATATATATATATATATATATATATATATATATATATATATATATATATATATATATATATTCTAGGTCTGCTGCTACGAATGTTGGTTCACTGTGTCGTGATAGACAATGTTTCTCGACAGAATATATTTTACATTCATCCATGATTTGAATATTGCTGCCACATCTCTATGTGCTATATGCTGCTATACATTTAGATATTCCTGATAGAATCGAAAGAAAAATCTGCAATGTTATTGGTCCTGACTTGGCATCTCGGCTTTAGTTACTTTACCACCGCCGTAGCGTTGCTTCCCTGTACTTTTCTATGAATATTTTCATGATAATTTTTCTGATGAACTTTCCTCCGTGGAATGTTGACTTCATGAATTTAAGCGCAGTACTAGATTAGCAACTAGGTCTTCTCATCATTTTACAGTTGAAATGGCAAGATTTAACCGTAAGTTCTCTGCTAAGATTTTCTCCTCTCGCACTTCTCGCTTGTGTGCCATTCTTTCGGCTTCTTGCTACACAACCACCTTTGATTTTCAAAAATTTAAATTCAATGTCAATCGATATTATCTGTTTTCTTAATTCCTGTTCTTTTATTGTTCTCTCACCTTAATAGAGTTTTTTTTTTCTAAATTTTCTCACACTCAGTAATCCCCTTCCATCTTAGTGGCATTATTTTCTTGCCTGGCGTGAAATGATTAAAAAAATGAAAAAATGAAATTATATATATATATACATATATATATATTAAATATTTCCCCCTGCCAAGCAAATCGTGAGGGATTACAGATAGTGAAAGTGAATGCGAACAGATTAGTTTGGAGAAGGAACAATAAAAGAATAAGATTCAGGAAGACAGAAGATGCCGATAGACGTTGCATTTAAATTTTGGAGATGGTACGTGTCAGCGAAGCAAGAAATCAGAAGTGAGTTCCACATTTGATAAGTGCGAGAAAAGAAACTGTAAGAATGTAAGCGAGGTTGTATCCAGCTAATTCAACAGTAAAACGGTGAGACCTAATTGCCAATCTAGTAGCACGATTAAATTCGTGCAGTCGGGGAAAAAAACAGTTCATCAGAACATGGTAGCAATTTTTGATGCATAGACGAATGGTAGATTTATAAAGGCGAAAGATGAATTCCGACGAGAAAAACTGTTTGGCACGACACAGTGAAACAACCTTCTTAGCAGTAGGCCTAGCAATTAATTCAATATAATCGGTCCGCTACATACCAGTAGAAAACGTGAGACCAATAAGGCGTAGTGGCTGCTTTCCTGGAGGTTAGCCACATCCATGTTGATGGAGGGCAATAATGGTTGTCTATGATGATTAAATGACAAGTTTCGTTTTTGAGGAATTGATAATTAACAAGTACATGAAAAGCCAGTTGAAATTTAAAACTTCCTTTAACACAATGTTCCAGTGTAAACAGGTTCTGGCATCTCTACTCAGTCACCACCAACAATGTAAACTACTGATGACGGAGAAAAGTCTCTCTATATCTCTCACACACACTCGCACAATTATATATATTTATTTTATATATGTGTGTGTGTATGTGTGTGTGTGATGGCTTCCACGGCTAGCAAACAGATGATTACTCACAAACTCCGCGAACTCGATTTATACGAGTGGTGTTGTTTATATTCCCACATTCGTTTACGTAAACTGTGTGGTTTCACATCATCAGAAAGCATGATTCAGTAACAAGTATCAGGCAATAATATTAAAGACTATCTGTGCCACGAACGATTTCAGCAGCCTGTACATATATATATATATATATATATATATATATATATATATATATATATATAATCAAAGCTAAACGTCCAGACATCTTTTTCAAAGACCACAAAAAAAGAAGGTGCTTTCTTATTGACTTGGCAGTCTCTGCAGATTGTAATATATGAAGACCTTCAGAAAAACTATCGAAATTCAAAGATCTTGACATGGAAATCTCAAAAATATGGCACATGAGGGCATCAATAATTCCAAATGTAATTGGAGCCCTCAGATGGACTGGAAAAAAGATCCGACAGACTCATTGAAGGGATTCCTGGTAGCCAATGCCTAGAAATTCAAAAAATCGTACTCACAAGTACAGTTCACACATTACGAAGCGCTTTATTTATGTAAAATGTGTGTGATTTTAGTTTGTTTTTGTTTTCTTTACAAAAATGATCAGAGGAAAATGTCATGAAGCCATTTCTGACCTTAGGTCTCTGGTTGGGACCCTCAAGGAAATGTGTATACAACAGAAATCAAAGGAAATAATAATAATAATAATAATAATAATAATAGTTTAGAGGCCGCAAAGACAAAATGTGCCTCCTTATTGACATGACAGCCCCTGCAGATTGCAATGTATCTTTGAAGATCTTCAAAAAACATAAATAAATAAATACAAGGATCTTGAAGTATAAATCTCAAAAATGTAGTCCATGAAGACATTGACAATTCCAGTTGTAGTAAAGAAACACCATTTAGAAGACAACTGAAGGATTGGGTGCAGACAGTCAAAATACAGATCCCTTCAAAATCGATGATTGAATGACCGAATGAATGAATGACTTTATTTTTAAGTTATACAAAGCCAGAAAGAGAAAGCAAAAACAAATGCAATGAACCAAATGCAGAAACGATGGCAAGATAAACCTCTTCATGTTTAATATTTTACCCGTGTCAAACAAGCTGATGTAGACAAACCCCGTACCCATCAGTTGGTTACGTAGTGCCGGATTAAAAGCAGCAACCAAATGTTTTATTCTTGCTACACAGGATCAATGCTTGCTATCTAGAAAGACGACAATGAGTTGAAGGGCCGCCTCAATACTGTAAAATGTTTCAATGACGACATAGGTATGAATTTCGAATTAGATAAAGGTGCAAAAGTAACATTCAAGAAACGGGTAATTACAGAAACATACTCAATAGATTTAGATTTTGGCACAAAGATTAGGGCACTGTAACAAATAGAAGTGTAGAGGTATCTAGGAATTAGCGAAAGAGATGGAATACAATATACCCAAATAAGGTAAGAAAGAAGAACTAAAGGGGTGTGCGTCTGGTACTGAATACCGAGCTGAATTCAAAAAACAGAATATCAGCTATAGAAACCTTGGCTGACGCTGTAGTACAATACCATTTCAACATTCTTAACTGGACCATAGCTGACATTAAGCGAATGGACGCCAAAACGAGAAAGCTTCTCACATGCCACCGCATGCATGACTCCAAGGCTGAAGTTGATCATCTGTATTTGTCCAGATCCGAAAGAGGCAGAGGATTAGTTCAACTAGAATTGTCTTACAAAACTACAATAATTGGCCTTCAAAGATACCTAGAAACTACAGAAGATTGGAGGATGATCTGTGTCAAAGAGTATGAAAGTAGTAAGCGACTGTATTCAGTAATAAAGGAAGCCGACAAGTTCAAAATGGAGTTTCAAGTGAGACACGAAATACAAGTAAAACATAATACACTGACTGAAGCTGCAAAATACTTAGAAAAGAAAACCAAAGCAAATGTAACAGATCAGATACAGAGACGATGGCAAGATAAACCGATTAAACCCGTACCAAACAAGCTGATGTAGACAAACCCCGTACCCATCAGTGGTTACGTAGTGCAGGGTTAAAAGCAGAAACTGAAGGTTTTATTCTTGCTGCACAGGACCAATGCTTGCTAACTAAAAATTACCAAGCACATTACTGAAAAAATATGCTAGTCCAAAATGCAGATTGCGTGGTATTGGTACCCGCTGAATATAAAACACGACACGACAGAGTGGGCTAATATCTGCACTGGAAAATCTGAAACGCTTACGGAAAGGAAACTGTAAGAAATTGGTATGAATCGCCCAAACCCGGTTACAGAGATAGGACATGTAACAATTTTATGGGACAATACACACAGACAGAAAAAATCAAATCTAATCCTCCTGGCGTCGTGAGACCGTAAGGACAAAATGTGCTTCCTTGTTGACATGGACATTAACAATTCCTGTTGTAATTAGAACCCTCGGATTGATTTGAAAAGATTCTAATAGACTCATTGAAGGAATCCCTGTTAGCCCATGCCTTAAAGAAATGCAAAACATTGTACTCACAAATACAGCCCACACCTTTCGAAGGGCTTTATCTATGTAAATTATGTGCGATTTTTTTTTCAAATCTGTTCAATGGAAAATGTCATGATGGCGTTTCTGACCTTAGGTCTCTGGTCGGGACCCGGTAAGAAATGAGTAGGGAATAAAACAATAATAACAATATTAATGTGAAGAAGGCATAGGAAAAACGAAAATACAAAAGTCGAAAGGCATCTAGCACCAATTGTAGTCTCTGTCCCCTAATGAGTAGCGGTTGGGAAATTATACTAGAAAAATGAATGAAAATCGAAGGGGCCAATAACTTCATATCTCCTAGCTAGGTTAAACAATATCGACTAACTCATAAAAAATGAGTGTCTTCTAATCAGTTCTCTTCAGTTAAGTTGTACGCCTCTTTAATGATTGTGAAAAATCTTACAACAAATCTGCACATGCGTACTACAACATTTTTAACGAGTTTTTGAGTCGTCCACTCTCAATCTAGTTTACGTTAAGAAAGGACACAATCATGTCCGAAAATTTCTGAGTCTTATCTTTTTCTTACCATGCTTTTATTTTGTCTATTCGGTTAAATAATACATAGAAAATAATATTATATTTACTTTATCGAAATTCTCTCATCACACACACACACACACACACACACACACACGCACACACACACACACATATATATATATATATATATATATATATATATATATATATATATATTGACAGCATGTTTTCATTGAGACATGTCTCATTGAATTATTTAGACAATTTTTGTCTACTTATTTTTAGTGGGATCCTCTTATATTCACGGACAAGCTTATTATCCTTATTAAAGGAAGAGAGAAAATTTCCATGTTGATATATATTCATTTATTACGAGCACTTTCGACATTAGCAATGTCAGCATCGGGATGTTGGTTTTAAATATATATATATATATATATATATATATATATATATATATATATATATGAATACACGTTGTGTTTGTTTCGTTTCATAATTGCTTATATAGTATTTATGTGAAAATATAGTGTTAAATGAAACCTTAAATTGTTTCGAGTGTGTATACAAAAATAAATTTGGGATGAGGATGATAGAAGAGACATTGACATTGTTTGATTATCTAAAATGGCGTTCATCACGCCACCAAATACTTAATTGCCTAAATAAGGAGTGGTATCAAAATTATATACAGCTTATGTTTCAATGCACTTTAAGGAATGCAGCATATTGCAATGACCAAGTTAAATTAAATGTAGACTAAATATACGCTTTCTACTCACTCTCACTCATTATATACCGAGTGTAACAGCAAAATTGTCCAAATTGTGTTACAACATGTTGTCCATCCTACAAATTGTTTAATATCTAAAAAAAAAACACTAAACTAATTGAATTTCTTTTTCCCATGTTTTCAGATAAGACGTTTAGTCATCTTGATACCACTTAGTGTAAGAATCACTGAAAAACCCTTTGAGTTATTCAGCTAAAAACGGAACATGCTAAAATAGTTTTGTGTCAGCTTCACTGTCTTCTCAGCTGAGCAATGATGAAAGGAAAAAATTAATTCAGGCCTTCAGTAATGGTACTAACATTCATATATTGGCTTCTATCTTCAAAGTCCATTCAAGAACCAAAGAAAGGTGAAGTTTAAAAGGGTGGGAACAATAGAAAAAAACTGGATCAGGAGGTCACAACAGGAAGAGGGATCATGATTTCAACTTAGAGCTAAAGGGATCAATTAGAAAATATCCAACTCAATTTATAAGACGTTTGGCACGTCTGAGAGGAATTTTAGCTATGACAGTCCAAAGAACAGTGAAAAAAGACTTGAAATTGAAATCTTACTTGAAACGTGTGTGGCACCTTGTTACTCCAGGACAGAAAGTTACAAGGTTAGAGAGGTTTGTCAACAAGGTTAGCCATGAATAAGTTCGAAAATGATCCCGGAATAATATATATGTGCACATATATGAACTTCATTTAAATCCTTCATGAGCCTCTGATGCTTAGCTATGATTAATTAATGAGGAACGTATTATTTTTGTTTATGATCGAATTCATCACGATTCTCCTATAAAGCTTGGGGAGTAATTATACATTCTTATTGCTAGAGTAGTAGAGTCCAATAGTGTTATAAAAACCTCGAAAAATTCCAGTAAGATATCTTTAATCATTTCTACGATACAACGAATCAAATCTAACAATTGTACAATTTTGCTGTTACACGAATTGTACAATTTTGCTGCTATTTTCGGCAAACTTTTGAATCTGGCTTTTGTTAGAGAAGACATCCCACCCATCAAAGTATTTTGCAAAGATAGGAAAGTTGTAATAATCGCTTGGGGTAAGGGTCAGGCTATATAACAGGTGGGACCAACCGCGTTCTCAAAATCATTTCTTCTGGTATTCTTGCTGTAACCGGTCTTCCCCAGATTAGTTTGCATTAATGGAAAAAGTAATAAATGTGAATATGGCTGATGGGGTAGAACAGATAAACCGATATCAAAACTTTTTCCTGTGTTATTTTTGCTGTGGTGCAAGGTCAGGTGAATATAGCGTATGGGGTAGAATAGACTAACCGAGATCCAAACTATTTTCCTGTGCTTTTTTTGCTGTGGTGCAAGGTCAGGTGAATATGGCGGGTGGTGGGAGAACAGACCAACCGAGTTCCAAACTACTTTCCAATGTTATTATTACTGTATGATGTGGCGTGACATTGTCATGGCGAACAACTTTTCTTTTTTCCTATTGTTGAGCACTGTTTCAACCAATCCCTTATGGACACGTTGCAGTTGCTGGACATATAAATGCGCCTTTAGTGTTTCATAATATTATCTTTCTTCAATGCCATTTAGTTGTTGGGTTTATGTTGTGGGGATTTGTCCTTGTCACTCCACTTCCTTTTGTGTTCAACATTTGTTGTATGTAGTCCTTTTTTCATCATCAGTTATGATATATTTAAGGAAGAGTTTGTTAGGATGATACATTCGTTATTAAAGTTGTTTTTCCAAAACTGAATTTACTTATAATTTAAACGTATTTTTAATCGTTTCACTCCAGGCAAGGAAATAAATCCACTAAGATGCAATGGGTTACTGAGCGTAAGAGAATATGAGAAAAAAACATTAAGTAGAGAGAATAATAAAAGGACAAGAATTAAGCAGACAGAAGATAACGACTGACATTACATCAACATTGGTGGCATGGAGAATTTAACGCTCACATGGCGCATTGTGGGCAGACGAAGCAGAGGAACGTTTCAAGAAACGTACTTGACAAATTTGAGCAAATGAATAAAGAAATAGGAAGTCAAAGTGGGATTGCAAAGAGCAAGTATTGCTGAAGCAAAAAAGGAACCTATGGAGAGCTGTGAATGAGTACGCCCTGAAGAAATACAGCAGAGAGAGGGAAAAGAGAGATAGAGAAAGACTCCGTGGTGGAGAGACTTACAGACACACACACACACACACATCATATAATTTGATGTATGGTCTGAGTTAATTCCGATAAAACGGGATGTAATCAAAAACGAGCCAGTCGTATTGTTGAAAAATCTCAATTCTCGATAGGCTGTTCGAGGTTCCGGCTCTTATCGCCCAAACCCTTCCTCTATTTTGTTTTCTTCTCTCCTCTTTCCGTTTTCTTTCATTTATTGGCTCTACCGATTATAGTCGACCAGATACGAGCAAAATGTGGCTGTTCTCTCAAACCGAATTAACGAATGCGCGACGACATGTGTGCGAGTTCAAGCGGTGCTTTTTTTACTCAGTTCAGTTATGTGCTTTACGTGATACACGCTTAGGCGACCATGTATCTTTGTTGCCATTTCTTTCTGCAGTAGACCAGTTGCCATCCAATGCTATAGAACTCGGCCTGTCCTCCTATTTACCCATGGCTGGTGGAAAAGAAGAGGATTCACACCTTTTCCAAGAGTATTAGCATGTAAATGAATGTAATGGATCCGTCAAGTCGGTAGTCCAGCTCCTGTCAAACACGCTGTAGGACGTCTCCAGTGTGGCAGTGATTCTCTGCTTGAATTCCTTGAGTTTTAGCGAATTTTCTCACGAATGTACGCTGCACAGTCTTGTGCGACCCTATGTGAGCAAACTCTAATACACAAAACGCATTTTCGCTTTCCAGTGAATGGCATTTCTATAGTTAGGAAGAAAAAAATAACACAGTAAAAATAGAATTTTGAGTTGTTTCTACAAATGTTGTCCTAAATTTGAACGAGAATTAATCAATCTATTAGATTACGATATGATATCAATTTATCTGAAACACTTTGAATTATAGATATGGAAGAGTTATTTGCCCAAATGCTAACTCACCCACACCTCTCTCCAATAACCATCGGAACAATGGAACAGAGAAATTATCCAAAATTTCCACACTTAAAACAGCAAAATTTGCCGAAGCAATTTTTGGTTAATCTTTAAGAATTGTATAAGACGTAAGCCATAACATTATATTTTCTATATATTGACCTCATCAACGGTAAACCTAAGAATAACTATTTGCAAAATAACCTTTCTCAAGGCTGTAGATTTTTATTCCCAACTGATGCTAGTTCGAATCAAAATAAAAACCAGGATTTCATTTCAAATGCTGATTTTCTAGGCAGGCAGGCCTTGTTCGCATGAAAAATTAGTGTAACACAGTTTTTCTCTCCAATTACTTTTTACCCCGAAATATGTGTTGTAGCTGACTAAAATAGCCCACTCAATATTAATATACGTATTAATATAATCAATATTAATATAAATACAGTGGAACGTCGGTTCACGAATTTAATTCGTTCCTGAAGCCCGTTCGTAACCCAAAATGTTCTTAAACCGAAACTATTTTTCAAATAGAAATCAATGCAAAATGGATTAATCCGTTCCTAGTCCCAGAATGATTTCATTTTTAAACTTTAATAAC
Organism: Acanthosepion esculentum; assembly: GCA_964036315.1. Lineage (NCBI taxonomy): Eukaryota > Metazoa > Mollusca > Cephalopoda > Sepiida > Sepiidae > Acanthosepion > Acanthosepion esculentum. The sequence continues at coordinate 71,300,389 of OZ038484.1, forward strand.
AGTACTTTGTGCACAAGTTTATACACGAAACTGATGAAAATCATTAAATCTAAAAAAACAAAACAAAACAATACTAAACAGATAGACGAACACTTCAATTTTACCATACCTGTAAGTAGGAGAATTGATGGCGTAAATAGAAGGGGAAGGAAAGAGATGTTATTGTTTGATAAAGAGAAGGAAAGACATAAAAATAGTATAGATCGTTGATTTTGTCATATGAAACTGAGTAGGAAGAGACAATATCATTAACAATTGTTTTTCTCTTAACTTTTTTTTCCTTTAACAGTATCACTACTAGCTTTCCTTTGGAGACGTGACTGCGGACTAATGAAGAGGGGGGAAAAGGTACAGTACAATAAAATTGGAAAAGAAAAGCACAGCACAACACACGAATGTATACAACATGGCGGTCGACCAAGAAATGATTCCGTTCGGGTTCGGCTCGTTTCGGCTCGATTCGGCAATGTTGCTCGAGAACCGAGGCATTTTCATCTCGAATATTCTGTTCGAAAACCGATTTGTTCGATATATGAGACATTCGAGAACCGAGGTTGCTCTGTAATGTATACTGACTGCTGTTGAATTTGACCAGAAGTCAACTCACAAATGTTGTGTGTATATTGCTAACTACCTCATCATATAGTGGTTATGTGTATTTTTGGAGAACAGGTTTCTTTCAGGTGTCGATTTACAAGTTGGTTTGCATATGTGCATAATAATAGAATTAGGGCAGGCTTTTGATAACTTCATCCCTACATATAGAATTCCAGACCCCAAGACAGAATGGAGAGTACTATTAAGAATAAAATTTCCATTATTGAATTTGGGCCAAGATCTGGTCTAGAATAGTTTTTCACAATTGTCATTTTTTCTAAAGACAGTTGGGCCTGAGAAATGAGTAATTTTTGTTGTTTTTTTTTTTTCACACGATCTCGGTAGCTGTTAAATCATTAATTCAAACCCAGGGAATTTAATGTAATTAAATGCTTTTCGCAGTTTATTTATGCGGGATGTCGACTATCATGACTCTGCACAAATACCCCTTCTTTTATTTTGCGATTTGTCATGAATTCTTGGTAAAGATAGGGGAGGAAGCGCTAAATTATACGCAAATTCAAAGCTCAAAGTTAGGGTGTAAATTCAAAATATAATGTGAGTAGGGAGATATTGAGAAAAGAATAATGCATTCTTAAAGTTTATATGGTACATATTTCCGTTGGAAAAAAGAAAAAAGAGATGTAAGTTTAAAAAAATATAAGAGCGTAAGGAGCAAATATGATTAGAAAAGTGGGGGCCAGACGGGATGAATTGTATTTTTGTTTATAAATAATCTTTTTTTCAAGAGAGTTACACTGCACACTACATAAAGCTAACGTTTAATAATATCAGGATATAAACTACAAAATAAAATAAAATGTGTACATAGACAAAGAAGGTTAAAAAGTGAGAAAAAAGAAAAGTAAAAATTAAGAAGAGAAGAACGTCATGTACCGATTACGTATTGATAGACACTTAAATGGTTAAAGGGATGTCATCAGTGTTTAACCTAAAATATGTAAGAGGCAGGCGATGTTGTGTTAAATGATCTAACCAGAATCAAAATGTATTTCCTATGGATGTATGTTACGATAAGTTCATTTCGTTTGTTAAGGTTTGGATCATTAATATTTTTGAGACTGAATTTTTTCTAGCAAACACAGGCTACATCGGTCGTCGCGACTTGAAAAGGTTGTAGTTTTGGCGACGAAATTCCAATTTTCTACTAATGTGTAGTTATTTGTTTTCTTGATTTTCCAGTAAAATTTTGAAAGTGCTGTATTATTTGAATATTGCCTATTGGTAAGAGTCATTTTATGATGGTAAAATCGGGTTTTCCCGTGTTTGGCAGTGGAACAAAAATAAAATTTGTTACCACCATTATGTTTAATGCTGGCCTTGTAAATGACACCTTTATACATACATTTATGATTTACTGGGTAGGTGCTGCTTTTTCAACAATTCTACTTTTTGTCTGTGTTAATATCCTTACTGAGATTGTTTAAATATTTGTTTAATGTTACATTATTATGTTGTGCTATATACAGCTCGAGGTTCTTGATGTAGGTGTAGCTAATTTTATTTTTGTTCTTGTTGAAGATTTTGTTGAGCAATGGGATATCGCTGAAATGTTTGTGGATTTAATTAAGGAAAATTTTTAGTTAATTTGATTTTGACATTTATGTTAAATGGTGAGTTAAACCAAATTATGTTGTGTTTTCTATTCTTATGTATATTGTTGGCATTCTTACTAATGTCCATGTATTCTAGTTTAACATTGCATTTACTTTTTTCTACTGCATCTACATATTTAGTTTTATATTTGCCAAAAATAAATTTATTGCTAGAGTTAGGCGAGAGTCTGTGTTGTACCGATTTCTGCAAGGTGTTTAAAATTCTTGGGGGTTGTTTGGATTCTTTGCTAAATTATTTATGGCTTTAAAGTAGGTATGTCCAATTTTGGCCATTTTAGCGTTTTTTTTAGTTGTTTTTTTGTCAGTTGAAAGACACATTAATTTCGAAATTCTTGTAAAAATTAACTACTTGTTGGATTTTAATGAAAACTTCAGAACTTATTCAGAAATGAATGAACTTATTTTAGAAATGTTTGTCTCTTTGAAAGTCATGGTATAAATATTTTTTTTTATATCTGTTACCCCCCTCGAAATTAATTTTATTAAAACTCAAAAAAAATTTATTTGCAACCTGAATTTTTTTTTAATTAAATGCACAAAACTCTGAAAAATCTAAATCATCGATTTTTTTGTTAAAAAAATGTCCGAAATTGTCCAAACTTTTACCTCAATTGTAAAAATACAAAACCCAATAAAACTAAGAAAATATTTAATTAAGAAAGTTTTTAATGGCTTTTCTGAATAATATATACGAAGGTAATTATTATCTGAAAGAAAAAAATTTTTTGATGAACAATGAATTTTTACATTAATTTTCTTTTTTTTTTCAATTTTAAATACACAATATGACAAAAGGTTGTTATATATTTATACATTAAGTTCTTTCTGCAACCTTATGGAAATGATATATTATGTTCTCTACTTTTTAAAGATCATAAATTTGAAAGCTTATTAAAATCTGACAACCATAATTATTTTAAAAATAATTTTTAATATTCCAAAATTGTATTTAAAATCGTCTACAACGAAAGTACGGATGCACATTGTTGAAATAATGTCACATGAGTAGTTACCTTTGATAGAAGCAAGTTTTTTTTTTTACTTCAGAAATGGCTTTGATTCGTTCAGTAACAACAAAACAACGCTTGTCAAGTTTTCTGAATATCGTCGTATTATTTCCAATTTTTTTCTTTTTCTATTCAAATATAATCGAATAGTGGGATAAAAGAAAATATCGACTATTTACAATTACAAAAAAAAAAAAAAAAACGCCCTTGGAAGTCCACCCAAATTTTCAAGTTTGAAATCGAATGCATAAATTCATTGTACATTACTTTGGAATTATTATCCACACGACAAATTATCAATTAAAACGATTTTGGGAGTTTAAATTTTCTGGAGTTAGCTCGCTACTACTCAAACTAAAAAATACTTGTCGAGTCAAAACAAAACCAACATAGCTGCTATTAGCATGTTAATTTTATTAATAAATAAAATAAAACTCATATTACTGCCATATAATTATTAATAAATAGAAAAAAATCTGCCTTAATAAAAAAGAAATAAAATCTCATTTCATTAAGTTAACCCGTTTCAATTAATGGTGTTTCATGTAATTTTTATATTCTCAGAAAAATATTTCATGACTGAAATAATAAACCTCAATTTAAAAAAATGTATTTTTTTTACTGTTTTATTTTTACTTGTAAAATTTGATTTTCTTTCATAATTTAAATGTTATTTTCAGTGCAGAATTCTTCCTCAAACGTAAGGTAAAAAAAAAAAAAAAAATTTGAAAGTGAATTTTTTAAAAAAAAATCTATTAACCAGATTCACTTAAAATTAGAACGAATTATATCACTTTGGCGGTACCGTACAATAAATTTCAGTACCGTAAGTTGTGAATATATTGACGTACATCAATCAACGCCTGTCAAAATAGACTACCCTGGTGGGAAATATCTCTCTTAAAAAAATTTCTGCTAAAAATGTAAGTAATGTTTCTTTCAAATTACATTAAGTATACTTTAATCATTCTAAATTTCCTAAGATAACAAAAGAAAAAGGTGTAATTGATTTTTCATGATTTTTTAACTAACAGACTATGATCTTTCCGACAGAAATGTCGATAAGTTCGATTTTACGAAATTTTTTGACTCGAAAAAAAAACAAGATATTTTAATAAAATTTTGTAACATTTATAGGAAGGATTAAAAAATCTGAAAAAATATTCAGAAAATACTTTGGTCTTTCCTCTTTAATAACAACATAAATATTTAAACGTTAAAAACTGTTTTATCAATTTGGGGACCTTTTTTCGTCTAGGTATACCACTTTTTAGCGAAATATTGGACATACCTACTTTAAAGATATTTACTATAAGGCATGTATAATCCTTTAGATAGGTCGAAAGTGGTGTCCAGAAAGCACATGATCCTTGAAGAATTTGGCAACGTGGTTTCTAAATCGGTCTGTTGTTGTAGGTTGGTCACAAACTCACATCAGTCCAACTATATATATATATATATATATATATATATAATAATAATAATAATAATAATAATAATAATATAATATAAAAGGCTCAAACACTAATATTCCATGGTCATAATTTATTACATTGGAGTATTAATCACGATACAATTCATCAGACCTACAAATCCAAAAACAAAAGAGGATTTTTTGGGGAATTTGTAGGTCTGATGAATTGGATCGTGATTACGATTCCAATGTAATAAATTATAAACATGGAATATTAGTGTTTGAGCCGTTTATATTATATTTTTACTCTGTCCTGGACATTGAATTCTACCTGAATTCTATCCTCTTGGAAATTTATATACATACATATATATATATATATATATATATATATATATATATATATATATATATATATATTGACCACTAATATTATATATACACACACACACACATATATATATATATATATATATATATATATATATATATATAGCTAGGTAGGTAAATAGGAACAAATAGTAAAAGATAGATAGATAGACAGATATGAACAAACAGATAGATACATATATAGATACGTTAGATAGATAGATTGATAGATAGATAGATAGATATGAAGAGACTGATACTGATAAACATATATTGATATATATGCGTGTGTGTGTGTGTGTGTGTGTGTCTGTATCATAGCTACCTAGCTAGATATTAAAAAGATATATATATATATATATATATATATATATATATATATATATTAACATAGATAGATATGAAATGACTGACATAGATAGATAGAGACAGATATGAAGAGACTGATTATATATATATATATATATATATATATATATATATATATATATATATATATATATATATATATATATATGTTTGTGTGTGTCCGCGTGTGTATGTATGTATGTATACATTCGCCAGTAGATTAACATCACCTGAGGAGACACATTTAATATTTCGAAACATTGTAGTGACTTTTAACATGTTTTAGTATTACAAAATAAATAATATATAGCTTTACTATGCATTGAGCCCCCTTTTAAATTAAATGTTACGTACAGTGGAATCATACTCCATTTATTTTCATTTTACCTTGATAAACACACACACACACACACACACACACACATATATATATATATATAGCTAGATAGATAGATATTAGATAGACCGACAGACTGACTGCCATATATAGATACATCAGATACGCATAACTCCTCCCTAACTTCAATTTTTGCGCATTTTTAGATTCTTATGAAGATGTAATTACTCATTTGTGGCCTTGTGTAAGGGTTAATCTTAATAACTGATGAGTCGTATTTTTTTTCTCAACCGACAATAAACATGGAATCTTGATAAAAGGGTGTCGGAAAATCATTTCAAGGGTCAAAAAGTGCGAAATTAGGAAACGTGAAATCCCCACCAAAATAAAAATAAAATAAAATGAATAATTAAATAAATAATAATAATAAACATCTACCCCACCATTTTTTAGTCAACGATGTTTTTAGTCATCTATGAATATATAATTAGAAATTCCGTTAATATTACTGTAGGTTTTATTTAGAGTTTATTTTTGCCGTTACGTTTATTTATATATGTTTATTTCACAAACATGTTATCAAGTTTCTAGCAATCTACAGTGACTGATAATTGTCTGCCATAAATCGCTATCAAATTAGTAAATTGAAGGCAATTATTGGTCTAATATAATGTCGGTCATGCTTCACTTAACAAGGCAGTAAAACAATTATGTTTAATTCACTGGCTTTATATAGCTTTTAGGTTACGTTATGTCCTAAATAGATGTTTTATCCTGAGAAAATTTCTAAGATTTTAATTGTGCTAATGAGCATAAAAAATAAATTTGCTGATAGTCTACGACGGAGAATGAGACTTTTTTTACGCTCATTTCCTTCTACTAGTTCAAATAAAAAAAGAAGTTGTTTTATGTTATCTAGAAGTGTGACTATTGAGAAAAAATAATCAGATGTTTTCTTAGGCTTTATTTTTATCATTATTTCCTTTGATTTCTGTTATATACATATTCCCTTCCGGGTCCCAACCAGAGACCTAAGGTCAGAAATAATTTCATGACATTTTCCACTCATCATTTTTGTAAAAAAAAAAAAAAAAGCCTAAGACCACACACATGTTACATAGATAAAGCTCTTCGTAATGCGTGAGCTGTACTTGCGAGTACAATTTGTTGTATTTCTTTTTATTATTATTATTATTAAAATTTTCGTTTGTATATTTGAGCGTTTCTAAAGGTCTACACTTTTTTTGTTACATATCTTTTGTTAGATTACTCTCTTGTAGTGATCGTTGTTGGCGGGTTTAATAAGCAGTAAGCTGTGCTTAAATCATTTATTTAATCCTGGATCAGTTAATTTGAAATGCGCATTAATTACATTCTCTGTGTATGTATCTTATAGTTTGAAAGTTTGTCAAATTCTTTTACTGGGATGATTTTATCGGGTTTTATTATTATTATTATTATTATTATTATTATTATTATTATTATTATTATTATTATTATTATTATTTCCTTTGATTTCTGTTATATACACATTTCTTTCCGGGTCCCAACATAAGGTCAGAAATGGCATCATGGCATATTCCACTGATCAATCTTGTAAAAAAAAAAAATCTAAGATCACACATATTTTCCATAGATAAAGTTCTTCATAATGTCAAATCAATCCGAGGGCTCCAACTATAACTATTGATGTTCTCGTGTGCCACATATTTTAGATTTCCACTTAAAGATCATTGTGTTTTGATAGTTTTTTTTTAAAGATCTTCAGATACTTTACAATCTACAGGGACAAACATGTCAATAGAAAAGCATATTTTTACAAAAATAAAACAATCTAAAACCACGCACATTTTTATAGATAAAACCCTTTGTTAGGTGTGAGCTGTATTTGTGAAAACACTTTCTTATGTATCCCTTATATTAGCCATTTAGAACCATTTCTTCTTCTTCTTCTTCTTCTTCTTCTTCTTCTTATTATTATTATTATTATTATTATTATTATTATTATTATTATTATTATTTCCTTTGATTTCTGTTGTATACATATTTTCTTCTGGGTCCCAACTAGAGACCTAAGGTTAGAAATTGCATCATAACATTTTCCACTGATCATTCTTATAAAAATGTAAAATAAAAATAACAGTAAAAGAAACCTGAGATCACACACATGTTTTATAAATAACACCTTTGTTATGTGTGAGCTGTATTTATGAGAAATGCCTTTTTGTATTTCTTTAAGGCATCGGCTACCAGGGATACTTTCAATGATCCATTCGAAACTTTTTAATATTATTATTATCATTATTATTATTATTGTTTCCTTTGGATTTTGTTGTATACACATTCTCTTCTAACAAACCACGGAAAACGCAACGGGAAACCACCTCATATATTTCCCAAGGAATTAAAGAAACTGAATGCGCGGAGAGTCGTGATCGCCTACGTCATGATTAGAGAAGGAAAACCCAGAATTCAAAACCGTGGAGAAGGCAACGAGAAACAGCTACAAAATCTTTCCCAAGAAGTCATGATAGCGAAAGGGAATCTGCGGAGTTATATTATAGCCCTCGTCATAAAGGGACATGACAGTACCCCCCCCCCAAATAAAAAAACGAAAAAAAAACAGTTATCAACAGTCCAACACTATACTGGTAAGTTTTAATCACATTCTGCATAAAAAATATATATTTATGGTGGAATGTGGGGAAATTCACAATTAGGCACTGAATCTTTGCCAAGATCGTTTGCACAATAAAACCGTTCGATGCACAAATTATCCAAATTTAAAAAAAAAAAAGGATCGACGTTTATTAGGAATTATAGCAAAAGGCAATTATATGACAAATGCAAATATGCACTGTTAATGAGTTTATTATACGAACATTTTAAATGTAATTTATCAAGAGAAATACCGTGCAAACTTTTTATCATAGGAATGAGTAGAAATCAAGAAGGAAGACATTGCCAGTGGTTACAAATTATGGCAAAGTTCTCAGACAATATAGAACGATTGCATGTCAAATGTAAATGCATTGCTAATGAGTTCATTACACGAAACTTTTACAGATAATTTCCCAAAAGTAACGTATTTTAAATGACTATACTATAAGAAAAATAAATTGTCAGTGGTCTCGAATTAGGAGAAAATATAGCAATTATATGACAAATACAAGGTAACCAAAACAGTTCTGTCCGTTTTTAAAGGAAAAAAAGAAAACGCTTCACAGTATGTGTAACTTATATTTAGTCTTCGAAGTAATCGCCATCGGCATCTAGCACCTTCTGCCAACGTGTCTCCAGCTGTTCAATGCCTTTGTGGTAGAACTCGGGGGGAGGGGGGTGACGCAAAGAAATCCGTGAGGGCTTTGCGCAAGTCTGGTTCATTGGTGAAGGATTTCCCACGAAGATGATTATCCAAGGAGTGGAAGAGGTGGTAATCGGATGGCGCAAGGTCAGGTGAATAGGGTGGATGAAACAAAGTCGCCCACCGAAGTTGCTGTATGGTATCCCTGACCACTCGCGCGATATGCGGCCTGGCGTTGTCATGGAGGAAAAGCACACCTTTGCGATTCACCAGTGCTGGATACTTCTGGCGCAATGCCTGTTGCACACGTTTCAATTGCTGCGAGTATAGGTCTCCAGTGACCGGTGGTAGCAGTTCATAATGAACCACTTGACGACCTGTCCACCAGACACAAAGCATAATCTTGCGTTGGTGCATAGGTGGTCTTGCGGTGTGAGGGACAGCATCCTGAGGAGACAACCAATGTCTGGAACGCTTGTGAGTTTCGTACAGAACCCACTTTTCATCACTGGTAAGCACTCGATTGAATAAGGATGCGTTACGGTGGCGAGAAAGCAGCGATACGCAGGCTGCCACTCGTTGTCCCTTGTGGACCTCCAACAGCGTTTGCGGAACCCACTTGCTCAGTTTGTACGTCTTACCTAGGCGGTGCAGGTGAAGTCTAACTATTTCATTGGAGACATTGAACTGTCTTGCAAGTTCACCACACGTTAGACTACTGTCCTCTTCAATGGCCGCCTTCAGGACTCCGTCATTCAAGACCTGTGGTCGTCCACTGCGAGGCTCATCATGGAGAGACAAATCTCCCGACTTGAATTTTCGAAACCAACGCCTTGCAGTACGTTCATCCACAGCACCATCCCCAAACGCTTGACATATGCGGCGACTTGATACAGCTGCTGATAAGCCCACTTTGAAGTCGTAAAGCAAACAAGCCCAAACGAGATCTCTAGACACTTCCATCCTTCTCACAGCTGTCCGGTTTATAACTGATGGGCGGGCACGGTGCGCGTGTTTTTTATAACGTCTGATGTTCCTACTTCTGGCTGTCCGAATTTGAAAACAAAATGCTACACGCATTTCGTATATATTTCAACTTCATTGAATGATTAATCAAAAAACGGAGAGAACTTTTTTGGTTACCTTGTATAAATGCATTGCTAATTGTTTCGCAAGTAATTTATAAGAGAAATACATTGCCAATGATTTTAATATAAGAACGAAGAAAGTTTTTGCCAGTTGTCAAGAATTATAGTAAAGATTACTAACAGCACAAACTGTAAATGTTAAATGTAATGCATTACCAATGATTTTTCTACAGCAAAATTTTAAACGAATTTACGAGAGGTATAGGTGGAGGAGGCACGGTGGAGTAATGGATTGAGGAATCGGAGAGCCGAGTTCGAATTCCAGTCGAATCCATTACATTTACTTACGTACTAATACTCTTGGGAAAGGTATGAATCCTCTTCTTCTCCTCTCCCCCAGCTATGGGTAAATAGCAGGACAGACCGGGTTCTGTAGCCTTGGATGGCAACTTGCAACCTGCTGCGGGGAAAAAATCTGCCTCGTCAGTCATGTATCGAAAGATACATGATCACCTAAGCGTGTATCATGTATGGCACATAACTGACTGATACGTAGAAAATAAGGAAGATAGATTTTTGTCAGTGGTCAGGCATTATGGTAAATGTTATGACAGCATAAGACTACCATTTACCGGGTTCAGGGTACGGGGAGAAGAGAATGACTTCACAAATGGGACTGTTTGTCAGTGCGGATAATTTTGGTGGCAAAGAATGAACTCATAGAAAACCTAAAAATAACAACTAATAATAATTTGAATAAGATATCCTCGTCTATTATTGGGCTAGACCCACTTTCAATAAGCAATTACAGACAAACGTCTCATCTACAGACCCTTCATCAACGGACTTCGGATGCAACAGACAAAATCTGCAGGCAAAATAAAACAAATCTGCAACAAAAAAAAATTCCAAATCGTCGGCGCTGTATTTCAAACAGAAGACTGGATGATGATCAAAGAACATGAAAGAAGTAAGAAACTGTATTCAGTAATAAAGGAAAGCAACAATTTCAACATTGGAATTTCAAGTGGGTGAAGAAATGCAAGTAAAATATAATATAACTCCTGCAGCGGCAAAAACCTTAAAAAGAAAGCAAAAATAAATGCAATGGACCAGATACTGAAACGATGGGAAGATAAACCTCTTCACTGTCATTATTCTGCCTGTTATGGGATTTTACCTATAACGACAGAGTGAACTCTTCCTGACACTATGAATACTGCGTCTCTCAATAGAGAGAGGACGAGACGGAATCGAGTCGAGCCAATAGTAGTTCACTCCAAACCAGACTGACAGTCATACTAACACCTTCCACGTCTTGTATTATTATTCTGTGTAATATATCTTTGTTATTTCTACTCTTGTGTTCGTGTTGTTCTTTCTGGGTCCTAGTCTTGGACCATAACAGTGGCGACGAGGATATTGAAGAAACGAAGTTCTACGCGGAGAATCTAAAAAAAACAACCTTTTTGCTATCGGTCGTCCATAACAGTGGCGAGGGGGATATTGAAAAAAGGAAGTTCTACGCGGAGAATCTAAAATAAAAAAAAGAAAAGATAAAAAAAAAGAAATTTTGGGGACACCAACCGTAACAGTGGTAACGAAGACACGAATTTTACCTGTCAGCCAAAACACAATCGAATTCTACGCAGGAAAATCGACCTTGCTAACCGAACGCTCCTCTGTGGCGAAATCGGTAAAAGCACGCCAGGCTATATGACGGTTCCGTATAGGATACAGGTTTGATTCCTGTCGGAGGACGCATATTTTCTATGACAATTTCTTGGACATTTAGGTCGGTAAATGTTGTTAATACTGTTTATTATAAACAGAGCATATTTACTTAAATATTCGTATCTATAAAAAAAGAATGTATAAACATACAAATGTCTTATAAAGACGATGTAGAGAAACCTCGTAACTATCAGTGCAGGGTTAGAAGCTGAAACTGAAGGTTTTATTCGTGCTGCACTGGACTAGGTTTGCTAACTAGAAATTACTAAGAGCACATACTGAAAAATTGTGTTGATCCAAAATGCAGATTCCGTGATGAATGTCCAGAAACAATTTACTATATTGTATCAGACTGCAATGTATTGGCACCCACCGAATATAAAACCTGGCATGACGGAATGGGCTTGTATCTGCATTGGAAAATCTGCAACTTTTACGCGAAGGAAATTGCAAGTAACTTGTATGAACACCACCCACACTCGATTACAGACACAGGATCTGTAACAATTTCATGAGACTTTACAATGCTTACAGACAGAACAATCAAAGCTTGTCGGCTAGATATAGGGATCAAAGACCACAACAATAGAAGATGCTAAGAATACGCCGATCGTAATGTATCTTTGAAGATTTTCAAAAACTATCAAAGTTCAAAGACCTTGAAATCGAAATCTCAAAAATGTGGCACTTGACGACATCAACAATTCCACTTGTAGTTGGAGCCCTCGGTTTGATTAGAGAAGGTTCCGAAGCTCATTGAAGAGCTCCTTGATAATCCACGCCTTAAAAATGCACTCACAAGTACAACTCACACTTTACAAAGGGCTTTATCTATGTAAAATGTGTGTGATCATAGTTTTTTTTAAAAAATGATTAGTGTAAAATATCATGACGCCATTTCTGATGTTATGTCACTGGTTGTGACCCGGAAAGAAATGAGAATACACCAGAAACTACAGGAAATAAAATAATAATAATAATAAGAAGAAGAAGAAGAATAAGAAGAAGAAGAAGAAGAAGAAGAAGACAAACTGAAAAAAAATTGTAATATAGCTTTGAAGATCTTAAAATAAACTATCAAAATACAATGATCTTGAAGTGGACATTTAAAAAGAATGGGGCACATGAGGACATCAATAATCCTAGATGTGGTTAGGTCCTTGGATTTGAAAGGAAACAGTTCTGACAGTCTCATTGGTCCATGGTATGACTTAAGGAAATGCAAAAAAGTATACGCACAGTTTTCAACTTAGAAAGAGCTTTATCTATGTAAAATGTGCATGTAGGTTTTTTGTAAAATACGTTTTTAGGTAGATTCTTTTACACAAATATGCAGCGGACAATGTCATGATTGCATTTCTGACCTTAGATCTTTAGTTGGAACCCGAAAGAAATAAGTACACAACAGGAATCAAAGGAAATAATAATAATAATAATAATAATAATAATAATAATAATAATAATAATAATAATAATACTTAAGAGAAGAGCGCGATTTAAGAAAAGAAACATCATTGTGTTTGACAATGTTAAACAATATTTCAGCAGTATATCAGTTTTCTTCAAGTAATATGTAAAAAATTCAATTATAAAAATTTATAAATTTACAAAAAATATAAGTCTTTGTACAAACGTTGCTTGTCTAAGATTATTACTGATACAGTAATTGTGGCACAAAGCCGAAAAAAGCAGGGACTTTTCAAGGTTGGTCATCACTAACTATCTTATAATCGGATTTACGACCAATTCATTTGTTACAATATACTTATTAACCATAAGAATTTATCTGTCACCATTCGCCGCTTCATACACCAAAAGACCTCACACAAATTTGGCAACTACTGGGGAAAAAACCACGCCATGAGTTAAAAATCCCAATATGTACAATTGTGCGTGTGTGTATATATATATATATATATATATATATATGAAGTTTATCACTGAAATGATGTGGGGGATGATGACCCCGAAAAAGAAGGAATGATATTAGTAGGACCCGTCCACACCTCAAAAATAAGACCGACCGTTGTATTCTGCCTTCCGACAAAATCAAGAGGCTTTCTCGCTGAGGGAGAGGGAAAGGATAAAAGACTCACCAGGAAACCACCCCGTTGTGAATTAGAAAAGAAAATCAAGGCTAGCCCCGTTCGCCGCAGATACCCATCTCTCGATACCAACGGCTTTCTATCAGTTCTAATATTCATTCTGGGCTGATTTAGATCTTGATGAGAATAGCGATCGCATCGCAAGATTTCCTCCATTCGCGTCGTCATATACACACACGCATACATACACACGCGCACACATACACACGCACATACACATAGAAACACATATACATCTAGAAAGAATCATGGAGTATCAGTATATAAAACTAATGGTAGGTGGCGCCACGGTACTTACATCAATTGCGATCTGATATCGGCTGAGTCAGTTTGAACATCGGCTTAGCTACTCATAGTAAGACGTTCGTGAATCATGTTGCGCTGCTGCAATTCACCTAGCTAGAATGTGTTTAACATGAGACTAGCTAACTGGACTTTTGGCACGCCATTGTATATGCAATTGAAAATATACGTTGGCACGCATGAATAATAAAATTATTTTTCAGCTGAAACCAAAAATTGTAAAAAAAAAAAAGACCATTTCATACTTAACTTCCTTCCCCGTTTGTATAAGTAATTATGTGGGTTAATTTAAAACATATACAGAGCCGTGATATCGTTGTGAGAATAAATTCATCAATTCCGCACAGCCTGACTGACGGAAACGACACTTAATACCAGCTGCAATACAATTCTTGACCTCTTACCCAGAGTAAACAGATACTTCAACTAGTAAGGTTATAAATGTGCACAAAAGATAAGCACTAGTCCTTAACTCGAAACACTCACCCATGTGGGTGGTGTAATGGATAACAGCTCGGAATGAGAAATCGGACAGCCGGTTTCGAATTCCAGCCGGGTTCGTTATATTTATTTACGCGTAAATACTTATTGTTATTCTCAAAAAATTGATAATGCAATATTCACTTGGAAAAAAAAGGAATAATTCTTACAATCCAAAAAGATATGATTCGACTTTGAATAATCTACAAAAGGGTTGATAAACCGTAAAAACAGATCAATCATCAACTCGCCAAGGAATTTCAAATTTTCATAAAGAATCATGTGCTTAGGTGTACAATGGTCACAACAATGTCTGAACAGGGTTTTCATTCTAGAAGCTTTGCTAAATGTCCTATTGAGTCAAAGAACCAGAGGCACATATATTGAAAGTGGTAGCATAGCACTAAAATTACACCCTTATCTAAACATCTGATACCCTACCAAAATGTAAAAGTAGAACTAACAATTCAAAAGTACGAATCAAGACTAAAAAATATAATAGATTCTTGTAATTCAACAAGAAAATGTTCATTTATTCGTTATATTTTATTTGAAGATTTTTGATTGATTTTCTTTTACGGCTTATCAACCCTTTTACGATTATTTAAAACCGAAACATATTTTGGGACTGTAAGAATTTTTTGTGGGTGGCGATATTAATGATTTTTCTAATACACGTCCTACTATTTAATCCATAACTGGGAGGAGAAGAGGTGGATTCATACCAATTCCAAGGAGATTTGCACGTAAGTGAATATAAGGAATCCGACTTAAATTCAAACTCGGCTCTCCTATTTCATATTCCGAGCTGTTATCTATTACACCACCCGCACATTCAGGCTTACAGCACCTGATATTCCCGTGCGGTCACCCATCTACGTACTGAGGAGAATCAAAGTTGCTTAACTTCGATGCCGAACAATTCTCCTTGTTATTCTATTAGATCAACTAACGACTGGTAGACAGTAAATGGATTTGTGATCATTTGCTAGTCTGATACGAATGAGAATGAGAATATTTGAATGTTCTCCTACAGAATTGTTTCGACTAAACAACTGACTATTACTAAAAGATGTCATATTGAATGTGAATATAGTGTATTATTTTGTGTGTGTATTTATAACAATCTTTTAACATACAAGATAAAAACATAATGAAATCTACTTGGCTAATATTTTAACTGCATACGTAGATAGTTTACCGTGGCCTCATTCGTAGGGCAGAGGCCGGTTAAAAAAGTAGCTAAAAATGTCTACAGAAGTGTGTCCAGAGTCAGGTTTTGCTTTTTAAAAGGCTTCTTGATGTCAAGATTTATTGCGGAAAATACACAATTGTGGCACAAGGCTAATCCTAATCACGAACCATTCATTTGTTACAATTGGCACATTCACCACAAAAACTCATCCATCGCCAATCAGTCCTCCATATAACATAATACTGCATACTATCGGGCGGGGGCTAAAAACCGCACCCCATGACATAAAAAATTCATTTCTTTAGGTGGGTTGAGATAATTTTTCACTAAAATAAAAGTAATGTCAACACACATACGTATACACATAGAAAATATTTTTAGCAATTTTTAAATCTTTTTAGCAATTATACTGATTTCTTATTATAAACACAATTTTTTAGTTGGTACACATATTTCAGTTGTTACGCTGTTCTTTTTTTAAATCAGTCAGTTATGTGTCCTACGTGATACACGCTTAGGCGATCATGTACCTTTTCGATACATGACTGACGAGGCAGATTTTTTCCCGCAGCAGGTTGCCATTTTTTATGTGGTAGACCAGTTGCCATTCAAGGCTATTGAACTCTGTCTGTCCTGCTATTTCCCATAGCTAGAGAGAGAAGAAGAGGATTCATACCTGTCCCAGGGGCATTAGCACGTAAGTGAATGTAATTCACTGGAATTCGACTGGAATTCGAACTCGGCTTTCCGATTCCTCAATCCGAGCCGCTATTCATTACACCATCGTACCATTTCTTTTTTTTTTAAATAGTGAAATTAGTAAGAACCGGCCTAGATTAAATGCGTCCTAGTAAAAAAAAGATTGCGCCACTGACTAGAATCGAACCCGAATCCTTTTTACTATCATGGAAACCGTTTCTATTGCCGAAATGTGCCTTTACTAAATCGGCTTTCAGGTCAGTGGAAAACGTGAGACCAGGAAAGCACACCCTTCTTATAATATGTAGATTTAATTGGTAGGTGGAATGAAAAGACAACAAAATGATAAAAATATTATCAATAAGACTAATGATATTCATTTTCTATTAATAGGCCTTTTGACTAAATCGAAGCATGACGATATTTTAAAATCGGAATTTAATGGTCAACATGAACGACGTAAATCTGAGTTAAAATTTATTTTCAAAATAGAATCACATATTAAAAGATTAAACAGGCACTTGAGCTTACTCAGAGAATAGAATTTCCAAAGAGACCCTTCTACAAACCGCCTACAACCCTAACCGTGGTAAACTATTAGACCAAAACTATAAAAATTTCTTTCAGTAATACAACACATTGGGACAAATAAACAACAAGAACAGTATTCTCCGGAAGAGTGAGTCCCACTTCATTGTTTTATTTCCCATCTCGTTGAAAAAGGGCACAGGCGTGTCCGAAAATTCCGACTTTAAAATCTTTCTATTCATGCTTCGATTTAACATTGCAGATTCTCCTTTTTATTTTTTGAATCTCTAAATATATAGCAGAAACACCAGACTAGAATTGGCGACAATATTCAAAGCATGGACGAATGGTAGGCATATAAATATGTAAATGAGATTCTGGCGAGAAAAACTGTCTAGCACTTTCAGTCTAGCAGACCTAACAAATGATTCAATATAATCTTTCGAATTCATGGGAAGGCGCAATGAGTCATTCTCCTGGAGGTTAGCATCAGTCATGCTGATAAAAGATAAAAAATGTTCTCTAAAGTCGATTAAAAGAGAGCATTTTAGTTTTGAAGGCGTAAAACTTTACAAGCCATTCCTTGCCCGAATTAGGTCACTTTTGTGATCAGCTGCCATTTTGAACTGATTGAACTGATCAGGCTTACCATATAAACAGGAGTAAGTAGATGTATCATCAGCATTGATACCGAGTCGAGAATTGATGACATCAGGAAGATGAAAATTAGGAACACCATATGTCCAAGGATTTTTATCTAAAGCTTTCAGCAATACTTGTTAATATTTTAGCAGTTGACATAGAGATTCGAAAGCCATATTACTTATCTGAAAGAAAGGCCTGCAATGTTAGACGCTTAACCAATTCAAGCTTTATTAGGGCCTCTAATACTTTGCCAAGAAGTGATAGAAGATTAATGGGCTGATAGAAGGATCAGACATTTCACCTGAGTTCTTAAAAACTGGAACTACAGATGAGGATTTCCAACAACAGGAAAGCAAGAAAAAACAAGGGACAAGTTTAGAGAGAAAAGGAGCCAGTTAAGGAGCACGTTTCTTAAGGACTATTACAGGAATATTATAAAGTCCACATATCTTTTTAGAATCTAGTTTAGAGTTGATAGCAAAAAACATGGCTTTTTATACATATCACCCAATAGAGTCTCCGTTCTAAGTGGAATGTCAACCAAAGATACATTAGATGTGTCAAGATTAGAATTTGAAGAGAATTTATGAGCAAAACATCCTGATTTATCAGCAGATGGAAGTGGTGTAAGTCTTGATATGAGTGGTGGTCAGAGGGAAAAGGGAGAGAGAAAGGAGATAAAGAGATGAACTATTTAATACTGTCTGATTTCTGTTGGGTATATTAAATAGGTCACCTCTTTATCTCCTTTCTTTCTCTTTTTCTTTTCCTTTTCCCTCTGACCACCACTCATATCAAGATTTACACCACTTCCTGTTTCTTTTGCCACCTTTATTTCCCCTCTATTCTTCATCATCTTTTTTCCCCTAGTTTTCTTCTTTTTTTCCTCCCTCTTCTCTGTTTTTTTTTTACTTCAAAAATTTATTAAACATTGACTGTTTGAAAAATCCTGTAAATTTAAATTTAAAAGGTGAAAATGATCATTTGCATAATGCTATCTTAATTCCGGTTGTATGAAATACATTGCTCTGTTTATTATAAAAACATTGAACTCTGTGTGTGAATCAGTTTTAATATTTAATATTGTGTTAATAGGATTCACTTGGATTATATACCAACGGATTACTACCTACCTATATATATATATATATATATATATATATATATGAACGTAAATAAATTTCAGTATTAGACCAAAACAAAAGAAACTGTGAAGAGGTTTCTCCTTCCCCTTCCTTTAATCACTTTGTAATCTAAAAAGTAGTGAGGTTTGTTCCGAGGATAAGACTGCAGTAGTGATTCCTATGTCTACACTTGGTTTGTGTATTTAAATCACGATGTCATTAATGGAGGTGAAAGAGGAAAGCTTCTCTTCACAGTTTCTTTTGTTTAGTGCTAATGAGGAAATTTATTCACCTCTAGATTGTTTATTCTGATCGTATTTTTGAAATAAGTAAATAACCAAGCGTGGAGGAGACCGTAACAACTACATTCAGAACGGGGAGAATGCAGGATAGCACAGAAAAACCCTAGAGTGACCACCAGGCATATTACTCGTGAATTAGCAATTACGGCGCAAAAGATCCTCAGCGAACGCTGTGTAGCATTATTGAAATATGAGTGTAGGGTTTTAGATATAACCCATCGCCGAGGTGAGTTAGTGCCCTTGGTATAGTAGTAGTCCGGATGTGAGAAAACGTTGGAACAAGACGTGCTATGACCAACGTTCAAACTCACACCGATGGGGAACAAAAGATATTCCTAGATGGTAACCCTCGATCTTACCTTAACTTAAAGGTGGTAACATTTTAGAGTACGACCATCACGTATTGTAAGTAATATGTTTATGTCATGTTTACATTGTTACTTTTAATAAAATGTTAACCGTATTTTGGCGCCCATTTTTCATTTTCCTTAGTACTTTGTATCTATATATTTGGTAGATCCTTGAAGTATGGAGCCGTTATAAAATAACAACCCAACAATTGGTGACCCCAACCTGATTAGAAAGCTGTTATAAAATAACAACCTAACAATTGGTGAACCTGACGCCATTCGAAAGCCGTTATAAAATAACAACATAACACGAGCATTGAAAGCATGACATCCTGGATAGGCACACTATTTATAGCGTCTACATTTGAAGGCATATTTGAGTTATTTGGTCATAATTATATGTCACGACTTTGAAAGTAAATTGGTGATGGTCATTTGTCAAAGAACAGATGAAGTATGGAGTTTGATGTTGTGGGGCTCTTCTTTTTTTCTTTTTTGTTTGTTTTGTGTTTTAATCATTTCACTCCAAGCAATGCGATAATGACATTAACATGCAAGGGGTTACTGGGAGTGAAAGAAAATGGGAAGATTTTAGTGAAGAGAAAGGAGAATAAAAGAAGAGGATTCAGCGAAGAATCTTTTTTTACAATAATGTTCAACCTGCACAATACCCAAGAGCCACTCGAGGTAGTGGGTGACAGAGTAAGAAGAACAGTTCATGGGGATATGTGAGGGAAGATAACAGTTGACCCTAGATTTGAACAGGTTAAGATTGGGGAAACATCCTCTTGGAAGTCTAATTTAACAGTAAAACGATGAAACCTAACTACCAAGGAGAGACCTCATTAGAAAAACTGCCATGAATATATTTACAGAAAAGACAGTGAGAAGTGACTGAAGTCGAGATGTCAGGACCTTTTCCGCAGCAAAATTACAAGGAAGGTTACAGTAAGTTATCACTTTAAAAAGATACACTATAGGGCAGTGGTTCTCAACATGTTACTCTTAATTTTTTTTTCTCTTTTGACTGACCCCCATAACTATTCGATGAAAAAAGAAGCTTATTTTATTTTTACTAATAGGTAAGTGTAGGAATTGTATTATAGGAATAGTATGTATATGCTTTCTTTATATATAATCCTTATTATATTAAATTAATTTTATTATTAACATTTTTTTAATATTTTATATTAATTAATTTATATTAATATAATAATATTTTATTTTATTAATATTTAAAATTAATATTATTAATTATTATTAATATATGAAATTAATTTCTATTATAAATGACATCAGAAAGGCTGTTGATGAAAATTAGGAACACCATATGTCAAAGGATTTTTATCTAAAGCTTTCAGCAATACTTGTTAATATTTTAGCAGTTGACATAGAGATTCGGAAGCCATATTGCTTATCTGAAAGAAAGGCCTGCGAAGTTAGATGCTTAACCAATTCAAGCTTTATTAGGGCCTCTAATAAATTGCCAGGAAGTGATAGAAGATTAATAGGCTAATAGAAGGATCAGACATTTCACCTGAGTTCTTAAAAACTGGAACTACAGATGAGGATTTCCAACAACAGGAAAGCAAGAAAAAACAAGAGACAATCTTTATATAATTTTCCTTTATATACATAATCCTTCTTTTATACATCTTTCTCAGTTTTTATTCAACTTTTACAGTCAAATCATCCAGTAGAGTGAAAGGGACGCTAACTTACATCGCTTGATCCCATTTTCTGCTAGCTTTAGAGTTGGTTTTCTGTTTAGTGTGTTAATATGGCGTAGATTAATGTAGAAATTCTAATGCTCGGTTGTCAGAAGCGTTCCGAAGTGAAATTACTCTATGGACCAATAAAATATTAGCAGGAACACCAAATTTGCTAATTTTTGTGTAGAATCGCAGTTATGTTATATATATATCTTCTGTAGCGTATTAATTTAAACTTTGTTGTTTAGAAATTTGGATAATATTTAAATAATTTTCAAGTTTTCTTGGATGCAATACATTATAGAGTAAATTTATCAAAATATATATTTTTTCATTTTTCCTCTTAAAACCTGCTTACATCCACAAAAACTACTTTCTTTCGAACTATGTCACTAATTTGGATGATGGCTGGAACAAAATCCAAAAATCGCTTCAGGAGCTACGGATTTTAAATTTAATTTTATAATTAAATTAAAAATTTTAGTTTCTGTTTTGAAACATGGTAATTCCTGTGTAGCTATAGATATATATTTTTTAAAAATAGAGAATAATTATAATATTAAGCTCGACTGTTTTGTATCGATCACTGGTTTCTAGAAATAAAAATAATTAGTAAGAACACCAGATTATAAATCTTACTGTTCTTTATTATTTTAACATATATATATATATATATATATATATATGTTTGGACTGTTGTGCTCATCATCAACAAAGATGAGGACAACAGTCCGAACAATGTAAATAGTGTAAATCATTACAATACATCATCTCAGAAATATATATATATATATATATATATATATATATATATATAATACGTAAAAGATTAATGGTCAGAGTTGAATCAGACCAGGAAACAGTGGTATTAAAAGTGCTCAATACACGTGTGAAAAAATATTTAACTTATATCTTAGTTATAAAAAGTTATAAAAGTAGACACTTAGAGGGGATTAGATTTCTACTTGGGATCTTAAGTGCTTATTTGTAGTGCTTGCCATTATAAACACTGGCCTCGTTTACATCTTGAAGGGCCCTTTAAATAGTGGTATTTTAAAATCGTGAAACGCTTAAAAATTCGACAATTGAAACAATAGTATTTTCAAGAACACCAAATACAAACACAAAATGCAGCAGAACGACTCCAAAATGACTGTTGGTGTTGACAATTCACTTTGAAGTTTATACCTATAAATTTCATTACCAAAAGCTCTAGGGTTATAAACAGAAACTACCGCATTTGCCGTATGCTAAGACTGGGTTGTCCCCCTACAGATGAAGAAGAGACTTGAAACAATAGAAATGTGGTTCTATCGAAATGTGTTGAGAATGCCATGGACCGAACATATGAGCAACGATGAAGTTTAAGAGAAAATGGAAAAAACATGATGCTTATGCTTAACATCAAAAAGAGACACTTAAAAATTCTATGGCACATAAGGAAAGGGGGCTTGGAAAATTTTGATAGATTGGTGGCAAAAGGAACCTATTTAACGAGCTTGTGTAAATGGATGGGTTTAAGATAACAAAAAGACAAAATGTATTAAGAGCTACAAAGAACAGGAAGTTGTGGAGAGCAATGATCGTCTACATCCTGAAGGGACACGGTACATAGAGTGATAATAATAATAATAATAATAATAATAATAATAATAATAATAATAATAATAATAATAAGAAGAAGAAGAAGAAGAAGAAGAAGAAGAAGAAGAAGAAGAAGAAGAAGAAGAAGAAAATGAAGAAGTCGGTTGTTCAACGGCATTCAACAATTAGGACCTTAACAGGTGCTACGACTTCGGGTCAAAGAAGAAGAAGAAGAAGACGCTACAAGACGCACTCTATGATTAACTAGGTATTTTGGGGGGAAATATTTGAGGATTCAATAGCTTACCGTACTTGCATGTCCAATTCGCCAACGCTACGGTTTCATTTTTCTTTCTGTCATAATATTTTCGACCAATTATTAAATATCTGTGGTTATTATAAATTAGATTTTTCAATATCTTAGCACAATGATTTTCATCTATTCACATCAGAAACAACTGGTAACTGCCACCACAAGCCACAAGACGTTTCAACATGTAGTGTTTACATCCTATTTCCGGCTTGATGCGTTCAAGAGTGCAAACAGTGTGTTGCTTTTGCACCGTCATACCACAGTCTACTATCACTGTATGAATATATTATTGACAATCCCTTTGTATTATTACAGTAATTAACATTACCTAATTTAGTAAAACGGTGGATACAATATGTGCAGTACGTATATACACAGAGGCGGTGTCAGCCTATTTTACTTTGTCGGGGTTTCTGGTTTGTGAAGGTACCGTACGGTATACCTAGACGAACGAAAGACGTACAGTCCCGGTAGGAAGCTGCCTCTACTTGTTATCATCAATACTCAAAATAGAAAATCAATATACAGAGTGCGTAAGGTATTTGAAGACAAATTTATGTTTATAAAAATAAAAACATACATAATAACAGATAATAACTATTAAAAAATGTTATAAGCATAAAATACTTTATCTTTTTTGTACTTTTATTCAATAAATCCAACTTCAGCTTCAATAACTGCTTCTATGTGAGATGGAAATCGTCTACATACTCGAATTAAATGGGTCTGGTTTATATTGGACATTGACAAGGCGGCTTTCAAAGAATCTTTGGTGATATGGGGGCGTTCATTGACCTCCCTCTCAACAAAGCTCCACACGTAGGAGTCCAATGGGTTTTGTTGTGGGCAGTTAGGAAGTCAAATGTTAGTGGGTATTTCATCATGAAAATTTTCTGCCATCCATTCTTACATTGCTTGAGCCTTGTGTGATGGTGCAGAGTTTTGCTGAAACAGATAAGGTCTCCATTGCTTAACAACCGTTTCCAGGACCACTATGTAGGCAGCAGAGTTAACTCTAAGACCTTCTGGAAATAAGTGAGAAATCATCACATGTCCTTCATTGTTGATAACACCTAAAATCATGCCACAGGTAATTTTGTACGTATAGCTGTTGGAACTTCAGAAGGGTCTGCACATAACCATCTGTTTTGTTTTTTTTTTTTGTGTTTTTTTTATATTTCTGATCTCGGTCAAAGAAAAACCAAATCGCATCATCTTTTGATGGATTTTTAAGTTTGTTTAAGAAGGCTTAGATCTGATGAAGCGATTTTCTTTTGTTTTTTCTGTCATAAATTTGCTTTTCCTTATCGCATAAGACTTATATTTGATGTTTTGCGTTGACAACATCTCTGATTGTTCCTTCTGACACATGAAAATCTTTCGCAAGTGACATCATTGAATTTTTAGGATTGTCATCAATGGTCTGCTGAACTTGCTGGATAAATTCAGGCGTCCTGATGATGTCATAGAGTTTGGAGTGTTTTTTATCCTTTGATACTGTTGATAGGTTTCTATCTTCGATCTCTAACTCATTACGAACTTTGTAGAGGAAAAATCTGGCGACTTTTAAAAATCGAGATATCTCTAAATCGCCTTTAAAGGCACAATTACAGCATGCGTTTTCATTTCTTGATTAAGCTGAGTGTTTGGCATACTATTTTCTGAAAAGAAATGATATAAAGTTTAGTAAAATGCAGCAATAGTAAAAAAAAAAATGTGTGTCCACAAATACATTACCCACCGTGTATATGGCATAATTCTAACGGGATATTTATTACATATGAATAATAATTATAGGCTTATATGTCTGGGGTTTGTGAGTGCTTGTATCTCGTGACTGGGCTTCGTTAGGGTTGGCAAACACTTCTCTTCAATTTGACCTTTCATTGCTAGTATTCAAGGCGATTTTTGTACACAAAATGACTTTCACAAATAGTAAATATGCGAACAGCACAATGCTTTCTAAGTATATCTGGGAAATAAAAAACAAAACACACACCACACCAAGAATATCTTGGAAAATAAGGAAAATATCATCAGCCTACAACAACCTATCAAAAACTTGCAAACTTTGCTTGGAGGAAAAAATAGCTATCATTACCTTCCCAGATCAAAATAAATTATTAAATAAAAGATCCGAGCTAATCTCAAAATGCAGACATGAAAACAAATTTTTACTACGTAACTTAAAATAGAAAAATAAATAAATATATAAACAAACAACAATAAAATAAGCAAAATAAATTACTCCAAACAAATCACAAAACCACACCTGTTAGAATATGCGAAATAAAATCAAAACAAAAGAACGGACGAAAGTTATAACTGTTATATAAATAAAAAAATAAAAAATAAAAAATAATAAAACATTAATAAAAGATAATATACTACGTTACTTAAAAACGGAAAGCCAAAAATATATAGTATAACAAATAAATAACAAGTATAATAAATCGATCTAAATACATCCAAATATATAAATAAACTAACAACCGATTACGATAAACTAGTCGTTTAGAAAAAACAAATAAAGATAACCAACCTAAATAAAAAACTGTTCCCACCAAAATAATAGTCAGAACAAACCACAACAGCACACCCCAAAATTCAACAAATAGATTTAATGAATGACAAATAAACAAATATATAAGATAAAAAATAAAAATGAAAATAAATAAAAACAAGCAAAACAATTTGACCCAAATAAATAAACGAACAAGCGACTTCCGGTAAATGACGGCCATTATAGACTACCAACAATAAGCTATATAAACAATTTTTTACTACGTTAACCAAAAACACCGATCAAAATAAAAAAATAAATAAATAAATATATAAGATAAAAAATAAAAATAAAAATAAAAATAATAAAAAAAACAAACAAAAAAACAAGCAAAATAATTTGACATAAATAAATAAACAAATAAGCGACTTCCGGTAAAAGTAACCGCCAAAATAGACTACCCATAATGCACCACTGACCCTTATATAAATAGCCGAGAAAAATAACAGCACTAGTCGCCTGACGATTGCACTAGCATGAAACAGACTGTCGCCTCTAAGTGCTGACTTCCATGTCCACTTTTATATTTACACACGCTCTATCTCTGATATTGAGCACTTTATCCCATAAATATAGCACACTTTAAGACGATATTTCTTTATATATATGTATATATATATATATATATATATATATATATATATATATAGTTGCACTAAGAAGCTGTGATACAGCGAAACAGTACTGCCTGCGAATGACATACATATATATATATATATATATTTTATATATATATATATATAACAAGTATGTTTGTATTTACTCAAACCCCCCACGCGATCAGGTTGTGACACAAAGTCGGTTTAATGCGGGGAGCCTGAGCGCGTATACCCGGGCTAGGAACAAAAATTCCCGAGCCCCCGCAACTGTCGGTTGCGCTGGCCTCGGCGCGTGCACAGATACCTCTCTATAGTGCAATGAGGGGGCGCGGCCTCGAGAAACTGTTCCTTAGGGCCGGCACCTCTCAGTATAATTTTCCTCAGTTGCGACTCTGTCCTTTGACGGGGTCGCCCCTGAGTGCACTCTGCCAAAAGACAGATCGCAACTGAGAGATGATAAATAAATGTGTTACAAACTACTCGAGATTTCTTTTACACGATATAACAAGTATGTTTTGCAAAAATGTCGACCTGGTTATTAATGGAAGTTAATGTTTTTTTTATGCAAGCACGATTTGTAACAGCAGGGCTTAATATCGACGGGCGTAGGATTTGTCTTCTTTTATGTGCAGTGTCCCTTCAGGATGTGGGTGATCAAGACTGTCCACAATTTCCTGATATTTGGAGATGTTAGTAAATATTGTCTTTTCGCTATCTCTCCTAATTCATGTTTTGCCAACCATTTACTCAAGCTCACTAAGTATGTTATACGGTACTTTCCACTGTCCCTCTTGCCTTTAATGTGCCCTGTGAGTTTCAATTTTTCCAAACCATCTTTCTTCATTACACGCCCTAGAAATTTAAACTGTCTCTTCCTGATGTTAAGTATGAGTTTTCTTTATGTTTTTATTTTTTCTAAAACTTCGTCGTTTCTCACATGTTCGGTCCATTGTATTCTCAGCATCTTTCTTTGTTAATATATATTTTGCTATCCGTATGCAGGTGGTTTGCTCTCAGTATAAGTTCTAGATTATTTAAATATCCTTCCCAAATATATCAAACTGAGAATTCACTTTTTAGTTCAGAATTCAATTTCCGCCTTTGCGTAACTTCTTTAACGCAATTCCATGATTAGTACAGAATTCAATTTCCACAGAGCTCAACATTGAAATAATAAAGTATTTTTTTATTTGATGTTGATACGTGTTTCCGGATTCAAATTCTATCCTTCAGCCAGAGAGGATATGCGAGTGATATAATGGATAGCGGCTCAGAATCTGGAATTGGAGAGCCGAATTCGAATTCCAGTTATGTTCTTTACACTCTCTTCCGCGCAAATAACCTTGGGAAAAGTAAGAAAATCCACCCCCCAGCTTTGGGTGAAATAGTAGGAATTGTATCTGTATTGTTATTCTAAAAAGAATTGTTTTAGCAATATTTATTCTCAAAACTAAAAGAATTATTCTTACAATTTGTTTCGGATTTAAATACCCCCCAAAGGGTTGCTAAACCATAAAACAAATCAATCAATCAACCAATGAAATAGATTTACATTGATTTAATTTTACAGTTCATATTGATTCAATTTTCCCATTCCGTACAATTTAACAGATAATAATTCGGAATTCTTAAAAATAGAATATAATTCAGTAATTCACAAGAAGAAAGAAAAGAAAAAAAAGAAAGAAGGGTTATCACAACATTCAGTGGTTGTAATTCTATAAAATTATGTTTAAATCCGAATGACTATCATATATGATTTTACTTTTATATTTAAATAAGTTTCCCTTTTAGTGACCCAGAATCTTTCTTTAACAGTCCACTAGATCAGTATCTGTCAATTGCTGACGGTAAAATGATGAAAACAGAAGAAAAAAGAAGGAAAATGGATAAGAAAAAGAAAAATGAAAAGTGAAAAAAAAAAGAACAACAACAACAACAATTAAAAAAAGAAGAAATTAGGGATCTGTGCAACATACGGTTGTTGTGATCCTATAATATTATTTTTTACATTCTGAAGACTGTCATATATATATTGTTTACGGTGGAGTAATGGATAGCGTCTCGGATTGGAGAATCTAAGAGCCGAGTTCAAATTCCAGTCGAATCCATTACATTCACTTACGTGCTAATACCCTTGGGAAAGGTATGAACTCTTCTTCTCCCCTCCCCAGCTATGGCTAAATAGCATGACAGATCGGGTTCTATAGCCATGGATGGCATCTGGTCTACCGCAGAAAGAAATGGCAACCGACTGCGGGAAAAAATATAACTCATCAGTCGTGTAACGAAAAATACATGATCGCCAAGTGTGTATTACGTATGGCACATAACTGACTGATTTAAATAAGTTTCTCTTTTAGCAATTCAGAATCTTTTTAATAGCCAATTTGTATGGTATGTATACCCTGTCAGTGATGAGAATCAGTCAAGATTCATATTGATTTAATTTTAAGTTCAAATACCAAAACTCAATACAGATTTATAACAGAATAATTCAACATTCTTAAAAAGAGAAAATGATTCCGTAATTTAAATTTCTTGAAGAGAGAAAACAAGGAAAAGAAGAGGTGTTAGCACAACAAATGGTTGTTTTAATTCTATATCATTTTTAGATCCTCAAAACTGTCAACTATGAAACTTGTTTGTTAAAATAAGGTTCGCTTTTAACAATCCAGAATACCCCTTTAATAGCCAATTTGTATGATGTACCCACCATCAGGCAAAATAACATTTTTATTTATTCTGCTCGTTTTCTGACGAATTGAGGACTTTTTATCCACATCCAAATCTTCCATTATTAAATCAAAATAATATTGTAGAATGACAACATCATTTTGAAGAATGTTGCACTAACCCTTCTTCTCCTGCTTATCCTTTTCTTTTAGTTTTGATTAACTGAATTATCTTCTTTTTCTGAGAATTTTGAATTATTGTCCGTTGTAAGTCTATATTGTCCTGTGACATTTGAACTGGAAAATTAAATCAAAATTGTTATAACCTAGGAAAGGTTACTGAATGAGGAATAACCAAAACGGAGGTTGGAAATGAAATGGTAACCATTATAACATCAACAAAATACAATACTCATCAGCAGCGTGAAGTAGGTAAACCACTGCTAGTGGTGGACTACTTATACAACATATTACCCCCTACCAACGTATTTATGAGGATTGGGACACACCCATTAGTGTTCATAGGTACGGTATATAACAAAAACATACATTTTAGTTAGGCAGTGGGAAAAATAAGACGATAACCAGACTAAATATAGATTGGAGAGAAAAAATAGCAGAAATTTATGTCAAGTCGTTTGTTTCAACTACGATATTTTCTTATATATCAATTTATATTTCGAAAAAGGCCGAAGTGTACAACGGCCAAAACATTGTGATAGTAACAACAGGATGTAAATATTATAAAGAATTTTAATTTTAAAGGAGTTTCTTCCCAAATCACAAGACATTGGTGGATATCTGTTGTCAAGCAAATCATATGAGGCCGAAACGGATGTAAATGATCTTTATTTCCTACTTGTGTTATATAAGGGATCTTTTTACACGGGAGGAAAAAATTCATAAAAATATGATTAAAATACGCTTGCAATTAAATAGTAATCAATTATTGTTATTTCTGAAAAGGGACTAGTCTTGTTCAAGCCTTACGGCCACACTACATCGAAACACCGGTTTCCGTATGATCACCAAAGTTAAGCAACGTCAAGCCGAGTCGGTACCTAGATGGGTGACCGCTTGGGAATAGCAGATGCTGTAAGCATTGATGTGCGGGTGGTGTAATGGATAATGGCTCGGAATTGTGAATCAGAGAGTTGAGCTCCAATTCCGCTTGGGTTCATTATATTCACTTACAAGCAAATACCCTTGGAAAAGGTATGAATCCACCTCTTCTTCTTCCTAATCTATGGCTCAATTCGTAAGATTTGTCTTACTAAACCATTATTATCTCCAAAAAAGATACTTTAATCTAAAAATATTTTCTGGCTTTAAATAACCTGCAAAAGGGTTGATAAACCGTAGAAAACGAGTCACTCAATTAATTTTCCTATTTTACAATATCTGCTAACTCATTGTTGTACCTAAAACTAAAATCAAAGTAATTGATAATCAGCGAGTTTATATTTTTTTATTATTATAAACATTTTATTTAGTGGATACGGTTGTTTGAGTTGACATCTCGTATTTTGAAACAGCGAAATTAATGACAACTAGCTTATAAATCGAGAATCCCACTAAAGGAAATGGACCTCCCCTCAGGAATCGAGATTGTATTCTCATTTTCCATCACGTCAATCATCCACTTCTCTCCCCAGCTATGGGTTAATTGTTAAGACTTATATCACTAAACCATTATTATCTCCAAGAAAAAAAAAAGATTCCTACAATCTAAAAATAGTTTCTGGCTTTAAATAACCTGCAAAAGGCTTTATAAATCGTAGAAAACGAATCAATGAAAAAAATCAATAGTTTTCTTCAATTAATATAAACCGAAGAATTCGAAAAAATGACGGTTGTAGAATGGCCACATAAAATCTTTGCATGATCTATAGCATTCCTGACTATGATCTGTAGTTACAATAATATATTAGGCTGGGTCATAAGCAATTTCTGTTTAGGGAACCAATTTTATTTTTTGTTTTTTTGGGTTTTTTTTGGTTTTGCAAGGTAGTCATAGCGTACACAGTGGATGAAAGGAAAACTGTTGTTCTCCTCCCTGACACTGCGAGGCAACATACACAACGAATAACACAAGAAAATGAAGGGTCTTTCATTATCGGATTATATAAGGGTGTTTCATTAAGACGGATCAAAGTCAGCGGTAAATAAATCAGTGTTATTGGTGAAAAATTATTTATTTCTCTATTGGATCATGTTATTTAAGTCATGTCAATTATGTGTGAAAAATAATATCACCCAAATGTCCGCCAAGTCAAAGAAAAAGAGAAAAATCATTAGACGCTTAAGCTTAATTAGCATTTAAAATCGGTCTACGTTATTGGAACACCCTTTATGTACACTGCTGTCCTCATCTTTGTCGTTTTTATCACAACGTTTTAGTCGTTGTGCCCTCCGGCCTTCAGCAGTAGATTAAAGCATTGGTTTGGAAATAGGACAAGCAATAACTGAGCAGTACTAAAAATTGGAACTAGTCAAGATATCCCTAGAAATGGACAGCGGGACGAGAACAGTTTACCCCTGTAGATTAAATAAACGGTTCAGTTCGGAATTCCCTGTAGGTTACACAGATCGATATGCACCTGATGAAGACAGGAGGGCCGAACGGCCGAAGCGTTGTGATAACAACAACAAAAATGAGGACAATAGACCGAATGTAAATAGTGTAAATAATGATAACTCTTCGTTTCAATGATTCAGACCGAAACAAGAAAAAATATGAAACTTTGTACACCTTTATATCCCAGCCGCCATATTTACCCGACCTCACACCAACGGTTAACTTTTTTTGTGATTGCTGCGAAACACGTTAATGGAGAAAAACTAGATTGAAGAGTTCGTCGAAAAAGTTTTGAGGTCAAAACCTGCAAAGTTTTGCTGAAAAGGTATCGAAAAGCCGCCTGATAAATGGTAATAAGCCATCGCAAATAATGGTGAATATATAATTAAATAAATATTTACACTATTTACATTGCTCGAACTCATCTTTATTGCCATATTCACGGCGTTTCGGCCTTTGTACGTTCGACTTTCTTCAGGTGATATACGTTGTAATTTCAAACTGAACCCTTTATTTAGTCCACTGGTGTAGATTGTCCCACGTACCATACCTTTTTTGGATGTCTCACTTTCAGTTAGTTCCCTTTAGTATCTCAGCCCACCAAGTTTTTGTTCACCTCTGCAGGTATTGAACTCACAACTCCTCACGTCAATTCACTGGATTACTTCAACCAATACACTGAAGCATGTGTCCCTGGGGACATAATCGTGTACTTGTGGATATAATTGAATAAAATGTAATTGTATTTTAATTTTTGAAAAAATGAAGTTCCTAATCAAAAACAAAAATTATTTATGACTTAATACTTGGGAAAAGGAGGTGGCTTTATTCTGGCTCTAGTTGCTGTACATTCTATCCTCGTCTATACGCAGAGGTATAAACGGGCCTAACCTAACATTTACAAAATAAAACAATCTTGTCGAGAATAATTGTTGGTAAGCTCTGGGCTGTTACACCTGGTTATTTGCTGTGACATCATATCGACTTGAATCACAGAGGACGATGATCCAAGAAAAAATATCTAACGAGATAACTCTTCATATGCTCCAAGATTTCTGGCAAGGTCTAATCATTTTACAGTTGAAACGGATAGACATATCCGCAGGTTCTATGTTTCTTCCCTCGAAATTCTTGCTTGGATTTTCTAGTGGAGCTCCCTTCCAATTTCTTACATTCCGATCTTTAAAAATTTAAATGCAATGCCAATCGTTATCTTGTGTCTGCTTAATTAGTACTCCGATTAAATTCATAAAGTCTGCATACCACAGAGAAAAGTTTATCAGAAGAATTACCATGAAATTACTTATATTAAAGAAACAAGGAAGCTACGTTACGGCGGCGAGAAAGTGACTAAAGCCGAGATGCCTATATAATGTAGGTATTAAGGAAAGTTAAAATGTTGTTTAACTATTATATTATCTAGACATGGCAAAATGTTACTATAACTTGTTTTAATTGGCAATTCTTGGGAGTAAAAATATTTCTAATGCAACTTTCTTATCTTTGGAATACGAAGGAAATGTGTGTGATTCGACACCATGCAAATAGCAAGGCGTGTACTAGCTGTAAAGGCTGACCTGGTGCAATAAAGAGTGGCGCTCATCTGAAAATCTGCCATGGAAATAGCGATAGAGTAGCAACAGACTTGCATTGTTGCGTTTGTGGGGGGAGGAGAGAGAGGCTTTTTTATAGATTGATTTTGTTTAGCGGCATATCAACACCTCTATGGGTTATTTAATGCCGAAATTTAAATATTTTGAACACAATAGTATACCTTCAACTACAGATAAAATGTATTGTTGGTTATTTCGCTATAAAATGAATTACTGGTAATTCAAGTATAAATAAGTATTGTTGGTAATTTTTAATATAAAAATGTATTTTTATACTTTCGTAAGGTTTTGTTTTTGTTTGGGGATTCACTATTTCCTCAAAGCAGGGACCCTAACAGGAGTTACCACCCAGGGTTAGGGTGGACAACAGCAATTAAGAGGTGGTTCCACGCTACTCAAACCCGTCAAACTCCCGATCATAGGCCTTGCTTCCAGATGTAGTTTATCGTTATTCCAGGACTTTGGAGGAGAGGCTGCAGGGTTGAGAATAAATATTCTTCTACAAGACAGCGTAACCGATTTTAAACGCTATCACAGCTGTAGAATGAGGACTGAGCAACCACAAGTCACATATTTTGGCCTAATCGGATTCATTTTTAGATAAAATCATGACAAAAAGAGTCAGTTACTTTCCGAAGGATTAACACAACCACCCACGCCTTTTTTTCTTTTGTTTCTCTGCTTTGTTTGTTTGTTATATTTATTTTATTAATTTCGGAAAATCAGGATTAATACAATTTTTCATTTTATTTTGAACAGAATAAATCTGGGCATCCTGTTAATTTTAGAGAAAGAAAGTGCCTATCCTTAAAGTCCACGCACGACAAAAACAATTTCACAAAAATAATCAATGCCAGTTTCAAAATCACAATAACAAAACATTACGATCATCATGGAACCGAAGTAAACACACCCTGTCTAGAACAAAATAGCCAAACGGAGCCTATCCTTATTCCTACAAATTCAACCAATTCTCCTAGGGTTTGAGGCTCAGTTTCTTTTCCTAAACAGGCTGCCTCTTAAGACAAGAGTGTCCAGTAGGTCCTGTTATGTGGGTATCTTTTTGCCTTTTCTGATGGCATTAGTGCAATTAGAACGAAAACAGATATTTGTTTTTCTTTGCGCAGTCTGTTTCGTTTGTTTTGAACCCGGTACGCTGGTACCATTTTACGCGCCGATAAACGTTACATCACACGTAATAATCGTTACACCACATGCCAATGCTAATAACTTACATTTTTTTTTTTAACCAAATGTTTTGTTTTATGCCTATTTAAAAGCGTGAAAAAATATTCTCCACTTCTCCAAACTTGTTTTGTTATGCTTGCTGTATTTTCTTCATCATGCATCCTCTTTTTTATCGAATTCTTCGAGGTACCCATATATATATATATATATATATATATATATATATATATATATATATATATATATATATATATATATATAAATATATATATTTCCTCGGACTCAGACTCTAATGCACAATGCAATCTTCACATGTTGGGTTCAGACATTAATGTATATATTATAGATATTAATGTTCATAGCGCGGTTATATTGTATCGAGCACTATTTTATTAACATCAACACTCAATGTACGATATTATATATATATATATATATATATATATATATATATATATATATATATATATATATATATATATATGAATTTAAATTTTAAAAATCATAAAAATATACTCAAAAGAAAATCACACAAGTTACCTCCCTTGTCTAACGGGTAAATGTTCTGAATCTTACGGTGATCATGCACCCAAATATACTCAGAAAATCACATGTTACCTCCCTTGCTTAGCGGGTAAATATTTTGAATTTTGCGGTGTTCACGCACACATATACACAGACACTCAACCCCTGAAGATGATCACGGAAGAGATTGAAAGTATTTTGGAATATGGCAACAATTATGAGGACAATAGTCTGAATAATGTAAATAGTGTATATAATACCTCATCTCAGAAATATAGACAGATACATAAGGAGGGGCAAATATGTGTACTTATCCCATTATATATATATATATATATATATATATATATATATATATATATATATATGTGTGTGTGTGTGTGTGTGTGTGTGTGTGTGTGTGTGTGAGTGTGTGTGTGTGTGTATAATTAATCTTGTATTATGATTATTTGATATCCATGTTATTTTAAATAGTGAAATTAATGGCAACCGGCCTAGAAATTGAGAATTCCTTACTAACGAAAAATATACCGCCCAACAGGAATCTAACCTATATTCTATTTTTCATTAAAGAAACCACTCCTTTAACCGAAATACAAGTATGTATGGATGTAAAGACTTATTTTCAATATATTTGAAAAATTAAAAACGTTCATTGTATTTTGTGAATTATCAATGAATGGAAGTTTACATACGCGATAGGAAATAAATCCACCAATCTTCATCAGTTCAAAGCCAAATAAAAAGTAAGACTAAAAAAAAATAAAAAGTAAGCCTAAAAAATAAAAAGTGACGCTAAAAATAAAAATTAGTATAAAAAATAAATAAGTAACGCTAAAAAATAAAAAGTAGCGTAAAAAATAAAAAAGTAAGACTAAAAATTAAATAAGTAAGAAATTAAAGAAGTAAGACAAAAAACTGAAAATCACGTGACAAATTAAATCAAAGACATTAAAATATTTTGCAACTAATATTAAAGGAATGTTAACTAAACTAAAATATAAGGAAACGAAATTAAGAAATACACCTAAATTAGAAACAAAGAAATTAAAAAGTAAAGCAAACATTTCAACCAATGGCAATGTAATTAAAGAAATATTAACCAAAATAAAATATAAGGCAACCAAATTAAAACTTACATCCAAATTAAAACGATAGGCAAAAAATTAAAAAGTAAGGCACAATAAATTCAGAATGAAAACAAAATTAAAAGGCAGAGGAATAAAACAGGTATGACTAAGAAATTAAAAAATAAAACGCAACCAAATTAGAAATAAAGAAAACAAATTAAAAACTAAAGCAAACGAATAAAAAAAGTCAGGCTAAGAAAATAAAAATTACGACAAAGAAATTAAAATGTAAGGTAAAAAAATTAGGCCACAAAACTATAAAGTAAAACAAAAGTTACAACCAATGACAATAAAATTAAAGAAAAATTAACCAAAATAAAATATAAATAACCAAATTAAAACGATAAACAAAGAAATTAAAAAGTAAGGCAGATGAATAAAAAAAGGTAAGGCTAAGAAATTAAAAAGTAAGGCGAAGCCAAATTAGAAAGAAAAAGAACTAAATTAATAAGTAAAGCAAATAAATAAAAAATTAAAGCTAATAAAATTAAAATTAAGGCAAAGAAATTAAAATGCAACCAAATTAAAGTGAAGCATAAGAAACTAAAACATAAGGTGACGAAATTAAAACGTAAGGCAAGAGATTAAAAGAAATTTAGGCAATCAAATTCAAAAGTAAGGCAAAGGCAATACAAAGGACGACCGAACTGAATCGCTTCTTATTAACTGTGACTTTTCTACATTTTCCTTGTTTGATATTCCTCAGGACTCTTCTCTTTTCCGACAATGAAATTGTTGAATGAACTACTCTCCGAATTCATACAGGTTGATATCAAAAGCTGATTCCAGTAAACCTTTAAAGGTAAGACATCTGATAACTTATGTTAAGACTAAACATAATAAAATGAATTAAATTTAAAACAAAAGAAACATTTAAAAAATTTCACTTAAAAAAGCAACAACAAACATTTTTTTTTTTTAAGCGTATCACCCCAAGCAAGGCTGGTGGCCACTATCACGCATGGGGTTACAGAAGGGTTGGAGGAAGAGCAGATAGGAGTGGTAAAGGAAGGGATGTGGAGAAAGAGAAGGACGGGGGTCGATCAAGGCAAGGGGGTTACAGAAGATTTGGAGCGAGAGCAGATAGGAATGAAAGATGAAAGGAAGTGGAGAAGAGAAGTGGATAGATCAAAGCAAATGGAGATGACGATTGACGCTACACTTAAACCGTTGGAGATTGTATTTGTCAGGGAAACAGTAATAGGGAAGGGAGTTCCATAGGCGAGATGTGCGAAACATGAAGCTATTGGAGTAGAAGAGACGTCTACATCTAACAGTTTCAACGGTGAAGGGGTGGGAACGGCATGTCAGCCACGTAGGACGTTTAAATTCATGAGGCCTAGGGACAAGCGAAAGCAACTCCTCGGAGCAATTACCGTGAAAGTACTTGTAGAAAAGGCAGAGCGATGCAACATCGCGTCTGTGAGAGAGCGACCGCAGACGAGATGACAGATCAGGGCCAATCACATTGCATATCCGTCTCTGGATCTTATCAAGAACCCTGAGGCAACCAGCAGGGGCCCCAGACCATAAATGGCAGCAATACTCCATGCAAGGGCGAATGGTAGATTTATAGACTTGGAGGATCGATTCCGGGGAGAAGAATTTCCTGGCTCGGCACAGGGAACCAACTTTTCTTGCGGTGGATGATGCAACTGACTCGATGTATTTGTTCCATCTCAGATCAGCGGACAGCGTGAGACCGAGCAGCCGCAGAGAGGAGCTCTCGAGAAGTTGGTCCTCAGACATTTTAATGGGATGCAGGGATGGGTTCTTGTGGTGGTTAATGGAGAGCAGTTTTGTTTTAGAGGCGTTAAAGTTGACCATCCATTTCTCTCCCCAGTCCACAACCGATTGGAGGTCCTTTTCAATTTGAGCTGCCAGGTTAATTTTGTCCGCCTCACTAGATTTGTGTTTGAGGCAGGAGTAAATAGTAGTGTCGTCAGCGTAGATACCGACTTGGGAGTCTATGGCGTCAGGAAGGTCGTTGGAATGAGGAACAGAGTAGGGCCAAGGATGGAGCCTTGAGGAACACCAGTGTTAGTGGGATAGGAATTGGAGATGAATCCACTGAGAACAACCTTCAAATCCCGGTTTGACAGAAACGATTGTATTAGGTCAAACAATCGACCTGTGATACCATAACCCTGGAGCTTGCGAAGGAGGCCGGCATGCCAAACCCTATCGAATGCTTTGGAGATGTCAAGGGCCACGGCACGAGCTTCGCCGTTATTATGGATAGCTTGGTAGACAAATTCAGTGATGGCCGTAAGCACATCGGCAGTAGATCGGGCAAAGCGGAAACCATACTGCTTGTCTGAGAGCAGATCGTGAGATATCAGGTGAGTAATCCCTTCGGCGTTGATAATGGCCTCGAAGACTTTGCCGAAGAGGGGCAGGAGACTGATAGGACGGTAATTGGAAGGGTTGGAGGGGTCGCCAGAGTTCTTAAAGACAGGAACAATGGTAGAGGACTTCCAGCAGTCAGGAAAACAGGACTCCTTGAGGCAGCGGTTGTACAATTTAGAGAGGGCAGGTGCCAGTTCAGGTGCACATTTCTTCAGGACAATGGCTGGTATTCCGTCGCCACCGGTAGTCTTGTGGAGATCTAAGCTAGAAATAATGCCCAGTACCGACGACGGGGTTATGTGCAAGCCGTCCAGGAGGGAAATCGGGCAAGGGTACCCCAGAAGAGTCAAGCGTAGAATTGGAAGAAAACTTCCGAGCGAAGCATTCGGCCTTGTCGGCAGAGGTGGTCAGGACCTCAAACTGATTGAACAGGGGAGGAATGGAGGGTTTGTTACTATTCAGAACGCTCTTGCAGAGGCGCCAATAGTCCTTGGAGCCAAATTTGCGGGATGCAATACGTTCCTTCATCCGAGCTGCAAATAGTGACTTGGCATCGTCGAGGGTACGCTTACACTCATTGCGTGCAGAGGTAAATAGACGTCTGTTGGAGTCGGACATATCACTACGAAAACGGTGGAAGAAGTGGTTCCTATGGGCAATGGCGGCTGAGCAAGCAGCTGTGAACCAGGGGGAGGAGCACGGTTTGACCTTGAATTTCCTGGAGGGGATGAAAGCTTCGATACTGGCTTTAATCCAGAAAGAGAACTCAGAAGAACAATCATAAGTGGGGAGCTTAAATACAGCATTCCAGGGGACATCGCGGAGGAAGTCCCAAAACGAGTCCCAGTCAGCCCGTTGGTAGCAGAATGTGGTTCTGGTGGTAGGAGGTTCTTTGCAGGGGGTGGGGCTGAAGGAGATGCTAACAGACACGACAGAATGATCGGAGTTACCGATAGGACAGAGCTGCGAGGCACTACAAGACTCAGGGATGGAGGTAAAACACAGGTAGAGGAGTGAGGCGTTACAGTCACGATTGTAGGAAAAACGCGTGGGGAAATCGATTATCTGGGTGAGGGATTGGGAGACTGAAAAGTTGAGAGTATGTATGCCTGCGAGGTTAGTGGTAGCGTTCTTTAGCCACTGGTTGTGATGGGCGTTAAAATCACCAAACACAAATATGTGAGCGTACGGATGGACAGAGAGGGCCCTATCTATGCTGTCAGAAATGACATCGAGTATCCCACAGTCCTGAGAGGATGGAGAGCGGTAGAGGAAGAAAAGATAGCTTACAGCATTGAGAAGAGATAGCCGGAGACACAAGTTTTGCAGCGAGTGTGGTACTAGGGCAGGCTGATTTTGGAACCGTGATATTGCACTCAATTTGAAAATTGGAATTTGACATAATAAATAATGACACAAAATATTTCTTTCCAAATCCTTACCAATTTTTGAGGAAATGACTTTAAAGATTAAATTTAAGTTCAAAATCGTAGCGTTAGAATTTAATTCTGGTGATCAGTGAAAGCCTTATAGCACAGTCCTATAAAATTTATAATTTACTGAAGTCTTACAAATTGCATATGGACAAAATGCATGGCACAAGCACATTATTACTAAATCATTGTGCCATCAAATAAGATCTTCATTTAATTCAAAAGGAAATAAACTAAACATTTTATATTATAATGTAATGCTATACAATGCGGTAGAATTAGTGTAGTTATATTATTATAAACAATGCAAATTTAAAACATTTTGTCTGATAATTTGTATCCAGCAGTATTATATATATCTGTGTTTTTATTAATTATGATCTACCAAATGATCTAACAAATCTTATTGAGTAGCCTTTTTTGTAATCTTTTGTAATCTTTTAGTTTTTACTTATCGAATACAGTAAAAAAAAACGCATATTTTGCTTGTGCTGATTCATAATTAGAATTCTGGTTTTAATGTATTTTCCATTCAATGTATCCAATACAAAATATATCGACTTTATTTGAATTTATTCTTGAAATATCAAAATTTTGAAGTCAGTTTGTAAGCAAAAACCTGCGGAAATGAGGTATTTCTGAACATTTTTCAGACGATCTTTAAAACAAAATGCTCAAACATTAATAAAGGCTATGAATCTAATTTTTGGTGTTGCTACTTATCCCATCAAACCCCAGCTTTTATATAGAGTGCAATGTTGATTTTCTAAAAGAATAAAAAATTAACCCACCCTACTTTTGCAGTAACTGTACATGTGCGATGACCCTTGTTCCTCCATTCAGTTCGCTTATCTTTTTAATTTACTCGTCATATTTTTTTATTTTCTCGAAGAAAAGTTTAATTAATATTAACTATTATTAAGTATTTCGCTAACCCATGATATCAAGGGCAGGGTTTTTCAAATAAATCAAAGCTTCATTATTTTATTATTATTATTATAACTCAACAAGTTATATCGTAATAAGGAATGATGTGTCGAAAAAGCAACCAACCAACAGCCAGTATTAACCGGCAGCTTATACCGGAGATGAAGTGAAAGCTTTGCGCCCCGATAACGACTGGCACTACAGCTATCTCTATGTTCATATAATTGCTTTTCTCAGCTTTTTGTCTTTTTACCTCCTGGCGTTCATTTGTCGTGTTAGTAATAAATAAATTACTAAATAACTCCCAAC
This sequence comes from Acanthosepion esculentum, assembly GCA_964036315.1. NCBI lineage: Eukaryota > Metazoa > Mollusca > Cephalopoda > Sepiida > Sepiidae > Acanthosepion > Acanthosepion esculentum. Next base: position 71,341,453 of record OZ038484.1, read on the forward strand.
TCTTATTACTAGACAATTTAGTAGTCGGGAAGCAAAATAATTAATAATAAAAGAAAAAGTAAAAGATAAGCAATAAAAATACTTTCAAATACAGATAAGAATGGTAATTAACAATAAAGAAAGAAAAAGTTAGATTATAAAAAAAATAGTTAAATAAATATAGAATACTCCTTATGATGCATCAGAACAAGCATTTTACCGACAAATGAAGCAAAAATCAAAACTTTCTCTCTCTTCGTTTTTCAACTTCTGGAGGAGGTAGACCTCTTGGATAGTTCGTTGATAAAGCATGTTACCACCAACAGATAAGCAAAACGTCTTTATTTCTGTATACATATATGTTCTTTGAAATATACAATCATTTCTCTGGAATATATATTAAAGTATCTTATCGTTTTTGTCTTTGCTTATTTCTTTTTATTTCATATATAGTTTAGTTTGTAATTTTATAATCCCGTTGTGAGCTGATTATGCTCTTTTACACCCCCCCTCACCCCATAAAAAATACATATATGAAAAAATTACATTCAGACAAGGCCAACGCATCACTAGAACACCCATAACACATTCTTTTGTTAATTAACATGCCGTTTTTGGTTCCCTTTATTTATCGTTCCTTGCCACGTCTTGATTTCAAAGTCGACCCAGTTTTCATCAGTCTCCTCCTCTTCCAACTGCTTTTCATTTAATATGCAGCCAGTTGAATGTTGTTGTTATTATTATTTCATTATCTTATCAGATAAAATCTTAATGACTGGTAATTACATATATGGATGGCGGGAAATAATCACCAATCTTGAGGGTTTTTTATTTTTTATTTTTACGCTGTTTACCGAATACAAGGCCCAATAGCCACCCGTGGAAGAGCGTTACTGAATGAGGTTGCTTTCTAAACGTAAAAATTGTAGAGTAAAAGGATATGTAGGATAGATAACGGTTAACTGAAGACATGAAGAGGTTAATATTGTAGTAATCAGTCTAATGTTTTATATTCCCATATCTTTATTTTCGGAGGGTTCATCAAATTCTTTCGCAAAAATGTTCTTGGCAAACGGTGTTATCATATCAACTATATTCTTTAAAGTCTTTATTATTATTATTATTATTAGTAGTAGTAGTAGTAGTAGTAGTAGTAGTAGTAGTAGTAGTAGTAGAAGTAGTAGTAGTAGTAGTAGTAGTACACCATAAAATGGCGCTGGGATACGAAAATATAAAACCCAGTCTGATAACGGTATACCAGGCACATGTACCACAGCCAAATATGCACAATATGGCGACTAGTTTTGCTAAAAGCTGCGCATAACATTGCAGGTGGGTCCCAGTTAGAAATACCTTCAGGTTAGGTCACCCAGTCCACTCAATTGGTCTCCAATTAAGTGTGTTCCCAATGAATGAGGGTAAAGTGTCTTGCAAGACACTTTTTTGTTTCATCCTTCAAATTAAAAAAGAAAAAAATACCATCTCCACACCCGGCCATCACGCTCATGAACAGATATGCACATTACGACAGCCTCTGGTCATGGTCAGGCAACTGACAAATATGTGGTACTGTAAAGAATATTTCATGCTTTCCAGATTGTTGGAAGTCCTCCTCTGTAGTTACTGATTTTAAGAACTCTTGAGAACATTCTGACCCCCTCTAACTATCGCCCTATTAGTCTCCTGCTGCTTTTCGGCAAAGTATCCGAGGTCTTAATCAAAGCTGAAGTGGTTAAGCTCCCACGAACTACTCTCTGACAAACAATATGGTTTCTGTTTTGCCCAATCTACTGCTGACGTGATTACAGCCATCATTGAATATGTATATCAAGCTCTTGATAATAACGGCGAAGGTCGAGCTGTGGCTCTAGATATCTCAAAGGTGTTTGACAGGGTTTGACACACTGGTTTTCTACCTAAGTTTCAAGGTTACGGTATTACAGGACGTGTGTTTGATTTAATCCAATCATTCCTATCAAATCGTGAGATGAAGGGCGTTCTGAACGGTCTCGCTTCCGGATCCTTTCACACGAACGCGGGTGTCCGTTAAGGCTCTATCCTTGGTCCTACGCTGTTTCTGATTGTCATCAATGATCTTCCTGATGTTATCCGTTGGCAAGCAGTTATTTATGCAGATGACACTACCATTTATTCCTGTCTCAATAGCAAATCCGTCAGAGCTGACAAAGTCAACCTGGCCGCTGCTCTTGAAAATGACCTCCAATTAGAGGTTAACTGGGGCAGGAAATGGCTTGTAAATTTTAATGTCTCCAAAACTAAACTGCTCTCATTTAACGACCATAGAGAAACTTCCCTGCCCGCAATCATCATGGATAATACTCGATTCCTGGAGAGGGTCTCACTGCGCCTTCTTGGCCTCACGTTTTAAAATGGCTTCAAGTGGAACAACTACAGTGAAGTAATAGCTGCATCTACTACAAGGAAAATTGGTCCATTGTGTCATGCCAGAAGGTTTTTCTCGTCAGAGTCCATCTTGCATATTTACAAATCTACCATTCATCCGTGCATTGAATACTGTTGCCATATCAGGTTTGGTGCTCCTGTTATTCATGTCGAGGTTATTGACAAAATCCAAAAGAAAGATCTGCAATATAATTGATCCTGACTTGGCATCTCGACTTCAGTCACTTTCTCACAGACGTGGCTTCCATCTGTCTTTTCTACAAATGCAACTGCTCTGACAAGATTTTTCCCTGTTGCCGAGACTACATGAACTTAAGCGTACTACTAGATTGGCATCTAGGTCCCACACTTTTACTGTTGAAATAGTTAAATGTAACCGCCACTTCTATTCCAACAATTTCAATTCTCGCACTTCCCAAAAGTGAAACTTCATTCCCTGAAAACTACAATCTTCAAAAATTTAAATGCAGCCTCAGTCGCCATCTTCTGTCGTCTTGAACCCCGTTCATCTTTCATCCTTTCCGCAATCCTCACTGTATTCAGTCTTTTCTCTCACTTTCGCTCGCTGTAACACCCTGCGTACTAGTGACATTACCGCCTTGTTTGGAGTGAAATGATTAAAAAAATTACTGTAGCCCATCTTAATTCACTATTTACTGTAGTCTGTATTTCTTCTTCTTCTTCTTCTTCTTCTTCTTCTTATTATTATTATTATTATTATTATTATTATTATTATTATTATTAACACCCAATAAAAATTTATGAAGAGGAAAAAGAAAAGACAGTGTTTGAAAATGTTTAACAATATTTCGACAGTCTGTCTTCTTCAAGTTACATTTTTTTAAAATTTCAAGTTTGAAAACTTGGACAAGACAGGCATACTGTCGAAATATTGTTTTACATTTTCAAAGACTGCATTTACTTTTTTTCTTCATAAATCACGCTCTTCAGTGTTAAAAAAATATTGGAAGAGTTACGTCAATCATTTTGTTCATTATTATTATTATTATTATTATTATTATTATTATTATTATTATCTAAACTTCCTTCTTTTGCGCGTTTCTCATTTCTAGACAGTGCACTTGGATTATGTGTGTTCTCAACGACCCCAAACAGATAGAAACCTTCGAAAACTATTTGCAATGTCAAGCAACGCAGACTTTTAAAGCGATGGGATGCTAGGCTTGACTCCGATTGTCTCAATGTTGAACTTTAGGTTCGGTGGTATAGATCCCAGCGACCCAATGATAACTAGGGCAATAGTGGGTTGAACATTCCATATTTTTGCAACCTCAGTCCGCATGTTAGTCTGTTTCTTGAGCTGGTCAATTTCTTTGATTTTGATACTATAGTCGCCAGGAACAGTCACATCGGTAAGGAGGCATTTTCTAATGTAATGTGCTCGAAGAGGAAATCATTTTCGCACGTTTAATCATGTTCTTATAACACCTATTTTCTCTTTCTTCCCCCTCTCTTCATCCCTCTCTCTCTCTCTCTCTCTCTCTATATATATATATATATATATATATATATATATATATATATATATATATATATATATATATATACCGGACGTAACAGCAAAATTGTCTATCTCACATAATCTCTAAAAAACACACTAAACTATTTGAGTTTCTTTTTTCCAGGTTTTCAGATAAGACATTTAGTCATCTTGACACCATTTTCCGCAAAAACCACTGAAAAACCATTTGAGTTATTCAGCTAGAAAAAGAACAGCTTGAATCGCTTTGTGTCAGACCCACTGTCTTTTCAACTGAGCAATGATGAGAGGAAAAGGATCATTTAGGTCTTCAGTTATGCTTCCAACATTCATACTCAGGCTTCCATCTTCAAAGCCAATTTAAGAATCGTCAAGAGAACGGTGAATAAGTTTAAAAAAGAGTGAACAGTAGAGAGTTAAAATGGATCAGAAGGTTACAACAGGAAGAGGGATCATCATTTCAACTTAGAGCTAAAGAGATCGATTAGAAAAGATCCAACTCAATCTATAAGATGTTTGGCGCGTGAGAGAGGAGTTTCAGCTAAGACAGTCATGATCAGTGAAAAAAAAAAGGATGAAAATGAAATCGTACGTGAAACCTGTGAGGCACCTTGTTACTGCAGGACAGAAAGTTAGAAGGTTAGAGAAGGCGAAGATCATCTTGAATAAGTTAGAAAATGAGCCTGGAATATACATATATATATATGAATTTTATTCCGATCCTTCATGAGCTTCCGGTCCTTAGTTATGATTAATTAGAGTCCGTTAGTGTTATAAAAACCTCGTAGAATTCCAGTAAGATATCTTTATTCATTTCTAAGTTACAACGGTTCAAAGCTTAATCTAACAATGTTGCTGTTACACCTAGTGTATATATATATATATATATATATGTCTTTATTTTTATTTTAATCCTCTCATATTCTCTGATCGACTTCTAAATGTTGATATTAAATTCATTAAGGAAAACGCTGTATTATTTTTATTTCTTTTATTTTCCCAAGTACTTTCAATCTCATTCGAGATCATCTTCAGAGTTCAACTGCTGACAAAAAATGAATGTAATTGATAGTTGTAATTTGTAATTTTCTAGTTTAAGAAACAAAATCAACTCACGCCGCATTTTACCAAAGATTATTGATTTGTGGAACAAACTACTGCGTGGATATTCCCTTCGTATCTAATATTATTCATATTACGCCCGCCAATAACAAAAAATATTTTCTAGTTATCTTAGACAAACATATCATTTCAAAAAACAACCTCATTATACGCCGAGGATTCTTGAGAAGCGACCGATTATATCTTGATTTATTTTTTCCGGATTCACATAATTTGGTGTGATAATTGAATAAATTGATTCGTCCAAAAATTAAAGACGGATTTAAAATGCCAAACATTAGACCAATCGTGAAGCAAGTTATGATGCCGGAACACTTGAGATCACTTTTGAAAAATGTCTCGCTCTTAAGAAGTGCACACCTATTCGTATACAGATAATTTCCTACAAGTGTGTGTTGGAAAGTTCTCGTCTCGACCCACTTCCAAAATGTGGACCAAGTAGCTAAATTTGTTTTCGAATCTCTTCTTGGACGAGCCAAACATTTCCATCACTCCTTTGGGGGGAAAGGCAAGTGCTCATAGACTGATCGAACTTCTCGCATGTGACCACTAATCAGAACAAACAACTGTTGCTGCATATTCATAGTCGTGTGCCATACCAAACGACATTTAGTAAATATCGACAGAGTACTTTTTAAAAATCATTTCACCACAAGCAAAACGACAATGCCACTAAAACGAAAGGGGTTGCGGGGAGTGAAAGGGAATGAGAAGACTTTAGTGAAGAAAAAGGACAATAAAAGAACAGGGTTCAGGACGACAGAAGATGGTGATTGACGTTGCATTTAAATTTTTGAAGAACGTATGTGGTAAAGAAACAAGAAACTGGAAAAGAATACCAAAGTCGAGAAATGAGGGAAAATAAAATGTGTGTGTGTGTGTGTGTGTGTGTGTGTGTGTGTGTGTAAACGTTTGCTAACCGCATCGGGCTTCGAAGGCTGTGATCAATAAGTGGATTTAAAAACGGGTTTTGAGGGCGTAAACGTTTCTTGTTTTGTATGCCAGTAGGCATATAGAAGAGCAGTATTTGCATTAAATATTGAAAAGGTGTAATCTTCCTTCCTCTGTACGTGGAATGATGTGTAGGCTGACCTTGAAAGCACAAACACAAATAAAGACTTCATAGGACTAAGTTTTCCACCTTGTCATAATTCTTTCGCTTAAAATTGTTCTTGACATATACGGAAAAAATTATATATCTGCTGTTTCCCATATATATATATATATATATATATATATATATATATGTATATATATATATATATATATATATATATATATATATATATGTGTGTGTGTGTTTGTGTGTGTCATAAGAGACATGTAATTATAGATCATTCCATCTTAAATAAATCAACAATGTCTTGCGGCAATTTCTAACATCAACTGGAGATTTTTCTTATTAAAAAATTGAATAATTTTAACTCAGTCAACATTATGGATAAAAATAGTGAATGTTATATGGTAGGTTATTAGACTTCGTATGAGCAAAATAAATTCAAGGATATGGACGAAAAAAGTCCCCAGAATGACGTCAAACTGCGTGAAAAAATATTTCATCCTTTAATAGACAGTTGTGCTTAGTTTAATTTGTAATGTACATAAACGTAGGTAGAAAAAAGCAACTGTTGATAAGATAGCGAGGGTCATAAAGCGCTGTTCGGGGCCCCCAATCAGGTTTGACTCCTCGGTCTGGGGTTTGTGTATATATATATATATATATATATATATATATATATATATATATATATATATATATATATATATATATGAGTGAGTGTGTGCGGGGTGCATGTGCTGAACTATTATTTTATCTGATTTTCAAAAATTGGGACGTAAAACGCGTGAGATTTGATATTTGCACCTTCAATTAAAGACTTTGTACACTTATTGGTCAATCAACATCAAAGAGAATGTTCTTTGGTTTCATTTCAAAACCTAGAGAGCAGTGATGCGTTCGTGTATAACTTTTACCTATGTATAATAAGAAGCTGATGTATGTTTCAATAGAATTTGTGATGGACGAAGGATAGAATAGATGTGCTTATAAAGTGACCGTTCCATGAACATATCACTGCGCTGATAGTCTTTCTTTGTGTATCAGTGCGCATGCAAAATAATCCATTGATATTACTACACCTATGTTTATTTTATTCTTCGTTAATTGTAAGTCACTTAGATTATGTCATACACTTAGTAAAAAAATATATATATTTAGTTCTAATGCCATTCTGTCACTCCTTTTCTAAACGCAGTCTCTTGCTGTTACTTTTTTCCTAAATGTCCACTAGATTTTTTTACACCCTAATCTTGTGTACCGCTGACTTTGGGAATCGCATGTACACGTGAATTCTTTCTTTATATGCCGTGTACCCTCATGACGTAGGCGTTAATGGCTCTCCACAATTTCCTGTCCTTTGGAAGTTTAAATAAATTTTGTCTTTTTGTTATTTCTCCTAAACCCTGTTCCGTCATCCATTTACTCATGCTTACTAAATATCTTATGCGTTGTTTTACTCTGTCCCCCTTGCCTTCAATTCCTCCTGAGAGTATCAGATTTTCCAAGCCCTCTTTTCTCATAATGTACCCTAGATATTTGAACTGTCTCTTCCTGATGTTAAGTATTAGTTTTCTTTTTGTTTCCATTTTCTCTAAAACCTCATCATAGCTCTCATTTTCAGTCCATGGTATTCTCAGAATCTTTGTGTAGAACCACATTTCTGTTGCTTCGAGTGTCTTTGAGGAGATTGCCCAGCATTCGCTGCCATACAAGAGGACAGGTATCATGTAACATTTCAGTACTCTTTTATTTCCTTAGAAACAAAGAAAAGAATGCTGGGATGTTATGTGATATCTATTCTCTTATGTGGCAGGGAATGTTGGACAATCTCTCCACGGATGAGAAAAAAAACTAGAGGCAACAGAAACGTGGTACTACAGAAGGATAATGAGAATTCCATGGGCGGAGTGAGTAAGCAACAAAGGAATCTCAAAGAAAATGGCAACAGAAAGAACACTCCTACTCAAAATCAGGAAAAGCCAGCTGGAATTCCTTGGGCACATAATGAAGAAGGAAAGCTTGGAAAACTTAACGCGCATGTTCGGTCTATGGTATCCTCAGCAACCTACAGCAATTATTTGCTGAAAATTAAACACGTATTCAGCGCAATCAATATGAATGAGAAACCAACTCATGGCGTCAAGACTAGCTTGTTAACCGCAACATTATGCCGAGGCTTACGAGACTGAAATTATTTAAGCAGGTCACAAAAGACTAAACTCTAAAAATATTTATTCGTGATAAAGAAAGAAGACACGTTATCGATGTTATACTCATGGCATTTTAGACGAGCGTGTCTTAATTTGCAAATGTAAAATATTTCAGTTGCCAATCGGGAAAAAAAGATTATTCAAATCACGCATATCTTCCCGAATTTCTTATGGCTGTTTCTTTTTAAACTGACTCAATCCTTTACAAAATCCCATGTTTTAAATTATGGTCTTCAGCATAGAATTGTTTCTGAAAAATATCCAGGTCCAGTTTATGATATTTTTAGGTTAATGAAATTATGAGGTCCCTCTCAGACGTAGTCGTACTCTAACTCACCCGCACCAGACTTGAATATTTTTTTTTACTCGTGGTATATTTTAGCTTATACACTATAAGCTAAAATATAGCTTAAAGTAAACTTATTGCAAATTCTTTAAATAAACTAAAATAGCTCTTTTGTTTGTCAGTAAAAATATTCTTTAAGAAATACCATTATTTTACTATTTATTGCAAACCACATTAGCACATATTTCATTACAATCGTAGTAAAACAAAAAAAAAACAGATTTTTTATGACCAGCATTTTAACAATAATATAATGAAAATAAATATGTGTTTGTTATATAGATATCATTTCAGTTTATTTAGAACATCTAGAAATTTTAAAAATTGAACACTCTGAACATGTTTCTCATTGTCATTTCAGTTTATGAAACTATTTAGAAATTATGACACCAAAAAATTAAAATCATTGCTTAAAAAAGCCTCAGGGGCCCTGGACTGCAGCCTCTACTAGCCTATAGGATAATGTGGCCCTACACATACTACGGCTTTCCGATCATTAGACCTGGGTCCGAATTTCACCATAGTCGGTTTATCAAGAAGGTGACTTTTTGATGTTATCGAAAAAGTGACAGAAACCTATAGCACGGATTGGCGCAAGTGATGAAATTTGGTGGACGGAACTGTTTGGAAGCTGTCGATGGTATTGCTAGCACAACGCCATCGTGACCGAGGGTTTGAGTTTACTGACCTTGTTCAAACTGTTGATCATGCCAGATTATGCATTCACTGCCAGAAACTGAACCTAAGGTTCGCTTAGCAAGGCACGGTAAGTTTGTTGAAATTATTGCCAGATATTGCACACATATACACGCGCCCGCACAAACACATACACACATATACATATCTATATATGTTGAATTTATTGCAAGATATTACACACACATACACGCGCCCGCACACACACACATATATACATATTTATATATATTGAATTTATTGCCAGATATTACACACATATACACGCGCCCGCACACACACACATATATGTTTGTTGAATTTTTGCCACATATTACACACACATACACGCACACACACATGCACACACACTCACTCACTCACACACACACACACACACACACACACACACACACACACACACACACACACATATATATATATATATATATATATGTGATATGTCCCGGAAAGGGATATATATTGTTCGAAGTAGCTAAATGGTTTTGGCTACTGTAACCGGGTAGGACAATCTAGCAGGTAGCCGTAATCGTAGTCGTAGCCAATATACTTAGGCTTAGGATTATGCAATAGGCGTAAGCAATAGGCGTAGGCGATGTACCTCCACATCAGTCTGTATTTAGGGCTGACACCAGCCAATCATATTACTGTGAGGGGGAATCCAGGTGTATGCATATTCATTACATCAGTATGTGTATCCCAATGGGGTCGCCTCTCAGTCGAGTGATGGCGTGTATCTTCTTAGAATTTACCCAAACAACATACTTCCGTTATGTTGATGATGCTCTACTTATATATACTGAAATACTGATTTACTTGACTTAGTAGATCAACTAAACAAAGTCGAAAACACAATGGAATTTCCATACAAAATAGAAGAACATCATTTCTTACCCCTCCTAGATATCAAGCTACAGCGCGTTAACAACAGTTTAAAACTCGGAGTCCACCGGAAATCAACCAACAAAAACGACCTAATTAATTTCTACTCTCATCATAACAAAATCAAATCCGGCATAATCATTGGATTCTACCTCAGAGCACTAAAAATATGCAGCTTTATTTGCAGGAAAAGGAGAAATACATTGAAAACACTTTCAACCTTATCCAGTACACTAAATATTTTATATTCAATGCGTAACAAAAGGCTCACAAAATAATGCAAAACAAAAAACAGCCCCTGCTGAAAAACGCAATGAATCAAAAAAAATATTATCCTGCTTATTTATTCTATCACATCTACAATAAAAAAAAAGAATCTATCTAAACTCAACATAAAATGTGTTACTACTACATCCAAAACAATAAAAGACTGAGTCAATACAAAACAAAACAATAAGCTAAAACCAGAAGGAGGAGTTTACACCATCGCCTGTAATAATTATGAACACAAAAGGGACAGTTTACAAAATAATACATCAAATGCGTTGGTCGCCTACTGTAACGAGACTGACCACAATTTTGACATAAAAAAATGCTACTATGGTTAAAGGAGAAAATAATTCATTACGATGTAAATGTCTAGAGGATACCCTAATCGCAATGTCATCTACAGTAAATTTACGCTTTGGCTCTTACAACATTTCACCATTCCTGGCAGATCTTCTAATATCACAGTGTGGAATACCTACATAGAAAAGTGATGAAAAGAAAATGAAAAAGACTCTAAATGAATTCGACTAGATAAAAAATTTATTTAAAAAAAAATGTTAATTCTAAAATTCCCAGCACCTCTCTGTCGGGCGCATGTGCAGTCCTATCAGCATAACAAATTTCGTCTGATGAAGTTCTCTAAAGAACGAAACACGTCACGAGTAAACTTTTTCCACTTTGTCATATAATTTCCACAATTTTGTTCTTGATATAAAAATATATATATTATTGAAATTATTACGGAGTCGCTAACTGGGTGCCCTGTGATTGGATGAAAAACAACCAATCTCAGGCTACCTTTTTAGATTTTCACCAAACCCCCACGAGAGCGGTTTTTACGAACTCTCTTCCTCTTTTGCTTGCTGGGACCCTCAGAGACAACACGTTCCCCGTCTGCACTCTCCGTCATCTAAACACCATGACACGTGTGAGGATTTAAACAGCAACTGAGCTCAGAAGTCAAGGCTCTATTTCTTCAACCCAGCCAAAACGACACAGGAAATGTAAAACTGTTAAAAGGACGCATCTTTCAGATAAGTTCCGCAAACCCGACTATTTGCAAGAAACTTTCCTCTCTTTTCCTACAAATACAAGTTTTTTCAAACATTTTCATCTGTGTTTGTGTTCCTTTCTTCTTGCCGGCGTCACAATATTTTTGTTACCAAATATAATTGGGAAAATCCCAATAATTTGCAAACAGTTGAAACTAGCGTTTTACGCTAAGAAAGTAAGAACCACGCGAAATAATTCAACACGAAATAGATTTGTGTAAATTAATATCAAAACGTGACGTTGCTTGAGGAAAGGGTATAAGCGCCCAATCCCATTTTGGTGTTTACTACTAGGATTTGTAGGGGTCAAGTTTCGTCCATCCTTTTTTATTTCCTTTGTTCCTAATTTTTTTGTGTAGATATCGTTCGCTCAGCAGGATTTTAATAGGGATTCCTTTAAAAGGAAAATAACTTCTGCCATTGAATTAATGTCAGTAGAAGCATCCTTAAATAAGACTTGTTTTAAAAAACAAGAAAGCCTTATAAATAAATGGTTGACAGAGGTCGACGCAATTAACACGAAAATAAGTGAAGCTTGTGAAAAAGCCGATATTAATTTAGAAAAAAGCGGTATGTTGGAAGTCGAACAGTTAGGGGCGGAGTTCGTTTACAACAGATTTAAAAGGCTCACGGGACTGGAAGAGAATATTTCTAGTTCCAATACAGAATCCGTCCCAGTTCAAAATCCACAAGTGCCACTCACAACCTCGTGCGTTTCAGCCCCAAGGTTGCAGTGTGTTAAATTCAGTGGAATACAAGCCGGTAAATTTGAATTTTAAAATTTCCTGGTTCAATTTGAAAACTGTGTAGATGCTGTACACTAAAAAAAGCCAAGCTGTCGCATTTAAAAAGTTTTTTAACTGGCTACGCATCTCAGTGTCTCATCTTTCGTTAGAAGATGGAAACCTTGAAGTGGCCATCAATTTGTTGAGAAAGGAATTTTTGAATATTCCTTTCATTATTGATGAAATTTTTAAACAATTGCTGGGCAGTACCCCTAAATATGACCCAGAGTTTGTCACCATAAAAAGTTTTATGTCAGAAATTAAAGCTGACCTATCCGAATTAAAAACCTCGTATAATTTGGATTTTTTTGAAGAAAACACTCCAGGCTATGAACTAATCAGCCATATAATTTTTTTCAAAATTACCCTCAAATCTTCAAAAAGAATTAATCCGGAAAGTTGAGAGTAACTACCCAAAAATCAATCAGATTTTTTATAGTTACAACGAAGTTATAAAAACCTTAATTAAAACAGGCTTTTAAAAAAATCCTAATTCCCACCAAGACAATTTCAAGTCGCGGGAAGGGAATTATACTAAGAACAACAACGCAAAGAAAAAAAATCCATTGTACAGACTACGTCATTAAATTACACTGTAGCTAACGTTGGACCTCAACCGGTGATACCCTTTGATACATACGCGGATTTTAATAGATTGATTAATGTTACTACCAATATATTTAAAATCCGAAATAAACTAAAACATGTGGACATGGATCCTAGTAGTTGTGCTAAAATTTACCTATTTAAGGTAATGCAGCAGCAAAGCTTTCCTTCAGAACTTGCTTACCTTCAATCTCCTCAAGGTAAAAAACTTTATGAATTATTAAAAAATTTAAACTTATTCATAGATGAAAGGGGGATAATCAGGACTAAGGGTAGAATAGGTAAAATCACTACTTATGATTATGAAGTTATCAATCCTGTCTTATTGGCTAAGGATCATGATCTGACTGAACTTATGATTGTGGAATATCACAAAAGATGTAAACATTTGGGAATTCAGCCAGCCTTAAACAAAATCCGCCTTTCAGGGTTTTGGATACCCAGGATGAGACAAGCCGTCAAAAAAGTAATTTCTAGGTGCGTCTTGTGCCAAAAATTTAATAACCTTGCTTACAAGTATCCTAAGATTGCCGATCTTCCTAAACACCGAGTAAATCTCGTTAAACCATTTTTACATACTGGGATTGACTATACTGGACATGTTTGGGTAAAGGGTGACGAAGGTGTTAGTAAAATGTACATGCTTATATTTACTTGCCTCAATATTAGAGCTGTACACATAGAGTTGGTTAAAGACATGAGCACCCACTCATTTGTTCTGGCTCTGATTATATTTACTAATATATATGGAATCCCATCTCATATTTACAGCAATAATGCCAGATCCTTTATAGCTGGTTGCAATCTTATAGAGGAAGTTTTTGGCTCCTCTGAATTCAATGAACACTTCCAAGTGTATAATATTAAGCACATCAGAATACCTCTATATGCTGCTTAGGTTGGGAATACATGGGAACGTATGATCAGGACTATTAAATCCTGTTTGTATAAAACAATTGGGCGTTCCCGAATTAGATATTTTGATCTCCTTACTGTAATTTCGGATGTTCAGAGTGCTATAAGCCAAAGACCTCTCACTTATAGATGTTCTTCGGATTCAGACCTCGAAGTAATAACTCCTAATTGTTTTCTTCATCCTAACGCTAATTTGGGACTTGTAGTGAAATTGGATGATAAGGATGTTTGGAAATCTAACCCCCCTTCAAGATTAAATGTGGTAAAATCCATTGAAACTCGTGATTCGATGTTGACTATATTCCGCAAGCTTTGGTATCAAGATTATCTTTTGAGCTTGAGGGAACAGTGTAAGGATTTGCACGAGGTCAATTTTCACAATCGAATCAATGTTGATGATGTGGTTCTTGTTAAGAATCCTGCTACGTCTAGACCATTTTGGCTGCTAGGAAGAGTTTTGGAGTTAATTGTCGGTGACGACAAAAAGATTCGTTCTGTAAAAGTCAAGAGAGGTGACGGATCTGTGTAGGTCCATTCTATCAAACTTCTGTATCATCTAGAACTATCATTAACTCATTCCCACCACCCTAAAATCATTCCGGACTCGAAGGGAGTGTGTGATAGGAAAATTCATGTTGCAAAATCAAAGGTCTCTAATGATGTACCAGATACTAAGGGTGCATCTGTTGCAATAAAACAACGTCCTAAAAGGACTCAAAATTTAAAAGGTAGTAAAAACTCTCCCACTAATCCCTATGTGTACTATTAAATTCAGCTCTATTTAAAACGTATTGTCTTCACATACCTTAGCTTATAGGGTACATGTTGCTGAACAAATAAAACAAAGTGTTAATGATATTGTACTATATGATTGAAAGGATGAAATGTCTATAGTCCTATTAGTACACCAAAATGAGAATTTCTTTACATACAAAATAAAATACAACACTCACTTCTTTCAAAGTTTGGAGTACTTTGTGAAAACAAATCTCCACTCCCTCTACATTCTAATTTGAAGTTCTTAAAAAAAAATCAAATTTTCTGTGAGCTTTTCATCCTTGGCTATTTTTGCCTTAAAAAAAAAAAGAAAAATCAACTTTTCTGTGAACTTTCATCTTTGGCTATTTTTGCCTCAAAAAACAAAACAACCTGCAACTGTGTGAAAAATTGTGTTGCAATGATTTCATATTGCAATTTTGTTTTGGGGGAGAATATTGAAATTATTACGGAATCGCTAACTCGGTGCCCTGTGATTGGATGAAAAACAACCAATCACAGCCTACCTTTTTACATTTTTTTTACGAACTCTCTTCCTCTTTTGCTTGTTGGGACCCTCAGACACAACACGTTCCCCGTCTGCACTCTCCGTCATCTAAACACCATGACACGTGTAAGGATTTAGACAGCAACTGAAGCTCAGAAGTCAAGGCTCTATTTCTTCAACCCAGCCAAAACAAAACACAGGAAATGCAAAACTGTTAAAAGGACGCATCTTTCAGATAAGTTCCGCAAACCCGAGTGTTTGCAAGAAACTTCCTCTCTTTTCCTACAAATACAAGTTTTTTCAAACATTTTCATCTGTGTTTGTGTTACTTTCTTCTTGCCGGCGTCACAATATTTTTGTTACCAAATATAATTGGGAAAATCCCAATAATATCGTTATCTCTCATATATATATATATATATATACATATATATATATATATATACATATATATATATATATATATATATAAATATATATATATATATATTTTTATTATTATTATTGTAAACTAGTATAAACTCGGTACCTGCCAAAAATAGCAATACCTAAGGTTTAAAATGCTTTTTTACCACAGATTATGGGGGTGTTGATATATTTATCACCGCCTGTTGTTTGGGAAATATATTTAAGAAGTTAATTGTAATAATTTACATGACGAATATAACGTAAACGCCTTTAAATATTATTTTTAACTACCCAGTAATCTTTAAAATTTAAAATATTGTAACAATTCGATTTTATTGAATTTTATGTACTTTGGTTTTGTAGTCTAACTTAGGAAGACGCTCGTTGAAGAAATATTAAAAAATTACCAGTAAATATTTAATTTACCATTCTTATTTTCTCATAATATCGCGTATGGACGTCCATAATTACAAAAATCGACACGTATGCATATACGCAAAAAAAAAAAATCAAAATTCTTTTTAAGTTACTAAGGGTGGCTGAATGGTAGTAACCTTTTCCATTTATAATTAGTACATTTAGTTTTTATTTAATAACGATTTAAATTGGCCGCTACAAATTTAAAACAATTATATTTCTCCCAAGATGTTTTAAATAAGAAACATTTCTAAAATAATTTCATACATTTGTGAATAATTCTTGAAAGTTTCATCAAAATCCGACAATTATTTGATTTTTGCAAGAATTTCCAAATCAATGTGCTTTTCACAGCAAAACGACGCTAAAATATCCTATACTAATTTATTGTCATCATCTGACACAAGAAAAAACAATTTTCAACCAAAATTTTGCACTATTTTTTTCTTACATCTGTTACCTACACTTATCAGAGAAATTCTTTTTGTAGCGCTTAATGTTATTATTGGGAGAATTTAAATCATTAAATTATTTTAGTCAACCAAGACCCCAGTTATAAAAAGAATCTACTCCAAACCATGAAATAAAAAATGGTATAAAACTAAGATATTTAATTGGAAAAGTTTTTCATTGCTTTTATGTATAAGATATATTATGGACGCCATTGCCTTGAGAAAAAATTTCAATTAATAATAACTTTTACAAGAAAGCTTTATTTTTTTTTAAATTTTAATTAGAATAATTCATAAAGTTTTAAAACTTTTAAAGTTCAATATTAATTTGTAGCGGTTGTTAGGTGATATTGTTATTAAACAAAAAAAACTATATTTACTAATCATAAATGGAAGAGCTAACAATAATTCAGCGAGTCACAGTATTTTAAAAATAATTTACAATTATTTTGTGTACGTGTATAAACGTGCGCATTTTTGTAAATACGGGTGGTCATATACAACATTATCAAAAAATAAGAGCGTTAACTGTAGCAAATTTCAAGCCAAAGTAACTAAATTTCAGTAAATCATTAGATAGCTTAGAATATGTTTTTTGTTGGAAGAAACTTGTGAGATAGTCTTCGACTGACTGTACAGAGTCAAATTTTTTGTAATTTAAATTGTTCGGTAGTAACCGGAACAAATGAAAATCCAAAGTAGCCAAATCAGGAGAATACAGTGGGTGCTGGAGGGTTTCCTATTTCAACTCTTTAAGCTTCTGCAAAGTCTGTTTCGTAACATGCGATCTTCTTGAGTTGTCGTAGTGGAAAATGACATCTTTTCAATTTGTCCCAAATCGGTCGTTTTTCTTAAATAGCTGCAGCGAGATAGGTGAGTTGGGATGCAATATTTTTAACTATGGATTCTGCGCATTCACAAGTTTGTTTCCAGCTCCAATTGTGTTAAACGTTATCATAAACGATCCATTTTTCATCGCCTGTGACAATTCTGTACAGGAATGCCTGCTTTTCGTGATGTACCGGTAAAGAAATCACCTCGGAAACACGATCGAGCTTGTTCTCTTCCGTCAGAGGATGTGGTATCCGCGTGTTGAGTTTCAAAACAAGCCCAAGTCTCTTCAAATGGTGATATACAGTTATTGATATTCAAACTCTTATCAATCTCTTCCGTTGAAATCTTGGATTTATTTTCCAAATAGTGCTTCATCATCGACGTCGGAAGGTCGCCCGGTGCGTGGTTGATCGTTTAGGTTAAAATTTGCCGAACCACCTTTTGAACTTCCGAAGAAGTAGAGCATGATCTAAATAAACTTCCCTGTATGTTTTTTTTTTCTGTTGCAATTCCGACGCTCACTCCTTTCCGAAATTGGGGAGAGTCGGGTATGGAATCCGAAAGATATTCCTCTTCTTAAAAATCGAGATATTTAACCAACGAGAACGTTTCTCTGTACATAGGTACGTATCTGCATGGACACTTCTACGTGGTGTAAGGATTAACAAGCTTATCTACTGAGATCAATTACGACTGAATAGTGAGTTCGATCCTCACTGAGTACCGCATACATTTAACCTTGTGCCACATCTGAGCTACACTTAGAGAATCATTTATAGCAATTCAACTTGGTGTAATGGTTAGCTAACTTGTCTCGTTAGTTCATTTACGACTGAGTAGTGAATTCGAACATCACTGTGTCCTCCCTACTTTCGACCTTAGGCCACATCGAAACTAAGCTTAGTAAATCGCTACTTAGGCACTTCTACGTGGCGTAATGTTTGCAAGTTTGTCTCAGTTATGATTGAATTATAGTGGACCATGCGGTGTGTGATATGTGTGAAGAAGAGAAGATGAGTTATCTCTAGGTTAAGCCTTCCGCTGGCCGGTCCAGCTACATAAGAATGTTGGACTTTAATGGAGTCCAAAGAAACAAACAAGACCGATATATATGTACAAAACAAATATACATTAATACGTGAATTACAAATAGATTAATACACGAATTACAAATACATTTAAGACATGAATAAAATGTTATAGTGTCTGTATGGAAAGTTGTGTGTGTTGAGTATAGTTGAATGTCCGTACGGGGTGAATTTTGTTTTAGCGTGTTCCCAGAATATGGGAAACGCTGGTTGTGTATAAGAGTTCACATATTGGAAATTTTAAACCTCGCCTCACGTGCGAGGTTTCGGCCCGCGGCCTAAATTGACATAGTTGCTCGCACGTGCGCGTAAGCAGAGAAAAGAGAGAGAGGCGAAAGGTCAACCAGTATTTATACTCCCGGGAGAGAGAGAACCCTGGTGAAGGGTTAAGGAAATGAAGGGGAGCTAACTGCGACAGAATAGTGAGTTCGGTACTCACTCGGTTTAGTTATTCCCACGTTTTCTTTCTTTGCGTTTTTGTTATGAGACAACGCAACTTATACTAAATTAAAACTTAACTATTAAATTAAAACTCAATAGTAAATGGTGGATCAATAATTAACTACCCCTACCTAAATTTATGTACCCGAATCCCATGGGCTCTTAATTTAAACCTATAAGTCTAACCATTCCGCTTAGACTTCGAGATTTTATATCCCACTAGTTTTAACCCGAGAAAATTTCGCGGTTTTCTTATTTTAATATTCGAAATTGCGTCCAAGCATGAAACAGACTGTCGCCGATTGGAGTTGATCTCACTATGCCATTTCATATATATATATATATATATATATATATATATATATATATATATATATATATATATATATATATATATTCGTGATGGACGGTTTAAAACCGACTACCTTCTGTTTCATCTTCACACCGTGAAACTGCATCGAAACTTTTTACGTAACCAAAATACTTGGGTTTAGTGCTATCATCACTCCTGAAAAAAACACTATTGAAAAAGACTTTCAGGGGTTAATAAAATTAAATTTTATCAACATTTACACTGTTATTGTAAGAGAAAAAGTTTGAAGAAAAATATATTAAAAACATTTAATTGACTAGTTTTAGCAAATAAATCCGAAAACTATTTGTTTTACAAAAGAAATGAAGAAAAAAAGGAAATACGACATGATGTCTGAGATCTATTTGTTTCAGGTTTCAAAAAAAAACTTTCTGTAGTAAAATTAAACAAAATAGCGAGTAAAAATAAAAAAAATAGTTGCCAGTTTCGTCTTTATTCTAAATTTTATGAAGTCGGATTTTTTGTAAGGGTCGTAATTTGTTTTCTAGTAAGCGCCAATCACGAATAAAAGTTGTTGTAAAGAAGAAAAATGAATAAAGATTTTTTTAATAAATAAATTTGTTTTTTATCTAGGGAATGCACCTAATTTACATATTAAGAATAATTAAAATAGTTCTTAATTTCACTTTTAAAATGTGTATATTTCCAGATATATGAGTCTGTAAGTTAAAAAAAACGGTTGTTTTCTACAAATAAAATTATGTTTCTATCTCGTGAATATACCTAAAATTAGTTATTAAGTTTTAATGTCAGTTTTAAAATGTGTATATTTTCAAAACTACAAGTCATTCTTTTAAAACCAAAGTAAAAATTATTCTTTTCTAGCCACAAGTATTCCTTGGGTGTTTGTTACTGTTAGTGTTCTGGCTATAAAATTCTTCTAAACAAGGAAACTTAATTCATGTTATTTTTGCAAATATCTTTATGGTTTTATCTAGTGAATACACTAATGATTATATAGTAAAATGATTAAAGTAGTTTTTAATTTCTGTTTTAAAATGTGTATCTAAACAAGAACAGGTGATACTCTCAGATTTGGAAATATACACATTCTAGAAATTAAATTAAAAGCTTTTAATTATTTTTAATATCTAATTTTAGGTGTGTATTATTCACTAGATAAAAACTAAAAACAAATTTATTTAGGGGAGAAAAATAACTCATTGTTTTTCCTTGTTTAGAAGAAATTTATTTGCAAAACCCCAATAACAGTTGACTGGCGTACGCGTACCAGAAAAGAATTGCCGTATTTTAAAAAACATGATGGGTTTCATTTTTGGGGGGCTTTTTAAATGCCACGTCATGAACTCATTACAGGAGTGCCATACCATTTTCTCTCTCAAATGTGTTGTCCAAAGACATAAATATGCATAGTTTATGCAACTATTTCTTTCGTATTTTACCAGTTTGTTAAATAAATATGGTAGTTATCTGTATAGTTGACAATTTATTCGAAAGTTTAATAAATAAACTTTAATTGAAAACAAGTGTCTGTCAGTATTGGACAGTAGTCTCAATAATTTGAAAGTTCGTTTACCACACACTTATTTATTCCTATCAGTTGCTATACTTTCTTTTTTTTTTGCTGCTTACTTTATAATTTTTGAAGGAATTTGCTTCCACGTGTCAGAGAAGAAATGAAGATCTTCCTGGTTGTAGTTTGTGGGGTACAGCATACCCGTATTAAAATGAGAATTTAATGCGGGATACATTGTCCACAAAACACACGCAAATTTCAAGAAAAGACAACACTATAAGGAATGTTTGTAGAAAAATAGAATATAGTATATTTAATAACATTCATACAGAATAAACAAAATTGTATATTAATGTCTCCTGTTTGCATAAAAGATAAATGCTTTTTAGGTCATTTAAGTAAATGTGATTTGAATAAAAAAAATTATGTGTTCACGGTCTTTCAACGGAGATAATAATGTCTGTTCCTTGTTTTTGTTGTGTCCGCCGAGTTGGTGAAAAAGGAAAAAGGGGCGATCAATTTAAATTGAAAAAGAGAGTGCAAATGAGAAATAAAAGATAATGTCGCAGTTAGCTCCTCCTCATTTCCTTAACCCTTCAACAGGGGTCTCTCTCTCCCGGGAGTATAAATACGGGCTGACCTTTCGCCTCTTTCTCTTTCCACGGCTTCGCTCAGGTGCGGCCAAACTGCCTCTCCTGGGGCCGCAACCTCGCGCGTGAGGCGAGGTAAAAAAAAAAATTCTCTTTTTCACTTACACCACTATGTGATCCTCTCACACAAGCAGCGTTTCCCATATTCTGGGAACACGCTTACGCATCCGTACGGATACTCAACACCCACACACAATAATTTCTCCATACAACACTGTAACATTTTATTCATGTCTTCAGTGTATTTGTAATTCGTGTATTAATCTATTTGTTATTAATATATATTTGTTCGCATACGTGTATATTGGTCTTGTTTGTTTCTTTGGACTCCATTAGTCCAACATTCTCATGTTGCTGGACCGGCCAGCGGAAGTCTTAACCTAGAGATAACTCATCATCATCCTAATATCTCTCACACGTGTCCTGCATGGTCCTCTACACAAATGGTGACTACCCGACGTGATTATGAACACGCACACGGGACGATATATATGTGCGAACAAATTCTGATACAAACCTTTTAAATGAGAGAAACATACAGCACCAATATTGGAAACTTTTCTATTCTACGCACGCGGAACTATTAACAAAAGAACTTTTAATTCAGACAACATGTCTACAAAACAACTTCCTCCTACACGCAAAAGGAATTAACACGTCGTAACAACAATTACTACTACAAGCAAGCCTTTACAACTCTTTTTTTCCTACTGATCTATATTTGCTTGACCTTTTCTTTCTCTCGGCAACGCTTGACCTCAATTTCACCCGGCTTACCAACAGAGAACACAACGCTACTTTCATCTAAAATTCTACTTTCTTCTGAACTGAAATAGAAAAAGTGTGAACCCCATTCTCAAACAAAGGCGACTCACTGTCCTTTCTCACCCTGAAACGATGCAATTCGAATGACTTAAGAATTTTGCGAGAACGATATTCTACCGTCAATTCTCAACAAATTCTCCCAACTTTCATTCGACACTCGGTAGATATTCTACATCAACTCAACATGGCAACGCGCCCCCCTTCTCACCATTCACTTGGCCGACCATCGTCGCTGACCACAAGAAACATCCAAGCCTAGCAGCAGCAGCAGCAACCCAACTTCACACAACGCTGCTTAAATCTTGGGCGCAAATTTTATACTCGCATCCCCAAAACAACCTCATCTTTCAAGCAAAAGTCCGACGAGGACAGCAAACAGGTTGACGGGACGACAAACCCAACTCTACGTGGAGCATCGGACAAAAGAACAAAAGCTGAACACTACCGACGTTTCTCTGACTCACTAGAGAAATACAAAGCACATTTCGTCGAATCATGCATCGCAACCACGGACACATTTTCTTTTCAGCAGACAAGAATAATTTTCAAAACTTTTTACATTTTAAAAGTTCGTTTCCTACAACTTTTAATCCAGAGGGGAGGTATTGTCGCAGTCAGCTCCTCCTCATTTCCTTAACCCTTCAACAGGGGTCTCTCTCTCCCGGGAGTATAAATACGGGCTGACCTTTCGCCTCTTTCTCTTTCCACGGCTTCGCACGTGCGGTCAAACTGCCTCTCCTGGGGCCGCAACCTCATGCGTGAGGCGAGGTAAAAAAAAAAACTTTCTCTTTTTCACTTACACCACTATATGATCCTCTCACACAAGCAGCGTTTTCCATATTCTGGGAACACGCTTACGCATCCGTACGGATACTCAACACCCACACACAATAATTTCTCCATACAACACTGTAACATTTTACGTGTATATTGGTCTTGTTTGTTTCTTTGGACTCCATTAGTGCAACATTCTTATGTAGCTGGACCGGCCAGCGGAAGTCTTAACCTAGAGATAACTCATCATCATCCTAACATCTCTCACACGTGTCCTGCATGGTCCACTACAATAAGAGGAAAATGTATTTATCGAGTGGAATTGTTTTTGGAGTCAGTTGTAAATTTGTTGTTGTTGTTCTGCTTTCCTACCCCACTTTCTGCTCTTAGTGCCGGGTTGAATCAGTGATAGACTTTGACTGTCAATCCTATGTCCTCTTTGATATCTGCGCCCTTCTGACCCTGATTGATTTGAATGTCTCTATTTATGGCTGACTTCCTTTTCACACTGGCTCGTTACTTTTTTTCTCAGTTTAGGAAATCGCCTCCTTTCATTGGTCAGAAAATTAATTTCACACCTTATTGCAAAAAAATGTTTTTAATCGTTTTGATCCGATTTTGCGGGTGTGCAGATCTATTTTGTGTTTTCTAGTATTTTGCTGGGATGATATAGGATTTGTATCCTATAAACCCCCCTGCAGATTGATAAATATTGAAAATACAATTTCAAGATTATTGATAAAGATTGGTCACTTTGATTTTGCAAAACAAAGTAATTTGTAAAATTTAGTCTCGAAAAAAATTTGCATTTTCGGTTGTTCAAAGCAAAATACCGTTTTAACTCGCTGTAATAAAAAAATTCAATGAATAAAAGGTATTGGCAGGAGATATTAAACATTCTATCTTCCCTTATTTATTTATTTCTCTCAGTCTCTCTCTGAAACCAAATAGTGTCTTTTCCGCTCTTTTCACACGATCAAGACGAAATAGTCCATTATTTATGAAGTTTTGGCAGAGCATAACGGTCGTGCCAACTAATGATGGGAGAGATAAGTACAATTATAATAAGATTTTTTTTCAGTAGGATTAAATAGATTCGCTTATCGGTCGGTTCATACTTCTTCCTCGTCTTTTGAACAGGTATAGAGATTTACCTCTTGTTTCCTGTTTAGAATGGAGTTTCCGGTTCCCTTTTCTGAGGTTTTAATATGTCGTGATTTTCTTGCAGTATGACTGGCTGGTAACTCTTCATATTGAGGGTACCGGTTTGGCAGTTTGCTGGTTGCTGTATTCTGACTGGGAGCAAGACGCCTGAATTCTTTGATAACGATTAAAGGGGCTTCTCTGGTAAAAAAAAAAATAAAAATAGTTGCATAATATAGAGGTGCTTGCAGTAGCATGTCATGCATGGATAAGTGTCCCTGCAAGCACTTCCGGTGGGGAACCCTGAGGCCACACTATACTGCAATTTTCGTTATCTTCCGGGCGGCTTTTATTGCCTTAGAAAATCAGCAGTGTCTCTTATTCTTGGTTTCTTCCACCTTGAATATTTTTTAATACTACAATGTATAATAAACCTAAAACGAAACCAGTCTGAAAAATAAAACACTTAAGTCCCTCAATCTTTCTTTCTCTAACGTTCGTGGTATTCCCACCAATTCCTGCAGAGTAGAATTGTTTCTCTTGGAACGCTTTCCAGACAATCTAGCACCCCTGTGAAATTAACTTGAACTCATCAATCACTATCACTGAATTCTAAGTTCCTGGATATCTTCCTCTCTTTCGAAGAGATAATATAGTCCACATGCATGGTTTCGGTGGCTATGTTCGCGAAAATCTCCTGGTGGAAAGAGAATTATCACATCAGTCCCTGGATTGTTCTTATATGTGCTTCTGATTTTCACTAATAAACTTTGTTAGTCATCTCTTTTTCCGTTATATTGCCCCTTCTCCTCAGCACTGTTGTGTGTTAGATAGAATATCTAACAGCATAGGTATGGCTCTCACTCTGCAGTCGTTTGCAAATATCTTTGTTTAGCGACTTCAATGCTCATTATGTCAAGTGGCTTCGTCAATCTAATACTACTGATCTTATAGTGATAGAAAAATAAATAAATAAAAATAAACAAATAATAACAAGGAGATCAAAATTTCACCATCTCCAAAAACAGAAACAAGATCTTCAGTAAACTAGGATATAAGGTTACCAATCGTGAGTCAAAGAGAATCGAAGTGGTACTTTTGAAGTGGATCTCTAGATATGTATATAACGAGATGGAAAATCAACTAAAACCAGAATCGATGAATTAACTTTGTCCAATGCTATGGTCGCCATAACATACCCAGAAAGGAAAAACATTTGCGCGACTCGCTGGCGACTTTAGACGGTTATATCGTCCTAATACATTTAAAGCATATACCCTTTCTTTCACCACCTATTAAGCAGCTCGGTACTACTTTGGAAAACATACATGACTTCCTCCAACCACATTATTAAATAGGCGGCTACTACGTTTGGATAAATGCAAACATACATACATACATGCATATATATATATATATATATATATATATATATGAGTGAACATTGAAGTCAACATTCAGAGGCGACAGGCTGTTTCATGCTGGACGCAATCGTCAGGCCTAACGATTGCGTCCAGCATGAAACAGCCTGTCGCCTCTGAGTGTTGACTTCAATGTTCATTTTTATATTTATATTTACATACGCTCTGTCTCTGATATTGAGCACTTTATCTCATAAATATAGCACACCTTAGAACTATATTTCTTCATATATATATATATATATATATATATATATATATATATATATATATATATATATATTTGTGTGTGTGTATTGATATAATAGGAAAGAACTGTTAGATTGATGATCCGAAGTTCTTTAGTATTTTGTTTTTATTTTTAAAAACAGTGCTAGATACAGAAGTTGAGCCTAGATTATAATTATTTTTTTTAACCCGATAGTTAGGGTTTAATATTGAAATTAAAACCGAATAGTAATTTCTGTGTTGCGATGGAATCATGGTTTTTTTTTTTAAATAATTATAATATATATATATATATATATATATATATATATATATATATATATATATATTAATAATCTTATAAATATAAGTAACTATACTCGCCCGGCAAAACCCTAGGTACGTTTGGCTTGTAAATGAACAGGCCAATACCCAATGGGGAAAAAAGTATAAAAAAATTAAGAACATATGCTTCCTGCGAAAATAATCGTCTAGAATCTAAGTTCAGAGTCCAAAGAAAAAAACCTCTGATACGAGTAAAGTAAAATAACTAATCAAAGTGCTCAATACGGTAAGTAGAGCAAACTAAGTAAGTTAACCTAAAGAACCAGACAAACCTACCAAGGTTTCACCTACGCGGGTCGTCAGGGCAAATGCCAGCAAGAGTGCGTGGTTTACCAAGTAAAAATATACAAGGATATAATTAACAGCACTGATGAAAACCGCAAAGTATATATATATAGGATCTACTCAAAATAGTTTTAAAAAACGCTATTATAACCATGTTAGTAGTTTTAATAACGAAAGATTCAAACATAATACTACGTTATCTATTTACATATGGAAAATTTAAAATGACTATAATAAAGACCCCATTTTGAAATGGGACATATTAAAGAAATGCCATAAAAGCAGGTAATCAGGTTTGTCCTCTATGTACTGAGGAAAAATTAGCCATCGTTTTATTTAAAGAACCTAATAATTTGCTAAATTTAAAAACTGAAATCTTAAGTAAGTGTAGACACAGAAAACGCTGGTTACTACAACAGATTTGGTTCTTCTCTTGATTTTTTTATGTTTTTGATAAATAAATAGGTTTAACCCCTCCCCTTGTTAAGTTACTATTTGTTTCTCTTTTTTTTTCTTTTTTTTTTTTGGTCACATGATCATGTTTTTGTGTTGTAGGCTATATTTACTGTTCTTACATTACCTCTTTTGCCAGCGTGCCCTGACTTTTTGTCGTTATTTTTTTTTTACCTTGGCTGACTGCTGTTTATCGCCCGACTGTTTTTGTTGAAATTTACCCTTTTGTGTTGAACTTCATTTTGGTTGAGTTTGTTTATTTTATTATTACCTTTTTACGACTGTTTTGAAAAAGTTTTTTGATTTTTCTTCTCTCCATTTTTATTTTTACCCCCTTTAATTTTTGCTCTTTTTTCTTTTTATTCTAGTTTTCCTTTTTGATTTTCATTTTGTTTAATTTATTTCTATCTTCGTTTTGTTTATTTTGTAACCCCTGTGTTTCGCTTTATTTTTTGATTAATTTTAATTTCTTGTTATTTCTTTAATTGTTTCTTTCCTTTACTTGTTTTGTTTTTAAATTTATTCTGTACTAAATTTGTTTATAATCGTTGTATTGTCTAATTTGTCTGTTTATTTTCCTTTGTTTTTTGGTTCGACTCGCTTTTCTTAGCGTCGGCCATTTTAAATTTTTGTAACTAGCTCCGGCTATTGTTTGAAGTTTCGTATTTTCTTTGTTTTCCTTTTTCTTTGTCTACCGTTTTCGTTTTATTGTTTATTTTTCTTTTCGTGTTTTCTTTTTTATTGTTTCGCCTTTAGGCGAACTTTGTTTTTTATTTTTTGTCTTTTTAAAATTTGTCTTACGTTTACGTAAACCTTGTTTTATTTGTTCTCTTTCGTCATATGATATTTTTTGTGTGTATATTTATATATTTGTTTGTTTTTTTTTTTTGGCTGTCTCGCTTTCGGGTGAGCTTTGTGATTTATTTGTCTGTTACCTGCTGTTTAATTTTTGTCTGTTAATTTTTCTTTTTTTTAGTTTCGTCTATAAGGCGGAGCTTGTTAACTATTCAGAGGCCGGGGAATCGCCCTCTTGTTGGAAGTCCCCTCCTAAATGCATTATCGATATTGCGGAGTTCTTGGAGCGTGCCAAGAGTTACGCACACCTTGTGGTGAAAGGTGGGCTCTTGGCGGATCCAATTGAACTTAAGAAGATCGTGAAAAGAATAGTGTCAGTTTTTGTCGTCGACAAGCGTTCGCGCAAAATTTGTCGTTTGACGAAAGACACAGTGTTAAAATCACTGGAGTCCCTGGGGTTTAAGCCACTCCGTATCGTTAAGGGCAAGGGCTTTTCATGTGGGATGTGCTGCTACCCACCACCGAAGACTGCATAAGAGCCATAAACAGGGATTTAATAACGAAAGATTTTATCCTTCGTACAGAGTATATAAGGTCCCTCCTCGGGTTATCGGAGAGCACGTGGTGGCTTTCTTGGCCCAATACGGCGAGATTCTGGGTGCTTCTTGTGATAGCCTGACTGGGGGATGAAGCTTCGACATCATGCTCGATCAAAAGGCCTTCGGCTCTATCCCCAACTGTCTTGACGTTGGTGACCTGAAGCTGCCGGTCATTGTGACCGGCCGTAAACCAGTTTGTTGGAAGTGCGGAGTGATTGGTCACCTCTCCTCTTCCTGTCCAGAGAAGAAGGCCTCTGGAAGTCAGATCCCAATCGACCAAACTCCCCTTCTGACCGAGTCTTTAAAAACCGCCACGCCTGTAATGGGCATACCGACTATCGGGACCGGAGGGGTTGTACCCCCGGTTGGGTTATCACCAAAGCCCCCATTCCCCGAAGAGCCTTCTTGCACTGCAAATGTGGTTGAGGAGAGGGAAGAGGGGGAATGGCAGGTAGTTGGTAGGGCCATAAAGAAGCGTCAGACAGCGGGTCCTCAGTTCCCTGAAGCCCCTAGGACTAGAGGCACGTACAGCCCCACTCTCTCTAACAACAGTAAATGCGACGCCCCGGACTCCATTCCGACCATCAAAGATTTACAAAAGAAATATGATCCTGGTTACGAGAAAACGGAAAGAATAAAGGACTTAAGAAATAAATTAGATCAACAGCGAAAAGGAAAACCCTCTCCATCAAAGAACTCTCTTCCGCCTAAAATCGCTACACATTCTCCTCAGACCTCTACATCCCGTCAACCAATGTCCTCCTCTACAAAGAAGGCCACTCCTTCCACATCCTCTAACCCACCACCTTCTCCCTGTCCCTCAACCCCTCTTTGTAGAGAGAAGTCTCCACCTACCTCTCCTTCCACTTCTTCTGCCCCGTCCCAAATCCCTCTCAGTAGAGACCCCAGCCCTTTTAGACGATCAAATACACCCCGCCGTACCCCCAGTCCTCCTATTAAATCCTCTGAATTGGCCCCTCGAATTAAAAAATGGCACAGAAGCCCCACACAGGATTCCACTGAAAAAAAGAAAAAGCCCAAACATATTTATAATCCTGGGACAGACATTTGTAAAATATCCCCTTTACAAGCGGAAAAAGCAAGAGACTACGGTAACAGGATTAAAAACCTTAAATACCTGTTGTCTATAAAACAATTTGAGGATAAGCACATAGAAGAACCTCAAAATTTCCCAAACGCCCAAAGAGTCTTAACAGTTATAAGATCAGAAACTGGGGCAAAACGGATTTGGCCAATGTTAGACGAAGCAATTACTTCGTTTAAAATGACCCCCACCAATTGCTATCGTTCAGAACGAGAAATTTAAAAAAATGAAACAATTTTGTGCTGGAAGGGTCTCGGTTTTTGTTCACCCCTCCCTTTATAGAGCACTAAAATTGACTTTCCCCTGGGATATCGGCGGAATCTCCCAAGACGGTGCCATCAAGACTGAGATGGGCCATGGATCTATGGGAGAGGCTGTCGGTATCCTTACACCGGCTATGTTCAATTCTGGAAAGCAACCCTAATCGGTCTTCACTATGGCTCTCTGGTTAGTAAGTATAAATGTCCGGGGCCTGAGGTTGGAGTCTCGCAGGGCGAGGCACTCTCGCGACCTTCAGCGCCTTGGGATGTTTGTTGTGTGCAAGAGACCCGGTTTTCTTCTCATGACCGTTAAGATGTGCTGTCTAGGGGGTTCTCCATTTATTCAGCATGTTTTGATGGTCGTTCGAGGGGTGTCTCTTGGCTAGTGAGCAGGTCTTTGAAGGCTGCATGTACTCTTGTCTTCGCAGATCCGGCGGGCAGGCTTTGCGCGCTGGACTTTACCATAAACGATTGGGCTTTGCGTCTCATTGGGGTTTATGCGCCCAGTAACCATTCTGAGCGACCTGCTTTGTTTCGGCAGATCGAGCCGTTTTTGACGACATCTCCTCGGGTAGTTTTAGCGGGGGATTGGAATGCCATCCTTGACCCCGATATAGAACGTATAGGGCAAAAACCGGGTACTAACAATCCTGATGTGAAACCATTTCGAGACTTTATCGGCGGGTTTGATCTTGTCGATAAGTACCGGAATGAGCACCCTTGGGAGGTAGCATGGACTTGGACAAATAGTGGCAATTCGGCTCTTGGGACGCTTTCTAGCTACCTCGACCGAGACTTAGTTAAGAGAGTCGATGTAGGGCTCTTAGGGTGTCCAAGCTTCCATTATATAGTTTATTCGGATCATAGGCTTGTCCGGGTCCGTGTAAACTTAGATAAGCCTAAGGTTAGGTTGGCTGGGTACTGGAAATTAAACTGTTCATTATTTGGTGAGCAGGATTTCCGAGACTAGGTGCTACTAATGATACAGACGGAATTGACGGGGGCGGTTTTGTGGAACGCCTGGTGGGATAATTTAAAACCTAAAATTAGAACGTTTGCTGCCGATTTTAGTCATCGACTCTATCTAGATAGATTAGCGGCACAAACGTCTTTAGAAGATAAAGTTGATCGGGCAGTGAAATACCGTGTTAGTGGGGAAATAGCCTTAGCTAAGGCAGAGTTGTCCTTGCTTATCAAGAAGGCTCAAGCTCTGGTAGTTAGGGCTAGGTTAAAAAGAATGTCCTCTGAGGCGACGAATATGGCCGCTGAATTGCGTGCAGAGGAAAATCGGAGCGCGTCTCGGCGACATATCACGTGCGTCACATTGCCGGATAAGCGGACCGTGACTACAAACGCGGGCATATGCGAGGCCTTTCGAGATTACTTTCAGGATATTTTCACCAGGGAGCCCGGTCTGAGCCCTGCTCGGTTCAACGCCTATTAAGCCAACTTTCCCTGCCTCGAGACAGCTGAAGCGGCTGGGTGCGAGGATCCCATCACAGTCGGAAATCTGGGAAGCGCTGAAACAGGTGGGCCTGGATAAATCTCTGGGACTAGATGGTCTTCCCTACGAAGTTTACTTGAGGCAGTCGCCCGTTTTTGTTCCTTTGCTGGAACTGATTTTCAACCACTGGATGAAGCAGGGTTCTATACCTCAACGCTTCACCAGGGATGTGATCAAGTTGCTGCTTAAGGACAAGAACGGTGGGGATGGGTTAGATAACTTTCGCCCTTTAACCATGTTAAACACTGAGTTAAAGATTTTGGCGAAGATCATAGCCAACCGTTTGCAGCTTGTCCTGTCTAGTCTGATTGGCTCCGAACAGACTTGTGCTGTGAAGGGCAGGACTATTCAGGATAACCTTCATATAGTACGCTTGATCTTAGAACAAGTCGACAGTGAAGCCGCGCTGATAAATTTAGATCAATCCAAGGCCTTCGATAGGATTGACCATCGTTTTCTGAAGGCTGTTCTTTCGGCGGCCGGTTTCGGACCCGACTTTCGCTCCTAGATCCGACTTTTGTATGCGACCCCCGGTGCGCTGGTGGAAGTGAATGGGATAAGATCGGAGCCTTTTGTGTTGTCTCGCTCCATTCGTCATGGTTGTCCGCTTTCGCCTTTGCTTTACGTTCTTGCTTTGCAACCTTTTCTTCGCAAGTTAAAGGCGAATCTGGTCCTGCGCTGAATTTCCCTGCTTGGGGCTACCACCTCAGCCAGGTATTCTGCCTATGATGATGACGTTTCGGTTCTTGTGTCGAGCAGAGCCGAGATTGACGAAGTCAGCAAAGTGATCAGTGGTTATGAGATGGTGACAGGGGCCAAGATCAACCGCGAGAAGTCTGACTACAGATGCTGCCTATATATATATATATATATATATATATATATATATATATATATATATACACACACACACACACACACACACACACACATATATATATATATATATATATATATAGTAGTAGTACACAATAAAATCCCAAATTACCTCATATGGGGAAGAGATACCAATGGATTTATAGCCTTTAATATATCTATCTATCTATCTATCTCTCTCTCTCTCTCTGTCTCTCTCTGTCTCTGTCTCTCTCTCTCTCTCTCTATATATATATATATATTATGAAATGGACAAAGTCCGACAATTATTTTAAAGACATTTTTATGTTTAACATTCTTTTTATAGATACAAGTATTTAAGTACATGCTCTGTTTATAATAAAGTCCGGTAAATGTCATTTAATACCGTTTATTATAAAACAGAGCATTTATTTAAATACTTGTATCTATAAAAAGAATGGCTTGCGATTGGGTGCCTGGAAGGGAGTTTCTCTTCCCGGACCTTCCTCTGGACGGATGGGCCGGTCAAGATACTCAGCGTCTGGTTCGGTCCGGATCTCCAGTTGGAAATGAATTGGTCGGAGGTACGAGAGAAGGCCGAGATCGCGGTTAATCTGTGATCTCGGAGGAAGCTTTCCTTGAAGGCGAGGTCGGAACTGTGTGTTTCACACATCTACCCGATTCTCCTTTACCGACTCTCTGTACTTCCACTTCCGTTTACCCCACTAATATTATTAGTAAGTCTCTTGTTCTCTTTCTTGTGGAGAGACAAGGCCGCTATGGTATCTCAGGAGATCTGTTGCCTTCATCCCTCTGAGGGCGGTCTGGGTATGCCTAGCATTGAGATTCGTCAACATATGTTTCGCATCGCCTTTCTAGACCGAATGTGTCGCGAATCGGATGAGGAGAGAGCCTTCTGGAAGGAAGACGCCCGAAGAAACTTCCCATCCCTGAAAAGTGTGCACACGTGCGAGGAGGGGACCCGCCGTAGACCCCGAGCCGAATGCTCCTTCTATCACGAATGTCGTCGTGCTCTGAAACGCCTCTTACGGGCGACGGATGGCCTCTCCAACGCCCAGGCGTTGTCTCGTAGGGCATTGTATCAAGTGTTAGTCAGGTGGGGGGCCGTTCAGGATGATCTGATTAGCGAGCACGGTCTTACGAGGCGGCAGGCTCGATCAATTTGGCCTTGGGCGCCTAGGTTGAAATGCCTCAATAACGATGAGGCATCACTCACCTGGCTGGTGATTCGTAGAGCCCTCTGGGTCGCCAAAAGACTTTGTTCAGCGGGCTTGGAGAATTTTCCAAACTGCCGGAGCTGTGTTGGGGAAGTCGAACAATTAGTCACGCCTTCTTTCATTGCAGGGTGGTGTAGTGCCGTTGTGCAAGTTTGTTGAAGGCCTCATGGTCCGCCTGCTGCAGGGAAAGTTCTTTGTCCTTGAGGCCGGTTCTGCTTGTAGCAATATGGTGCCGCAGATGACGAAGGCTGAACATTGTGTTCTGTTGCTTACTAGTTGTTATGAGAGTCGTGATTTGGACGACGCGTCAGAAGGCATTCTATGATGGCGAGAGGTTCACTTCTTCTCAACTGCTCTTGTTCTTTAATCATCAGCTTAAAGTCAAGATTAGGACGGAAAGGTGGCGGCTCGCCTCATCAGAATTTGGCAAAAGGTGGGTGAATCTTGCGCGTTTGTGCCGAGTAAAAGGGGCTGACCTTGAGTGGCATTTTGATGCCGGTTAGGCATCAGGATTTTGTTTCCCTGGGTTGAACTTGGGCAACCCATCCCTGCAGTTAGGTTAGAGTAGGTTTTTGGTTTTGATTTTTAGTTTTTGTTTTCTTTTTCTGTAAACTTATCTAGGGTGTGTTTGCTCATTGGCTCCTTTTTTCTGTCCCCTTTTCTTTTCCTTTAGTTTAACTCCCCATCCCATCCCTCGTTAGGTGGTCAGTGATTTCAGTTCTCTGGTGGATGCGGGGCGCCTTTCCTTTCGCGGTTATGTTTTTTCGTATTTGTTGTTGTGTCTGAATCAGTGCGTGTGAGTGCTTGGGATGGATGAATGTTTTCTATATTTTTCAAGTCCCGTATCGATTTCGTCCAGTTAACTGATTTTACTGTCACATTTCGGGTCTGTGTGTGTGTGTGTGTGTGGGGGGGGTATTACTAACTTGATTTTGTTTAGTTTCATGTAAATAATTTTAAGTCATATTGTATATAATCATTGGGGTTCTTTTAACTTGTTATTTTATTCCCCCCCCCCCACATAAACTATTTGTACATATGGGGACTATTTATGATTTTTCATTAAGACAATGAGGTATTTTGGTGTATGTAATAAGAAAGGTAAGTATGAATGTGGTGTTTTGGTGGTAGGAATATTGTTTTGCATGTTTGGGTCAGTGGTTGTGGCTAGCTAAGTTTAAATTAAGACAAATGATGACCGTCCTTTTTACCCACTCCCTCTTTTGGCCTTGTGCCACATTTGTTGTACATACAGTAATAAATATTGCCAGCGTGCCCTAACGATCCGCGTAAGTGAAACCTTGGTAGGTTTGTCTGGCTCTTTGGGTTGACTTACTATATATATATATATATATATATATATATATATATATATATATATATATATATATATATAAATATATTATTAAATATAAAAGACAATTAATGTCTATTATGTCTCATCATGAGACGTTGCAATGTTCGAATGTTGGCTTTAATTTCTGGTGAAAATAAAGACAAAAATTGTCCAACATCTTTTTAAGTTGGTTCTAACCTTTCGGTTCACATGACCCATCCTCAGAGTGATTATACAGGTATGAAACGAATATATATATATATATATATATATATATATATATATATATATATATATATATATATATATATATATATAACTTCCTCCTGAACTTTTTATCTCTGTATCTTTCGTATGCG
This sequence comes from Acanthosepion esculentum, assembly GCA_964036315.1. Lineage (NCBI taxonomy): Eukaryota > Metazoa > Mollusca > Cephalopoda > Sepiida > Sepiidae > Acanthosepion > Acanthosepion esculentum. The sequence continues at coordinate 71,376,191 of OZ038484.1, forward strand.
CCAGGAGTTTTATACTTAAACTCTTGAAACTTCAACTTTCACCTTATCCTTCTGTATTATTGTGTTATATAAATGTTTATTTTGTATTTATCAACGCTCATTGTGCATTTTCTTTTAATCCTTACACAAGCCCAATATACAGCCAAAACAAATATAGCGATATATGGTGAGGACGGACGCTGTCATAAGGAAGCATTCCACACGTCTGCCATAATCCCGTCGGCATCCAGACCTTGAATTTCTCAATCTTTCGCTCAAATAGTGGATTTCTCTAATCGTTTCCCTTGTAATTCAGAAAAACACGATTAATTGCTTAATCTGTTCCTTATCTCCTCACCCGACACTATCATTGTGGCAAGTTTGGCCACGCGTTAGTGTCAGTAGATATTCTTTTTATGTGCCGTGTCCTTTGAGGACGTAGGCGATCATGGCTATCCACCTCCCTCCATCCCTTGCAGCTCTCAACAAATTCCTTCCCTCTGTTTCCTCCCCCAGATCACGTTATGTTATCCACTTGCTTAAGTCCGCCAGCTATGTCACGTGTTGTTTTCCCTTGTCTCTCTTTCCCTCTATTCGACCCGTGAGTATCAGATTCTCCAGGCCCTCCTTCCTTATTATGTGTCCCAGAAACTTCAATTGCCTCTTCCTGATATTAAGTATAAGCATACTCCTTGTTTGCAACCTTTCTAAGACCTCATCGTTGCTCGCACGCTCGATCCATGATATCCTTAGCATCCTTCAACAATATCTTTCTGTTACCAAAGCACTGATTGGAACTCATTTCCTGATTTTCCTCTCGACGCCCCTTGGAGTTAACTTTTTAAACTACCTGTTGAAAATTTAAAAGTTTCTTCTCGGGTTAAAGCTGGCACAGAATCTTTGATTCCAGCACGGAAATACCAAGTGAAACCGGAATCTTCTCCTTGGTTCACTCCTGCCTGGCAGCCGCTATAGTTAACAAGAAACGCTTCTTGATAGTTCAAATAATAACAGATGCTTCTTTATATCTGTTCATAATGAGTGTAAGCGTGTAAGCTTTAGATAAGAACGGCTCGGCTCGGCTCGGCTCAGCTCGGGTTGTAGCTTTAGATATTTCCAAGGCTTTTGACAAAGTCTGACATACTGGCCTTCTTCACAAGCTGATAGAATGAGACAACTTATAGCCTCTCAAGTTTGGTTCTAGAGATTACTGGCGGTTTTGTAAGGTTGTGTTGAATAAGAGTAAATCCTCAAACTCGCCTCTCTTCAATCAGATTTTATTGTCGTTTAACTGCACTCTCGACTCATCTTGCCTGACACCCAGAACAGAATTTTCTACTGAGTAATATGAACATAACACCGCCCATGCTTTCTGATATCATCTCCAAACTAGACTCCAACAAGTCACGTGGATTTGACAGTATCCCTGTAATTATCTTAAGGAAATGTGCTCTCTGGCTTCTGTTTGTTCTCTTCAAACTATGCAACAAATGCCTTGTTTCTTGCTTTGCACCTTGTCGTTGTTCCTGTCTTTAAGAACTCTGGTGAATCTTCTGATCCCTCGAATTATCGTCCTATTAGTCTTTTACCACCTTTTTTGGCAAAGCACTACAGCTGCTAATCAATTCCGAGTCATTTAAGCAGTTAACTTTACACGGCCTACTTTCAGATAAACATTATGGTTTTCGTTTCTCTAGGTCAACCTCCAATGTGTTAACGGTGGAGCTGATTCATCTATCAAGGTTTAGATAAGAACAGTGAAGCTCGGGTTGTGGCTTTAGATATATCGAAGGCTTTTGGCAAAATCTGGCATATTGGTCTTCTTCACAATCTCAAAGACTATAGTGGCTCTGGTCGAGTATTTTACTTAATTTAATCATTCTTAACAAGTTGTGTAATGAAATTAAACGGCCACAATTTTAGATCCTTTATTGTTAATGCGAGGTCCCCCCTGGCTCCAGGCTTGGGCATACGCTGTCTATTATCTTCATCAATGACCTCCCCCAGTTCTCAACTTGGTATTTATGCTATTTACTCCTGTCTTAATAGTATATTTTGATAGGTGTGACAAAGTAAAATTAGCAGCGATTCTTGAAAATGACCTCCCGTCAGTTGTTAACTGGGGCAAGAAATGGCTTGTAAATTTTAAAACCTCCGCTGCTATCTTTTAATTATTATAGAGAACCATCCTACCTTCATTCGGTACGTCTAATGCTAACCTGCAGGAGAGCAACATTATGCGCCATCTTGTTCTCACGTTTGCCATTGATATGAAGTAAAGTGAATATATTGATTCAATTGCTAGGTCTACTGTTAGGAAATCTGGCTCACAGTGTCCTTCCAGACAATTTTTCTCATCAAAATCGATCTTGCATATTAATAAATCAAGCATTCGTCCATTCACTGAATATTGCTATCATATCACACAATATATAAAGCAGGATCACCTGTTATATATCTCGAGATTCAATACCCAAAGAAGGGTCTATAATGTTAACGGTCCTGACCTGGCATCTCAACTTCAGTTATATTCAGACCACCATGCAGTGGCTTCGTTCTGGTTTTTCTATAAATATTTTCATGGCAGTTATTCTTATGAGTTCTCCTTGGTACTTCGATCGCATGAATTTAAACGTACTACTAGATTGGCAACTAGGTCTCATCTTTTTCCTGTTGAAATGGATAGATATAACCGTAATATATAGTTTATTTTCTCGCACTTCTCGCTTGTGGAACTGGCATCTTGCTTTCCAGTCAACTTCCCTGCCACCTACGACATAAAAAATGTTAATGCAGCGTCAACCGTCCCCATCTGTTTTTCTGAACTCCGTTCTTTTATTGTCTTTTCTCTCGGCTAATGTCTTCTTATTCTCCTTCACTCTCAGTAACTCCTTGTTTCTTAGTGCCGTTAACAGTGAAATGAGTTTTTAAAAAAACGACAAATATTAGACAAATGACACATATGGTCACAATTGTGGGGCATCCAGCTACAGGGCCGGTGCGTACTAGCCCCCGACCAAGGAAGGCAAACCAGACTGGGAGCCCCGGGCAGTACCTTGTGACCCTCGCTATCTTATCAACATTTGCCTTTTTCTACCTACATTTATATACGTTATAAATTAAGCTAAGCACAACTTAAAGGATGAAAAACTTTCATGGATTTTGATATTCTGGAGTCTTTTTCGTCGAAATCCATAAATTGGTTTTGCTAAGTGTCAAAAAAGCATTATATAAAATTCACTATTTTTTTTATCCATAATATTGAACGTGTTAAAATTATTCAACTTTTTAACAAGAAAATCTCAAATTGATGTTAAAAATTGCCACAGAACATTGCTGATTTATTTAAGATGGAATGATCTATTATGACATGTCTCTTATTTGTATTTAGATACATTGTATTTATTTAAAATTTTTCTAGTTGAAATATTCACCTATATTGCATATGATCCATAATTAGGTTACAATAAAATTTGTATTTTATATGAATACAACCTTATAAAAATTGAGATGTAGTAGAATATGGTGAGGGCGTATCATACATTTGGGTGTTTGTCAAGAGACCCTTGCATCGGCCCTGTTCAGAAAGTTTCGAATTCTCTACAACCGTAAACGGGCTATTTTTGTTAGTGGCGATCTCACAGCAGTAGTCGCTGTGGTTGATAATGTGTCACGCACGCACAAACACGCACACTGTTGGAATGAAACTTGAAGGGAACTGCATATTAAGAAAATACAGTCTGTGTTGCTTCGCTTCCAAGGGAAGCAACTCCTCTCGGTCAAGTTAATTAGATTTTGTTTATATTGTGAAATAAAATAAAATAAAAATCATTAATGTCATAAAAGAAAAGAAAACATTTTTAAAAACTCTCTTGATAATATTATACCGTAATGCAAGTAAAGTCAGTAAGTGTTGTTTAATAAAAACGTCTGTTTTTTCTAAATATATTTTGTTCTGTATTATTTGTTTTTCACATGAATTCTTATCATTTTATGTGTAACAGATACAGCAATTTCAGTCCTGATTGGTGGGCTTCTCTACCAATCAGGAACTTGTTTATCCTAATTTCAGTAACTACTCACTTCTCTACTGACCTGTGTGTGAACAATCACCACTGTAAACATCGCATATCGCATATTGCATGTATGTAGATATGCAAGTATGTAAGTATGCGTAAATATATGTACTTGAATTTATGCTTTCATATACATAGACTGAATTCTGGTTAAACGGATGATTGTTTGTTAACAAAAGCCTCTTAGTTGGACCAAATGTTCAAAGTCAGAAATTAAATATTTTATCCTCTTTGTAGAAATCCGATTATAGGAACAAAACTTTGTGATCCCGATGTTTTTTCCGCTAAGCTGGAATCCTGAGTGTTTAGGCATCGGGTAATGACTATTGAGCTAGTTTGGTTTGATCCTCACTGAGAGCTCATACATATGGCCTTATGCCAAAACTAGTCTACCCTCTTTGTTTTTGTTTTTATTTTATTTCTTCCATATTTTTTCTTTTTCTGCGTTCAAGCGTGAAACAGATTGTCGCCGCTTGGCGTTGTCCTCAATATCCACTTTTATATTTATACATATTAGTATTAAAAACACAAACAAATGAATAAATAAAATAAGAAATATAAGAAAAAATACAAATGAATAAGTAAAATAATAAAAATAAATAAAATACAGTAAAATAGAATAAATAAATCGCATAATTTTTATTGGACTTGTACCCAATAACTGTTACACATTACATCACATCAGACTATTTCAAACTTCCAACATCCCCAATAAAACGAAGATATAGACAAAGAAATTGTAACTACCACACAGACACCACATCGGTTCTTGATAACGACTGCGATAGTCGAAAATACTTGAACAAAAGAATAACAAAATATAAACTTTGGACATATCCGCAACTCATATTTGTTTCGTTCTTCGACCAAATAGGAAGACATAGGCTTACCTATCGTTCCACTCCGCCCTGGTCTTTTGACCAACAGTAGAGGTTTATCCCTTGTTCCCTGTTGGGGTTGGGTTTCCGGTTCCTTCTAAAGTCTACTTCAACTCTATACTTAGAACGTTTCCGCCTGAACCCTGAATTGTTTTTCATTAATTAATTATTTTTTCTCCCCCCCCTCCCAATACATGTTCGCCTATCGTCCGGTTCACACTCCTTTCCGGTCTTTTGAAAAGCAGTAGAGGTTTCACCCTTGTTCCCTGTTTAGGATTGGGTTTCTGGTCCCTTCTAATGTCTACTTCAACTCTATACTCCTAACCTCTCCGCCTGAAATCTGGTTCATACTTCTCCCCGATGTTTTAACAAGGTTTGTCATTTGCTTCCTGTTTAGGATTGGGTTTCCAGTTCCTTCAACTTCAACTCTGTACGCCTGAAATCTGAAGTGTTTTTCAGTAATTATGTTTTCGCTCTCCCAATAGGAATAGATAGGCTTTCCTATCGTCCGATTCATACACCTCTTTGGTCTTTTGAACAGGAGTAGAGGTTCATCCCTTGTTTCCTGTTTAGGATTGGATTACCTGTTCCTTTTAAAGTCTATTTTAACTCTATACTCCTAAGGTCTCAGCCTGAACTCTGAAATTTTATTCGATAATTAAATCTTGACCTCTTCAAGTCTACATAGTAACTCTCTAGCTTGAGTGGCCTTTGGGGCTTGTACAGGATGAACATTAGTAAAAAAATTTTTAAACAAAAAAATAAAACTTCGAGCACAATACTCAACATATACGAAAATTAGAAAAATATAAAAACTTAAACAGACATAACTTGTAAGAATTATATACTCGGCAAGTAAAGAAGTAAGACTGACGACTTTCTGAAAAAATGTCTTCTGTCGGTATTATACCTTTTTGATGTCCAACGATAAAAGGTAGGATTGTATTGGTGAAAAATTATTCGAAAATTTTGAATGAACAAAAGTTTTTTGTTTTTTTTATTTGAGTGAAACATTTGGTTCCAAGAACGAACTTATTTAGACTGGTGTTATTTAATAATGTTTTTGACATCAAGTATGGCACAAAGCCAATAATTGAAGTAATAGAAAAACTGATCATGTCTGTCCTAACTTTAACCAATATTCACCAAAACCATCGCAATCTTACTATTGTCACTACTGTGACCATAATAGTATTTTTCTCCTTTTGCTAAGGTCCCGGCCCCCGTTCCGCCACAAAAGCTCGTCAGATAAGTAATCCGCTAGTTTCCTCTCTCTTACCCTTAATATGCTCCGTGTGGGTTAAGTTTTCCAAACACTCCTTCCTCATTATGCATCCAAGGAATTTCAGCTGGCGTTTGCTGATTTTGAGTTTAAGTGTTTTTTCTGTTGCCATTTTCTTTGAGATTCCTTTGTTGCTTACTCACTACGTCCATGGAATTCTAAGTATCTTTCTGTAGAACCATATTTCTGCTGCCGCTAGTTTTTTTCTTCTCATCTGTGGGGGAGATTGTTCAACATTCCCTGGCATATTACATAGCAATCCAGCACTCTTTTCTTTGTTTCTAAGGAAATAAAAGATTACTGAATTGTTTCATGATATCTGGCCTCCTGTATGGTAGCGATGCTGGCCAATCTTCTCAAAAATGAAGAAGAAACAGGAAGCAACAGAAATATGTGTCTACAGAAAGATGATAAAGATACCATGGAAAGAAGCAGTTGAAATATCTGGGGCACGTAATGAGGAAGGAGGGCTTTGAAAATCTGATACTCACAGGAGAGATAGAAGGAAAGAAAGACAGAGGAAAGCAGCGCGTAACGTACTTGATGAGCTTGAGCAAATGGATGTTATAACAGGGTTTGGGAGAACTGACAAAACCTATTAAGAGCTACAAGGGACAGGAAGGTGTGGATGGTCATGACCGCCTACGTCCTGAAGAGACGGCACATAAAAAAAGAAGAAGGAAATTTAAATTTCTAAGTACCTTGCTTATCTTTTGGAATTCTCTTTTCGCTAACGTGTTTGGATTTCGGTGTCGTATTTTCCATCCTCTGCTAAGACGCTTACCTGATAGTTAAACTTCTGCACCTGCTTGATGTTTATATCTCCAATTCGTAACTCACATCTCGGGCTCTTTCTCCTGCTGATGATCATACTTTCTGTCTTCATGCAGTTGATGATTATTCATTTTTCCTCGCTTTCTTCTTCGCCCTGCCTAGGAGATGCTGTAGTTTCCTTTCCGATTCATTTGCTTATCTTATATTGTTAAGATTATGCACACCGATAATAAATTCTGGTATGGTCTCCAGTTACGCTGTAGAGATTGAATAAATCTGGAGAGAAAAAAAAAACATCCTTGTCTCACGCCCCTTTCTATTTTTTTTTACAGCTACTCAATTCATGTTCAGTCCGTATGTAGGTAGTTTGCTCCCATTATATGTTCTGGATTATTCTAGCATCTTTTCCAAATAGATCGAGTTTTCCTAGCAGTTCAAATAGATCGAGTTTTCCTAGCAGTTCAAATAGATCTCTGCACCGTACCGTACCAAATGTTTTAATGTAATCTATAAAACATAAGTGTACATCCCTTTACACCTGTGTTGCTCTCTCTCTGATATCATTTTAATCGTGAATATCGCATTTCTTATTACGGTGTCATTGATAATATCGTATTGTTCCTGTCCTATTCCCGGTCTTATTCTGCTTCGCGTTCTATTCATCAATATTCGCATAATTAGTTTTGGTTATGTGGTTCATTAAACTGGTTGCCTGTGGACCTCACATTCATTTGCATCTGGTCTCTTAAGTAAACATACGAAGATAGATTTAGTGATTTCGGTATGTGGCAACTGTTGTATATTTCGTTTATTACTCCTGTGACTTCGTAGATAACTAAGGTTGAGAACATTTCTGTTACAAACCTTTAAGGCACTGCAACATTGTTTCTTCTCCAGTGTTGATCTTAATTCATCTTTTAGTTTTTTCGGCTTTTCTATTTTCCATCATTGAGGAAAAGTTATTTGTTGTATTCGCTCCACCTTTGGAGTCTTTCTCTTTTTCTCTTATTTCCCTTTTATTTTAGAGAGTCTGTTGGCTGGCTTTTCGTCCTGTTAATTCTTTAATTCTGTTGCCCATTTGTGTTGCTCGCTCTCTCGATTTTTGCAGACATTTCATTGTCCATTCCGCTTTAGGTTGCTTACATTTGTTTTTAATTTCTCTCTTTAGCATCCGATATTCTTTTCCAAGGTTGCTGCAAGGGTGTCATTGCACCCTCCCCGAAACTATAATACCCCGCGAATCTATGATACTCCTCGAATCTTCGATACGGGGTCTCCAGTCTACTACATCTCAATTTTCATAAGGTAATATTCATATAAAATACAAATTTTATTGTAACCTAATTATGTACAATAATGCAATATAGATGAACAATTAGGAAATTTGAAAATAAATATAATGTATCTAAATACAAATTAGAGATACGTCATAATACATCATTCCTTTTGAAATAAATCAACAATGGCAATTTTTAACATCAACTTGAGATTTTGCTTGTTAAAATTTTGAATAATTTTAACAGATTGCGAATAAAAAAAATAGAGAATTTCATATCGTGTTTTTTTTTTCGAGACTTAGCATGAGCAAAACAAATTCACAGATTTAAACAAAAAAAAAATGGCCCCAGACCAAGAGGAGTTGCTTCCTTTTTTTAATATGCAATTCCTTTCATGTTTCTATCCAAAAATGTGTGCGTGTTTGTGCGTGCGCGACATATTATCAACCACAGCGACTACTGCTGTGAGCTCGCTATTAACAAAAAAGCATATTTATAATTGCAGCGAATTCGAAACTTTCTGAACAAGGCCGATGCTAGGGTTTCATGCCCAAACCCCGAATCTATGATACGGAGCCCTCCACTCTACAGGGTAGTATTTCTATAGAGTAGTATTCATATAAAATACAAATTTCAATTATATACAATAATGGATCAAATGCCGTATAGGTGAACAATTCAAGTAGGAAAAATGAAAATAAATACAATGTATCAAAATACAAATTGCTGACATATCATGATAAATAACACCATCTTTAATAAATAAACAATGTTGTGTGGAAATTTGTAACATCAGCTTGAGATTTTTTGTTAAAAAGTTGAATAATTTTAACACATTCAATATTATGGATGAACAAATAGAGAATTAATGTTTTCTCGACATTTGGCAAAACAAATTCATGGATTTCAATGAAAAAAAGAACCCAGAATGACGTCAAAATCCATAAAAGATTTTCATATTTTAATAGTCAGTTGTGCTTAGTTTAATTTGTAACATATATAAATCTCAGTATAATCTTGATAAGATATCGAGAGTCACAAAGCTCTGCCCGGGGCCTCAATCAGGCTTGGCCTCCTAGTCGTTTCTGGGGTACTACGTACTGGCCCTGTTCTTTTCCATTTCTTGGCATTGTTTTTTGCCTCTTTTTCATTATCTCAAGAATTTATTCTGTCATCCCTTCATTCTTGTCTCGTTTTCTTTAGGATGATATCGTTCACCGACATCATTAGTATATTATACTTTGACTTTGTATTTCTCATTAAGGTTGTATTCGATTATAACTATTTTTACTTTTTATTAGAAAAGCCGCAAAAATATGCGTTTTTCTATGTTCCCTTGTAACTTGAGCCATTCAGAAGTCTGTCATAATGAAGTTTATGGACTGCGTTGGTCTTTATTTCCCGTAGTTTTACTCCTGATGTTGCACATTATTCACTGGAAGATGGTCGCTCCCGCATTTGACACTTGCATATGTTCTGCAGTATATAATTGCGTTTCTGAATCTTTTGTTGATAGTGACATAATCATTTGGTTCTTTGTATCTTTTTCTGAACTTTTCCATGTTCACATGCGTCTTGGGTGTTCCCCGAACCAAGTGTTGGTGATTACGAGATAGTTCGATGTCAGAATAAAAATGGTTTTATCAGTGGAGTCAGTTTTATATAAAATAGGTAAGAAAGACAGCAAAGAACCGGTTACAGTTTCGCATCAGTTTCTAGGGACGCTAACTATTTTTTTTTCTTTTTGATGTCCAGTGAATCTAGCCGGCCCCATTCAGTTTTCTATCGCATATATATATATATATATATATATATATATATATATATATATATATATATATATATTTATAGCTATTGATTTTAAATATCCCATTTTATGGCATCAATAATTTTGTGCGGAAAGATATGTTGTATGATTCTGGACGTAAATTTACCATAGAAGGTACCGAAATTATTGCACTTTTAATACGTTTTCAACACAATAAATCGCCCTTTTTTTTAATTAAAACGGCATACTTTCGTTTGGTTTATTTTGTTTTACGGCATATCAACCTCAGTGGGTTATTTAATGCCGACAAGATTTTTAAGATGCTTTTGTATGAATAGAATATATATTTTTTATGAGAAATTAGTTTGTAGAATAGGTTTTATTAACGCATTTTTTTGTAAAAAGGGTTTTCGTCGAGTGTCAAATGTATTGCTGGTAATTTTTTTTCAAAAATGTATTGCTGGTATTTTTACTATAAAAAAACTATTTTTATACTTTCATAGGGTTTTGACCCCAGTTTGGAAGTCCATCATTTACTTATAGCTGGAATCTTAACAGGTTCACCCCGGGTTAGGGTGGACCTGGGAACAACAGCAAATAAGAGGTGGTCCCACGCTCCTCAATACCTCCTGATTAGAGCGCTTGCTGCCGGATGTACTTTACAATCATACCCAGCATGTGCATTCCTTAAGTGGACATTAATTCGGGTTTCTTCAGTATACATTGTGGGTAATCGAATGACAAAATGGAAAACCTCCTAAGTGACGCATTTCATTCCGAGAAGGAATGTCTTCGGATTAATAACCATTTACTATGTAGCTTTGATGTGGCACAAGGCTGCAACACAAGGGAGCACTCATTGATTATCGAACTCACTCGTAATTGATCTAGCGAAACAACCTTGCTAACCATCAAAACACTTTGAAGTGATTCTATAGTGATTTACTAAGTGTAACTTAGATGTGGTACAAGGACGCAAGTATGAAGCACCGAGTGAGAAATGAACTCTCTACTCAGTTTATCTAAGTCTTCAGGTTAATAATGTTTTTTTTTATCGATGGAGTCAGTCATATATATATGAGAGGGTAGAATATAAAAACGCTAGTTACAATTTGACATCGAAAAAGTTGACGCTCAGCTTTAAATTTAAAATTTGACGTGTGGTGTATCTGTATAACTTACAGAATGATTATGTATAACTTACCCAATCTCAGTAGTTTATTATCACGAAAATGCATCGAAAGTGGACAAATTTCAGAGTTTTCCAAAGTAAATCTACTTCCGGGACCATACAACATATAAAAAAACTACCGCTGTTAAAATATGGTATAATGAAAGACAATAACAATAAAACACAAATAGAAATAGATAGAAATTTGAATAAAATCGTTTAAGTTAAAATATCTCGATAAGCCGATGTCAAGATTGAAATTTAAAGCTGAACGTCCCGGTACCTTTTATGTTTTCAGTGTAACATTTTAACCGGTGTTTGTTGTATTTCTTTCTCCCTCCCCACTATATATAAGAATGACTACGTCATCAAAAACTTTGAATCTGAAGAAGTTTCTTTTAGTGACGAAACGCATCACTCAGAAGTTTTGCCATTCGATTCGCGACATATGTAAACATATATAAATATGAATAAACACAAAAAGGAAACTCTTCTTTACCAACACGTTTTATTCTCTGGTGCCTTTATTTAAGGCAAACGTTTCACTTGCTAAAGTTTGACAGAGGGCGAAACGCGTTGGTATAGAAACGCTTTCCTTTTGTCTTTATTCATATTGTCGTTTTACAAATATGTATTTTTTTTATTTATATCTGAACTTTTACATATATAAATGTGTTTTGATATCGTTATCTAATCGCTTATATCTTTGTGCGTGATACTATTCGAATTATAAGGCGAAATAACGCCGCAATAATAATTAATTCAACGATACACATTAATGTGATAACAGACACGGTATGGACATGTAGCAGCAAACAATATTCAGCTCGACATAACATAGATTAAACATTTAAAATAATTTAAATTCCCGTCACCTGTCTTTTCTAACAAATTAATTTATTGGTTGTCAGTTTTTTTTCCTAGTTGGTGCTCCCTTAGTTACCACGCCACATCCCTAGTGTGTTCACTGCTGCGCACATATGAAGACACTTTTTTTTCTTGGTATACTACAAATTCAAAAC